>JAPDVU010000004.1:930000-1530000 GCA_026230045.1 Corynorhinus townsendii | reverse complement strand
ATTTACCTTTGCAAGAACCACGCTCCTGTGAACCACCATGTGCACAGTATAGCGTCTGTAGAAGAATATTTTAGAAATCTGTTAGTAACGGCCTCGTTCCAGCTTCCTGCCCGGGAACAGTGGACTTGCTATCTGGATGGACCAGCCTGTCACGCTGTGAGCCTCCAGCTAATTCCTGCAGGGCAGGACGAGCCAGCCACAGGGCCCGACCCGACAGCGTGACAGCGTCCGTATGCTAAAAGCCACGGCAGCATCCGTGCCCCAGAGGTAAACTGCTCGGCCTGTCATCCCTGTGTTGGGGGGAGCGGGGGGGCGGAACGCCAGGCTGTCACTTTTGTGTATTTTTCACCAACGTCTACATTATGGCATGATGCAGAAGAACTCACACCACAGGACTCTGTGGGTGTTGGGCGTTGAGCAGAGAAGACAGGAGGCAGCTCCAGCCTGGCCGGGCGGCTCAGTGGTTGAGTGTCGACCTATGAACCAGGAGGTCACGGTTCCATTCCTGTTCAGGGCAAGTACCCAGGTTGCAGGCTCGATTCCCGGTAGGCGGCACACAGGAGGCAGCCGATCAGTGATTCTCTCTCCTCACTGATGTCTCTCTCTTTCCCGCTCCTTTCCTCTCTGAAATCGATAAAAATATATTTTAAAAAGAAATCCACTCCGGCCCTTGCCCTGGCTCCTTCCCGTCCTGGCACGCAGCTCAGGCAGGACAAGGGCAGCAGGAGGCTGGGACCTGAGCGATGAGGCAGCAGGCGGGAGGAAACGCAGAGAAGATTCAAGTTCTAGGTTTAATTCGATTTTGGGAGAAGTCAATGGTACTGAAATAATGTGAAGCAGCCGCCTTTCAGTGTGAATATGGACCTCAAATTCTGCCAGGACACAAAGTGAAACTATAAAGAAGTCATCATTCAAAATCCACATTTCACACCCATAAAAACCTGTCCGCTATGAAATGAAACGCCCGGCTTTTATTTTGTTCTCTTTGCGACACGATGTGACTGTACCAGGGCCGCCACGAAACCTTCGTAAGTGCCCCGCACCCTGCGTGGGGCCCAACGCCTGCCCTCACCGGGCGCGGCCCCTGCCCGGAGAGGGGCTGCCTCCTGCTGCAGGGCTGCCTCTGCCCCCGGAACCCTTGGCACAAGCAGAGCGCGCACTCCAGAGCCCACGCGCCTCTCTCGCGGGCGATGACATGCGTCCGCGGGAGCCTGCGTGGCCTCGGTCCTGCGGCTGCCTGCTGCGCCCACGCCCGTCACAGGCAGGCCACACGTGAACAGCCAGTCGAGTGCGTACGACTCCTATTTATAGCCAACCGCGAAGTGACGGTGTGGGAGCCCAAGTACACGGGCGTGACAGCACCACTTCCAACCCTTGCTCGAAAGACCAGTGGCAAAGCACCCTTCGTGCAGAACGTCCGCCGTCCCCAGGAAGCCTCAGCAAGGTCGCCGTGGGCCCAGGCCGGCTCGCTGGCCCGTGTCCCCGCGGGCCGCTGTCCGCGACGCGTGAGGGTGAGCCCGGCAGGTGTCAGCTGTGAGGCGGAGTCAGGAGTCACGTGATGGTACCTTCTGCACGCGGCTGGCATCCCGGGCGCCAGGTGTAGGTTTCCCACGAAAATAAAAGGTAGAAAGTCAAAGCAGCGAGACGCGCGTCTGTGGTGGGCCAGCTCCGGCCCATCAGTCGTCCATCTTCACAGGCAGCTTCTCCGAGGGGCCTGGGGCCGCCGGCGGGGACGAGATCCAGGATGGGTTCTCCTCCCCGCGGATCACCTTCTCCCACTGGCTGAGGTTGTTCCTAGGACAGACGACCAGCGACACGTGCTGTTTACTAGGGTCCTGGACTGTGCCTCAGTGCAGACCCCCCGCCTGCGCACGGCTCCGCACCAGGGCTTTTGGGCGCTGTCCTGACTGATGGTAACTTGCTTGCTAGGCCAGGCAGGATCCCATTTGCCTCCCTGACTGGACACCACAGCTTAGTGTCCCCAGAAGAACCTGAAGCCACCTAAGCTTGGGGATGGGGGCCCGGGTCCCAGATGGCAAGGGCAGGAGGGCAGCAAGGCTCAGGACAGGTCAGGCCACCCAGTGAGAAGGGGTGGCAAAGTGGGGATGTGCCGTCGGATGACTTGCTGAGGAACGTGTGGGACCTTTACACGTGGAACACTACGCAGCTGTGAAAAAGAAGGCTCCCTACCCTTTGAGGCAGCATGGAGGGGCCTGGAGGGCACTACGCTAAGTGAGTCAGCCAGGCAGAGAAAGACAAGTATCACACGATCTCACTTAGGTGTGGAATCTAATGAACAAAATAAGCTGATGAACAAAACAGAACCGGAGGCCTGGGTCCCAGGACGGACACAGCGCGGGGCTGGGGTCCCGGATGAGAGGAGGGAGCTGACCGCCTGTGCACAGCTCACGAACACACATGCCAGTGCGGGCTCGGAGGGGGTAGTGGGGCGGGGAGGGCTCAGCAAAGGGGCCATTGTGACTGTCAACAGGAAGAGCCCTGCGCAGAGTCTGAGTCTCTCCCCCAAGGCCGTACGCACCTGCAGGCTTTGAGGAGCGGCTCCGTGGGCGGGAAGATCCGGGTGAGGGTGGTGTAGCAGGGGATGGCCACCGCGTTGTAGAAGCCGAGCTGCCCGTGGAGCCACCGGCAAGAAACACACGCACGTTAGCCACCCGCAGCACGTGTCCTCCGGGGGACGCCTGTCCCGAGCCTGCCTGCCAGTCTAAAGGTGTCTCCGAGCTACGTGAGACCGTGCGTCACTCTCGAAGCGAAGCACGAGGAAGCCTAAAGCACATCCGTTACTGTAAACCAAGCACCGCCTTCCGTGGGACCTGCTTTGGATGAGGCAACTGCGACCCAGGCGCTGTTCTTACCTCTGCTCAGATCTGGAGTCCCCCGAGGCGTGTCCAGGTCAAGCACCTGCCTCTAAGAACCACCCCCCCACCCCTGCCCCGACCCCGGGACCACGGCTGGGTCTTTGCTTGTTAGCCTGCTGCTCTGGTGCCTAGTTCGCTCTCCTGTGGTACACTCAGCGTCCCCTCCCTTTCCTTACCCCCTACGAATCCCAGGGACTGGATCCCAGTTCCCTCAACTCGTCAAACCCACCGTTTCCCATGGCTTCCCAACTTCTTTCAAGAAAGCGGGCCTCTGTGGGAAGTGCCAACGGGGAGAGGGGTTCGGAGCGACTGGTCCTTGCGCATGCTCCCGCCGGAAAGTCTGCCCTCACAGCCCCTCACTAGCTCGTGCCCACGCATGTCCCCCCTCGGCCGCGGCCAGGCGGAGACCTGCCTCTCTAACGTGGAGCAGACCTCACGGGGCACAGGATGGGGCAACATGACGAGGGGCCCGAGACAGGCAGGCCATCCTGCAGCAGAGAAGCACTTCGAGCAATCGCCATGTAGAAGCAACGCAGCTGGTCAAGTGTGAGGTGACCACGGAAGTACTTAGATACTTTTAGATATGGTCACGTATCTAAAACACTCTCACACGGTAACGAGCCTGGGACGTTTGGAAAAAACAAACTATTCTCTTAACTCAGTAAGCGAGAACTCAGCCTGGTCTTGGCGACACGGTCAGCCGCCCTGTGCGTGCAGCTGGGATGACCGCTGAACTCTCCAGAAAGAAAAGCATCGTCAAGTCCTGGCCTTAAACCACAAGCCAAGCAAACTCCAAACCAACTACCCACACGTGTGAAGGGGTGAGAGATGGTGGTAAGACCCCGTGGCACGAGGGGCGCGATCTCAGGATGAAAAGCCTCTCCCCTGGGCCCCGCGTGGGAGGCTCAGACACACACCGGGCTGGAGAGACTGGCCCCGCCGGGAAAGGGCCATCACCAACGGGAAAGGGCCTCCACTCAAAGTGCCCGTGCAGCGTGCGTGCCAGGCGTGCGGGTGCGTCCGCGCAGAGGAGAGAGCAGCCCTTTAGAAAGCCGGCTACGCAACGGCCTGCTGCTCAGAGGCCGTGGAGACGCAGGAGCCTGCAACTCCCACTGGGCTGGCGCCCTCCACGCACAGACGCCTGTATGAGCAGTCAACCAATCAACTTTAAACAACGTAGGAGAACTGGGGAACCTAGTCAAAACCATCATCCCATAGCCCGGCCGGTGTGGCTCAGTGGCTGAGCGTCGACCTAGGAACCAGGAGGTCACGGTTCGATTCCCAGCCAGGGCATATTCCCAGGTTGTGGTCTGGATCCCAGTGTGGGGCGTGCAGGAGGCAGCCAACCAGTGATTCTCTCTCATCACTGACGTTTCTCTCTCTCCCTTCCTTTCTGAAATCAATAAAAACATTTATTTTAAAAACACCATCATCCTGTAAATTTTCTGGAATTATTTCTTCCTTGAATTCCATGTAACTATGTGTCCATAACTAACTTCCTAATTGTGGCATTAGAGGATGGGGAGCTAAAAAGGCCATACTCTTGGGAAGGGCATTACACCACACATGTGCACATGGAAAGTTAACAAGGCACACGAACGCTCAAGACATAAAAAGCTGGTATAAGTTAAGTATTTTACGTATGTTCCCCGGACAGGGAATGGTTGTCAACTTACGGCAAGATAAAACTCGAATGTACTAAAAGTCACGCATTCTGTTAGAAAAAGTGGGCCTAACCAAAATCTGTAATGCTAACCTCCAAGAAAGTGTCTGTTTATTCAAAGACAACACACTTTCTGCGTGTTAAAAAATGCTAACAACTCACACTCCTCCAGCCCCTGTATCTCAAGTCAGGAAAGAAGTCTGTTCACGGCACAGCACCTGCGGGAGGGACTGCGGTGAGGGGGGCGTGAACTCGGGCTTCCCAGCTGGGGCCTGACGCTCCCCGAGGAGCTCACGTGGCTCACGGTTCTGCCCTCTGAACAAGACTACGCCCACCCTCACCCCCGTCCACACCGCTGCCCTGCCCTCAGCCTCCAAGGCCGCAGGCGGCCTGGGAACTGAACAGAGGACAGAAGCGCAGCCGGGAAACGCAGACTCGGCAGCGTCCACTGCTAGGGAGGCGCCTGGGCCCTGAGCCGGCAGGCTCGGCTCGGGGCAGGGCGCCAAGGGCAGAGGCGACGCTGGCCCGCCGCTCTCGGGTGAAGCACTGAAGCCCCGCTCTGAGCTGCAGACCGGCCGGAGCCGCCGTGAACACGGCGCACAGGAGGCGTGTGCTTTACGCATGTCCGACAGCACGGCCGCCTCACACTCCTGGACGGCAGAGCAGCGTACCTGGCCTTGCGGGACCTCGTCCCTCTTGTCCCGGTCCATCATGGGGATGGGCTGTATCCCCAGCTTCTTCATCTCGTCGCCCTGAAAGGAGCAGGGACAGTCACGCTTTCTCCCTTACAAACGGGCCCCGTACTCGGGGGCTCTTCCCTCCAGCCACTCACTTTCTTCACCATGAACCCTGCGTGAGGTGACGGACAGGACAGAGCCCAAACCATGAACACCTCAGTGTCGCTGTGGGTCTCTATCCTGAGGTCCCTCTGCACGCGCTGCCCAGGACCCAGCTGCCTCTGTTCCCTCTGCAGAAGGCAGGCATTCCATTCGTAAGAGGAGATAGAGCCCGAGTGAAGAGAAACATGGAGCAACTCCAAGCCCGTCCCCGAGTGTTGCCCACGGTGTCCCCGTGCTGAGCGGGGAGCTGGGCCAGGGGAGGAACATGGGTCCAGACCGTGCTGGTGCGGGTGCCGCAGCCAGAGAGGCACTGCAGGCAGCTGTGCTGCCAGCCCTGGCTGAGCAGCCTGTAACCAGGATGCCACCTGCCTGTTGTGAAACAGCATGAGCGGGAGCACCCTTCACACAGGCGGGGCCCTCGGCATCGTGAAGCAACGGGAAGGAACGAGAGATGGCATCCTACTCACTCAGGGACAGTTCAGAAGGAAAACTCAGGAGTAAAACACCCATTTCTGACCATTCAGGTCTCAGGCAGGACAGATATTCACACACCAAGCGCCTCCCATCCTGGCTTCCAGGCCGGGAGTGTCATGCACGCACTGCAGACAGGTGCACGCACTGCGGACAGGTGCACGCACTGCAGACAGGTGCACGCACTGCGGACAGGTGCACGCACTGCAGACAGGTGCATGGACAGCGGACAGGTGCACACACAGCCCCCAGGCTGTGGGACAGCGCAACCCCTCACATTTCTACCTGCACTGCCCATGACTGTGGCCCCCCGGGGGCCTGGATAGGGCCTGTCCCCGACAGATGAGCGTGATGACTCCTGAGCGAGGGAACCACCACTCTATGGGAAAACTTGCGTTGTTCGGAAAGAGCCCCTTCCCGGTGCATCGGAGCTGACGCACACACTCAGACGCAGCGACCCGTGCTCACCTTCTGGGCCAACGCTAAGCCCATCGGTGTGTGACCAACTGCAGCCTTTTGGAATAACTTGCAACGCGAGCAGCTAACTCAGTGCTACCCCGTCACCCCATGCTGACGTTCTCTTCGCTTTCCCCATTTCTTGACATGATGGAGTCACATGAAAACCAACGACCTACCTCAGCCCAGAACTCTGCATAAATGTCGTTGGCTGTCAACTTTGTAACTGGCCACAGTTTCGTCACAGAACAAAGGTCACAGGCAGTCATCATCAAGCCAATGACGCGGTCTCTAGAACAGAGGACACAGGGCGGTCAGCACCACTCATGCTGGGCAAGGCCTACCCGTGTGGCCTCATTTTACCTTAACTACTTCTTAAATGTCCTACCTCCAATGGCAATGCTCTGGGAATTAGGACCTCAGCCCACAGCCACTTTCTAGAACAAACGTGAGTCTAGCGTGAGCCTCCTGCCATCATCGCCTCTGTCCACACAAGCCCCGGCCGCCCGTCTGACCGTGGCTTCACAGGAAGCCTCACGTCGGGTCAAGGCCTGCAAATGTGGCTTTGGCTTCGTCAGAGCTGCCTAGCGGCTCCAGGCCCTCTGCACAGCACACCTGGAAGGCACTCTGCTCTGTTCTCACACAAGGACTTAGTGTAACTGACAAATGTGCTAGAGAGCCTTTGGGGCAATATAGATTTGGCTACAATGGATGAAGAAACTGGAAATTTTACAAGAGATACAGAAGCTATAAAAATGAACCCAAAAGGAATCTCAATCTTATATAATAAAAGTGTAGTATGCAAATTGTCCCCTCAACTGGGATTTCGTCCGGGAGTTCGACCAGGGGGAAGGGATGGCTGGGGGAAGGGAGGAAGGCCCTGGCTGGCAGCAGTAGCCAGTGCACAAATTTCGTGCACCAGGCCTCGAGTATCCTATCTAATAAAGAGGAAATATGCTAACTGACCATCATGCCCTCACAAAGATGGAAGTGCCCACAGCCAATAAGGAGGAAATATGCTAATTGACTGCCACACCCTCAAAGATGGCGGCACCCACAGCCACAAGGTGGCAGCGCCAGTCCCCTCAGCCCCGCTGGGGCAGCCCCTAGGTGGGTCTGGCTGCTCCGTGGGCCTGCCTCCAGAGTCCCCCAGTCCCTCAGCCCCCCAGCCACCTAGGGCTGCCCGAGGCTCAGGTAACCAGGGCTGGCCGAGGCTTGCGCTGCCGGCAGTGGCAGCAGCAGAGGTGTGATGGGGGCGTCAACTTCCCCTGGTCTCTGGGTCACCTCCCGCCCGAGGGCTCCCGGACTGTGAGAGGGGGCAGGCCGGGCTGAGGGATCCTGCCTCCAGTGCATGACTTTTCACACACCGGGCCTCTAGGATAAAATAAAACATTGACTGGAATGGACGACAGACGGGAGAGGACATCTGAAAGGACCAGTGACACTCCGAATGGATCCCCCCAGAGCACCACGCTCTCCCAGGCTCCCACACGCCACACAGGGCGTGCACCTGTGGGACTGGTTGTTGAGGTTCAGCGAGCCCGTCTGGTGCATCTCCTCCAGCTGCTTCCTGTTGCCGAAGTAGAGGGCGAGGTCCGTGGCGATGATGGCTTTGCGGATGATCTCCAGCACCTGCTCGTACTCGCTGGAGCTCAGGGTGGAGAAGATGTTGTGTCCTTCCAGCTGTGGAGACAAGCGCACGGTGACAGGCACCTGCTCGCGGCGGCGTTCCCTTCCTCCAACGAGAGCAGGCTTACAGTCACAGAGTTATTCGCATGCTATTCGTTCGTTACTGTGTATTTCCCATTGGACAACTGTAACCACACCCAGTACCGCCAGCCAATGGCACTGAAACGACGAATGGAACGAAGGTTTTGGTTTCCCTTTACACTATAACCATGAAGCTATCACTTACATGAACTGTGAAACTACAGTGACATCATTTGCTATCACCAAACCCCAGTGATTTAATGACACACCTGGCTTTTGGATATTTCTCATAAGTTATTCAAGGACCGGAAAGTGTAAAATATCTAAGTAGATAATTTCTTCTCAAGTTAAAAACAGCAGCAATTTTTATATTGTACTGAAAATTAACGGGCTTACAAGTCAGCTGTGCCCTTGTCCACTTCAGCCTAATGAGTACCAGCCTCCTTGGCTTTGTCCAAGAAGGACACGCCCCACAAATTCCGCACGTCCACCGCTCCCCCGGGAAGAACTGCCACACAAGCACAGGCGGCCGAGGGGCCAGCCGCAGCGGCCTTCTCTCCTGTCCTCAGGCGGCCTCTCCCAGCCCGGCCCAGACAGGGGTCGTCTGGCGGCTGCTGCCCCAGCAGTCTTCTTCCTCATGGGAATCTTACAAAACTTTCCCATAACGCCTCCCTCTAAGAATTTTAAGTCTTTATTTGTCATTAAGATAAAAGGGATTGTTTTTGTTCACACAGAAGAGGCTGAGATCATGAAGAGGCATTAAATGTGGGGGCTCATCACTCCTGTTTTAATGATTTCATTACCAGTGACTGCAAGCGTTTTCACTCGTCGTAGCTACAACCATTGCAGCTCTGCTAGCGTGTCCTGCGTGATCACGTTTCCGTCCCATTCTAAGTGTCCCTGGTCTAGGACAAATGAGGACCCACTTCAGAGGTCTGCACATCCTGCCAGCTGCCTCGGAGTCACTATTTCCTTCACTACTTTTCAATGTTGCAGGAGGAAGAGTTCAGGACAGGACCTTCAGGATGAAAAGTGGTAACCGGGACCCTTTTGCTGCCTCCTTTAATTTTATGAGCGTAAAGACAGTGAACAAATAAACAAACAAAAATGGCCCCTTTAAGAGACTCAAGAATAAATATATTCTCAATATTTTGCTACAGAAACACAGGAAAATAAAGGGATATATGCAACCAAATACACCAGATAAACAGCTTAAAGCACCCTTCAACAGATGACTGGATAAAGATGTGGCACATACACACAACGGAATGCTGCTCAGCCAGAAAGAAAGACAAAATACTGTGTTTGTGAGGAATCACCATCATGCTAAGCGAAATAAGTCCGACAGAAAAACTGAAGACCATATGATCTCACTCTTGCCTGGGAGATAAAACTGAAAGGCATACGTGAACAAACAAGACAAATAAGCTAACAAAACTCATAGGCACAGGCAATGGCATTTGGCATACAAACGTCCAGGTGTGTGTGTGGGGGGGGGGGGGGGTTTCCCAGAAGGAAGAGTCCCCAAAGGGAAGGGGTAGGCAGTAAAGGGGAAAGAGGGTCAAATATATGGGGATGGAAGGGAAATGGCTCTGGGGGGGTGGGCACACAGTGCAATATACAGAGGATGTGGCATAGAATTGTTCACTTGAAACCTATAATTCTATTAACCAATGTCACCCCAATAAGTTTAATTTAAAAGGTAATTTAAAAAGAAGAGTATCTATGAAATTCTAATTTTCATATCCATAAATAAAGTATTACTGGATACGAAAATATGTTTAAAGCTCCAATTTCACATTAGTTATTAACTTAAAACCTCATGAAGCAATACAAGGGGTTTATATCCCAATTGGTAAAGAAGTGTAAACCCAAGAATGTTTCCAAAGCCCCACATGGGTGAGCAGCCCATACATTCTTATCTCCATGGAAGCAGGTGAGTAGGTTCTGTAGGTACTCCAGATCCTAAGGTCAGAGACACCTGGGAGTCCATCCGGTGCTGAGACCTGCCCAGTGCTGAGACCTGCCCAGTGCTACACCTGCCCGGTGCTACACCTGCCCAGTGCGGAGACCTGCCCAGTACTACACCTGCCCAGTGCTACACCTGCCCAGTGCTACACCTGCCCAGTGTGGAGACCTGCCCAGTGCTACACCTTCCCAGTGCGGAGACCTGCCCAGTGCTACACCTTCCCAGTGCGGAGACCTGCCCAGTGCTACACCTGCCCTGTGTGGAGACCTGCCCAGTGCGGAGACCTGCCCAGTGCTACACCTGCCCTGTGTGGAGACCTGCCCAGTGCTACACCTGCCCAGTGCTACACCTGCCCGGCGCTGACACCTGCCCGGCGCTGACACCTGCCCCTGCCCTCAGCTGAGACCTGCCCAGTGCCGAGAGGCCTCCAGCCCTAGCCATGGGGGTGCTAGGATGCAGTGCCCCCACCCGCGGAGCATGCTTTCCTGCCTCAGCCTATCTCCCATCACAAATGAGGGACACCGGTGCTCATTCCGCAGATGCTCAATCTGGGGCTCCCCTCCGTGTGCGGATGCAGCAGTTCAGGACCTGTGTGCCCACGGCCCAGCATTACAGCACATCTGACTGCGAAGTGTAGGTGCCGTGTACTGAAACAACAGATGCAACTCCAGTGCACGCCAAGTCGTCACAACGGGTTCTCGACCTGCACCCAGTCCCTCGCGCTGCGTGCCAGGATCCGGAACGAAGCCCCCTCCCGCCCAGCCCTGCCCGAGAGGGAGTGGCAGGCCCACCTGCAGGAGGGACACGGTCTGGGAGAAGTGGTGCTGCTCCATGGTGGACGTGGAGTAGAGCGCGGCCAGCGGGTGGTCGAACTTCTGCAGGTAGCTGTTGCTGAAGCCCCGGTGGTCCAGGTCGTGGCACAGACACGCGATGAGCAGGCCTTTGCGCTATAAACACCACGCGGGGCACAGGCGCTGAAAACCACGAGCAGGCCAGGGAGGCCGGCGCCGTCACTCCCGCCACACCACCTCGGCCGCCCGCCCTCCAGCCGCTCCTCAGCAAGCTCTGAACCCAGGTCTAACAGCTTCCACACCTCCGGGCTTTCCTGCTCATGAATTTGAGTCTAAGGATCCCTCCGCTCCGGGAGGAGGGTGGGGGGAGCCACGAAAGCCAAGGCCCCAGCGAGAGAAGCCGCTGTGCCAGGAGAGGGCAGTCCCGTCCTCCCTAAGCAACCTGCTCACGTTAGATACCAACACGTCGGTAACTGTAAACTAGGAGGGTGACAGCCAAGTCACAGGACCTGTGCGACGTGGCACGTCCCTGAGAGGAGAGCAGGCCGCAGCCCAGGGAGGGGCACAGGTGAGCAGGGCCTGAAGACAAGGAGGGGGCAGGTGGGTGTGCAGTGGGCAGACACCTGCTGCAGGTGGGCCCTCCCCGAAAGCCAAAGGGTCAGGGAGGCGGTGGCTCTGGGACTGCGGGGAGAGGACAACAGAGAGATGGAGGCGGGGAAGCTGAGGACCTCATAGGCCTTGTACCCTGCAGGAGCCAGGGAACGGCGACAAGACAGCTTCATCATCAGAGATGAGAGCTCCCTTCCCTCCATGGCTAGGGGTTTCCTGGAGCAGGACACCGGTGACGGAAGAGGAGAGAGGGGACCGCAGGAGGGCTGCACAGGGGCAGGTCTGGAATGCTTGCAAGAGGGGCTAAGCTCCGATCCCCCAACGCACAGTGGGCCCAGCGCACAGTGGGCCTGCGCACAGCGGGGCGAGAATGGACGAGCATTCCAGAACCTCCCAGCTCTAAGCTCGAAGCCTCCCGTGGACCCACGCCAAGTGTGGGAAGGCAGGGGAGGCAGTGACACCCTCAGGGCCTGCTTCCCTGCGAGAGGGGATCGGTGGCCCCTCAGTGGTATGTCCATGTCCCCAGAGCACAAGGCCAAGGGCAGCCACTGCTCCTCCCTCAGAAGACGGACAGGAGCGAAGGCTGCAGACACTCAACCCCCCGGGCATCGTTCAGTGAGGCTGGGGCCTGCGCATCTGCACTTCTCACTCAGAACCCTACAGCACACGCCTGGGACGGCCATCTCCACAGCGTGCTCCGTCTGTCCCGCAGCCGGTCACACACCCACGCCACCCACGTGCCCGACTCCGAGGGGGACAGGGACGTGGTCCGGGGGAGAGAGCCCGCGGCGCGCACCTCCAGGTCGGAGAAGAGCCCCAGGTTGTTCTGCAGGATGGCGTACATGCAGTGCGCCACGGTCACCGCGTGCTTCCAGTTGTGGTAGGGCACCCGCCGGTAGTTCTTCTTCACGGACATGATGAAGCGGCACAGCTTCTCTAAATCAAAGCTGTGGGAAGAGACGACAGGAGCCGGCAGTCAATACGCCCAGGAGAGGCCTCTGGTCTGTACTGAATGCGCGTGACCGTGAGGGTCTGGGGACGCGTCCAGGCGCCCGGGACCCTCACTCACACTTCCCTGATGCTCCGGCCAGTGCAGAGCGAGGGCTCTGTAAGAGCCTCTCTCCGAGGTGCTAGCTGCCCGCCAGGGAGCGGGACCGGACCGCCGGCGGCTCCCCTTCACTCCGGCCCGTCGCCCTCCTCACCTGCCGGCATCCCGACCCCAGAGCTCAGCGGACAACCTGTGACCATCAGCTGAAGAGCATTCTGCACCCATCATTTCCCAAAAGCGTGTTCAGATTCGCGACCTACAAGCATGCATACCTTGGGGGTTCTAGATGAGTGGTATCTCTTTAAAACGAACCCAAACTAAATGGTCCTCGGCTGTCAGTCGCCAGGACCCTATCCTGACACAGCACATGGTAGAAACGGCATTTCGTTGCACAACACGGTTACCGCATGTTGTTTTGTAACATAACCGTGTGTTCATACCACTTCAGGGCTTTCCAGTTTTCTCAGGTTTTACGGCCGCTTAAGTCAAAAGCACAAGACAGAACAGGCCTTTCTGAAACACCAAAGCAACGAGGGTTCAAAAGCTCCTAAAATATGTAACCTGTATTTCTCCACGGAAAACTTTCCAATGTCCTTAAGTGTAAGGAATGCCATTTTAGGAATTCCAAGTGGTCAACCCTCCATGGACGTATGTGGGAATTAACTGGTGGGTCACCTGTGCGCGTCCTTTCTCAAAGTGACTTAAAGTCACCGCTGGACGGGAGAGCGCACGGGCTTCAGCGGTTCTGGAGAAGCTAAGGCCCCTGGCCGCTCCGCGGGCAGTGGGTGAGCGAGGCAGCGCTCCTCTGGGCCGCGCGGCGAGGGGCCCGCAGTGCGAGCAGCCCGCAGTGCGAGCAGCAGCCCCAGGGAGTGACTGACACAGGTCTAGGCTGTGAAGGGGACACCTGTCCCTTGCTCCCTGTTCTGACCGGTACACGATGGAAGCTGAAGGTTGATACAAATGTACGCGTATATTCCAAGCACACTTCCACCCGTGTGCAAGTATGTGCCGGGGACGCCTACCTCTTGCAGTGAGACAGCCTAAGCTCGCTCCCCCACACTGTGATGGCCACCTGGTTCCATCCATGCTGTGAGCCGAGGGGGAGAGAGCTCATAGCCGCCACGGGGAAATGAGAGGGCTGCGGCTCTGTCCAGGTCCACTAGCCTTTTTAACAGTAAATCTTCAGAAAGCGCAATTTACTTCGAGTATGTGTTAACACCCCCCCACCCCCAGAAAGGGACAGGCGTCCAGGTAAGGGAGGGAGGGGCCATGTCGCTCAACAGGCTAAAAAGGGTGCTTCCAGGCCTTTCGTACCAGGACGCCCCACAGGAGCGGTGGATCATGTAGACGAAAATCCCAGGCCACATGTTTTCAAAAGGACCAATGTCAAAGTGGAATCTGAAAAGAAATGCAGAGAAGGCTCAGTTTATTCCTAAAGCAGTTCACACACCCTAACCAGAAAGAAAGCAAGGTAACCGGGACACGGGGTCAGCCTCTCCCCTCCTCGCAGTCACGTCTCTGCTGGACGGACAGGTTCCGGACGGAAACTACACCCACGCCCTCAGGAACGTAGTGCAATGTCCGCTTAACTGTCATCGCTCAGCTCCCTGCCACACAGTCCGTAGAAAGGGAGGCTGTGGTTACTCTCAGAGCGATGAAAAAGTAGAAGTTACATTACGAAAAATGCACAGACATGACATAGCTCGTAGATAAGGGAATAAAAACACTTACAAAAACTTTTAGAGCTGGAGATTATCCCATCTTCTATTTAAATCCACAGAAAAAATTCATCAATATAAACACACATCCCAAGTTTTTACCTATTTTTCACTTGCCAATTTACTGGCATTTAACCCAAATAAACAGAGTGGTATACGGTATAGTGTTTAAAAAACATTATCCTCCAGTTGTCCTATTTCTGACACCAAAGGTGTGAGTTTTCTGCACCAAGCAGTTCTCCAATCCTCTGCGGGCACCACGTGATGTCCCACAATGCAGCTCAGCCCCGAGCCGGCCTGGAATTAGCACAGAGCCCAGGTCCAGTCCTCAGCCCGCAGGCTGCCCCTCACTTTGCGTAACTGCAAGTCCAGGCCACCCCGTTTCTGGCCAAGCAGCTACGAAGCCGAGGTTTGACAACGTGGGACAACAGCTCCCAGACTCCGGGAGCACTTCGCTTACTACTTGGGGTTCACCAGGAAGGAAGCACGTCGGGATGAGACGGGGGAAGGGAGGCACAGGCAAGCGGTGGGCAGGGGCACCCCCTCCCCAGGATGTGATGCGTGTGCGGACAACTCTCGAACCCTTATTCAGGGTTTTCCTGGAGGCCTTACTTACCCCCAGGCATGACTAAGTCACTGGCCTTTGATGATGACCTCATCCCCACCTCCTGCACCCCCAGAAGTCCTAATCAGCTTGCTCCTGGCACCCAGACCTCACCCCCTAAGGGGTCTTCCTTGGCATAAACCTTTGGACAGTTGAGTTTTATTACAAGTAAGAAAGACACCCCTTCACCCATGTCACAGGGTGTTAGGAGCTCCTGCCAGCAAACAACCGAAAGACCAAAAGTACACGTTCTTATTACAGCACAACCAGAGGCCCAGTGCACAGGTTCGTGCACTGGTGGGGTCCCTCGGCCTGGCCCGCGGGGATCGGGCCGAAACTGGCTCTCCAATATCCCCTGAGGGATCCCAGATTGTGAGAGGGCGATTCTTGGGTGACACACCCCAGAATTAGGCTCCCTCCTATCGGGTTCCAGTGTGTCACCCGAGAACCGCAGCTGCCAAGTCACTGCAGCTCGGCAGTTCCTGCATTGAGCGTCTGCCCCCTGGCGGTCAGTGTGAGTCAAGGCTACTGGTGGGAGGTCGGACGGTCACTTAGGCTTTTACATATATACCCGAGGCCCGATGCACACAATGCATGCACGGGGCTCAGCCCACACAGCTGCCTTGGCTCTCACAGCCCTGGCTTTGTCCGGAAGGTCTTCCGGCCGATCTGTCTAATTAGCATATTATGCTTCTATTATTACAGACAGATGTATACTACATATACCATTAAAAGATAAACTAAGGCAAGGTTGACATTTTATGAGCTAATTTGACCAAACATCAATCAGCAGCGCCAGCCCCGAGGTGGTGAGGAGGGCTGCATCCAGGGGAGGGAGACCACAAAGGGGCAGCAGAGAGAGGCGCTCCCTGATTGGCTGCAGCAGAGAGAGGCGCTCCCTGACTGGCTGCAGCAGAGAGAGGCGCTCCCTGACTGGCTGCAGGTGAAGTGGCGGGCTCTTTGGGGATGGCTGTCCAGTGTTTCCATCTGTTACCTAGGCTACCAGGGCAGGGAGGGCCTCCTTGTTTAATTAACACCACAGTGTGCCCCATTCTAAAGCAACTCCCAGCTCCGGGTCGCTTCTGGGAAGTTCCTATGCCGTTAGTGTCGGCTTGTACTTACAACAGGGGTACAAATTACCAGAGGTTCTACCACCAGCAATTGCATAGATTAGCAGAGAGAGCAGAGGATTGGGAAACAAATTGTGAAAGTTGGATTAGCTTTTCCAATTTGTAAATTTAAAATTGTACAGAAAACTGTTAGAATCTGATCTTAAACGCCATTTAAATATTAAGTATTCTATAGTGTAAACTGTACGAAAGACTAGAGAACAGCTAACATTTAGGTTAACTCATTTCAAAACTGCCGTCAGTGTTTTTTTAAATATGAGACCCGGACAAGTTGCACTGGGACCGGATCCCCTCGCGAGGGAGAAAGGCAGCGCGCAGCTGCACCGGCACTGGGGTGTCTGTGCCCCTGAGCCTTGACTGGTTCCCCTCCAGGCCGACCAGACCGCGCCGGCGCCGGCGGGACTCACAGCTCCACCTCCTTGCAGAGGCGCCCGGGCAGTGTGAAGCGCATGAGGCCCTGCCACTCCTCGGCCGTGCAGATGCTGTGGTAGGACAGCTTCTCCATGGTCACGCGGTAGATGCACTCCGAGTGGCGGATCCGGTGGTACATCTGCAGGCAGACAGGGAAGGGGACGTGCGTCATCACAGCTCAGTGCCTGGCGTGCAAGAATCGGGACAGCGGCTGGCACCACCACCACCCCTGAACCTACTCCTGTTTCTACCTCCACGAACCCTGGAGAGCCCCACACGGGCGGCCTGGCGGGGACAACACAGAGACGACATGTGTGGGAGAAGGCTGAGTAACCCTGGAACAGCTGTCTTTTTGTTGTTGTTAATCTTCACCCAAGGATATTTTCCCATTAATTTTTTAGAGAGAATGAAAGAGAGGAGGAAAGACAGAAATATTGATGAGAAATATTGCCTCCTGCACATACTCCAACCAGGGCCCGGGAAGGAGCCTGCAACCAAGGTATGTGCCCTTGACCCGAATCGAAGCCGGGACCCTCAGTCTGCAGGCCGACGCTCTATCCCCTGAGCCACACCGGCCAGGGCCAGCTGTCTTTACCAGGCCTTCTCTCTGCGAGGTGAGGTTGCTGGCTAGTCCCCGGCCGGCACCTCCTCCTGGACTCGCAGCTACAGGCACGGAACACTCACACCTGCAATCCAGAGGCATGCGGTCTGCTGTTCTAGGCCTGACGGTGGGATCTCATTATAAAGCCTGAATGCAGACAGGCAGAGACTGAGTGAGTCAAGAATGAAGGTGTCTTTTCTGTCTCCTGTTAAAATGTTGAGCTTCATCCTGGGTGATCCCGGTTCTCCCGTCCAGGCGTCTCAGATGCTTGACTGCAAGGGCCTTCGTGAGTCAAGAACGCTGGAGACTCGGGCCCATACGTGGACATCCTTTTAGCAACTGTGCGCACACGCACTGCGCTGACAGGTCGTGTTTTATAAGAACACACTGAAGTAGAAAGTCTTCAAAGTACACGTATGTTCACACTTCCTGAACATGCCTTTTGTCCTTACTAAACAATGACAGACGTTAAAATAGAAACACTGTAGTGTAACTAAATGCCCGTTACCAGTTGGCACGTCTTTTTCACTCCTCGGCGGGGTGGTGGCATTGATGTCTGGCTCAGCTTCGCCGATTGCCACGCTGATTTTCAGGAAGCTGGAAGCTGTGCTAGCAAGCACGCGGATCCCCACGGAACGACGCTAGTCCTGCCTGTTCCTACACAGCCGCTTGTAGTCTCGTTCCCTAACAGCGAGTATTTTGGTTGAAACTCAGATACACTTCTGTTTTCAGGAATCTCCATCAGTTAATCCTGAAAACGAAACAGCTGAATCTTCATGTAAGGGTAATGCTGACTTTCCAGTCACTGGCGCTAGGTTCACAGCTGTGAGGAGTGGAAGGAAGTTTGTTCTCGTGTTCTACTCGATCGCTCTACTACTGTCCACATGGACGACTAACTGCCCACCAACTTCTGCCCACCCTGTCCCACCAAGCAGGCTCAAGCCAAGGAAACTACGGCAACCGTCTGTCTTCCAAGTGCCCTCTGTGGGACGGGAGGTGCTTGGGAAAGCCATGATTTTCTTGTTCGCTGTTAATGCCGCGTGCTATGTGGCCGCGAGCAAACTCCTTAAGCTTCCTGTGTCCACTTTCCTCAATTTCAGAGAAACTACTTCAATGAAACTCTCCATGCTTCCATCTTCTCATGGGTGAGAGCAATTCTCTTGGCCCCTTAAACACAAAAGGGACAACTAGGCACACAAGTGATGCTGCACCTTGGGGCCCGACCTTCTCCAGGTCACAGAGCAAGGTTCCGGAGGCGAAAGTGAGACGGCTGGAAGGGGCTCTGTGGGTTAGACTAGAGCTGCCAACATGCAACCAGAAAAACAGAAAGAGAAATGGACACAGAGGCTTCTGGGTAAACTCTCTGCTGAAGCAATGACACAGGGGCATGTCCCAGTGGAGAGACCTCAATTGAGGGATCACCATCACCGGGAATGGGAGGTACCTGTCTGCAGGGGTGCGAGAGCACGTCACTCTGATATTCTCGTCAAAATTGTAACCTCAGAGCAAAGCACGAGGAAACAGCAGGCGAAGCAAATTAAGAACACTCCTCAAAGTAACTGGACTGCATGCTTCATAGCCCCCGGCCTGCGGGACGGAGAGGAAGGGACAGGCCCGGGGTCAGCTCCAGTACCCAGCACAGGGGTGGGATGTGTCCCCACAATTCAGACATTAAAACCCTAGCCCTTCGAATGTGCTCGTGTTGATAGACTGGGTCTTTAAAGAGGTAATTAAGGCCAAATGAGGTCAGCAGGTGGGCCCTGATCCAACACAACGAGAGTCCCTGTAAGGAGAGGAGCTTGCAGAGGCAGGACTGCAGGAGGACCAGGCGAAGACCGGGGAGGGCATAAACACGCTGCGTTAGAATAAACTTGGGTGGGCAACAGAAACAGGTGCGGAGAGCGAGGAGGCTGGTGCCGACTTCCCAGTCACTGGCGCTTGCCAGTTTTTTAAATGGGCTGCGTAGGCACCAAGTTGCTGCAGCACCTGGATTCCACTGGGTTCATGTAAAAGATAAAAGAGCATATTCAGAATACACTGGAAATTACATTCTCTGCAACTCTGAAGCTACCCAATTGTAAGCTGTCGCTGTTTTTATTTATGGGGGAGACAGAACCTGAAGAAAAAGGTAGCTGATGTCCTCAGTTTCTTTCCAATGAGCCACGCAACACTCAGTGTCCCCAGCAGAGGGCGCCCGGGCGCCACAAAGGAAGCTGGGCTCTCGGGAAGTTCCTCCGGGCCTGCAGTACTCTACCCCATTTGGGGTCCTCGGCTCGTTAAGCGGTTCCATTAGTCACCACATGAATCCTGTGGGACCTGCTTCCATTTCCAAAAAGGCCATTTTTCTCAATCACTGAAGCGGTAACTTCCATTTCTACGGACTGCACTTGGTCACAAAGTTAATAAAATGTTCCCGAACTTCAAAATCCCAGTCCTGTCACGAAAGGAATCCTAGAATTTATAGCAGACTAAACGTCCAACTCATCGAAAATGAAAAGATGGCAAACTCAGCTGCTCCGCAGGGAGACTGCGCAGGTGGGCGGCAGCACCTCCTGCAGAGGGCAAGCAGGCAGGACAGGCGAGCTTCCCGCTCCTGCGCACCCGTCCTCAGGCAGAGGCTCCGAACACGCTGCTCACTCAGATCGGTGGGCGTGAGGCTTGAACGTTTCACCTTGTTTAACTTCTTCCCCCGATACGTTTTTACTGATTTCGGAGAGGAAGGGAGGGGGAGACGGAAACATCCATGATGAGAGACAACCATTGAGAATCACTGATCGGCTGCCTCCTGCACGCCCCCGGCTGGGGACTGAGCCCGCAACCTGGGCCTGCGCCCCTGACCAGAATCGAACCCCAAACCCGGGACCCGTCAGGCCTCAGGCCGATGCTCTATCCACAGAGTCAAACTGGCTAGGGCAACTTCATTTTTGAAAGAACAGATTCTCACCTTGAAATAAATGCAAAATACTAGGGGATTTTTTTTCTTCCAAGGCCTGGCTTTTTCTAAATTGGAGCCACCCACCAGGAGTTGGTTTAATGAAGGAATCTTAAGTGGAAAAAGACGCCCCTTACACTACTTTATTCCCGTGGTTTTAAAGTTACTGTCGAGCAGGAGAAAGGTACTAAAAGCGTGGCTCACGTTGGCGCAGTGCAAGGCTAGCGCACAGAAGACGGCGAACATCTTGAAGTTGTTCTCGTCCGTTTTGGAGAAGGCGCTGCCGCTGATCTTGTTCACCATCTGCACCACGCCGATCACGCTGCCGCGGCTCACGATGGGCATGCACAGGATGTTGCGCGTGGTGTAGCCCGTGTACAGGTCCACCTCCCTGAGGGGGGAGCAAGCAACCACGCAACCACACACACACACACACACACACACACACGAACAGAAGGTAAACGACTTCTTCTACCATAAACCTCAACTCTGCTTTGCAAGTTACATGCTCCTATTACAAATTCCTCTAATGGAGCCGTCAGCTTCCAAACTTAAGGACCATGTGGCATTTGAAGTGTTCTACCTAAACCTTTTCAAAAACATTCTAACCCGTTTGTTCTTTTGTTCTCAAGAGCTTTTCAGAACAGGGTCCAGAGGCCTCCGGCTTATGCTCAGTCTGAAGGACCCGGCATTACTGGGAAACACCACTGTCCGTCCGGAGAAAACTAGAATCAATGTGGTCAGCGAGCATGTGCCTTTGGCCTTGGCTACATCATGAGGTGAACCTGCTTAGCAAGTGTACATGGGCGTGCAGAGCGGGCCCGCACCAGCCCCGTGTACACAGAGCTCTCGTGGACGAGACCACACCACCCGCTAAGGCGCTGCGCCCAGCCCCCAGCAGAGACGCCACGGCCTGCAAAGCCAGAGCGTTGCTGATTCTCAGAAGCTTGCCGACTTGGACGTCGAGAAAATACTTTCTGAAAGTAAGACTCCGTTCCAGAGGCAGCCGTGAAGCTAGGCAACCAGTGGGATGGGTCTGTGTGCCTGGCTTCGCCCACGGAGGCCAGTGTTTCGGAGACACGGCCACGTGGCTGCGTGGAGCAGGGTGCAGCCCTCTGATCGCTGAGTAGGATCCTATGGTCTGGATGTGTCCCCGTTCCTTTACCCGTCCACCAGTTCATGGACATGACTAACGGTGACTCCCAGCGTGTGGCAGTGTAAACAATGCCGCGCTGAAGGTTGGCTTCCACCTCTTTGTGGACAGGGGTCATCGTTTCTCTTGGAGACACACCCCAAGTGGAGCTGACCAAGACTAGTCAGCGTCTGCGTATCTTTACAAGAAGCCACAAACTGCTTTCCGAAGTGCTGCGCCATCACACAGCCCATCCGCAAAGCGGCACGTCCCAGTCCCTCGCCCGCCAGCCCTCGCTAATGCCCGTCTTTAAAAATCTCAGCCGTTCATGTCGGTGTGCAGTGGGATCTCACCCTCAATTAAGTTCACGTTCCCTCACCTCAAATGCCCTGCGTTTACTGGCCGTTCACAGCTTCTTTTGTGCAGTGCCTGCTAAGACCTGTGCCCTATTTATCAAACAGAGTTTGGTTGTTTTTGAAAAAACAGATACTCAGCATACTCGTCATTGATAAACACATCACTAGAATAGAAATAGTGTTTACGGCCAAGTTGTGTATGTTTGACATTAATCAAAAAATACCTGATAGAACTTCCTATTGTTTATTTTATTTAAGTGTCTCTTAAAATAAACTGAGTGCTTGATTTAACTGAACACTCTGGTCAAAATACCTGAACTATTACTCCCTAATGATCACAGCATCAATCTTAAGACTCAATTTCCAGAGACTTATTAAAATTATTATTACATGACTTGGTTTCTAGTTCTCCAAAGAAACGCAGAGCAGAGCAGAGCAGAGCAGAGCCCTCTCCGTCCTCCTCTCTGACCCTCACAGACTGACGGCAGCGGCGACCGTCCCCTTCCCTCTCGGCGTGCCAGGCACAGCCGACAGACATTCACATGTATGTCCTCCCATCGTAACATAAAAACAGAACCGCCAGAGAGGCATGGTCGTACCCAATTTAAAGAGGAGGAAACGAAGGCTCAGAAATGAAGTGGCTTACCAGGTCACCCCAGAGCTGTAAGCGACAGGACAGTCACCCTTACGCCCGGCGCTACCAGAGTGCGCGCGGGACAGAGTGCTGGCACCACAGAAACAGCAGCTTTGTGACGGCACACTGGTGCGTTTTGTTGCTTTTACAGCGTTTCAAACCCCGTGAGCTGGGTGTCACTGATGGTCTGGTGCCCATCATTTGAAATATCTGAAAGCACCGACTCCTGACAACAGGGTCGCTAGAGAGTTCCCAGAGCTGAGGAAAGGAGGGACTGCAATGGGGGTGAGCTCGGGCTGCACAGCGACCTCAGCCAGGGGTCTCGGCCCAGGGCCTCAGCCAGGGGTCTCGGCCCAGGGCCTCAGCCAGGGGTCTCGGCCCAGGGCCTCAGCCCAGGGGTCTCGGCCCAGGGCCTCAGCCAGGGGTCTCGGCCCAGGGCCTCAGCCAGGGGTCTCGGCCCAGGGCCTCAGCCAGGGGTCTCGGCCCAGGGCCTCAGCCAGGGGTCTCGGCCCAGGGCCTCAGCCAGGGGTCTCGGCCCAGGGCCTCAGCCAGGGGTCTCGGCCCAGGGTCTCGGCCCAGGGGTCTTGGCCCAGGGCCTCAGCCAGGGGTCTTGGCCCAGGGTCTCGGCCCAGGGGTCTCGGCCCAGGGCCTCAGCCAGGGGTCTTGGCGCAGGGTCTCGGCCCAGGGGTCTTGGCCCAGGGTCTCGGCCCAGGGATCTCAGCCCAGGGCCCCAGCCCAGGGGGCAGGAGGGCAGAAGCCAAGGGGAACAAGAGCTGCTTGCCGCACCTGTTGAAGCGCGGGTCCGCGTAGGCATCCGGAATGTTCAGCACTTCCCCCGTCCTCGCCACCTGGCCAGCAATCCCTTTCTCAATGGAAAACCTACAAACACAAGAGAGGAGCATGCTCACTAAGCACCAATGCTGTGACCCACTGTGAAACCGCTTACTGCACCAAACACTGACCAGAAAAGCACTTTAGATGCTTGGGTCCACTTTACATTTCCACATTCTAAACCATATTAGTATACACTGTGCAAAGATACAGCAGGAAAACGTTGCACAGTAATCACTTGAGACCTTGATTTTAAGATATAATTCAAAATATGTGAACTTATACTGAACCACAAATTGAAACTGAAAAATTAATTAGCATTCTCCTGCACTGACCAATAGCAATCCTTCATATGGACAATGTACATTATCATTTACAATACGCTCCAACCTACATTTTCTGCGTTAATTCTCAGTGTGGTGGGAACTGAGCCCATATGGGTTCCATTATTTGCTAAAATTTGTAACATGTCAGTGGTACAAGGAAAGCAAGAACACAGCTCTATAGCTGTGCACGCCTACCACACACATAACCAGAACCACAAGCTACGGATTTCTGAGAGAGGACCCAGGACTGGAATGCTAAGGCATTTGCAGTACAGCACGCTGTAAAATAGCACACTTTAACACTGCTCGTGTTTTTATTCTCTAATTTTTTAAATTTAAAAATAGTCAAAACACAAGCATTGTGTATACGTAGGTTTTGATATTTAATATCAACATTTCCCATTATAAACACATTCTCTCATATATAGTTTTCTGATACAATATTATCATCAGCCATGTACTTATTTTGAAATGTGGTTAGCAAAGATGTCTGCAATGCACACATCGTCGCACTTCTATAGCTGGACAGAACTTCCACCCTAGTTTCCTCCGTATAGGAGATAAGCATCATTGCAATAAAGCCCCATCCTGATGACTGTCACTAAAACTACTCCAGAGAAAGTGGGTGTGACGCTGAAGGCACCGAGAGGTGAGCCCGACGCTGCCTGAAACAAGGTCGCTTCAAGGCTGCGTTCTCCTGGGCTGTGACCCGCGTGGCCCTGGCCACGCCGACGCCCTGAGCAGGGGTCAGAATGCACCGTGGGATCTGCGCGGGACGGCTTGGTCAGGGGTGGCCCAACTGTCCCTTTATTCCCACTTCAGGCGGCTGCCCTGCAAACACATCCCCGCTGGCTGGCCCCTCACTGCTCCCAGCCCTGCAAACACGCTCCACAGGGTGCCGATCTCGCACATGAGGGCACCAGCGCTTCCAGAAGGGAAAGGACCTTCCGCAAGAGAAAGGACTTCGCCTACAGACTAGATCCAGGCTCACTGACCTAGAAACAACCAGCCTACACATCACAATTAAAACCTAGGTAGTGCCTGTCAGCCAGTCACGTGAGCAGAATATAGGACTAACCCCCGGGGCAGTGGTCGGCTAACTGCGGCTCGTGAGCCGCGGTTTGCTGCTCTGTTGACTAATGAGTTTGCCAACCACAGGGATAGGGGCTTAATCACAAGGAACAACAACAGCCTGTAATTATTGGAATCGAGAGTCTAGGGCAGTGGTCGGCAAACACATTAGTCAACAGAGCCGCAGTTTGCCGACCACTGCCCTAGGGCCTGGAGCAGGACTGCCCACTGCGGGACAGCGGTGAGCGCCTGCAGGATCATGTCCTCTTCACACCGGGTTAGCGCCCCCATGGGACAGACAATGGCTCAAATGAACAGTGATTCCTAGTGACCAAGGACACTGCTTTCCGGGGTGCTGTGACCACCAACGCATTTGAAGGGTTATGTGGAGAGCCGTGAAACAAAGCACACGAAGAGAAAAAAGAAACTGTGAAGAAGAATCCAAGTTTTGACTGTTCAGTTTGACTCCCACACGTTCCTGACAGTGCTCCCTGCAGGCGTTCGGACGGTGACAGGACGGTGACAGGACGGAGCCACTGCCAGCCACAGACCCCGTACAGCGCGAAGGCGGCTGTGGTGTCAAGAGGCAGCAGGAGTGTCACGTGACTGATCACCCCGCCTGCTCAGTTACAGAACAGCGAGCTGAAGTCATCAACACCGCGGGTCAGCGCCCCCTGCGGCTGGACTTTAGAGACAGATGGCCACTGGTGCGGAGGGTGGGCGCCCCTGTTTAAGCTCGCCTGCCCCTAGACACGGGAAAGCAGCCGCCTGCATCCAGGCGGGCGCGCCTTTACCTACCTGGGAGCACTAGTCAGTTTTTCCAACATGATTTCCAAAAGGACCGCCTCCGAAGACGGCGTTTCCGGGGGACGCTAACGCTTCTCGGCGCGGTTTGGCCGGCACTGCAATGCCATTCCCAGAAGCACTGCCTTCAGGAGGCGGGTCCTGGTGGGAATGATACCACAGTGTGACAAGCGGTCAGCACCCTGCGGGAGGCAGAGCAGCGGTGGCAGGACCCTGGCGGCTGCACTCCGCACGCAGCCGGCCTGTGTACCTGATCTCCTTGGTCTTCTTGAAGACGGGCCTGCCCTCCTTCACCTCCCCGATGTCGAAGAGGTCGGAGTACAGCTCCTGGTTCTTGTGGTCCACCTGGAAGAGGGCGCAGCGGTCGGCGTTCACCAAGTTCTTGGCATAAATCTAAGGGCAGACGATAAAGCACTGGTAAGCCAACGAGAAAGGCATCAATTTTGCATCCGAAATACATACTCAGTTCAGCTATAGCAATAAAACAAAGTAAAAAACACATGATTATCTCAGTGAATGCAGAGAAAGTGGAGGCTGAAACCAAATCATGATTTTAAAAAAACTAGGAACAGAAGGAACTTCCTCCATCTGATAAAGGCCATCTACAAAAAAACAAAACAAGAACAAATATACTTAACAGTGAAAGACTGGATACTCCTCTAAAATCAGCAATAAGACAAGGATGTACACACTCGCAACCTCTACTCAACATTGTACTGCAGGTTCTACACAGGACAATTACATGGAAAAAATAAAGGGCATCCAGCTGGGACAGGAGAAAGCAAAACTACCATTAATTCTAGACAACATAATTCCATCTGCAGAAAACCCTAAAGAATCCACTTAAGAAACTATTGGGAATAATGATCTCATCAAGTTTGAAGGATACAAGATCAATATACAAAAACCAACTTTACTTCTATATGTTTTTAATAAAAATCTGGAAATAAATTTAAGAAAACAATTCCATCTATAAGAGCATTAAAAATAAAATATTTAGAAATAACTTTACCAAAATAAGAACAATAGTTATGCTTTGAAAATTATAAACGCTGCTCTAAAAGTAAAGATACTGTAAATAAATAAAAAAGACCCCATGTTCATGCTGGAATACTTAATGTAGTTAAGATGCCAAATTGATCTATGAATTCAACACAATCCCTATCAGACTCCCATCTGAATTCTTTGTATAAATTGACAAGTAGATTTGTAAAAGTTATACGAAATTGCAAGGAACCAAAAATTATTGAAAAAGAAGAAAAAAACTGGAGGACTCTCACTTCCCATTTTCAAAACTTTCTACACAACAGTAACCCAGATAGTGTGACACAGTCCTTGAGGAAGAAAGACAGATGGACGGGGTAGGACCCAGAGCCTAGAAATGAGAGACGGCGGAGGTGAAGTAGCAGGGACCTCCATGCCAGGAAGCCTCGGCTGGGAATTCCCCCACCAGCACACATACAAAGGCCTTTGAAGACCATCAAAAGAAACTCAATGTTTTCAAGGTACAAATGTTTTCCATGCTCGCCACTAAGTAATGAAAAACTCTGAGGTATTTTTCCAAACGTATGTGACGCCTCCAAATACACAGAAGTGACCAAAAACCCCAGATCCCTTCTCCCCCCTTCAGAAGTTCACGTGTCTGGTACATCAAACATCCCACCACACACTAGGCATGAATCTAAGGTAAGGAAAAGCGCTGTCAAAACAAGCGGCAACCTACCATTATGTGTTCAAGTAGAGAATCTATGGCGACTATGTTATCAAAATACGTTCTGCAAGAGAGGACAGAAAACGGTGAGCCATCTTAGTGAGAACAGAGCGTAGGACACTTGGAGCTCATCCCCCAGTTGTGTCCTCACGGAAATGAAAGCATAACGATATATGTCTGACTGGCCATTTCTGGAACAAACTATATTATTATTTTAAAGAGCTTCACGGAATGCTGTCCCTGACTCTGGCCTGAGGACTCTCGTTTCAGAGGGAGCGTTAAGCAATTCTTTCACTGGTAAGCACTGACGCAGGAAGGAAGCCTGTAGCGTTTAACTAGAAGTAGGAAAGAATAAAACTGGGTTCACTACATGTAATACTGTCTTTAATCATTTTGATCTGAAACGGGAAACGTGTACATGTGCTACACCGCCTGAATATGGTTAGGATGTAAATTTACCAGAGAACCCGACAAGCTGGAATGCAGCTGAACTGTACCGAGGCAGCTACGTCCCTCATTGCGAAGAAACCCCAGAATAAACACGCTGGTGAGGTCCGGGGCACACACAGTGACTATACGTTCGGCAGGAGGAGTGGAAGGAAGTGTTTGGGAGGTGGCTGGCACACCCACAAAAATATAGAGCTGGTGAACAGAGCACCCATCAGTGGGCATGGAGTGCGGGGATGTGACAGTCCCCGCCAAGAAGGCTTCTCAGCGTGGCGAGCTGGCAAGGCATGCTTTCAGCACAGGTCTGCGTACATCCAGCCATGTCCCTGTCACGAGGACAGTGCCTTTCATTAAAGACGCCGTTAGCTGGAACACGCTAAGACTTAGGCTCCCGGCCCGCACACTGAGGAACGCGTGGCCAGGAAGCAAACTGGTTACCCCACAGAGCAAAGTGACATGTCACAGGCGGGAATGAACGGGGCTTGGGAAATTTTACAAGAGATTCAAGCCCCCAGACAAGAGATGCTGAACGGCTTCCCTTTCAATGTGTTTTGAAATAATATCACGTGCCCATAGCTATTATTTCACTTTATCTCAAAGATTGGGGTATCAATGAGGATCTCCTTCAATCCCATGTTTCTCTGACTTTATATTTAAGAAACTAAGTGTAACACAAAGCAGCGACCTCAGACTAACTAGTCACGGATGCTAGGAGAGCATGAGAGGGCAGAGCAAGCAGCCCGAGGGCTGCTGGGAGCCTGGAAGGCAGGCCGCTCTCCCCATGGGAGCACGGACGCCGTGACCCCGACCGCACCTGCGGCAGCCTCAGGTCCGAGGGCAAGCACAAGCGGGACCCTGTGCCTCTGGGTTCCATCAAGTACTGGGACCTGCTGCCACCCCGCCCCGGGGTTTCAGGTGCAGCCGCGGACGATGGGCCTTTTCTCTAAAATCCTGTCTCAGCTACCGCACACGGGGAATTCAATAGTAACAGCATTCCGCTGGCTGACATTTACAGAAAATGCCGGACAGGTCTTTTTGAAAGGAACTAACTAGAACATTTCCTCTCTACTGCTCTTAGTTTTCTCCCACAAACAGACACTCCGTGTCTGTACCATATGCGTAACCCACGGACACATGGGGCGGGGGGAGGAGTGGGGGGGTGGTCAATGGGGGGAGGAAGGAGACATCTATAATACTTTCAACAATGAAGATCCATTACAAGAAATACAGAGCAAACTGCAAACGAGAACCAGCGCCTAACTGTCTCGGTCCTTCCCCGGCAGCGTGAATGAGTGAGCGAGGGTGAGAGAGTGCCCCCAATCCTCTCAGCCCACCCACCTGCCCAGTGCAGTCACCAGCAGCAGCAGCCACCCACCCCCTAAAGCGCACACTCACTTTGAAACGTCGAGTAGAAAGTCATTCAGCTCAGTCTGTTTGGCGAGGCCTCTGCACAGCTGCCATAGGAAACAAAGGCCATTGAGGACAACAGATGTTTGCTTATTTACAAGCCAGCATTCAGAACACTACTGACCTTGTTTCATGTACAAGGAGTAACACCATCGCTGGCTTATAATGTCGTAATACCATCAATCCCAATTCATTTTTCTTGAAGGCTTAAATGTGCTAACAAGCACTTCATACTTAGGACCTCATCTGATCACCACCAACACTGCCGGTTAGGGGCTGACTGTGTAACTGAGGCGGGAGGAGCTCAGAGCCTTGCTCAGACCCCGGCGGGGTGCGG
The DNA here is from genome assembly GCA_026230045.1 of Corynorhinus townsendii. NCBI lineage: Eukaryota > Metazoa > Chordata > Mammalia > Chiroptera > Vespertilionidae > Corynorhinus > Corynorhinus townsendii. Next base: position 1,501,116 of record JAPDVU010000004.1, on the reverse strand, counting down.
GGCGCGGGGCGGAGCCAGCATCTGATCCAGGCGCTCGGCCTCCAGAGCCGCTCGCTCTTCAAAACCTTCCCACTTGGGAAGCTGACGTGGGCACATCTTCCATCCACTCTCTCGTGTCAGCTCCCAAGCCCTGCTCCTCAGCCACTCTCCCACACTTGGGACTTTTCTCTGCAGCACCTGGTCCCTCCTGGACCCGCGCTGGCCGAGGGACTCAGAAAAGCCAGACACGAGGAAGAGCAGCGGAAGGCACGACAGAGAACTGCACGTGCGCCCTGAGCTTCACAAGCCCGGCCCCCTAAAAGCTGTGCAGTGTGTGAATGAGGGCGCTTCTTCTGGAGAACCAGGTCTGAAATTCCACTTTACGTTCCCATACACCATCTGATGGAGAGGATGCCTTAACTTAGGAAACGGAGTCAGAGAAACATCAACGTTCCCACCAGCAGGAGACTGATGCTGGGCTTTCGGGGGAAACAAAACCCTAATAGGACACATCCCTTCGTTGCATAAACGCTGGGCAACGGCAGGTAAGTTTATAGAAATAACCGCCACAGAGTTAAGCCAGCGAACAAGGTTTTAGAAATAACATCATCGCTAAGATGCAAACAGAAAGCCCGAGGCTGAGGCCAGCCCCCCGGCAGGAAGCCCGGACCGGGACCCACCTGCACCTGGTGAATGGCGACCGACGCCCAGGCGAGGTTCGCTGTTGCCACCTAAGGAAGGTGAAAGAACCGAGTTAGCCAGGTGGGCCAGCCCACAGCGGGTCGGACACGGAGGTGCCCAACACAAAGCATCAAATGTGGACGGGACTTCTCTTTTACATTCCTCCTTCCTTTACAATGGAATCAAGTGCTTCCTTGTTCCCCTTCATTTTGGATAAAAAGGAAAATAAATGGATTAAAAGAGCCAGAGTCCAAGGACTTCAATTTAAGATAATTTTAGTGTAAGAACAATACTATTAAAAGGCCTCTAACGGCAACTCTACAATGAGAAAGCATTTCTAAAACTTGGTTGACAAGTGCTCACATTACTCACTATTCTACTTCTGCTACCCATTCACCTAGCGGGCGCTGTTCTCGGTGCTGAAGACAGGGCACAGGGACACAGAAGGGCTGACTGTGGGGACAGAAAAGGAGAGAAAGCCCAGCCGGTGGAGTGGCTCAGTGGCTGAATGTCTACCTATGAACCAGGAGGTCATGGTTCAATTCCCGGTCAGGGCACGTGCCCAGGTTGCGGGCTCGATCCCCAGTGTGGGGCGTGCAGGAGGCAGCCGATCACTGATTCTCTCTCATCACTGATGTTTTTCTCTCTCTCCTTCTTCTCCCTTCCTCTCTGAAATCAATCTGTAATAATAATCTATAATCATAAAAGGGTAATATGCTAATTAGGCCTGATGTCCTTCCAGGCGAAGCCACCAGGTCCCAGGTGCTGGCCGGTGGCTGGAGGGAGGCCACCCGGTCCAGGGTGCCAGAGGGAAGCTGGTGCCGGCAGCCGGGGGAGGCGGGGGCGGTGGGGGCGGGGAGGAAGGCCTCCTCTTACATGAATTTCCATGCATTGGGCCTCTATTAAAAATGTATTTGAAAAAAACGAAAAGGCAAGAGAAAGAACAAGTGCGTGCACAGCACATCAGCTGGCAATGGAGGCCGCGGAGGACCGGGAGCGGGGACAGCAGCCTTGCTCCAGGGACTAGTGCAGGAGGGGAAGGTGGGGGCAGGGTGTGCCATCGGGGCAGTGGACAGGTGCTGCCACTGAGGGAGGCTGGCCGGCCGGGTGTGGCAGGCATGCTGCACTGTCTATTAATGTATTAACGAGCCAATTCCAGCTCAGGGAAGAGGGACAGAATGCACTGTCCCCGCGTGGATCTAGTGCTGGCACCTCACACACGACGGACTCGAGGAAGCGGACACTTTTAGGAAAACGTGAGGACCTCCAGAATGTGGGGGCTGTCTGGAGTCACCTTCTGCTTTGTCTGATTTACAGCAGGACATACTCTTTTATTGCTTCAATGGATTCTCACTTTAAATTGCCTAATTTCCAGTTTAATCAGTCCCCTCTCTAAATAACCACAAAACAAAAGAAGTTTTTAAAAATCATTAGTACAGTATCAAAAGCAAACTGTGGCTTTAACTATTCATTCGTTCATTCACTGCGACTCTAACTGAGCGCCTCTGGCCAGCCCAGCCCCGGCCCTGCTGCCTCACCTCCTGCTGGCGCAGAGAGAAGGCGTCCTTGCCCCAGTGCCGGTACAGCTCCAGGATGCCTACCAGGTCGCCAATCGCCGTGACGATCGGCAAACAGAGAACAGACTTGATCCGCGTCCCTGATTCCAGTCCAGTACCGCCTGGAAATCGTTCATCCTGAAAAATTAAATGGGAAAATGTAGCAGTTCACTAAAATAAATGGAATACTGCACTTAGGACCCTGATTTCTGTGAGAAATCACCTCATACTTACAATCAATACCCAGCAGACCTCTCAAAGGAAAAACCGAATGACCTGGGCCACCATGGGCAGTGCTGAGGGAAACGCTATCGTCAGCAGCGTGGCTCCGGGACAATCCCGGCTCTGAGCCCCAGCGTGGTGCAGCAGGGCTTGGCCTGCTCACACACGGAAAAGACGATGGCTAACAGCTGTCAGTCAACACCTGCTCCTGTTCTAGAACTTTCACAATGGTGTGTTAAGTATAATGTCACAAGTGAAAAATTCCAATGTAAGTATCATACGAAGGAAATGATACATTAAACGTTTCTCTTTTATTCTGAAGGTTAGAATAACACAAAAGTGGATGTTCATGACAGTCATTTTACCTGAACCTCAAACTGATATTAAATATTCAAGTCATCCAATAATTGTCAACTTTTTACCAAAAGAAAAATTGGTTCTTCGAATTTAATAATTTTCTAGCTTAGCCAAGTCTCTCAAATGAATTAATATCAAGACACTAATTCTATTTGTTCCATTTCTGTTGTCTGCGGGACGCTTTTCATGAATCTAGAACAGCACAAATCTACACTTACTAGTACAATTTACAAACCTTCAGAAAGTTTGCAAATACAAAAGAGCATTTTCAGATGACAACTTATACAGTGTTTACTTTTAATACTTTTTAAAAGTGAAACCTACTTCCTGTTTTCTTTCTTTTTCTAAATAAAATAGTTACCTGATTTGTTCAAGGTCACACAGATAGTTGGAGGCGGGACCACAATAAAACCCACATTTCGTGTGTCTCATTTGGTAGTTTTCCAGAGCAAATAGATTGCACCTAGAAACCTGCTGGCACCCTCGTCACTTGGAGAACTCCCCTTTGTGTTGCGGTCTCTGCGCCCGTGCTTCATCGGTTCCCTAAAGCTGCACCTGCCCAAGGGTCCGCTCTGCCTCACGACAGGGCTGAACATGTGATGGGAGCACAGGCTCAGAACCTCACAGGCAAGTCTGACTTCCTGTCTAGGACCCCGGCCGCCACCGTAAGGGCGTGCCAGGCCACCCTCCAGGAGGTGGGGAGACACACACGCCTGGACAGCCGAGGCCACCTGAGGCCAGCCAGCTCCGAGGTGGTGGCCAGCTGTGGCAGCTGTGTAAGCAACCCAGCCAGACCCAGCCCAGACCAGCAGGAGGGCCGTCCAGACTCATGGGAATAGCAGGTGGTGGTTGTGTGACACCCAAATTCGGGGTCCCCCAGCGATGGCTATCCATTCACGCATATCCTGCTAGGATGTGACATACAGACAGTTACCACTTAGTTTGCATGAGGATAAATATACATTTTTATGATTAGCTATACTGGCATATGTTCGAATAAAAACTGTTCAAATCTAGCACTTATGAACATATAAGACTTGGTTTTCTGAGTACGGCCAACTTTTTTTTTTAATATGTTTTATTGAATTTTTACAGAGAGGGAGAGAGACAGAGAGTTAGAAACATCGATGAGAGAGAAACATCGATCAGCCGCCTCCTGCACACCCCCCACTGGGGATGTGCCTGCAGCCAAGGTATATGCCCTTGACCGGAATCGAACCCGGGACCCTCCAGTCCGCAGGCCAATGCTCTATCCACTGAGCCAAACCTGTCAGGGATGAGTATGGAAACTCTGTTCACATACAAAGTCATGACTGACCTGTGTCTTGCTTTGATGCTTTAATAAAATGGCTTAAGTTATACCATCAGCATGATAAGTCTTCTCTCTCAATTCAATTAATACTGCCCCCCGCCCCACCTCCAGGAGGGGCAGCACGAAGAGTGAGGAGCCACGTACCCCAAGGATGTCTTCCACGAGCAGCGTCTTCCGGGACTTGGCCACGTAGGCGGAGGTGGTGGTGCCCTGGGCAATGGGCCCCGCGGGGATGAGCCGGGGTTTGCCCTCCTCGATGCCAGGGGGCGTGAACACGCACAGGCTCTGGGAGAAGAAAGAACAGGGTTGTAGGCTTCCGTGCGCCGTGCATGGGGCAGAGACTCCTGGCGTTTGGTGACAGCCCCGAGAAGGCTGGGTGTGGGGAAGAGCAGACACGAGGGGAAGGCTCGGTGGCCAGCCTGGAGCGTCTGAGCTGACCCTCACATCCTCACACACACACAGGCGAGATGCAGGACTTGAGCGGATGTGCACAGAAAGGCTCCTAAAAGAGCCGATCTTGCTATCTCCAGAAGAATGACATGAGAGAAAAGGAAGCTGTCCTTGGGCTCAAGATGGTGTCTGACAAGAGCCAGGTCCGCCCTCCCTGCAGACGGGGCCACTGATCGGCAGCAGGTCAGTGACGACGTCCCAGGGCGCGGCTCTCTGGCCCTTGCCTGGACCCCTTCCTTTCTCCGAGCCTTGTCTCCTCCTCGCACGCAGTCCCTCCACTCTGAACGGGCCGGGCCGCCCGCCACTCGCCTGTGAAGGCCGCGCAGGACAGCAGAAGGCCCTGCTCTGCGCCAAGTGCTGGACACGTCTGGAGGCCCCTGCCCCTGTCAGGTGACTGCGTGGGAGGGTCCAGTTCTAACATCTTTTCAAATGAATGTTTTTAAAAATATGACCCATCACTTTGGCTAACTCAAATCCTATTTCCAAGAACTACCTGCTAAACCAGCATGGCTCAGCATGGGCACCCCTGGCGCGGGTGCAGCACTCTGACATGACCATCTGCCAACTACACACCCAGTGTGACACCCTGAGGTTCGGGTGAGGTCTCCCACGACTGCCATCTTCGACGGGACTGCTGGGACTTGCAGGCGGAAGGCCTGGAGCAACGGGCATCAGACCACCTCTCACACCAAATCGTCCCTCCGAGCTCAGGCCACCCCTAAGCTGGCTCTGGGGAAAGGCAGGAGCTGGGTGTGCTTACCAACTTCTTAGTTGAGTGGTTTGCAAGCTTTGTAACGCCAGAGACCCCTTTTTCACATAAAACCTCATCTATAATCACAAGACAGAGAGCTGTCTACGCGTGGCCCCTCCCACAGCGAGAAGGAACTAGGCGAGGGATGGTGACAGCCCGGCTGCCTTACACATCGCCTTCCCGGAGGGGCAGCTCCGCTCCACACATGCCCAAGCGCAACCGCCTCAGTCAGGGCAGTGCTCGCGTAGCATTGGCTATTGAGTACGTGCCTGTGAAAATACATTGTCAGTGCTTCTATTTTAAAGTACTTAAGTACAAGTTACACACTTTAAAGAATGCAAACATTTACACTGTTAGATGCAAGATGATGCGTAACAATTTCACCTCATTTATTTTTCAAGAGGCCAGAAATCAGAAGCCCTGCGTGTGAAGTTGCTAGCATTCTACGTGCATATGGCACGGAGGCGACAAGGTCTTTGCTACATGTACTACCTCTCGTCGCAATAATTCCGCGTGCGAGACTGGGCGGAGCGTAGAAAAGGGCGTCAAGAACAGGAAGAGAGATGACTTCAAGACAGAAATTTACAGGATACGGTACGTTTGGCTTGAAGACAAATCGGAATTGACGACGATTTCCCCAAGCCCCGGGGAAGTTCATCATGAGGAGATGCTGGGCAGTGTTCCCGTCTCCACCAGCCAGGCTCAGGAAATGAACTGCAGGCGAACCGTGGGACGCAGATGGTTCTTGAGGAGCTTCCTGCGCCGGATGGAAGGTCCGTTCCCGAGCAGCGCCAGCAGCAGCTCTTACTATCGCGGTGCTGACTGTCGTTTGCTGTTTTGGATGACTTTGCTCTACCCGCATTAAGAATGGATTTAATATCTTCACGTTATACTTAGGGCATCATAAAAAAGCAAGTTTGAAAAAATCATTTAGTGGGAGACAGAATAGACTCTCACAATTTATTTTAAATACCTAATTTTTTAATGAAATGGGAATGTGTGATTCATTACCATCAACTAAATCGACAATTCTACTTCCTTTGGTAAACACTTGTTCTCATTTTTCCTTCTATATGCAATTCAAAGGTCACTTTATTCATGAAACTTCGTTTTATGGGAAGGCTTTAACTCACAACCAGTTCAACTTCAGAAACACTTTTTAAGATGAAGTTATTTAGGTGTGCCGCTATTTCTCCTAGGAGACGCTAGATGGCGCTAGGCGGTAAATGAACGTAGGTCCATGAAGATGGCATGAGCCCACACCCACCTGGAACTGGAAGTAGACAGGTGACTTTGTTTGCACATTTCTTAAAAACAAACCCACTGAAGTTTACTGCACAACTGAAAAAGCCGCACAATTACTGTAAGCTACTGGCTCCGCCCTGGCTGCTGAAGCTGACAGGTGAATGCCTCTCCAGGAACATACTTGTACTAAAAACTATTCATGTGTTACTGGGCTCCACAAGGTGCTCAGCTTTTACGAAGGGCCCTTATGGATGACACAGGAACACTGACGGTAACACCGTGAGGTATGCCAGGTGCCAACCAGCTGCGTGTGTGAGCAGGCATGAGGAGAAGAACTGTAAGAACCCTGAGGGTTGAACTGAGCCCAGTCTTAGTCATGGAAACATGGGTGTTGTCCCACAGCGGTCCTAGAGCACCTGGCAGTCACATGCCAGGCGCTGCCCTGTCCGGAACTCAGCGGCACCCGCTTCCGCTCCCAGCTCCCACAGGTTCACTTCTTCTACTCACAAAGGCCTTTATTTTCCCTTCTTATCTCCTGAGCAAGGTCTTCCAAGCTCTGCTCAACAGAGCCCATCAGCCCCGCTGCTTTCAGTGGGACACATTCCCCGCCCCATCCATGCCGGGCCTCGGAGCACCGGGGATCCCTCCCTGATCGCCCAATGCCACGCGCTGTGACTCAGTGTGGACGCCTCCACTTCCCCTTCTGGCTGCACACTCCCTGAAAACAGAAAGGACTTGCCTTTGCTTTGTGTGCTCTGCACTGTAGCCGTTTCTGGTGCGCTGCAGGTGTTTGAAACGGCTTGTTGAATGAATGACGTTCTCATGACCTCACATTTAAGAATGAACTCTGAGAAAACGTAAGACTCTTGTCAAAGTCACCAAGTAGTGAAACGCACTCACAAATCTGCCTCCAGAATCAAACTCCTGTGAAAAGCTACTTTAATTGTGCTGGATCACTGTCCTACTAGTTTTCAGAAAAGCATTACTTTAGCGCTATCTTCAATGTCTTCCACTTGCTGGTCTCTAGGGTTTCTATTACTGTTTGCATTAAATAGAGTAACTCAGAGCTTCCTCGAAAACTGTCCATTTTATGTAGACTTGCACTTTATCAGTCCAAGCACCCTGTCGTATTTGCCGTTCTCACAGTAGCCGCAGTTTGGCTATCTTTAATCCTTCGGCGTCTATGATGCCTTCTCTTGTTTGCCAACAGGGTAGCAGGGCTTATCTGAGGGACCGGAGCTCCTCGGGACACAGCCTTTCTCTCTCTGTGCCCACAGGTCCAACTGCCCACCCCCAGGGGCAGGGATTTAGCTGAAGACAGTGCTTCTGGCATCCAGGACAGGGTCATGTGATCGAGCCCGTAAACACGTATCTGAGCAATAGATCCACTTACTCTTCTCTTGTTTATCCGTGTTCCAAATGTACAGGAATGCTTAATGCTTTAAGGCTGTGACTTTTCCACTGTGAACTAAGTTTGTTCACAACTTTAGCAATACTGTAATTCATTTTCATCACCATTGTTCTCTCAGTATTCCCCTCACTGTATCTGGTTTTTTTCTTTGCTCAAAGAGTAACTGGCTTGTTGTTCACGTTTGAAGATAAAGGTTAAATTTCCTCGTTGTCAGCCATTACGGGGATCTGAATTTCTTAAATAGGAGCTAAATACATCAATGTAGAATATGATTTAAAGAAAGGGAACCCCGAGTTGGTAAACCCTAAAATAAGAAACTGAATTAAAGATGTAACTTTTTTGATCTGTCAGCAACTATAAACACGGCTGCATTTCCTGCCCCTTTTCCGTGTTATAAATTTCAATGTTCAAATGTTTATTGTGTAAACTTCGGGGGGGCTCGGCCTTCACTGCAGACTGAGCCTCCACAAGTCAGGTGGACCCCTCCCAACCAAAGCCTTTCCTCCCCCCGGTCCAGCTCTGCTCTTGCTCACGTGGCACGTGCTCTCTGGTCGGCATCTTCCGGAGCAGGCTCGCGCCAGCTGAAGCGCCCTTTGCCCCAGGCCTGCTTTGTCTACACGCCCCCTAGAAAGCAGAAGCAAGCCGTGGGGGGCTTTAACCTGACTGACTTCTTTCTTTCAATAGGTGGACCCATTCTCCTTGTAATTTTGTTGTGACATATTTTTACGATGAGTTTCGTAATCATACTTAATGTTTTATTCTTAGTGTTTTAATGCTATTTAGCTTGTTTTCTATACCAGTAACTTTGTGTTTTCTTTACATTTTCCTCTCTTATAATATTAATGCCGATATTTAATTAGACTACTGAAACTAAAATTAACTATTTCTACTCATTCTCATTCATGAAAAAAAGAATACTTTTATAAGTATAAGAATTTTATAACTCCTTCTATCTCTATCTCTATCTCTATCTCGATCCATGGTATTTATTGATCCACACTTAAAATTTTTATCTCAGTCTATTTAGGTTGCATATTGTAATTTTGTCACCAAAGCATATACATTTTGTTTTGAAAGTAAGTTATTTAAGAAAAGCTTTCTAACTATGATTCAAAATCCACAGGCAATCTTTAAAAACATTGATAAACCTGTATAATATGGTAACTTGCATGTGCAAAAGGAAGGAACGTAAGGAAATATACATGCGTCTGCTCCTCTGGGCAAAGAAGTGTTTTATATTATCTAATGGGGTATTAGCTTACACTGCAGAAGTATGGCAACATCTGTTGCAAGCAATATGGCGGATTAGATCATTTGACACTCCTGAAAAAAAACACTTTAGAATTATGTAAAGGTGGGTGTGGTATCATTTGCAAATCTTTTATAATGCAGCGCTGGGCTGAGGAGGAAGGAGGACCCACAAACATCGAGAAGGAAGTGTAGACAGGGATTCTGCGGGTCAGCCAACCCCAAACTGGGAAGGAGCAACCAAAGCCTCCGACGTTCCCTCGGGAAAGCCGTCGGGTGACCCGAAGGCGAAAGGAAGCCTGGGTCCTCCCCAGGGAAGGCTCGGGGAGACCCTGCCAGGACCTGCAAAGGGCTGCCCTCTGAGGCTGAGCGCAGACACACGCACAGCCACAAGGGCGCCACACGGAAACCAGAGCCTCTTGCATTTACTGCCGGAGCGAGAATGGAACTCTCCTCTGAGAACTGTAACTGCGTCACGTGGTGGGAGACCAGCATATCAGCCACTTGTAGGCCGAAAACAACTCAATTAGATAACTTAGTTTAATGGTCTTGGATTGGCCATGCCTTCCGCGGGCGATAGGCAGAAGCAAATACATCACCTATCTCTAGGAAAGAAACGGCAACATGAGCTTAAAGAACACCCACTGTAGCCCTAACCTGTTGGGCTCAGTGGGTAGGGCATGGCCTGTTGACTGGGCCATGTACCTTGGTTGTGGGCTCGATCCCCCAGTAGGGGGCATGCAGGAGGCAGCTGATGGATGCTTCTCTCTCCTTGATGTTTCTAACTCTATCCCTCTCCCTTCCTCTCTGTAAAAAATCAATAAAAGTATACTTTAAAAAAATAATAACTCGTTGTAAAAGGCCCAAGGAATAATATGATTCATAGTTGAAAAATGGAAAACATAAAACACATAAGGAAATAACTCACCTTCTAAGAAAGATGGAAGAAATGAAAGAAAGGAAACGGTAAATTCAGAAAGAATATTAAAAAGGTGTAATTCATCTATTTCAGGAAATGAAAGGTAAGTCCAGGGGACGAAACACTATAACGAAGGACTGAGACAAGTGGAAAACAGCCAAAAAGTAACCGTATTCGAGTCCGTCTACAGAGAGAGGACATATACCAACCTGAGCCATGCATCCAGCCACAGCGTCTTTAAGAACAGGGTGACGGACACAGTCAGACAGGCAAACACTGGTTTCCATCACAGGTGCTTGTTTAGGGAAACCCCAGGGGCCAAAGGAAGGAGGACTCCAGATGGAGAGCAGAAATGCAAGAAGTGGGAGCGAAGGGCAGCTGCGGACACAGCTGAGGAGATACTTAGGGGAACGTCACAGGGTCTCCCAACCACAGAAACTTCGGGCTGTGGAGCAGCCAGGGCCTCGCCCCCACGTCGATTACACAAATGAGAAAATACAGTCAACAAAATACAGCAACCACCCCAAGATTCACCTCCCCGATCAGCTCTCTGCCCCACGAAGCTTATGTTCTAGTGAAAAAGCCAGATAAGCAAATTATCACGCAAATCAGACAGGTGGGCAATTACAGCCTCACTGAGTTCTGAGAGGAAGCAGGTGCCATTAGGAGAGTGTAACAGGGGGTGTGACCCAGGAGGGTCAGAAAAAGCTGCGGTTTGCTGTGACCCCTGCTGCCACCCCAGGCGTCCACCGTGGCACGCGACGCAGCCGTCCCTCAGGCATGGGGACGGCAGAGGTGCAAGGCCCGGGACCAAGAGAGAACACAGCACATCAGCTGACCTGAGGAGTTCAGGGCAAGGAGCCAGAGGAAGGCAGAGAGTGTGTGATGTCATCCTCGACCAAGCTACAAACACGGGTGATGAGAAGAAGTGAGAGAATGCTGATCTACGTGGTAACACAGCCTGGCCACTGCAGATGCAAAGCAGCTTCTAATGGCACAGCAGAGGAGGCTACTTCCCTGAGCTAATGCAGCAAGGAGTCTACAGACCAGGAAGTGCAAACACGGCCAACGTCACGCAGCTGTGTTTGCGCTTTCCGGCCCAGCCGGTGTGGCTCAGTGACTGAGCACCAACCTAGGAACCAGGAGGTCACAGTTCCATTCCCCATCAGGGCACAGGCCCAGGTTGCAGGCTCGATCCCCAGTGGGGGCCGTGCAGGAGGCAGCCGGTCAGTGATTCTCTCTCATCATTGATGTTTCTCTCTCTCTCTCCCTTCCTCTCTGAAATAAATAAAAATATATTTAAAAAAATAAAATAAAATAAAATAAGAACATGGGTCCAGAATCTCGATCCCCGCTCTGAGAGCCCAGCCCTTCTTGGGGCTCCCATACACTGTGAACCCCTGGCCTCTGGGACTGCCCTAACCCCTCTGCCAACTAGGTCTCCCCACTGTCCTTCCCCTGAGCAGAAGAGGCCTCCTAGAGCAGTGGCCCCAGTTCTGGTGTTCCCATCACTTTTCAGGTAAACAGCCTGGAATGCTGAGTCCCAGGTCCAGGTTTCAGCAGAGAGTCTGAATGGTCCCAGTTGGGGTCACAAATAGCTGTGACTGAGGGACGGGTGACATGGGGACAACGGGCCAACGTGGCTAGCCCTGCAGGTGGAGATCCCAGGGAAGGAGTGGAGACAGGCGGACTCCCTTTCGCCCTGAGCCCATATGCCCGGCAGTAAATAAGAATAAATGCAATCATACCAGAATTTCTTAAAAGAAATTCTTACTTTTTAATAAAAATCCCACAATTCAGAAATAACTTTTTAGAATGAACAGAAAACAGTGAGATCCATTTGTTACTTTAGTATCTTAGCCACCTTCAAGTCGCACCAGCATGGGAAATGTAAAGTAGTAGGTGGAGGCAGCAGTGGTATCTGAATAATGCCCCTTAATAAGCATTCTTGGTGGCTGTTTTTATGAACGGCACCAAAAGAGATGCTGGCTGAGTACAGAAATGACTGAGAGAAGGTCCCTAAGGACCTTCCAGTCCCGTAACAGTGACCGCAAAGCAGAGAATGCAGGGCTGAGGAGGTGCGGGGTCCCCTACGAGTTAGGGGATGCAGCCAGTCGGCACTGCCTGCACCTCGCTTTCCTGCCTGCCCCGCTTTATACTCACGAGACCAGAACAAACCCTCGGAGTACTGCCTCCACTCCCATTCCCGTTTTACGTCCCCGGACAGCCCAGGACCCGAGCATCACACTGCAAAGACAGCCAAATCGCCAACCACAACGCCAAGCGCACAGCAGGAGCGTGCCAAATCGGTTTATGACTGAGGTGCACATATTTAAGCTAGGAGCGTAAGGGTCGTCGGCTCGGACCGTCCTTCTAAAACATGTGTGTTGCGTGCCGCAACCACGCTGAGAGGCCGGGCACTGCACACCGTGGGATTCTCTGCATGAAGCCGGTTATGCCAGCGACACGGCGAGTCTGCCCCAGAGAGGGCAGAGCGGCCACGAGCCAGGGCCATGCAGCTCAGGGAGTCACTTCCTAGAAACTCTCTCCCAAAACTCTTGAGTTGTCTTCAACAAGCTACAAGTCACATTTTATTTTACTTCTTAAAAAAGGTTCTTTGTTGACGTTTAGAGCGAGGGAGAGGGAGAATCATCAATGTGAGAGGGGAGCATCGACTGGATGCCTCCTGGACGCCCCCACTGGGGACCGGGCCCACCACCAAGCAGGCGCCCTGCCCTGACACTCACCAGCAGCCTCCCAGTGCAGGGGGCTGTGCCCCACCTGCTGAGCCACACCGGCCGGGCAAAAAACCACCTCCCACTTTAACAATGCTGAACTTCTGTTCTCATTTTGTTCTGCTGCAGGTGGTGTGTAGCAAGGGCTGTCCACGGGGATGAAATAACTTCTTCATCAAACCATAATCCAGAAATGTCATTTGTAAGGCAGACCACCACACACCAAAACCAAAGCCATCGGTAAATGGTAAGACTTTACCCTCACTGTCGCCATGTTGGTAAAATTCTCGGCTGGCAGCACCACATGTAGAAACAAACAGTAAGGTGAACTTAAAGCACTTCATTCCAATACGTCTATTACGATGTTAACATTAACAGTTTACTTTCTAAAAAGCTTATGACATTTTCTTAACTAGGGCGCCAAAATCTAAATGTAGTACTTACATTATTGCACTCGCCAAGGAAATACAGTGCAAATCCATCCGCTTTTGTGGCTGCCAAGGCAATGAGAGAGGAAGAGACTGATGGGAACAGAAGACACAGCACGGGAGCCCTCGAGGCGAGGCCTCAGCACCGAGACGGTCAGCGGGCTTCTAACACAGTCACCGGTCGTGCGGCTAACTGACCACAATGGCCTATGGCTTTACTCATTTACATAAGTAGAGCGTTTTCGTTTACTTTCATCAGCCATTGCCAAGTTTAAGATGTGACATCCTCAACTCACAGAGCGGGCAGTGTACTATATAATAACGCACTTGGCAAACTTGAAAATCAGAATTATTGAAAAATACTTTTAAAATCTGAGAGTTGTATTTAATTTTCAAAGTATTAAAAAACACTAGAATTGATTTTCATAATATTGAATAACCAATATAAGCATCAGCCAAAAAGAACTGTGCTCGCATCTGCTATCATCACTGAAGAGGACGTGACTGGACTTCTCTAAAACTGCTTCCGGGTCGGCCGAGGGCAGCGCCCACAGCAGTGAGAGTACGGCTCAGAGCAATGCCCCGGATTTAACTCCTTCCCGCCCGTGTGGCCTGTCTCCACCGCAGCTTTCTCATCAGTCAGATGGCCATAATAGTACATAGTGTCACCTGCCCAAATAAATTTAAAATGCTGCTTCTTCCTTAAAACTAGTGGTTTCTTGTATAAATGTAACTTAGTTCAATAAAGCTATAAAAGAAAGACAGGTCTGAATGAGAAGGCAGAGTGCATTCCATCTAAACTTCGGGCAGATGCTGCTTTTGGAATTCTGATAGTTTCAGAATAAAATACTTCCACTTCAAACGTTAGCCCAAGAATAGGAGGAGGCACGTGGCGCCCCTCTGCCCCTCCATGAGCACATGGTGGCACCCTCTCTGCCAGGCAGTGGCGAGCCAGCTGTCCTCCGTGCGAGCCACGCGGTCTCACCTGTTCTGATGATGCTGCTCAGCTCATACAGCAGCAGCTGGTTGTCCCCGCCTGTGTCCAGCCGCTGCTCGATGTAGCTGTTCAGTTCATACACGACTCCCTGCATGTTCGTATCTTGGTACTTTAATAAAAACACAAACGGCACCATTGAATACAATAACAATTCCTCCGTTCATAAAACATACTCACTCTGTATGACTCTATACTTTTACACAGCATGGTTTAATATATTCTACGATAAAACAGGGGACAAAGTAAAACCGCTATGAGCTACTTAGAATTAGCATAGACCCCATGCATGCCTATTTATATCAAATATCAAATGTCACAAATCGCAGCTGTGTTTCTCAAGTTTTACATATAATGTTGCCGGCAACTTCATCAGTGAAAACGGTCCGTCTGCCAAGTGAGTGAAGCATCGTAAGAAAAGCCAACCTCAGGCACCACCGGGGGAACCGAGAGCATCACCGTCTGGCCTCTGCATCACTGTGGCTGCCACCCAGTCCCATCCCCACTCTACCACCTTCACGGCCACTGCGTTCAGGGCCGTCCACGGCAAGTCCAGGCCCTGGGCTCCCTCCAGGGACCAGGGACACGGCAGGTAGGTGGGGCCTGGGAGAAGGTGGCAGCCGAATCTGCGCTGCCCCCACCACAAGCCATGCCGGGTCTTCTGTGAAATCCCTGAGAAGCAGGCTCCGAACAGCAGCTTCGCTGTGCTCCAGCTCGCCCCCCAGCCCCTTCTCCTAACCAGCCAAGGTGAACTTGGGAAATAAAGCGAAATTCTGTCACTAGCGGCTCCCCTTGCACTCCGCTCTCTGATCCCTTATCCTCAGCCCCCTGGTCCTTCAGCACGGGGGGCTCTGAGGAAGCACCCAAAAGGACGCCTCTCCCATCCGGTGGGGGAAGAGTGAGGCTCCCCGCACTTACCCTGCTGACTTCCTTGGGCACCGACTCATCTGGGGGAGGGAGAAGGAAGGGAAACACAGTTAGAACTCGGTGCAGGGTCTGGCACATGCAACCTGTCACTCAATAAACAGAAGGCTTCATTGCAATGCTTCCTTGTATGAAACCTAAGAACCTGGGTTTTAAGACCTTTCAGTAAGTGTTAAACAGACAACTTCAGAGCTAGATGTGCGTATGAATGCTGGAGGGACCTGAAATGACCCGACTTGCTTGCCGTCCCACCATCACCGCTAAATGGCTGTACCTGAAAACACGGCCACACCGCGGCTGGTTCAAATAAGCGCACAGAAAGGGTGTGTAACGTTTGCAATATTCTGAACAGCACAGCCCCCACGAACATCAGGAGCGCCCAGCACTGGTGAGGTAAGGGCGGGTTCCGGTCTGAAAGAGGACAGGCACCCATGTGGCAGGAGGAATCTCCCTGAGGGGCTGGCGACATGGCAAGAACATACTGTGTGACCAACAGGACACACGGAACCAGCTGGCCCAGACGCCATTGAAGCCCCTGGTTCTGCATGTCCCAGCCCAGGTCCCTGGCTCGCACACAAAGGAAGCATGCGTGCGTCCTCCCCAGGCCCACAGGGAGGCAGCCTCCTGTTTCCACTGTGGCCCTGCGGGTCTGTGGAGCCCTCGGGAAAAGGCCAGGATGCCCACTTGCAACACTTCCGCTCACCATAGCGCACGGAAGTTGTAGGCAGAGGAATTAGGCAAGAAAAGTAAACAGCCCTGACCGGTGTGGCTCAGTGCATAGAGCGTCGGCCTGCGGACTGAAGGGTCCCGGGTTCGATTCCGGTCAAGGGCACGGACCTGGGTTGCAGGCACATCCCCAGTGGGGAGTGTGCAGGAGGCAGCTGATCGATGTTTCACTCTCATCAATGTTTCTAACTCTCTATCTCTCTCCCTTTCTCTCTGTAAAAAATCAATAAAATATATATTTTTAAAAGTAAATAAAAGACATCAAATTTAAAAGTAGTAGTAAATTGATCTGTTTGTAGGTGATAGGATCTCATAGGTAAAAACCCGAATATTTCACAAAAACACACACACTTAGAATTCAACAAAGTAGCAAGATAAAAAAGCAAGCACACAAAAATCAGTTGCACTTCTGTACACTAACAATAAACAATTCAAAAAGGAAACTAAGAAAAAATTCCATTTACAGTAGCTTCAAAAATAACACAATACTTAGGAATTACCAAAGAGATGAAAGACTTGCACAATAAAATCTACAAAATGTTGGTGGAAGAGGTAAAGGAAACAATGAAAGCACAGGCCACAGTCATGGGCTGAAGGCAATATTGTAATGGGTCACAAGCATCGCTATCATTTATCAAGAAATCCTCAGGGGAACCTCTAGCAATTGAAAATAATATTTAAAATAATCATGACAGCCCTGACTGGTTTGGCTCAGTGGATAGAGCGTCGGCCTGCGGACTGAAGGGTCCCAGGTTCGATTCTGGTCAAGGGCATGGACCTTGGTTGCAGGCACATCCCCAGTAGGGGGTGCACAGGAGGCAGCTGATTGATGTTTCTCTCTCATCGATGTTTTTGACTCTCTATCCCTCTCCCTTCCTCTCTGTAAAAAATCAATAAAATATATTTAAAAATAAAATAATCATGATAATACAGTATTTCTCTTTAAATTACATACATAATTAGTCCCTTTACCATGTTCAACAGCAACAAGGCCATAGCAGAATAAATTACAGCTACCTTAGGTAATGTATCCTTGGGTAACAAAGAATGGCTCATTTTCTGTGGTAAGCAATAAATAAACTAGTCTAAAGACCACAGTTTCCAATTAATATAAAGCCTACATCTTTAACATAATAGGCTAAGAAATCCAACCTTATCTTGCTATCAACCCTGTGTCAAAATCAATCTAATAGACATGAATGCTTTTAAATTATTTATTCACTCATTCAATCTTTTATTCATTAAGTGAGATTTAACGTGGCCCATTATGTCAAACGCTGCCAAAGATATTAGAGACTCAGCCAGTGCATGGAGAGCTCTGTCACTAAGAGGGATTAAATGATTCCTTCTTAAAATTTAAAAACGAGTACACAAAGTATCTATGAAATGGAAGCGAAGTAAGTAGGAGATAGGGGCCCTTTTCACACGTATTAACACAAGTCACAGACAGGCTCAGAAGACTCACAGACCTCTGTCTATCAGAGTGAAATTCAAATCGCACCGGAGACAGAAACATGAGGTAAGTGGTCAACACGTACAAACACTCCAGTAAAAGCAAGTAACGCCAGCACTTCTCATCCTGGGGTGTTACTGAAGATAGCACGAATGTCACGCAGGATTCTCTGGAGCTGGAAGTCACTGGCTGTGCTTCAGCAGAGAAGTGGGTAACATCGCTCAGCAGCACCAGGGAACACACAAGTGTTACGCGCAGCCACATTCTGCTAAGGATTCAGAGGTGGACGGACCCCACATTTCAACGTAGAGTTGTCTGGTCCCAAACAGTTTTACCGAACGTTGTAATATTTCTAGAAACGCTGTCTTCTAAAAATCACGGCTTTATTCTATCCACAAATTATGGGAGCAAATTATTGAGCGTAAATAGAGAGCACAAATAAAGTGACAAAAATACATCACATCACTGGAATCAAATAAAAATATTTTCTTCCTGAAGTGGTAAGGCTGGGAGAGGTATTATTAACAAGCCCGTCTCAAGTAATTCTCATACAGATTGAATTAGGGAAGTAAGTATGGTCGTTCATCTGTTTTAGACGAGCTCTCTCAATGAAAAGCATCAGATACATTCTCAAATGAGGAGTTCTGACTATGACCGGTCCAAGGACCCTGGGCTTTTAAAGCCCTGAGCCTGAGATCGATTTCAACAACATTTATCACTCCCGGAAGGCAGACCCTCGGGCTGAGGGTGTGGAGCGGGGAGCAGCCCTTGCCGGGCCGGTCTGCTCAGTGCCGGGCTGCACGAGTCACTTGGGATCCTCCCCCCGCGCCCCCATACGCAGATTAGCACGGGGGCTTTCCCTTTCTGAGTCTCGTTCACTCAACATGCCCTTTCCCAACACACATTCCGTGTCCTACCACGTGCCACAGCCAAGAGGAACAGCTATTTACGCCACTCGGAAAGACGTCACGGAGGTCCTATGAAGTTTCCAGCAAAGCTTTACTCCTTGATATTTCATAAACACGGGAGAGACACTGTTTTTGCTTTGATTTTAAAAGACTGAGCTACTGTGTTAAGACATCTGCAAGTACTTGGCCAGCATGGCTCAGTGGCTGAGCATCAACCTAGGAACCAGGAGGTCACGGTTTGATTCCTGGTCAGGGCACAGGCTCGGGTGGCGGGCTCGATCCCCAGTGTGGGGCGTGTAAGAAGCAGCCGATCCATGATTCTCTCTCATCACTGATGTTTCTCTCTCTCTCTCTCTCTCCCTTCCTCTCTGAAATCAATAAAAATAAAAATTTTAAAAAATGTCTACTTGCTAGATATTTTCAAATACACAGTCAACAAACCTGAAGTAATCTTGTTTTTATTATCATCTGTCTTCCCTGTGAGAAATGACCTTGAGGGGATCGAGTTTATATATTGCTTATTCTACAATGACATATGCAGGTGCTCAATAAATATGTTTGTTGACACACTGAACGGCAAGCTAGAGCAATGAGGAGAACCTGGTCACAT
Source organism: Corynorhinus townsendii (assembly GCA_026230045.1). Taxonomy (NCBI): domain Eukaryota; kingdom Metazoa; phylum Chordata; class Mammalia; order Chiroptera; family Vespertilionidae; genus Corynorhinus; species Corynorhinus townsendii. The sequence continues at coordinate 1,482,207 of JAPDVU010000004.1, read as the reverse complement.
TCCTGCTACAGTCACCACATAAATGTTTCTAGAAATTATTATCCAACCTTTGGTTAAATAATCCAGGCCCATGTTAAGTCTCCAGGAAGCTTTTAAGGAAGAGATAGTGAACTCATTTGCTTTTAGTTCAGATAAAGGCATTTGACACACCTTCTGGTTTTGTATTACACAAAAATGATATGCCAGTTCTACGTAGGTGAAAGTGTAGTTTCAGTATCTGAGAAGGTTTTCCAGAGAAAGGAGAGAGTGCACCAAATGAAGTTCCAAGTGAACCATTTCAACGACCTGTGCTTTCCTTCCTTGTGACGTGCACAGCAGTCACTGCCCCACATTCAGCAGTGTCCTGCTCGCTAAAACCATCTCACACCGCACACTGATTCGTGCCTGGTCACTGAATCGCCTACAATGCACACACAAGCACAGACAACATCTGTCACATACAAAGCAGAACAAATGCTATTTAATCTGCAATTTAGGAGCATAATTGAAATCTCACTCCTTCCAAGCATGAAATATTTGAATGAACATTAAACCTTATTTCTAGAATGATGGACAGGCAAGAAATACATAGCAGATATATTCTTTGAGCACAAAAAAAAAAATGAAAGAAAGCGAAACTTCATGTATTTTATGAAAAATATTTAAGGCAGCTGAAAACACCAGTATTTCTATTATTAATTATTTGACATTTATAAATACACCAATAGCTATACGGTCTGCTACTGAGTAGACATAGAATTATAATAAAAAGTATTGGCCATAAAACATAGCACTGCAGCTCATAATTCTTATTTTTTATTGCAGAACTTTTTCTTTCTTTCTCTCTTTTTTTTTTTTTTTTTACAATATACAAAATAAATCAGTCCCTATGCGGTCTCCACCTTCGGTCCTCGGGTGTCAGGGTCCTCTCCTGCGAGTTTCCACTGATTATTCAGGAAGTTTTTCTGTATTCTAGTTGTAACACCAGTTTGTTCCTGGGAGCATGTCCGTGCAGCATCCGCTTACCCTGCCACCATTTTTAATCTCCGCGGCTCCTAAGTTTTAGATCATTTGAGTTCAATCAATCACCCTTGAGTACCAAATCGCAGAAACTTTCAAAACCAGAGTGAGGAGAGCCAGCGCTGAGCGACATGCTAGTAACACCCTCCTAACAACAACGGTTCAACGACGATCCTTTTAACTTCAAACACAGCGCGTTTGCTACACTAACCACGTTTCCGGAAGAACACTATTTATTTTGGTGTTTTTAATATAAAAGGTCTTCGTTTATTTAAAATCATATTTAAAATCTCCACTCTGAAACAATATTCTTAGAAATGAGTATCTGGCCAAATGCAATTCACATCAAACCAAAATTACATGACATTCCTCAGAGCCTACATATTAGTACGTGCACTCAATCTGGCAGGAAATGAACTTCACATCCCTCCTGAGCCCGCATTTATTTTTTCATCAGAGCTGCTTCTTCCGTGGCAGACCTGACTGAAAATCTAATGCCAAGTCATCAGTTTTCCTATGGGCACAGGTAAAGACTGCGTGAAAAGTTCTTTTGGTAAACTATATTAACATAAAATAGCTTTGCAATACAAATAATTTTTTAGAATCATTAAAAATCATCATTAAACAAAACCGAGTCTAACACTGCATTTTTCAGTGTGTTCACATCCAAATAAATTTCCGGGAATTACCTGTCAAGGTCTTTCTTTTTAGTCAAGGGTCTTTCTTTTCGGTCCAGCCCCCTCGCTCTAACGTCAAGTTACCTCTTTAGACAGAATGAAAGGATCACGGAGCTGACATGGCACTGTCTGCTACCCCACGTTTCCTTCCCAGCACGTGCTAGGTGCCCGTCCTGTCACCCGGAAGGGGAAATAACCCACACGCAGTCTGCATGAGCTCTCACCTTCCGCTTTGTTGTTCTTCCTCCTCAGCCACTTCTCTACCGTCTCCGTGCTAACACTCTCAGATACAAATTCATCTAAAATCTGAGGGTGAAGAGAAAGATATGCCTTCACTTTTTCATCTGTCAAACCTGCAAAGGAATTGAGAAGAATAGAATTAAGTCACATGGCATCTTCACACACACAAAAGATAGAAAAGGTAAGTATAAGAATATAAAGGAGTGTGTGCATACAACGGAATAGCGTCCAGCGTGAAAAGCCATGAAGGAGCCTTGAAAACAAGCCAAATAAGCGCGAAGGACAGACACTCACTCTCCGTTCCCATCACCTGGCAGGCCCAGGTAGGCAGACGCACAGAGACGAGGCACTGAAGGGGGTCTGGCGCTTGGGAAGGGGAGGATGGGGAGTAGAGCTGAGTGGGTACCGTTTTTACTTTGAGGGAAGGCACGTTCTGGAAGCAGACAGTGATGGCTGCCCACTGTGAGTATAATTAATGCCCGAATGGCACACTGGAAATGGCAAAAAAAGGCAATTTTCTGCTAAATATGTTACCACCACGAAAAACAGAAAAAGTCAAGTTAGAACCTCAGCGATTTAAAACTACGGACATTACATCACCAAACAGTGTCCGACGGCGCATGGCAGCCTTACCCTGGAACTGAGGCCGCGTCCCAGCTGCGCAGTCACGCCCTACCGAGTACCCACCCGTGGTGTGTCAACAGCTGCCCTGGATTTAATACTCAAGGTAACGGAAGCTCTCGTAACAGTGCCAACCAGGAGAACGCACCACCGGCGCACGTCAGGTCCTGGACATGTTTCACAAGAAGGTTCTTACAGTTACTGTTTACAACACAAACTCGCCCCTTGCTTGGGGCACTGAATCTCTGGTGCAGAGTCATCGTGAAATGTGTTCAGAGATTCTACGTCCGTCGTCCGTTTCACCGGAATAATCTCATCTAATGACAGCTGCCCCTTACTACATCCAGGATTTTCAAAGCACTTTCACACGTTTCCATACCGGACACATAAAATCATGTTGTGCATTTGGTGCTTTCTGTTGCTGTGCCATTTTGCGACCTCCAAATCCCAAACAGGTTACCCTCAATTATTACTCAGTAACGATAGTTGTTTCTACCACTGTAGTCTCACTGTAAATCAGTCAATGGAACTGCCATCCTGAGGACAGTTAGGTGAGAAAGACAATAGACAGATTCTACTGTGTAAAGAAAAAAGTAGCCCTAACCGGTTTGGCTCAGTGGATAGAGTGTTGGCCTGTGAACTGAAGGGTCTTAGGTTCGATTCTGGTTAAGGGCACACGCCCAGGCTGTGGGCTCAACCCCCAGTTTGGGGTGCGCAGGAGGCAGCCCATCAGTGATGCTCGCTCATCACTGATGTTTCTATCGCTCCCTCTCCCTTCCTCTCTGAAATCAATTAAAACATACTTAAAGAAAGAGAAAAGGAAATCTGTCTGACCCAGGGAACAGGTCGGGTGCTTCCCCACCAGACAAGGCACAGGATTCACGGGTGTGATTCTGCAGGGGGCGGTTCTGCAGGGACAGCAGTCACGACTCTGACGACTCTACAACAGGACAGTGTAACTGAGAAGGCAGATGATTTCCCTCAGTGAATTGGTACTTAGGCAACTTAAACAACCGATGTATAGAGAGAGCTGCAGATAAAGGCAGAGATAGAGAAATGCAGATTTATGCGGAGATGGCTGTTGGTAATAGATTTTTTCAATGAGAACCTTTGTTCACCCTGCAAAAGAGCCCCAATGATGTAAAATTCTATTTAAGAAATTCTACAAGGGGGTACACGTAAGACTCATGAAAGAGAGAGCTCCCCTGACGTAGCAAGTTGCCGTCCTGGACACAGAAGAAACAGGGTGTTAAGGGAGATGACCTCTGACTTGACCTTCAAGCAGACAGACAATGCACAGTGCGTGCTCTTGAGCTTCTCCCCCACACACAGCAGGGAGCTGATGGGTGATTCCTTCTTCCGGCTTCCTCCCATCACCCTTGTGGCTCACCTTTCCAAGTTCCTCTCCTCACTGCCTGTTTGGGTGCCCTTCCGCTTTCTCTTCACTCAGCGGTGCTGATGGCGGCGAGATCTAAACCAGGAGTCTTATATGTTTGCCCTCTAGTCCCTGCATGTTCTTCCACCACCACAAGCTTCCTCTTGGCGCAAAACTCAATGACCCTTCTCCTTCCTATTTCTTCTCAAAGTGATTTTCACTCCCCCTTTCCTTCTTCTGTTACTCTCCCTTTTCTCAGAAACCCAGGGGAAAATAGAAAGCCGTGACTGACTCATCCCTCCTGTCCTCTCATCTCATGTTAGGGCATTATTACTCAAGTCTTATTTGCCAAGTTACTAAGTTACATACCTGACAAAATGAACAGAGAATGCTTAAAGCTCAACAAGAAGAACGAACCCATTAAAAGCGAACCCAGTATCTAAACAGATACTTCACCAAAGACGATCAATGGATGGCAAAAAGCCTATGAAAAGATGCTCAACTGTCATCAATGACCTGAAGGCAAAGTACGAAGTGAGATTTCATTGCATCCCTATTAGAACGGCTATAACCACGGTCACCGAGGACCAGCTGGTGGTGAGGCTGCAGCGTAACGAGGACCCTCACTCGCTGCTGTAAGAATGCAAAGCAGGGGGCACTTGGAAGCCTTCTTGGCAATTTCTCCTAAAGCTCAGTCTAGTCTCACCACGCGGTCCAGGGGGCTCACTCCGAGGGAGTCACCTAACTGACACTAAGACTTATGTCTGAACAAAAGCCTGCATGGGACTGCTGATAGCTCTACTCATGATCCTTCACCCAAACTGCAAGTACCAAGGTGCCCTGCAGCAGCAGGTGCACACGCTGTGGCATGTCCGTGGCATTAGATATGACTTAACAATAAAGAGAGAGCAGCTCACCAGCCTTGAAAAGGGATGAGTGGCTCTAAAAGGCACAGCGCTGAGGGCAGTCTGGAAAGGCTGCGGACTATCAAACCCCAATCACACAACACCCTGGGGAAAGCAAAACGAGACGCGGGGGGGGGGGGGGATGACTGGTTGCCAGGTATTCAATGGGGAGGGGGGAAGGCCGAATGGGTGGAGCACGGGGCAGGGCCGGGGGGGGGGGGGGTGGTCACAGGGTAAAGCCTTCCAGCCATACGTTAAGTAAGTTCTGAAGACTTAATTCACATGCAGCAGGGTGACCGGAATCAACACTGCTGCGTTATACAGTGTACTTGAAAGTTACAGAGCAGATCTTACAAGTTATCACCCGGCAAAAGAGGTAGTTATGGTAGTTATGTGAGGGGAGGGGGTGTTAACTAACCTTACTGGGGTCATCCTTTCTCAATACACGTGTGCGTGAGTCACCAAGCTGTACACCTTAAGCTCACCTAGTTAGTCATTTCAATAACACTGAAACAATGTGTCTGTCTCCTAATTACCCCGCAAAGTTCCTATTGAAACAAGGTGTGTCCATGACCTGAAAAGCAGTCCTTTCCGGAGCCCCGGCTGAATACCCTGCCAGGGCGCTGACCTATATCACTGACTCCCACTCCACACGCCTCCCACATGCCTCATCTGCATGGGTCAGAAGGCGACCCCACAGCCCTTCCGCACCAGCGCGACGGGCTTCCCCTTGGCTGGGTCAGCCACGCCAGCTTCCGGAGCGAGAAAGCCAGATGGACACTGACGCCCTCGAGGTGACAGAAGGATGGCCACGATGGCTCTGAGCAGGGCTGCAGGAGTGAGCTCAAGCAGCCACACCCATCCTCCCAGGGCTCCACGGGATGATGCCGTGCAGCAGAAAGAGCTCCATACTCGCCCTAACCGGTGTGGCTCAGTGGATAGAGCGTCGGCCTGCGGACTGAAGGGTCCCAGGTTCGATTCCGGTCAAGGGCATGTACCTGGGTGGCAGGCACATCCCCAGTAGGGGGTATGCAGGAGGCAGCTGATCGATGTTTCTCTTTCATCGATGTTTCTAACTCTCTATCCCTCTCCCTTCCTCTCTGTAAAAATCAATAAAATATATCTTAAAAAGAAAAAGACTTCATACTCTCAGCACTGCCTGGCACCCCAGGTCCCCGGGGGAGACAGCTACCCCGGTCCCCGGGGTGGAGGGCACTAGATGCACGCTCAACTACAAGCTGTGTCCTCTGAGGACGTCACTGCACCCTCTTGGCCTTCTGCTCTCACACACAGAAAAGGCCGGGCCAATGCTTGCAGGGTTATGATACATGCAAAGACCACGGAGCCCAAGGGCCCACACAAAACAGCCCCACGGTCGGAGGGCGAGATCAGCAGGTCTGTAAGGGACCAAAGAGCTGCCCTGGAGGCAGCAGTCAGTGTCCCGCAAGACGGGAAAGAGGAGGAAAGCAGCAAGCAGAGGCAGGAGGTAGCCAAAGAGGCTGGAGCTGTGGCCTTGAAGACAGCGAGATGGACGAGGCTCTCCCTGGATGATGGTGCCCCGGTCAGAGTAACTGATGTGGATTAAAGGCACAAGGGCTGAGTTATCACTGACTTTGAAAAATGCGGATAGAATCAACATTTATTAACACAAACCAGCTGGTAATCATAACCAAAGACTACCGTCAAACTCTGCCACCTGAGGGCGAACGTGCCATCTCAAATGTTGGACAACAGCACTACAGGCAGACAAGCCTGACGCTGCGTACGCTCTGCGCCTCAGCCCCGGCACAGACAGTGAACCTGTGGGCAAACGCAGCTACCGAAGAGCAAGCACAACCCACGCAGGTGAAGGAGCAATAGCAAAGAGAATTTCAATCTACCACTCTATGCTGACATTTTCAGGAAGCGTTTAATAAAATGTTAAAAAAAAAACTAATGATAAATAGTGCCATAGGAATAAACCTTTCATAGCATACAATATTTTAAGAAAGCTTTAAAATAGAAAGAATATAGGTTTCATGTGGTACAATTTAACCTAGTGAAGTAAAAAGAAGATAAAAATGGAGAAGAGAGGCTTCCACAGTATGGCCGGCGACATTAGCTAGCGCTCGCTCAGCTCGCTCTCTAACGGGAAACAGCGGACTACAGGAGACTGAACTGTATCTGCCTCTATTTCCAACAGACTCACGTTCAACTTTTCGCTCACACACATACAAAAAAGCCGGGAAAATTTTATCAATTCTTTTTTTAAAAAAAGTTAATATAAAATTGTAGCAAAAAAAAAAAGGAACCTGAAACAGCTGGAACAATCCGCAACAGCGGCGGGAGAAGAGATTTAATTTAGTTGATTTTCTGTGGTTGTTGGTTGTTCGCTAGTCTCACGGTGATGGAAGCTGCACATTTTTTCGAAGGGACCGAGAAGCTACTGGAGGTTTGGTTCTCCAAGCAGCAACCCGACGCAAGTCAAGGATCTGGGGATCTTCGCACCATCCCAAGATCCGAGTGGGACATACTTTTGAAGGATGTGCAATGTTCAATCATAAGTGTGACAAAAACTGACAAGCAGGAAGCTTATGTACTCAGTGAGAGTAGCATGTTTGTCTCCAAGAGACGTTTCATTTTGAAGACATGTGGTACCACCCTCTTGCTGAAAGCACTGGTTCCCCTGTTGAAACTTGCTAGGGATTACAGTGGGTTTGACTCAATACAAAGCTTCTTTTATTCTCGTAAGAATTTCATGAAGCCTTCTCACCAAGGGTACCCACACCGGAATTTCCAGGAAGAAATAGAGTTTCTTAATGCAATTTTCCCAAATGGAGCAGCATATTGTATGGGACGTATGAATTCTGACTGTTGGTACTTGTATACTTTGGATTTCCCAGAGAGTAGGGTAATCAGTCAGCCAGATCAAACCCTGGAAATTCTGATGAGTGAGCTTGACCCAGCAGTTATGGACCAGTTCTACATGAAAGATGGTGTTACTGCAAAGGATGTCACTCGTGAGAGTGGAATTCGTGACCTGATACCAGGTTCTGTCATTGATGCCACAATGTTCAATCCTTGTGGGTATTCGATGAATGGCATGAAATCGGATGGAACTTACTGGACTATTCACATCACTCCAGAACCAGAATTTTCTTATGTTAGCTTTGAAACAAACTTAAGTCAGACCTCCTAAGATGACCTGATCAGGAAAGCTGTGGAAGTCTTCAGGCCAGGAAAATTGTGACCACCTTGTTCGTAAACCAGAGTTCTAAATGTCGCACAGCGCTTTCTTCGCCCCAGAAGACTGAAGGTTTTAAACGTCTTGATTGCCAGAGTGCTATGTTCAGTGATTACAACTTTGTTTTTACCAGTTTTGCTAAGAAGCAGCAACAGCAGCAGAGTTGATTAACAAAAATGAAGAGAAAACGCAAAAAGGAAACACTCGTAAAAGAAGGTGGTGGCTGCTTTTTAGATGTTGATACCGGGGGCCATGCTTTCCATAACCACCACCTTGTAGTTGCAGAAAGCCCTAGATGTAATGATAGTAATCATTTTGAATTGTATGCATTATTATATCAAGGAGTTAGATATCTTGCATGAATGCTCTCTTCTGTGTTTAGGCATCCTATGCCACTCTTGCTGTGAAATTGAAGTGCATGTAGAAGAAAACTTTTACTATATGAAACTTTACAACACTTATGACAATTCAACTTGGTTTATGCACAGTGTAATATTTCTCCAGGTATCCTCCAAAATTCCCCACAGACAAGGCTTTCGTCCTCATTAGGTGTTGGCCTCAGCCTAACCATCCGGGACTGTTCTATTAAATTGCTGCCAGGATGTTACATCCAGTTACCTCCAATTTCTAGAACATATTCTCTACTAATGTTATTGAAAACAATTTCTACTTCATTCAGATGTTTTCTGCAATGGCAATTAAAGTTTTTCTTCCACGAGTGGAGTCCTCTTAAGAAAGTGATTGCAGTTAACCATTTTGTGTACTACTGTTTTAACATTATTGCTTCCTGAGTTTGTATTCCTTTTATTGATTTTGTTCCTCACCATGGTGTCTCCCCTCCCAACCCCACCCTAATAAAGCAATACACTGTTAAAAAAAAAAATGGAGAAGAGAGGCACAAAAAAAGGGGAATAATAATATATAGGCAGATTTTGAATTCATAACCTCAGTGGTTTAAAACTTGGATTTAGATAAGACAAGCAGAATAACAACTATAATTTTTAATGGTGATTTAATACCCTGGTGAAATACTTTTTTAAGTATTTCCATCAGTATTTTCATTCATCTAAGTGTAAAGGAATTATACCCTAAAGGTGAATGTATGCAAATCCCATTTGTTGGCAATTTCTAGGAACCATTTCCTTTTATTGCTTGTTCAATGAGATTTTAAAAAACCTTAATATTCATAAAGAAATTTGAAACAAAGAAAATAAAAAATAAAGTTTACTCAAAAAAATGTAAAAGTCATACATTTTCTTTCTTTGCTACAAAGCATACCTTCTTAAGATTTTATTACAAGTTGACCGAGAAATAGCATTTCCTGGACTTTGTCTATAAAAGTGTATCACTATTTATACTTCTCCGGTCAATGCAGTCATTCATTTAAAAATATTATTGCATTCTTACAGTGTCAGGCATTATATCACGTCTCAAATCAGGGAACTCAAGTAGTAGGAATATGAGTAGTCAGACACACAAGTAAGCTGAAAGGTTAATAAGGTGCATAAATGAGCATAAAGTGTGTCGGACACGATCGACTCTAAACACTGAGATTCCTTGATTCGCTCAATAAATGTTTGTTGAGTGCTTCTATGAACCAGTCTTTGGTTGATATGTAGGAAACCGTATCCTTAACCTGTGGAATTTTGAAATTATCTTTAATGCCGGGAAAGGCTAGCCAACAGAAACTAGTTACAAATTAATGAGGCAGCAGGCAATGTCGAAGGTGACCCAGCGTCGCCAGCTCAGTGACTGACGGGAATGCGAAAGGCAGGGAGCAGGGCAAAGTTCATGGAAAAGAAAGAAGTTACCCATATTGATTATCGATTTACAAACACATCAGGTTGCCCAGGAATACTGCGTGCATCCCATCTGGCAAAAGAAAATGTTAATTCCCATCTTCACCCTGTATGATCTTTTTAAATTATGGAAGAAAATTACAGTAAATACAGTCTCACTAGAAAGATTAAGTCATTCTAGAAAAATAAAAATCATGCCTGTATATTTTTCAATTGGATTGTGTAATAAATCCTTTGATCATTCACCTCTTTATTCAGATCATCAAGACTCAGACTTACAGATAAAATGAAATGCAATGGAAGTCGATGAGTTGCTCTCTGATCATAAATTAAAAGAATGCATTTTGAGAGAGGAGACACTGCTGGACACAGTAGTCCCCGACGTCTCTTAGCGCAGAGAGGCAGGCTCCCCCCACAGAGGGAGAGACCACAGCAACTGCTCCTTCGTGTGGTCAGGAGCAAAAAGGAAGGAAAGCTCTGTAAGAGATACCGGCAAACGCTCTTCGCTTTTGTCATCCATACATACATCAAAGGAACTCATCCAAGACGACATCCTGACAAGCTTATCTCTTTATCCTCTGTCTCCACATCCTAGCTTTCTGTTCCTGGGCAAGTCTTGGCCCCATTAACCAACCCAGACCCAGGCTGTCCCCGCTCCCAAGGCCACACCTTCCCACACTCCCTGCTGGTGAGGACGGAGCTGGCAGCCCCGGAGCCCAGACGTGTGACGTCCGCAAAGGAGTGGCAAGTCAGAGCACAGCCGGGGGGCACCTTGGGTAAGGTCGCCTCTGCCTCCCTCCACTTCCGTATAATAAGGTCGGACTTCTCCTCCAGCGTCACGTTCACAGCTAACAAATGAAACTAGGCCAATAATTAACCAACAGGAACACAGAACAGGTTAATCATATTAACTTCAATTCTGTATTTAAACCCCAAAATATAAAGTTTTATGAAGCATTAAAATTGGTTTTTCTGGATCATGTAGGAAGTCCTTTTCACTAATTTTCAGTGCCATTGTGTGTTACAAAATCCCAACATTAGAATTGGAAACAACTTAAGTATTATCATGAAATTCAATTACATCACAAAGACTGGCAATAAGGACATCTACTTGCGAATGTAACTGCATTAAAGAGAACGTCAACAGCGCGGACGGACCCTCTGAGGCTGAAGCCAGGACAGGCAGCAGTCTCTCGAAGCCCAGCCTGGCGAAGCCTGGCTCAGCATGACTGTCGCTACTTCACTAGACGCTCTGTCCTCGTTCCTTATTTTAATACCGAAAATTGTCACATTTAAAATAGTTCAGGAGAGAGAAACCAAATGTCCGTTCACAGGGTGGCCTTTCTTTAGAACATACTTCCTGATTAATCCCACAAGCCTGGGGAAGTAATGAAGTGGACCTTCTTAAGGCAACATGAAAGGTCTCAATTTTTCACCTATCTACAATGGTCTATAATAATAAAAGCGTGATATGCTAATTAGACCGGACGTCCTTCTGGACAACCTTCCAGACAAGCCGGGACTGCAAGGGAAGCCCGTGCCGGCAGCCAGGGGAAGAAGGCCAACTCTCGCACGAATTTTGTGCATCGGGCCCCTAGTTTTATATGCAAACACTAGCATTAGCTGTTCTTCAAGATAACTTTCAGGTAAACATTTACGCGATCTAATTGAACGGCGGATGTAAAACAAGCGATGCTCTCTGGATTCACACCGAGTAAGGTCCATCACTACGAGGAGAGCGCTGCAGCTCCCCCAGCACATTATCACGCAGGGACGGGAAGCACTGGGCAGGGGCCGCTGGCCCTTGCGTGACGGAGCCCCTGGCCCAGGGGAAGCGCGTGCCCGGAACACAGGGCTGGTCACTGGCAGCACAGACTTGAGTCGGACCCCAGACCCGTCTCGGCGCTTTCCGGGTAAGCAGCTGCTCTCTGTCCGTGTCCTGTGGCTGCCGCGACAACCTCCACAACGGGGGCTTCACCGACAGACACTCTCCGTCCGGTCCTACAGGCCGAGGCCTGGCCCGGGAGGGGCTGCACCCTGCCTCCGGGGCCTCGGGGGAGAACCTCTCAGTGGGTAGGCACCTCTGGCCCCAGGTCCCACTGCCTACTCCCCTCGGGGTGTGCCATCTCTCCCTCTGCTCTCCTACAAAGACACTTGTCATCAGACTTAGTGCCCAACCAAATCATCCAGAATGAACTTATTTCAAAATCCTTAACTTCAACACATCTGCAAAGACCTTCTTCAAATAAGGTCATAGCCACAGACTCTGTAGTTAGGTCGAGGGTAGAGAGCTGGGGGGGGGGGGGAGGGGGCCGGGGGGAGCATGGCTCTGTCCTCCAGTTCACAGGCCCTGCTTGGTAGCCCGGAAGTAGTGAAAACTATGATTGGTTAGGGAAAAGGTGAGGATTTGGAGTCGAGTCGGGCAGACCTGGACCCAAAAAGTGTCTCTAACAGGTGGTAACTGTGATTCTGGATAAAGCACTTAAGTCCCGGGGCCTCGGTGTTATTTTGTTTGATGAAGGTACGTAACACCGGTCGCATGGACTTTTACGATCAGCACGGTAAGAAAAGGCAGGCACCAGCACTGGGTACCACCCCGACTGCTGGGCCGCCTCCTTCCTCAGACGATGCCTCAATCAGATGAAACCCGGGCCTCCCTCCCGAGTGAGCGAGCGAGCGAGCACACACCTGCTGGCACAGTGTGAGAGCCCCTCCGTGTTCACTCGGGCTAAGGCCTGGCACGCGTTGCAGGAGGCTCTTCTGCGGCACACGGAACTCCCGGCGCGGCCCACCTGAAGCACCAGCCTGCACCCCGTGAAAGGCGGGCTCGCCCTGCGTCTCCTGCCTGACAAATGCTTCGTGAGAAGGAGCACATCGCGGCAAGCGAGCAAAGCTGTGGTCTCTCCCTCAGCAAAGCCCGTCTCCTACCATCACTGCGCCACAAGCAGACAGAGCACGTGGGGCTCGCCTAGCCAGGACCCCACGCTCACAGAGATGCGCGCTCCACGGGCCGCACGCCCTCGCTCACTCATGGGTGATGTTTACACGCTGATGTTGACAAGTCTTTGGAGTGGCTATTGGTCTTAAGGTATTTTGGGCTCACACGTCCTTAAAATATTCACTAACGCAGAGAAGTGCCGTCCAGAGGACGGTCAGCCTTCCAGACAATTTGGCTCAAGAAATTAACGGAAAAGTCACTGACTTGGGACTGCATTTTACATGCGGAAAAACACTGAGAAGTAACAGCAGATGGTGTAAAGGATGTGACTGGATTATCCCATGTGACTGCGTCCTGGCAGCAGCCCTGGCACACTAATAGCCCTCCTTGCTGACCATCTTACCCTTCTGTCTAAAATACGTCCAAACGCAGAACGGATCTTTTTAACAACTGCATTGTGTGAAGAAATAATAAACATGCAAAAACAGACCATTAATCTGCTCTGATATGTGTAACATGCAAATGTATGCCTACAGTCTTCCTAGTGTTCACATTTAGTTGCTTCCACCAGGAGAAACAATCAAGATAAATGAGAGTCCCTTAGTAAGAATTAATGCAATGCATATAATAATGTGTTTTACCATCTGCTTTCACAAACACAAGCGGGAAATTAGGGCAATTCAGGTTAGTTTAGTATATTAATATCCAAAAGAGAGCAGATTTTGTTTATGATGCTTTCAGAATGAAAACCAATTTTCTCAAGTACTACTTAATTTTAAAATAGGAACAACTTAATTTTCTTTAATAAAGTAATAAACTAGCATCTCAACTAAAAAAATCTTCCAAGTATTTGGTGAAAGACGTGCTAGGTGGCATTTTTAGTAAACCCATTTTCAAACAGTAAGCCTCTCCCCACCACCCCGTGGTTTTCAAGGCAGGAACGACACTGCGCTCCTCCTCGCATCCCCAGAGCGCAGCCACTGCCAAGGCCTGTGAGGAGCAGGGTTCGTGTTCTACGCAGCCGACACGCGCACCGAGTCAGCGACAGGGAGCCACTGCCCCCAGGAACAGTCAGGCTCCTGTGAGCTTCTGGTCACACTCCCCCCCACCGATCACTCCGTAACGAGTTTTACGTGTGCTTCTCTTCAAAGACCTGTTTAGTCTACGCTGAGGGTGCATGAGCACTGCACCCTCACTCAGGCCTCACGACGCTCCTCACACACACTGTCTCCACCAGGCTCTCCGCTGCCTCCGCGTGCCTCTCAGGACCCCAGACAGAGCAACAGCACTAGGCTGGCCACTTGACACAGCAAGGTCCCCAAAACAATGCAAGAACCCAGCCGGTGTGGCTCAGTGGTTGTTGACCTATGAACCAGGAGGTCACAATTCAATTCCCGGTCAGGGCGCATGCCTGGGTTGCAGGCTCGATCCCCAGTGTGGGGTGTGCAGGAGGCAGCTGATCAATGATTCTCTCTCATCCTTTTTTTTCTTAATATATTTTATTGATTTTTTACAGAGAGGAAGGGAGAGGGATAGAGAGTTAGAAACATCAATCAGCTGCCTCCTGCACACCCCCTATTGGGGATGTGCCCACAACCAAGGTGCATGCCCTTGACCAGAATCGAACCTGGGACCCTTCAGTCCGCAGGCCGATGCTCTATCCACTGAGCCAAGCCGGTTAGGGCTCCCTCTCATCCTTGATGTCTCTCTCTCTCTCCCCCTTCCGCTCTGAAATTAGTGAAATAACTTTTAAATGCAGAGAAATGGAAAAAACATAGTACTGAATCCACAGCAAAAAGGATCCTTGTTTCCAGCATGAGAGTTGGGACCAAAAGGCAGAGTGCTGCATGGTGTAGCCTCAGCAGAACACGCCGCACCGTGGATGAGTCCCGCTTCCCACGGCTCTGCCCACACACATGTGCTTCAGTGACGGCGAGAGCACCCAGAGCCCCTTTTCTAGGCTACACATACATCTTAGTGAGCAGACGGATTCGCGAGGACAGAACCCACACGCAATGCGGACAGACTCTATGTTCACCAGCAGGCAGCTGAGGAATGCTCAGGGATGGAGAGGGAGTGAATGAAATCATTATCATAACCAGGCGCTCCCGGGATCTCCAGCGGCATCATCATTCTGACCCACTGAGACACGGCCACGTGGCATGGACCCGCCAGCAACCGCTGCACTCACCGTGGCCCGGGCGGACGGGGAACTGGGCCCTGCCCTGCCTCACACGCAGGTTACCGCTCTTCGCTGCTGAGTGTGAAACTTCTAAAACTGTCATCCAGTTCTGCTGGGAAACGTACGGACTTTATTTAGTCCCTCCACCAGCTGGAACAAGAAATCGCCCACCACTCAGGCGCAGCACTGGGGCAGTGAAACATGCCTGTGCTCCAGTCAGTCTCGCCGCTGCCGATAATGCTCTCTCCGAGGGAGAGGGGCCAGCTGCTGGCTGCCCGCGAGCAGTCACATGGTGTTCTTGGAAAGACAATTCTCACTGGTGACCTGAGCCATCTGAAAACATGTGACACCCTGGGGAAGCGTCACACCTCCCTCATGGGCAAACCGATTCTGCTCTTTAAAAAAGTTTCTATTCAGACCTAGTGCCGGTTTGGCTAGGTCAGCGGTTTGCCACTCTGTTGACTAATGAGTTTGCCGACCACTGGGCTAGGTGGATGAAGCATCGGCCTGTGGACCAAAGGGTCCTGGGTTTGATTCCGGTCAACAGCATGGACCTCAGGTGCAGGCTCCTCCCCGGCCAGGCCAGGCCCTACTCAGGGCTCATGCAGGGGGCAACCAACCGATGTGTTTCTCTCACGTGGATGTTCCTCTCTGTCTTCCCCCTCTCTCCCTAAAGATCAATGGAAAGATGTCCTTGGGTGAGGATTAACAACAACAGAAATTCCCATTCATGGGTGTTCAGTCCCAGTTGGTCAGCCGGTGATGTTTATTTCTCACAAGCCACTGGCATTCTCCAGTTTCAAGTTGTGCCACGAAAACATACAAAAGTTGTCAAGCCATTGCTCGTTGGTGTTCTACCGTTTCCCGTGCAGACACTTCCCCGGCCTCAGCCTGCTGCCTCGCTGTCACCCAGCTCGCCAAACTCGTGGCAGCTGCCAGCTCTTTCTTCACAACCAGTGAGCCAGATCCTCCCAGCGACTCAGAAATGAACCCATGGCTGGGCAATACGCGTCATTCTGCACGCCACTGACGTAACGCACTGCACAGAAACAGTCACACACAGAACTGTGCTCATTTCTCTTTCCAGCAGAGACATGGTTAAAGAAAAACAAAGCACCTCTTTTCTTGAATGTCACATATTACCTTTAAAACTCCAACTCGCTAACTCAGTCCTTAATCACGTCATGACAGAAAGCTAGCAGCTAAACAGAAGGGGCACTGTGTTCCTGGGCACAGTGGCGTCACCTAATTAGAGCGTGAGCCTCTGCCTGTCAAACACAGCCTCCGAGCGCCCCCTCATGGTGACTTACCCAGCAAGTTAGCTGGCCTTTCTGGGCCTCCATTTCCATCTGTAAAATGGAGATAATAATAGTACCGATACCTCATAGGCTTGTTTTGAGGATTAAATAATAATAGATAAAAATTGCTTAAAACAGTGTTCAGTACATGTTGTTATTGCTAACACATAAATATGGTGATAGTTTATGTAACAGTCAACCAAAGAGGGCTAAGGTGTTAGAAAAGCGGCCTCGGGAGGCTGTCCCGGCCTGGAAATGGAACTTGAGGAATTCAGAGGCATCGCCAAACTCCCAAGCACTTCTTTTCAGCTTCCTCGGTGACAAAAAATTAGATAGTAAACAGTCATGCTCAGATTTTTCCGTGTCTCCATATGCATTTCACCATTCTTCATGGCTTTGAGTGGCTATGTGAGTTTATTTTTGTAATCATCAGTTCTCACTGCTCATTTTATTGAACTCGTGTGTATTCTGAAATGTAGTTTACATGATGACGCCAAACCTGAATCTCACTGACCTGAGCCGTCTTAAGAAGCAGTGACTGATAATTCTGATATATAATGTGCTTGCTGTTTAGGCTTTCGGAGCGCTGGCTTTGCGATAGGCACCTCGGGCTCCCCTTTAAGCAAGGCAAGCACAGAGCGACAGGGTGAAGTTACCTTTATCCTTCAGGACAGGGATGGGGGACCTTTGTCTGCCAAGGGCCCCTGGGATAATTATAACATCATTCTCAGGCCACACAAAATCATCAACTTAAACGTGAGCCTGCTCTGTCTGGCCAAACATTTAATTAACTCACCCCTCAGGCCTTGGCAGGGCCTGACCAGATGATTTCGAGGGCGTTTTACAGCCCGAGGGCTGGACATTCCTGCCCCTGCTTTAGGACTTCACGATGAACCATGAAGACAGTGAAGCACACACCATGCCCGACGCGATTCTGCTCAGACTGCCAATACGATGACAGTTTGGCTCTGGAGGATGTTCTGCTCTGTCTGGATTCTTTCTACTCAGTGGAGAGAATAAGGTGGGCACACGCGTGGACTACCACCACTACCGGCGAGTCCAATCTCATGACCCTAGTCCGCGGTTTGCCGCTATATTGACTAATGAGTTTGCCGGCCACTGCCCTAGACTCTCGATTCCAATAATTACAGGCTGTTGTTGTTCCTTGTGATTAAGCCCCTATCCCAGTGGTCGGCAAACTCATTAGTCAACAGAGCGGCAAACCGCGGCTCGCGAGCCACAGTTTGCTGACCACTGACCTAGTCCCTCTCCACATTTCCGTGGAGATGCCAATAAGTATGTCGAGACAAACAGCCTCTCCGATGATAAGTGTTGCCAAGCTGATCCTGGTCCCTACTCCGTGTTCCCCTCCTCGAGGTTTATTAGAATGGGACAGAGCGCGCAGTCGCTGGTGACAGACAGAGCAAGCCCGGGACTTTATGAATCCCCTTTCATCAAGCTTGCCACACTTATTTCTTCACACACACACAAAACAAATCCACCAATGTGAAGACCTGTAAGCGGTAACAAACATATCATAGAATATCATTCCTGATGAATTAAACACATTTGTGCCAACAAACACCTTTTTCCGCCGAACAATTCAGAAATAATACTGAACCATTTAAACGGGCAGGAATCTGGCCTACGGTCAAGACAAGCAATCCTGTACTTTAGAAAAACACTTCAACAGAGCTGCTCTTTCAGACAAAGAGCCTTTCCCGCTCGCTCGGCACAGCATGTGGGAAGGGCGCCAAGGCGCTGCTTATCAGCGGGCTGACATCAGAGCGGGACTGCGTGCGTCAGCGCCAGGAGGGACCACGTGAGCCTTATCTTATCAGTTCCAGTGCCTGGCACTTCACCCGCTGCGTGAACCTGAGAGGAAGGAAGGCGTGTGCTTGTGAGGGTGTAGGTCACAGCTGTGCGCTAAGCAGCCTCTGCCACGTGGTAACACAACAAACAGGCCGCACAGCCATGGTGATGGAAGTCCCTGGCCTCGGACCCAACCTTAAAGGCGAGGCCAGGACGAAGCCCCCCAGCTCTCTGTGACCACCACAGCTCCCAGCCATGCAAACGTGTGTCAGAAGTGCTTTCGGGGGGTGAGTCCGTTAGATCCCCTGGCAGAGCTAAAGAAAAGGCCATTTCTCAGAAAACGTGCACGTAACTCTTACATTAGCTCCAGTACAGCAGTTCTTTCGGGTTGCGAATAAGATGAAAATTGCTTCCAAATGTTTGCTAACGTTTGCATCTCTAAAGATCAGGTCTGGAAGGCGGGAGAGGGACACTCAAGGACCTGGTGCGGCTCAGTCCGTCACTCAAACCCAGACTGAGAGTTTCCTGAAGAGAAAAATGTCCTGAGAAGAACCACCCAGAAATTGACGTTTTTTTAATGATTTTTAAATCACTTTAGAAGAAATTTTAAGTATTTAGACATCACACTTGCTAAGTAAAAATTAATTTTCTGATGTCATAAACTTGAGTTTTTAATATCCAAAACAAAAACTATTTACTACTGCCAACTCCAAGTGTGCATGTTAAATGGTCCTCTACTAAAAACAAGAGTGCGTTTACACCACGATTTACAATTACCGCACAACACTGCTTATACAGCTAACAAAACAAGAGACCTATGAAAGTACGTTTAAACACACCACTGACTGTTCCTTCAAGCTTACCCGTTAAGTTAGAATACATACAATTAATTTGAACCCAGATACTCTCCTACATGGGTTGGCGGTCATGCTCTTATAAGCCATGAACGAACCATTTGGGAAAAAATGTTTTCTCCCGTAACAAAATGTCCCTCCCAGCTCACAACCTTCCTCTCTGGACCGAAATACTGTATTTCCCCACGACAGTCTACGATGCAGCTCTACCTCTCAACGGGAGGGCCCTCGGAAACGGGGCCTTTGCAGCTAACAGGTAACGGGAGCGGGGGGCCCCCCGATGGACGGGATGCCATTTACAAGAAGAGCTACCACGTCCCTCCACAGGTGAGAACCCAGCGAGAAGAGAGCCACCTGCAGGCCCGGGAAGACTTCTTCCCGGGAGCTGAATCACCCGGCACCTGCTCTTGGGCCTGTCAGCCCTCAGAACCGTGAGAAATAAATGTCAGCTGGGTAAGCCCACAGCCTGTGGCGTTTTATCACTGAGCAAGCCGAGCAGCTGAGACACTGTTCCTGTCCTCCTGCCTCTTTCCATCCAGAGACAAGACCGCCCCATTAATAAAGCAGCCACACCTCATCATCTCCCCGACACTGACTTGACCTCCCTATTTTCCCGAGAGGACCCTTGTGTCTCCTCTTCCACGGTTCTCTGGGCTTTCCCTTGTTTTGTACCTTCTCTCCTAACGCAGCCAGCTCCGCCTCTCCGAGGCAGATTCCTTGTCTGCCTTCGGCGTCCTCGGTCAATGAACCCCTCATCTCGTTAAACGCTCCTCAGCGTCAAGCTCTCTTTACGTCCTTCTCACTGACGTCTAGCGTGCTCAGGCTCCCAACAACCCTGGGGCGACGCCTCCCGCGAGCCCGGTGAGCTCATGGGCCGTCCTCTGCCTCTTCCTTTCACCGAGGGGAAGCGGCAGTCCGGGGTGTGCTTTATGTCCTCCATTCTGATTAACGCCTGGGTCACCCCGCTCTGAGGGCAGCCGCCAGCACGGCACTGAAACGGCGTTTGCAAAGAGAAGCCGCTCCCCTGAACAGATCAACATGGCTATCTCGCTTTCAGGATGATCTCAAGCTCCATCTCCGCCGGCCTCAGCAACATCAGACACCGCCAACCAGGCCCTGGCTTCCTTGAGAATTTCTCCCACAGCAGAGCAAAACTGCAGCAAGTATGTTTGTACACAGAGCAATCACCCGATAAAACCTGAAATGAGAAACAGCCAACCAGAACGCACAGGCATCTCCGAAAGCTGTGAAAACGAACCCCGCCCGTTTAAAAGCTGTGCGCCTCTTAACCCAATAAAACGCCTCCAGCAAGGGTGGATGTCCACGACCTTCAAGGCGTGAATGCAAGACATTTCAGTCAATTGCTATTTTTAATAAACTGGCGGATTACCACAGAGCTCCACAGTAGTCGCGTGCTGTCCGCCTAATGGCCCTCCCAGGTCCCTTCCGCTGACTCAGACTCCCCTCGCCCGTTCCATCCGAGAGTTCCTCTTCCATCATCACCTGCATTCCTTTCCAAGTCTTCCCTACCCCCTTGTCTTCCACGGGACCGTCTCTGTGGATGCCTTCTACGTCCATCCTCCTAGCTTCTAAAGGGGAAAAACACACAAATAGCTACCAGGGACCTGACACCCCCACTTCTTCCCTCTCCTGTACCCCATCTCTTTTTAGGTCAAATCCTCCTCCTCCTCCCGGTCATCAAGGCCAAACCCCCAGCCACCCTCCGAATCACTGTCTCCTTCCATCCTCGGACACGTGCACCGCATGTCGGCCCCCGCTGGGTCCTGTCCATCCCCCCCGGACCCCCCGGCACTGCCTCTGCTCAGGACACGGCCGGTGGGCCACCACTTCCGCCCCCAAGGTCCGGGAAGGTCCCCATCTCCAGCGCAGAACAGAGCCTCGCTGGGCAGTCAGTCATGGAGACAACTTCCTGTGTGATGACGGGTCACCTGAGTGGCCATCGCACGGGCCAGGCCACGCTCCTCCCAACGTGAACGCACACCCGGGGCTCCGCCCGCAGGACACCCGGGCCGCAGGGCAGCGGGGGAGAGGACGGCGTGGGGCCCTGAGATGTGAGCGCGGCACCCAGCGCACCCGTTATGGCGCTGCCCGCCCCGGGGCCTCTTCTCCGTGGTGCGGGCCGTGTGGGGCCGGGTTTCTCCTGCCTCGGCGGAAGGGAACCGGGACAGTCCCCAGACCCGCCAGGCTCCTGCCTCCGGGCCGCAGGCGAGTCCCTCTGCGCACGCGCATGAGTGCATTTCCGGAGGGAGGGTAGCCCGGGCCTTGAGCCTGCGGATGGTGGGGAGGCGCCTGCGCTGTCGCATTCACAGGCCGTGGGGGCAGCCGGCCGCCCCAACACACACCCCACGCCTCCGACTCAGCAAGTCCTCCACGGCCTCGGCCACCAAGCTGCCCTCCAGTGGGGTGAGTCCTGCCGCCGTCCTGACCGCCCTGCACCTGGACCTGGGGAGACCCCACACCTGGCCGCCCCCGCCCCCAGCCCGCCCACGGGCTTTGACCCAGCGGCGCTGGGGCAGGGCCGCCACCCGCGTCCACCCAGCAGCACCCACCTCAGGCGCACCTCTCCGGGCTCATCCAAGCCGCCCGCCGGGGTCTCAGGGCACTTCCAGCCCCAGCCCCTCCCCGCGGGGCCGCCCCACAGCCTCCCGATGGTCCTCAGGGGCCTTCGCCCCTCCTCGCCATGCGGCACTGGGCGCCGAGCGCCAAGCACTTCCGGTGACGTCACACGCACACCGGAAACAAATGGCCCAGCCACCAGCGCAGAGTCTGTGTCACAGTTTATAGGTCTTACAAACAGCATTCAAAACCTAATGCAAAGCCCCGCGAATCTGATTCTTAGAAATAACAACTAGGAAGATGGAGTCGCTGCTACAGCGCGTAGCTCGGGGGATACTCGGGCCGACGGGACATCACAGCTCCCCCAGAACCCCTCGCGCCCGGTTTCCGGGAGGACCGCGTCAGGGCCTTGCAAAAGCCCACTGCAAACCCGCCGTGCCCTGCAGGTCTTCTGCAGGTTTCTCCAAACGTAACCTATGAATTCTTTCTCTCACGTGATAAAAGACCTAAGGCATAAAGGACTTTTAAACGAAACGCGAGCTACACTTTCACATATATTTCCAGGAAAGAGGACAATTATTTTTGCCTTTTTAGAATTCAAGGTTGCAAACGACAAGAGATTCGATGAGGGTAAGCATCTCCTGAGGACGTCTGTACCGAGAACACCGAGGAAACACGGCTGGTGTCCGCTGCCCAGGGCGGTGGGCTCAGAGACCAGCAGCCAAAACCAGTCTCGACACTCCCAGCCCGAGGCCTCCTTGACGTCCCTTTTGCTGCCCGCCTGTAAAACCAGGGGCTCCATTCTCTTTCCACTAGGATCAGCCTTTATGCTTTTTTCTGATCATCAGCCAGAAAGCTATCTTCAACTAAGTTGCTAACTACTACTATAAAAAATGAATTTTTAACCTCTTGTCCTACCTTTTCAAACTATATTACTCTCAGTATAATAGACACTAGGGGGAAATACCTCCCCACCCCAAACCCAGCTTAATAGTAGAGAAATGTCTCGGTGGCATTCAACTATTGGGGATTTATGATTTCACTGGGTCCCCTGCCCTCAAGTCAGTACTTGCAAATATATTCCTAAGTAAATTACCTTTATTTAAGTTACATTTTCTCATCTGTTAGAAGGCATGGGGGGTGGGGGAGAGGATTACAATCCTTTCATAAATAGGAAAATGGGTCTGTATAACTTCTCTAATAAAACCTAACTTTTCGCATGTTCTGTCTCTAAGGGAAATATAATGCCATATGTGCATGTTCCCAATCACTACTGCATGAAAAATATCAGAAAATTTAAAAATATATACAGTAATGGTTTGCTATTCACTACAGCAATTTCTGGCAATAACACAAACTCATGTACTGAAACAAACACAGTATCACACATGATATCTTCCGCAGAGGCTGGGAGAGTGCATACAGGTAAAATACACACAGACTACAGGCATCCATGATTATAAAACAGACTCTAGTTTCTGGTTTCTGAAGTTTGTCTCTGCATCTATTACATTCATCGTTTTACAACCAACCTCAGTAAAGTCCTCCCCTGACCGAAGGAAATTAGATTGGGGTGTTAAAGTCATACAGGACAGAACACACAGCGTAAATATTTAAATATTTGTGCTTTTGAAATATTCTTGTATGCAATGAAGTCGTTAAGATAGCATAATTAAAAAGTTCCTTTTAAATCATCCATGTCAAGAAAACTAATATATTCAAGACAGATTAATATATGCCAACATTTATCAACTCACTTGTATATTTCTCTGCAAATTGCTAAAGTCCATAAAGTAAAAAGATAAAAACTTAATCAATTGCAAACACACAGAGCAGTGCCATTAAAATACTGCAGGCCTTTATCAGCTTCTAATTCTGTTTACTGGACAAGGCACCAGAGAACAGCAAACTGGGTAAAACTGAAATGACATGACTCTCCGGTCAGTCCAAGCTCTGTTCAGCCCAGTTCCCTACAGAGCCCAGCACATACATGTCTGTGAGTAGATGGCATCACATTTTCCCACTTTTAATTATCCTCTATTACTCTACATTAAAAATATTGCTTAAAATTTAAGAAAGATATTTTACTTCCTTGTATTAGCTTTCAGTAAAATGAAGACTTAACCACAAACTAAAGAAAACACCACCACCTTTTTTTTTTTTTAACTTTGAAAATCAAGTTAGTATTTCTTACACTGGTTTGTGAGTGCGTGGTTCTTCATTTTATCCTCACATTGTAAAGTAACTACATTTACCCCAGACACATACCAGTGTCTGGCATAGAGGGTGTTTGTTACTAGATGGATGGACAGACAGGCAGATGATGGAAAGCCAAGTGGGTGGGGAGAAATGTAAATTTGGGAAAAAAGCCATAACTGGCGTATTCTATGTGCTCAGGCTAGTTAACTTCTCTGCAATGTGAAACAAATGGCAACTTTAATATGGAACTAGAAAGCAAGCGAATAGCTTTTCCACAGCCTGACCCTCTAGGTACATTAACATTTTTCATATTTAGTCAACGGCTACATGTAATTTTTTAAATTTAAGGTGTTAAGAAAAACACTTCAAATATCAAAATTTTAAGTTTAAATATGCTTACTATGTTCATTTTATATGACAAACTAAGATTTTTTGAAAAAGTATGAAGAATAGTATTCTGAAGGTCACTTGAAGAATTTGGATTTTCATTTGAGATTGAGATCAATTTTGGGTTATCGGTGACCGTTTCAGAGAGATTTACAAAGACGAGAAGACGTTCAGAAATAGGAGAATACTGACTATCTTTAATGACTCGCTTTCCTTTCCAACAACACCGGAATGCCAGAAAACCTTGGCTCTCGGGGCCTTTCCCCTCCATTTTACAGTTCCGGACCAGGCAACACTGACTTCCACGAAAGTAGCCACAATAACGAGGGCTAAAGCTGTTTGCACTCACTCATTCTTCATGACGACTCTGTAAGGTAAGAGTCATTATTCCCTCCATTGTACAGATGAGGACGCGGAAGCAGAGGCCGTTGAGACAGGTGGTCACACAGCTGGTGGTGCCAGAGCTGGGACTGAGCCTCCGCTCTCGGTCACGGGGGGCAACACCTGCTGAGTCAAACCAAACCATGTGCGAGGGTCCGCCAGACGCAGACCTTCACGTTCGTTACCCCGAAGCTTCCCGAGCGCTTCCAATGCGCCAGCGACAATCCGTAGCCTCCTTTTTCCTTCTTTTATTGCACACGGTGTTTTAGTGTACAACGTTTTGAGGTAGAGACTAAAGTATGACTTAAGTTAAAGATCACTTGGACAAAATATATTTTTATTGATTTCATAGAGGAAAGGAGAGGGGGAGAGAGAGAGAGAGAGAGAAGCATCAATGATGAGAGAGAATCATGGATCGGCTGCCTCCTGCACGTCCCACACTGGGGATCGAGCCCACAACCCAGGCCTGTGCCCTGACCGGGAATCAGACCAAGACCTCCTGGTTCACAGGTTGATGGTCAGCCATGGAGCCGCACCGGCCGGGCTAAAGGAAGATCAGTATACCATGTTTATAATGAAAGCATCAAGTATCTATTTTAATAAATAGTGTGGACATTTAGCTCAATGAAAACAACCCTAATGAAATCACAGGTTTGTAGTCATTTCCCCTCAAATAACCAAGTGCTTAAATCAAAATAAATCCCAAAATGGGAAAGAGTCGCTTTGCCCAGATACTCTCTCATTACATCGTTATCAGTCACCTGGATCCTAAAGGCACGAGAAGGGGAGCAGAGGGTGGAAGGAAAGGAGGGAAAATTAAAAGAGACACAATTCATTGTCAATTAATTGGCGTGGTCAAAAGGGGTCCCGTCCAGCCTTCCCGTCTAAGTGCTGGTGGTCAGCACGAGAGAAGCTGTTTCCATTGCCCCAAACAGCGGAAGAGACTTCGAGCCTTTGCCCTGACGAGGGCTTCCTGCCTGCCTTTGCTACTCTTCGAAGGCACAGCCTGGACTGAGACTCGGGCTCCGCACTTGACAGGAAACGGTGCGCTGTCACGGGTGCCCATGGGAGAATCGCCCGTCTGCGGCAGTGTTTGCTCCGCTCTGCTCCGTTAGGGGGACCCTGCCAGTCCCGGCTGCCATCCCTCCTTTAAAGCCCGGGTTTCCCAACAGCGAGCCGCACAGCTGTCCGGCGGGCCTGCCAGAGCTGCGACCTGCGAGCCGCACACACGTCACTCGTCTGGCCCAGCCCCGCTCTGCCACCTGGGCCAAAGGGCAATGTCAAGTTCCCCTCAAACCTGAGACACTCAAACAAGGCTCCTCAAAAGACATGAAACCGAAAGTGTAAGTGGCTGCCGAACACGCATCCACCTGACGTAAGTGAGGAAGGCCGCCCGCCTGAGCTGGCAGCCAGCGGCCTGTCGGCTGCTTGACCACTGAGGCTGGCCCGTCCGGCCATCAGTGCTGCCCATCGAAGAGACAGCATTACGCGTTCATAACGAAGGATGTGCTTCACGGTGCCGGCAGACAAAGGTGCCATGCTAGGATGAAAAACCATCTTTAAGTTTTCATTCAAACCCTCACAGACAGATGACCAAGTCCGAAACGCCCTAAGCAGGAAAAGTTGAGTCAACGTTCTAAAGTGAGCAGAAGCCCCCCGCATGTGGGCTCCCGCAATAAAGTAAGAATCGCGGAATGCAGAATTGACATCAGCAAAACGTACGCCAGCTTATGGGAAGACATTGCATTCGTCACATTACAGCGTCTTGAAATATTTAGCAGTAAACACTGGCTTCGGTGAAGAGCTTTTTATTACAACAGGACATTTGAAAGGACCCATGTGCTCCTAGACTGTCCATCTGGGAAGGGCCCTCCTGTTATCCTTCATCACACAGGCCATTCTGAGTAACGGGATTCAAACAGTAGCCAGTCAAAACTCCAGAGATAACCAGAACGGCCCTGACTCCGCGTTCTAGCACATGGAGGGACATGCTCGAAGTGAAACCACCAACAGGAAATACTTTTACCACAAACTGAGGTTCGGGTTGAATCACAGAAGCCCGTAACACAGAAGCTTTCTAATCCCTGCTTTCTGTGCTGATGACATGATAATTTCTGGAATGCCATTTGCTAGTGAGAAGAAGCCTACGTACGGTATTGGGTTTCGGCTGGAGCAAGCACTGGGGATGTACCTGCGTGCACACCCCCTGGCTTTATAAACGGAAAGGGCCCGAAGGAACGAGAGCACGGAGGGTCCAGATCTGAATTAACAAAGCCCATCCCCATGAGCAGGGCCAGGGCTCACTGCAGAAAAGGCCGACTCCACGTCGGAGGGAGGAAAGCATCAGGTAGACAGGGGACGTTCCGTGCCAGCAGGGCAAGCAGGCGTCTCAGGCTAATGGAGAGGATGGGAAATGAGCCAAGGAACTGTTCTGAGCGAATCCGTCCCGGCCAGGTCTGGGCCAGAGTGAGGATCAGAATGAATAAATACAGCCATGGGCTGTACGTCACACATCCCATGTGAAAGGAAAAAGAGTAAATATGGGCTTGTATTATTGTAACATGGAATACCAAAGGGACCCATGAGTCCATGCTCACACCCAAAGCAAAGGGAAAACAAGAGGAGATGGGAGGGGAAGGTGAGAAGAGCTCTTTGGAGGATAATTCAAGGTTTAGATGTAGAAGGGAGAGTAGGATTTTTCAAATGCCATCATCCTGTAAGCTCCCCGCCCCCCAAAATAATTAATCCAGGCAAAGCAATCAGTGAATGCCCAAGCCAGAAATACGTTATCCACACCATCGCCAACTACCATCCGCCGAGGCCGCGTTACGAAGCAGAAAAGACCTTCCCGGTAGAGACACCGGGCGGCCACCATCTGAACCCGGCAAATTTCGCACCACCGCAAACAGAGCTGACGCTGAATGACGCAGTGAGAGGCCGTGCGAAACCAGGGGGCCAGGTGCTGTCCCGCACAGTCTGCGAGAGCCCTCACGCGGAAAGGAGTGGCAGGTCAAGAAACGAGATCCAGGTCACGTCGCTAGGTCTGCCTCCCATCTGTGGGTGAAGCAACTGAAATTCGGAAAAGCTAGAGGACTTTCTCCAAGTCAAGTTCTCTTGTGAGTGGCAAAGCGGGAACTGGGACCAGCTCTGTCTGCGTCTAAAACTCGGATCCCACAGCCTACAGGAGGCTGGCATCCCCAAACCCCCTCCCGTCTCAAGTCTGGGTCCGGCCCAGTGTGGATGGCTCCCTGAAACCCTGGCCAGCTCCTCCAGAGGCCAGCCCGAGCCTCAGTCCTGTTCCCCTAAACCAGTCGTCTCTACTTCAGTCCTGGTGAGCCTCAACCAGAGCACCCCCTCCTCAAGCTCACTACAGCACTGCAGAGCCAAGGCTGGGAACCCTTGGCTGTACCAGAGTCAAGAAAACTGGCCCACCTCCCATAAAGAGGGATGCCTGCAAAGGTGATCACGATAAGCCTACAGAACGCCCCAAATTAAAGGGTCATTGCCATCTCACTAGAGGCCCGATGCACGGAATTCGTCCGGAAGGTCGTCCAGATGGTCTGTCGTGCTGCCGTTTGGTGTAATTAGCATATTCGCTCTTTATTCTATAGGATTGTTCTAGCCCATGAAACGCTTGCCTGGGATCCATTATAACAGCCTCAAATGAAAATCAACACTTAATTTTTAACACCAGCACCCAGACCTCTGCCACAACACAGCCAAAAGCCTAGTCAGTACCTGAAGTGAACCTGTCCAACAAGGAACAGCCGATTTCCCTACAAACCTGGCCCTCCATTTTAGAATTTTAGGAAAAGCGACAGAGCTTAGCCAACACTGTTCTTTATCCATGTATGAGGGTGACACTGGTTAATAGGACTGTGTGGGCTTCAAGTATACAAGTCTATGGTCCATCATCTGTAGAGTGCATTGTGTCC
Organism: Corynorhinus townsendii; assembly: GCA_026230045.1. Taxonomy (NCBI): domain Eukaryota; kingdom Metazoa; phylum Chordata; class Mammalia; order Chiroptera; family Vespertilionidae; genus Corynorhinus; species Corynorhinus townsendii. Next base: position 1,453,805 of record JAPDVU010000004.1, on the reverse strand, counting down.
ACCACCCAATTTCAGTTTCTTCACCCACAGGTCGGCTGTACCTTCAAAACACACTCACAATCCCACCGCTTCTCATCCAGTATGCCGCCTTCTCCGTGGTCCTGGCCGCCACCACCCTTGTCTGGGCCGGTCACTGGCCTCCTGCCTGGTGCCCCCGTTTCTGCCCTTCCTCTCCCGGCCTCGTCCTCAGCGCAGCAGCCGGGGCGACTTGATTCAGCAGATCAGGCCACTCCCCTGCTTAAGACCCTTGCCGGCCAGCTTTCTGTGTCGCTGAGAGGACAGAGGGGCTCCGTGACCGGGTCCTGAGCACCTAGACGTGCTCTCGGGGGAGGGCCCTGCTTGCTGCTGTCCCTCGGCTTGAGGGCCTGCTCACCGCGGTCTGCAGGGCTCCCTGCTTCCTGCGAGAAACCCTCGCTCAGACCTCACCTGCCTGGAGCGGCCTTCCCTGCCTTCACCGATTAGAGTCTGTCTACACTCCGTACCCCTTCGCCCTGCGTTTTCTCCCCGGCTGAGGCACACACCTGTGCTTGTTTGTTTACTAGAGGCCAGATGCACGGAATTCGTGCACGGGGCTCGGCCCCCTTCCCCTCACCCCCCCACACACACACCCCTGCTGCTGCCTCCGCCTCTGCCTCCTCTGCCTTGGCCCCCCCCACCGCCACTGCCGGGGCTTCGTCCAGAAGGACGTCCGGTCTAATTAGCATATTACACTGTTGTTATTATTACAGATTTCTATCAACCACCTCCCCCTCCACCCCATGCAGCCCCCAGGAGGCAGACGCTGTCTTCTTCATCTGCGTGCTCACTGCCGTGCTCCCAGGTTAAAACAGCACCTACTACCTGTGGCGTGAGTGAAGAAACACATGAGTCTCTGACAAACCCAGGCACACGGGTCACCAATCCAGAAAAGGGTCCCTGTGGTCGGTGTGGGAGCCACTTTCTGCTAACAGAGAACTAAATCCCGACCCGGCTGGAAGGCTGAACCTCAGTCCCCGCGACGCACTGCGGGCAGGGAAGGAAGCCAACAGAGGTCGCATGGACGGGCCAGGGGCGCCGGCAGGAGCAGGAGCGCCCGTCCGCCACAGCACGGCTGCATTTGCACCCAAGCGTTTTCCTCTATGGAACCAGGTTTCCGCACAACACGCTTCCTCCCTGTCGGTGATCGGAGCCGACTGCCATTTGTACCCGGATTATCAGTGAAAGGAAGACCTTCCCTTCCATGCTGTGGATCAGCTCCGTACCAGTGTCTTCAGGTTGTAAAATTTTAAGCAGTTTTGTTAAAAATGTTTTTTTTTCCCATTTATTTTTCCTGTTTCAAAAGATACTTCGACAGTGAGTTGCCGAGACATTTGCGCGTCAGTCTTAAAAAAGCTGTATTTTTAAGGCCTCAAACAGTGTGAAGGCAGCTTATGTATGAGATTACATGTGACAGATCAACAGGAGGAAAAAGTCCCTCAGATAAATCCCTAATCCAGGGGTGGGGAACGCCCGGCCCTCGGGCCACGTAAGGCGGCGAAATCATTGGGTCTGGCCCTGCCGAGGCATGAGGGTGAGGTCACTGAATGTCTGACCAGATGGGGCAGGGCTCCTTTTCAAGCTGGTCATCTCTATGGCCCGCGGATGGCGCGAGGCCTACCCTGGGGCCCTTGGCAGAAAGAAGTCCCCACCCACCCCTGAAAGACCTGGGGAAATGTGACAGAAACAAGCCCGCGTTCGACACACGGGCCCACATTCCACGTCCCGGAGCTTAGCAGCTGCGGCAGGACGCCGGCCATGGCCAGGGAGGGAGACGGGGGAAATCGGGAGCGGTGCCGGGTTCGCGTACAGCCCTGACGGTGTCCTCTGGGCCGTGGAAATCCCACTTCCATCTAATGGACTATAATTAGAAGCTGACAGAGGACTGTGAGGCGAGTGGAGGGAAGCGAGGAAGAAGGGCAACAGAAATGTGCTGTGGGGCCACGAGGCACAGCCAAGCAGCAGGTGTCCCCGGCAGGGAACGGGCACGAGGGCAGCCAGCACTGTGCCAGCACGCCACTCATGGCCCCGAGTCAGACCTGCACACCACCCGTGAGTCCGATTTAAGAAGCGATTTTCCCCACGTATTTTCCGTTGGTAGACAAACCCCAAACCTCCTCATTTGCTGGGTAGACCTTAAAATACCAACACACATTTTAGCCATTACTTAATCACTCCTGGGAATGGTGACATTTACTGTTTGCACAACTTTGAAAGAAACTGTCCAACTCCTCCTTAATTTCTGTTTTCCTTATTTCCAGGTCGTGGAGAGAGAGCATTCCAAAAGACTAACAATATCAAAGAGACCTTTAAAATACAGCTTTTAAGAGTGACGTGCAAATGTATTGGCCACTCACTGTCAAAGTATCTTTTGAAACAGGAAAAAGAAATGAAAAATATTTTTTTCTTAGCAAAGCTTTGCTTACATTTTGACAGACTGCAGACACTGGTACAGAGCCGGCCCACAGCAGGGAAGGGAAGGTCTTCCTTTCACTGATAACCGGGTACAAATGGCAGGGTCCCTGCTGTGTGCCCCTGGGAAATGGACTCTCCTGATGTTCCGACCTGTAGAGTGGGGAGAACAACTACCGTTTCGTAAGAATGATTGCGAAGACTGATGAAGATAATGCAGGGAAAAGTCTCCGTATACTGTCGAGAACAGCAGTCGCCAACTGGTGGTCTGTGAGGTCCTAAAGGTTGGCGCCCACTGGTCTAGAACATGATGATTACTAAAAAAAATAAAAATATAAAAACCTGGCTCCTTGGGTTCTTCTGTTTTCTCTCAAGCCCATACAACAGGTAGAATCACAGATGGGTTTTTAAAGAAAAAAATCCCATTATCCCTATCCCTTTCCAAGTAAATTGGGGACATGTTAGCGCCTAACTCCTGCACTCACAGTCAGGAACTGGTTTTGCTGCCACCTCGGGGGGTGGCCATGGACTTGGTCATGTGACGTATGGTGACCGGGCCAGCACGCTCTGGCTGCCTGGGCGTGGCTTCACCCTCGGTCTCCCGAGGGACCCCAGGTGACCAGGGAAGCGCTCCCTCCTGCTTCTCATGCCCCCCGCCCCTGGATGTGTGCCCCCAACTCTCCCAACGCTGCAGAACAGTGCCCCGGGGTTAGCTGAACTCCACTCCCCGTTCTCCCCGATCCCAGCACCTACCGCACTCCGCCCCCCTTCCAGAGGTCCGGTACCAGGAAAGATGGGCGACTTAAGGAATACAAACAATCAGAACGAATGTCAGGCCAACTCGCCGCACGGGGACGGAGCTCTGGGCAGGTCCTACAGGCTCCGCTGGGAACCAAACAGCTACAACAAGGAAACAGGCGGCGGAGGTCCCAGAACCACAGAACCGGGGCCGCCTTCCCGGGCGGCGAGCCTTCCTGGGCAGACGCCCGCCGTGCACTCCCGGGCCCAGGGTGCGGTTCGGCCCTCGAATGCTCGGCCCCCAAGGTTCTCTGTCTCCCTGGTCCCACCTCTCTGCCGGCTTCTCTCCAATAACGCACAAGCCAATCAGGTTTGTTTTTGGTTCCTCAGCGCCGCCCTGAGCTCCAGGAATAATGGCAGTCAGAGGAACTGCGGAGTCTCTGCTTCCATCAGTCAACCCCCACCCATCAGTAACTACCGGGGTGCCTCCGGGACATGGGGGTGTTATAAACGGCTACTTGGAGAACCCCATGGTCTTTATTTATTTCTTTTTAAATGTCTTCATTGACTTTCAGAGAGAGAGGGAGAGGGAGAGAGAGGTAGAAACATCAAGGATGAGAGTGAACCATGGATCGGCTGCCTCCTGCACACCCCACACTTGGGATCAAGCTCACAACCCGGGCCTGTGCCCTGACCCAGGACCCAACCATGACCTCCTGGTTCATAGGTCAACGCTCAACCCCTGAGCCACGCCAGCCAGGCTCCCAGAGCCTTTAAAGAGACTCCACAGAGCCCCCGGTTCACCAGCTTTCCCAGCCGTGTCATTCAAACAAGCACCCTCCTCACCGTATATCCTGGTCTTAAAACGGGAGGTCGCCATGGACGGGCCAGGGGCGCAGGCAGAAGCAGGAGCACCTGTCCCCCCACAGCACGAAGCCTCTATGCAGGCACCCCTGGCCCGGCGGGCACCCGAGCCCCAGCGCGGGCATCAGGCATGCAGACGGTCCTGGCCCGGGCCTGGCCCAGTCACCTCCCACCGGAGGCAGAGCTGGGCCCGGGGGGAGGGGGCGCCCTCTGCTGCCCCACTCTCTCCGGCCCAGGACCCACCAACTGCCTCCAACAGATTCCAACTGCCAGGCTGGGGACAGCCTGGGCCCTGCGCACTGACATCACAGTGACCCCGGAACCCGCACCCCCGCACCTCCCACAGCCTCCTTGGCCAGAGGCTCCGTCTCTGAATCAGCACCCCCTCCCCAACTGAGGAGGTGACACCTTGCCATCCATGACCTTCACTCCTCAGGGGCCCCAGGGAGGACCCGCTGGGTTTCCAGTACCACCTGCTGGGATGCACGGCTCAGGGGCCTCAGCCTCCCCAGCAGCTCTCCCCGTCGTCACAGAGGCAACGGCCAGACGGGCCCTGCCGGGAGCCGCCTTCTAGGAAAATGGCGCGGATGAGCCCTCTGCAAAGTGAGGCTGTGAGACCAGGTAACCTCATCGGGGGAAGGGGGTGTCTTCTTTCCTAATAGATGTTTATTGATGTCAGAGAGGAAGGGAGAGGGAGAGAGAGAAACATCCAGGATGAGAGAGAATCATGGATCGGCTGCCTCCTGCACGCCCCACACTGGGGATCGAGCCCACAACCCGGGCCTGAGCCCTGACCGGGAATCAAACCGTGACCCCCTGGTTCCTAGGTCGACGCTCAGCCACTGAGCCACGCCGGCCGGGCAATGAGGACTGTTTCGACGTTGCTCACTGCTGTATGTCTGAGCCTAGCAGCGTCCTTGGCGCACAGGAGGCGTTTAGCAACGTCTGAATGACGGACTAAACACACCCAAATGGAGAAACACCCCCGAACAGGGTCAGTGACCGTCCTAATGAATCAGGAATAAGGAACACAACGGGGTGCTGCTCCGTGGAGGATCCGATGACATCACCGTCCCGGCCAAGTGTAAGACTCTGGGGACAGAGCTCACAAGCACGCGTGTGAAGTGAGGAGCTGAATTCCATGCCTTACGTCGAGATAAAACCAAACTGACACGGTAACCAGCTAAGCCACAACCATGACCTAAGCCTGTCATGGTAAACGTCCCTTGCCGAAGACACGTGTTCTTCGGATGCTCCCGACCAGCCCTGCCGAATGCCTGTTTCCACAGCGAGGAAGGCAGGGCTGGGCTGTTTCCATGGGAGACAAGCAGGAGCAAAAGGCGAGAGGACCCGGCTCCGGGGAGACGTCGCCACTGGGTTATCTTCGGAAAAGAATTTTTGTCCAAAAACGATGAACCCTTCCATGTGTGAGTCTAAGGTCCTTTAAACTCTGGCATGTATCAACAGGCAGAAAGCAAGTTTTATTTTAAAATTCCTTTGGCCGGGGATCCCCTGCCTCAGAACTCATGCGGTCAGTGCAGGTGACCTGGATTAGGTCCCTTCCAGGTTCATTTTGCTAAAATCCAAGACCCTCTGCGCAGCCCGGCTGCCCTCTCCCCCCGCCTCCTCCCGACGCCCCCGCGAGCGGACACACGCCCCCCTGCTGCGGTCACTTTCGCTTTCTGCTTCCCGTGACCTAAGCCGCCCCTCCCGGCTGTGCAGCGCTCACCGCCCGGGAATGCGTGGCCCACACCCTGCAGGCCAAGCCCCGGGAAACAGCCAAGTCTGTGTCCACTGATGCCTGCGAAACCACACGCCCTCCGCTCCGGCCCCAAGCGTGGATTTCCTTCCTGAAGCCTGACACCCGGTCGGCGGCGTGGACGTCCTGGCTGCCGGGGGAGCCCAGGGACTGCCTTTCCTCTGTTTTTCTTTCCCGGTGCCCCGAGGCCCTGTGCACGGACACAGCACACACGTGAACAGGATCAGCGGAAGCAGCCACCGGTTCCCAGGCTGCAGGGCCTCACCAGAGCCTCTGAGGAACCAAACTGTAACAAGTGTCCTCGGATGGAGCGCAGAGCCTGGTTCTATGTGTACTTTATGTTTAAATATGTTTTTATTATTGATGTCAGAGAGGGGGGGAGAGAGAGAGAGACATCCATGATGAGAGAGAACCATGGACCGGCTGCCCCCTGCACGCCCCACACCGGGGATGGAGCCCACAACCGGGCCTGTGCCCTGACCGGGAATCAAACTGTGACCTCCTGGGTCACAGGTCGACGCTCAGCCAATGAGCTCCGCCGGCCAGGAGACAGAGCCTGGCTTGGAACGGGCAAGACTCCCTTCCCATCTTCAGCAAGGAAACAGCGTAAGGTCCCCGGGCAACCCTCACGAGCCGTGGTCTGAGGCCCTGCAGTGGCAGCCCGGCTGGTGTGGCTCAGTGGTGGAGCATCGACCTCTGAACCAGGAGGTCACCGTCCGATTCCCGGTCAGGGCACGTGCCCTGGTTGTGGGCTCGATCCCCAGTGTAAAACTTGCAGCAGGCAATTGATCAATGATTCTCTCTCATCATTGATGTTTCTCTCTCTCTCTCTCTCTCTCTCGCCCGCTCCCTTCCTCTTTCTGAAACCAATAAAAGACTTTATCTTTAAAGTCTTCAAATTAATTAACTAATTAATTAGTGAAAAACTTAATGACGTCTTTCCCCCAAGTAGCTCCCACTCCCTCAGAGAAACATGCTCTGTAGGCAGAGGGAGATGCTGTGGACTTTTCTAAGGTTTCTCTGTGTTGGCTGCCGTTCATGCCGCTGCCTCCTGCACTCGGCACGGATGCCCAACGCATGTCCTACTAGCCCGCCACTCCACAGCCTCTGCGTGCCAGCTGCCCTCCAGCCCAACCACCCGGCCAGCAGACCACGGACTACAGCCGGTCCCTCGCGAGGCTCACCCTTTCACGGGCACTCCAGCTTCCTTGCACAAATACGAGGAGAAGGGCGTGATCTGCACACCACAAAGCAAAGGGCCCACGAGATAGTGTACACAACCAGTATTTTCTGAAAAAAAAACACTAAACCTCTTTATACACAAACATTTGCAAACAGGTCGTGTTTTTCCCCGATGCGTTCCACTGAGAGTAAACATTTTCTGTTTAGTTGTGCTGGCAGCCGCCTCCTCCTGGGTGTCTGCGATGAGTCAATGCTCTTCCCGTCTCGGATGCCTACAGTGAAAACTGCGGGCACAACGTCAAGAACAGCGACGCGACCAGAGACGCTCGCAATGACACAGGACCCAGGTCGCGTCCTGGGCTGGAGGCCAAGCTCGGGACAACCACCCCAGCAGAGAGAGTCCCTTCCTGTCGTCCGGCTCCACGGGCAGGTGGACCCCCAGCAAAAAGCCAAATAAAGCCCGGCTGGTTGGGCGTCGACCTGTGAACCAGGAGGTCATGGTGTGACTCCCGGTCAGGGCACATGCCTGGGTTGTGGGCTTGATCCCCCCAGCGTGGGGCGTGCAAGAGGTAGCCGATCAATGATTCTGTCTCGTCATGGATGTTTCGCTCTCTCCCCCTCTCCCTTCCTCTCTGACATCAATAAAAATGTACTTTTAAAAAGCCAAAACACACACCTGGGAGAGCAGGGCCTAGGAGTCAGCATGGGGTCGGTTGTAGGAATCACAGGTCCTGCAGGCCACCCCCAATCAACTCACAGAGCCTTGGCCTCTGGGCAGCCAGCGTGGGGGTGGGGCCAACCCAGACCTGCGCTCCTCTCAGCATCTGGCACTGTGGTGAACGGGCACCGGGGTGAATGGGTACCAGGGTGAACGGGCACAGGGGTGAATGGGCAGAGGGAGGGGTGAACGGGCACAGGGGTGAAAGGGCACCGGGGTGAACAGGGCCTCCTAGCCTTCGGAACGGAGGGTTTCTGGGGCTGAGGGTTTCCCAGGATGTGGGGGTCCTTCCTAAACCCGGGGCAGTCCCAGGCCAACCCCTATGGTCAGGGGGTCCGCCTGCCCAGCACAAAGGTCGCTGCAGGGTGAAACTTAGCCAAGATAGAGGTCAACCAAATACAGAAGGGAGGTGCAGAGCAGAGAGAACCCGTCTCCTCACGGGTTCTCAGGAGGGAAGTCAACGCCAACAGTGGAGTCGTCGCCGGATGGAGCCTGCTCCGTCCCCAGTAAACCACACCAATCCGTCAAGTCTGAGAAACACGGGCCGATCACAATCAGAGACGAATACAGCGACCTGCTTCTCTGAGAGCAAAAATAAGTCCGATCTATAATAATAGAAGGGTAATATGCTAATTAGACCAGACGTCCTTCCTTCCTTCCAGACAAAGCCGCAGCAGGCGAGGGCCGTGTAGAGGCAGCAGAGGCTCCTGGTCATGGCCGCAGCGGGCAGGGGCCGGGGCCAAGGCTCTTGCACGAAATTTTGTGCACTGGGCCTCTTGTCTACTATGCTAGGATTGTGCAGTGGCGGGGGGGGGGGGGGTGGGGGGTCTCTCAGCCTGGCCTGCACCCTCTCTCAGTCCAGGACCCCTCGGGGGATGTCCGCTTGCTGGCTTAGGCCCACGCCCCGCGCAGTGGGACATCCCTCTCTCAGTCCAGGACTCCTCATTCCTTACCACTCGCCTGCTCACAGCTCCTCACTGCTTGGCTCGCTGCTCCTTAGCGCTGCAACAGAGGCGGGAGAGGCTCCGGCCATCACCACTACGCTCGTCAGCCGTGAGCCCAGCTTCTGGCTGAGCGGCGCTCCTCCTGTGGGAGTGCACTGACCACCAGGGGACAGCTCCTGTGTTGAGTGTCTGCCCCCTGGTGGTCAGTGCACATCATAGCGACCAGTTGTTCTGGTCGTTCTGCCGTAATGGTTGCTTAGGCTTTTATTATATAGACACACATGTAATAAATAATATGTACTATCTCTATCTATAATACGCTAATATGCTAAGTGTCCGACTGTCTGGTCGCTAGGACAGGCACTGACCACCAGGGGGCAGATGCTCAACACAGGAGCGGCCGTGACGTGCACTGGCCATTTACAGAGAAACGTCACCACGGACCTGGCACCCATAAAGCAACACTGGGCTTCCCCCAAGTGGGGCACAGGCCCTGCCACCACCCGGGAGTGACAGCCCACCAAATCGCAGCCAACACTGCCGAGACCTCATGGTGCAAAACGCAGCCCACAGCCCAGCCCAGCCCAGAAACAGTGGCTGTCGGCGCCGGGTAATGACATCACATAGCAACACCTGGCTTCCTCTCCCTAGCAACTGGCCTCCTTGGAGTTTCTTCAGCCCAGGAACTGGACTTGCTGTATAGCCAGGTGGAAACATTTTACACTTTAACCAAATGTCTGTGAAGTGTTTCCCCATGCCTCATCTCATTTGATCCTCACCAAAGTCCTGGAGTAGGCAGATAGGAGACTCGGTGGAATCCTATTTTCTTTTCATTAGCAGAAAACGGAGATTTAGAAAGCTTAGAAACTTGACCCGACTGAAAAGAAGAAAGAAATGGTGGACCTTGACAATGACTTCAAGGCTTTCTCACTGCACAGAATATAGTCAAACACTGCTACAGTTAAATATTTTACCCTTTGTTCTGCTATGGGATCTACAATAATAATCTGCTTCATGTTGATATTTACTGCTGTGTTGCTGATAATTACCTGAAAGAGAAGTTGGGGTGCTTCACTAGGCTGGAAAAAGTTTAGCTAAATCAGAAAGCAGGTCTAATTAAACAAGTTTATTCTATGTCTATAAAAGGCTAAGTTGACTCACGCATGCATGACACATATAAAGCTCTCTCTGGCGCCAGTTGCACACGTGTGTTTCGATCTGTCATTGTGAATTCGGTTGGCACTTCTATTGTAGAGAAAGGGCGAATAGCAATATTAAAATATTTCTTCTAATTAATTTCCTTCCCATGTGCATGAATCCATGCACCGGGCCTCCAGTATAGAATACACCATCAGAAATTAAGAGCACAGCACGCGTGCCACACGGGGACCAGCCTCCTGGGCCCGACGCGCTGGTGCTCCCTCCCTGGCCCTCGCTCCTGCTGTGTGCAGTGAGGCAGGCGTCACCCCCGCACGGGAGGGCCTGCGGCTGTGACAGTAACCCAGGCCAAGGCTCCGGGCACAGCGCTGCCGGCAGCCAATGCCGCTCACATCCCTCACTTCCACCAGGACAAGCGTGAGTGAGACCAGGCTGCTCCGATCCGGAAGCCGGAGAAGCACGCCTCCGTTTTGAAGCAAAGTCTGAACGATTTTTTCCCCTCCAAGAGGATTACTTTTCCTCGTGCAGCACTTCCGACGGAGGTGAAAGCCACCAGTCCCCGCGCAGCATGGGGCCGGAGCCCCCAGTACGGCAGGTCGGGGGGTGTGGCCATGCATCTTCCTCAGCAAACAGGACTGAAACGCTCTGAACGTGCAAGTGCCGCACTTGACAGCATCCCGACACCGAGGAGGCCCTGACCTAGGGGGCCGCGGGCCGGGGGCAGGGAGCCAGCCTCTGCCCAGCCCAGCGTCTCTGGGCAGGAGCGTCCCGGCTGCGCTGATGCCGAGAACAGGGATGAGGGACTCGGCACTATTTCGGGATCTCTAAGGTGCGAGGGGGCAGGCGGGTGGGAGGGTGTGATGACTCAGTGTTGGAGAAACTTGTGAAGAGTTCCCGAGAGCCGGGGGAATTAGGCTGGGGCGTGTGGGAAGATCAGGCAGCTTAGCGGCAGCTCCTCAAAGACCAAGTCAACCACAACCCGGAGGAAACGTATTGTAAACTGTCCGCTGCATGACAGGGGCTCTTCCTTCTCCTCCGATACCAGCGTGAGAACAGAACCGGGGAAGGAGAATTCCAGAAAGCTGTGGGCTGGGAGCCAGCACGAGGTAGGATGTGAATAGCCTGTGGTTAAGGTTCCGTAGAAACAGCTTCCCCTGACCTACAGTTCTTACTTATTCTTTAAAACGTATTTTTACTGATTTCAGAGGGCAAGGAGAGGGAGAGAGAGAGAAACATCCATGATGAGAGAGAATCACGGGTCGGCTGCCTCCTGCACGCCCCACACTGGGGATCCAGCCCGCAACCCGGGCCTGCGCCGTGACCCAGAATCGAACCATGACCTCCTGGTTCATAGGTCAATGCTCAGCCACTGAGCCGTGCCGGCCGGGCCTAGAATAATTTTTAAATAACGTGACGCCGCATTCAGAAATTCAGAAGACAAGTCGTTGGATGACATTTTCAAATCTAAACTTTTTACTTTTTAATTTGATGTAAATGAGTGTACAAACTACACCCAAGTACAGCATGAAAAAAAGTATATTAAAATCCACTTTCAATTAGCCTAGTTGAGTCCTGCGTTGTTGTAAATTAAAGCCCACGAGAGAATTTTAATGAGCTGAGGAGTAGCAATTGCTTTCAATTTAAACACTAACCAGAATAAACTGTTATCGCACTGAATCATTTGTACCGTACACACTTCATCTGGGTTCCCATTAAACACCATCGCCGACATAAAGACCCGGCCACCATTAGGGAAACCTGAGGGACACATTTGCCATCGGAAACAGCGCCGGCAGCTCCCGAGGGCTCCACAACTTCGGCGTAAAAGCGCGAAGCCCAGCGTGGCCGCTCCCGCCCCAACCGGGTGCCGGCAGGCTGTGAGTGTGTGCAAACGGCTCCAGCGATTCTGCCCCGTTTCTGGAAGTGGCACAGAGAGAGTCCGGGACCACACGGCTTCACTCACACGCGGGATGCCACGCTGAAAGCAGCAAGTGAGCAAACAAGGACTCAAACAGGCCGACCCTCATGGCCGCAGACAACAGTCAGGTGGTCCTCAGAGGGAGGGGGCGGGGGTAGTAAAGGGTTCGGGGCGAAATACATGGGGACGGAAGGAGCTCTGACTTGGGGTGGTGGGCACGCCGTGCAGGATACAGAGGGTGTCGCATAGAATGGTGCACTCGGCACCGATATGACCTTATCAGCCAATTCACCCCGATCCATTTCAACAAGTAACTAAAGAATAGGGACTTGAGGGGATCCTTCAGAATCCTCCTCCCTCTCCCTCCCCCGGGCCCCCTCCCCCCGGTCTAGGTTATTAAGGGAGGCACGTGGGAAAGAAATGCCTCCCGGCCCCGCGGTGAGGCCCTCTGTCCCTGCGTGGGGCAGCGTGAGGGCGGGGCCGCGGCAGCAGCGTCCTGGCAGCGCCAGGGTGTCACGGCTTTGCTTTCACAGCTGAAGGTCATCACGTCAACCGAGCCTCCTGAAATGTTGGACTACGTGCGTGCGCTTTGTAAGATCTTTTCAACTGGTTTTCAGAGCATGAGGGAGAGAGGATGAAGCAGGGAAGGGCTGCCTCCTGCACGCCCCCTACCGGGGATCGAGCCTGAAACCCGGACAGGTGCCCTGACCGGGAGGTGAACCGGCGACCTTTCGCTGCACAGGACCAGGCCCCACCCACTGAGCCACACCAGCCAGGGCCATCTGCGTGTTTCTTTGTAGAGCTACGTTGAGATACAATTCGCATACCACACAATTATCTGCGTGTAGTGTACAGCTCCATGCGTTTTGGTATGTAACATTTTTCCCCTTGTGATAAAGATAGGGAACGTCGATTTTGCCATTTTAACTATTTTTAAGTGTACCATCCAATGGCAGTAAATGTGGGAAAAAACCAATACTATTCAACCATCACTACCATTTAGTTCCCAAACTTTTTCATCACCCCACACGGAAACACAGTTACAACTAAGTATTAAGGCCCCGCTCTCCCCTCCCCCAGCCCCTGATCATCTCTGCCCCCCTTCTGTCTTGATCAATTTGCCTAACTACCTCCTGAGTGGAAAAATACAATATTTGCCCTTTTCTATCCGGCGTAACAGCCTCAAGAGGCATGCAGGTTGTGGCATGCTTCAGAATTTCCTTCCTTACGGTGAAATAATATTTCAGAGTCTGAGATGCCATATTGGATTTACCCAGCCACCTGTTGATGGACATTCGGGTTGTTCTCACCCTGTGTCGTGAAGCAATGCTGCAGTAAACTTGAATCCACAAGTGTTTGTGAGAGTTCTGGTTACAACTGCTTGGGACACACCCCCAGGAGTGGAACTGTTAAACCACAGGGCAATTCTATGTTTGGACTTCCCTCTGGCTGTTCCCCCATCAGTCGTGTGCCAGGGTTCTAGTTTCTCTGCCTCCTCACCAACACTCCTTTTCCATTTTTTAAAATTACGGCTATTGCCCGGCTGGCGTGGCTCAGGGGTTGAGCATCGACCTATGAACCAGGAGGTGACAGTTTGATTCCCCGTCAGGGCACAGGCCTGGGTTGTGGGCTCCATCCCCAGTGTGGGGCGTGCAGGAGGCAGCCGATCCATGATTCTCTCTCATCATGGGTGTCTCTCTCTCTCTCTCCCTCTCCCTTCCTCTCTGACATCAATAAAAACATACATAAGTAAATAAAGTCACAGCTATGGGAGGAGGCGTGAAATGGTGCCTCGTCGAGGTTCTGATTCGCACTCCCCTAAGGGCTAATGACGCTGAGCACCCTTCCATGTTGGCCATCCGTGTGTCTTCCCTGGAGAAATGTCTCCTCAGGTCCTTGGCCCATGGGGTGATTGAGGTGTCTGTCCTTTGTCCTTGTGCTGTAGGAGTCCTGCATACAGTCCATTCTGGATCTTAAATCCTTAACAGATATATGATTTACAAATATGTTCCCCCCCGCCCCCCGGGGGCTGGTCTTCACGTCCTTGCCGGTGTCCCTGACACGGAGTGTAATTTTTATGAAACCCATTGTCCCTTTGCTTGCTTGCGCTTCTGGGTCGTGTACAGAATCCACTGCCCACGTCGTGGTCTCCCCACTTTCTGAAAGTTTCTCTTCACTCCACTGGGCTTTCAGGGAAGACCTACATCGGTCAGTTTTCACGTAAGGAATTCTGAAGGGATTTTTGCTTTCACCGAAGAGGAAAGTGAACACAGTGTCCAGGCTTTGTTTCCCAAAGAGCCCTCCAGGCCACGGCACCTGGGCCCCGAGAGCGGCCCCGCCCAGCCCCTTCCTGGAACTACTCAGCCCCGAGCCCGGCCCCACTGTGCGCTGCGTCTGGGGGCATCTGGAGGCACCCAATCTTTCCCTCCACTTATGCGCATCCCTTGGCATGAGGTGTCCTGAGGCAGCAGAGAAGCCTAAGAGCTCTGAAGGGCATTAAGCTCAGCATACAACTGGGTGTAATTAAGCCACGTGACGGTGGCGAGATGGCTATGCCGGGGGTGCCAAGAAGGTGGGGTCTGGGAACCCTCAAAACTTCTCCATTAGGTTTCAACTTTTGGAAGAATAATAGAGGACACCAGTAATTGTGTGTGAAGGCAGTGTCTCCCTTTCACCCCTCTTCCTGTTTCTTACTAGAGGCTCAGTGCTCGGATTCACGCGGGGCGGGGAAGGGGGCGGTCCCTCAGCCTGGCCTGCACCCTCTTGCAATCCAGGACCCCTCGGGGGATGTCCGACTGCCGGTTTAGGCCCGATCCCCACAGGCCACCTGGGATGGGGCCTAAACCGGCAGTCGGACATCCCCCGAGGGGAGTAGCAGTGTGCCAAGTGGCAGACAGCCAGGGAGGAGCCTGAGCCAGGGCCTGGCACCACGCCACTCCCGCTCATCCCGGCCCGCTGTGCCTGCCGCGGCCGCTCAGTAGCGCTGCCCCAGAGTCGGGAGAGGCTCGCACCCCCGCCGCCACAGCTGCACTCGCCAGCCGTGAGCCCGGCTTCTGGCTGAGTGGCGCGCCCCCTGTGGGAGCGTACAGACCACCAGGGGGCTGCTCCTGCGTTGAGCGTCTGCCCCCACCTGGTGGTCAGTGTGCATCGTAGCGGCTAGTTGTTCTGGTCGTTCTGGCCGTTCGGTTGTCACGGTCGCTTAGGCTTTTTATCTGTGTAGACAGACCCTTCGTCATACACTTAGAACAAGCTTCCAAACACCAGTACAGAGCGCATTTGGAAGAGAAAAGCATTTCTGCTCAGAAAGGCAAAGCAGAGGGTGCGTCTCTACGTAAAGAAACCTGAAAGTTGATGGTCCTGTTTTAAATCCGCACGGTGGGGGGGGGGGGGAGGAGGGGGGAGGCGCGGTGTGATGTCATCTCACAGAAGAGCATGACCTGCGGCCCAAAGGCTCGGGTCTAGGACCTCCCCACTCACAGCAAGTTTTCTGAGGAGAAAAGGTGGAGAACGGGCAAATCTGGGAGCGACAGGACAACAGGGACGGCTCCTGCAGAGCCGGCCGGACAGAGCTGCTGCCTGTCCCGCGCCCCAGGTCTGCCTGTGAGCGCTCCCGCGAATCGGCCCCGCGAATTGGCCCGCACCGTGAATGTTAGCATCACATACACGGAGGTGTCACCGTTACTGGAATTGCTGTTTTCCCGTGCAGCGTGCACTATTTTTTTTTAAGGAGACGCAGGAAGGCTTAATGTCAACCCAACCACGTGGCAGCTCACACACGTACACACCACCCTCACCATCGGCCTGGCTGCAGGCTGGGAGCAGGGTCACTCCCCTCCGCGTCGTATCAGGGAGACAACTCGGACAGAAGTCAACTACCACCAGCGACCGCCTTCCCAAGCACCGCTGTGTTAGCCACCTCGCTCCAGACCTGCAATCTGGCGTATGTCTGCGTGACATCATTCTCTACCTGCTTGCTATTGCTTGATGGCGTTCACCGCTCTCCTGCCACAAGTGAGCAATGACATTACACACATCCGAAGAACTGTGAGTAATGCCCAAGAGCGAGGAGGGGAGGAATGAGCCCCAAAGCAGGGCATGTGTGACCCAGGTAGCATCCCACACGTGTCTGCCAGGTAGTATGTCCCATACAAAACCTAAATGAACAAAAGCAGCCTCAGACTCCTAGAAACGAAGCCGGTGCCTAAGCCCCAAGGTGGCAGGGACGTAACTGGATGGGTCTGTTTTGTTTTGTTCTTGATATGTTTTTATGGATGTCAGAGAGGAAGGGAGAGGGAGAGAGAGAGAAACATCAGCGATGAGAGAGAATCACGGATCGGCTGCCTCCTGCACATCCCCTTACTGGGGATCAAGCCTGCAACCCAGGCCTGTGCCCTGACCGGGAACCAAATCCAGGACCCTCTTGGTCCACGGGACAATGTGCAATCCATGCCGGGCTGAATGTTGTTTCTAAAGGGCTATTATGAGGCTGAGGTTACAGAGGCCTGGGGGTGAAGGGGATGCCACCCCCCCTGAGCAGGAAGCTCTGCTGCTTCTGAATCAAAGGACATGGAATTCCAGTTCGCGTTCACAGCTTATAAGAAAGTTCAGCCAGGAGACTGCGAGGGTGAAGGTTAAAGGTCGCCAGCATGCCCTGGGACAGAGAACGGTGGGGCCTCCTCTCCAAGGAGAAATTTCTTTATACCGTAATTTTAACGAATTTCTCAGGCTTCAGGGAACCCTGAAAGGAATGAGACAAAAACTGGACTGTGTTCTGAATCCCACCAGTGAACAAGAAGCCGCGAGAAAAGGGCTCACCACCACCTATGTGTGTAAAAGGCTAAGTGACCGACCATACGTACGTCCAACCGGCCGACCCTCTGACCAGCTGGTCCATAGGACACGCACTGGCAATTTAAAAAGAGAAGTTGGCTCGCGCATGCACGATACATATAAAGCTCTCGCTGGCGCCAGTCGATCTGAATTTGGTTGTTTGTATTGACATTCTGAAGCTGAAAGAAGGCGGCGGCAGCAACAGCAGCAGAGTATGTCTGAAGACCAACTACTGGCGCTACATACCTCTGAAGCTGAAAGAAGCCAGTGTCTCCGTCTGACCCTGGCCTCCCATTGAAATTGATTCAAAGACAGTTTCCCGTGATGCCAGCATTTGCGATGACTGTTAATAAATCACAGGGACAAACTCCAGACGGAGTAGGAATATTCCACCGGAACCCGTTTTCGGACATGGTCCGTTCTATGTTGCTTTCTCTCGAGTTCAAAGAGCGTGTGACGTTCAAGTTGTAAATACTTCGTCACAAGGGACATTAGTCCAGCACTCTGAGTGTTTTCACTCTTAATGTGGTACACAGGGAGACATTAGAGTAAGTTTAATCAACTCAACAGTCATTGTTTTTATCAGTGTTGTTTTTAGATCATGTTTTTGATTTTACATCATGTTTTTATGTCACGTCTTTGTTGTCGTTATATCATGTTATTGTTTGTTGTTAATTTATGTTATTTTCATGTACATCTTACTAATTTTCTATCATCGCTGACACTTCTATCATAGAGAAAGAGCAAGTAGTGATATTAAAATATTTCTTCTAATTCCCTTTCAACGTGCATGAATCCGTGCACTGGGCCACTAGTCTTTCAATAAAATTGTGTGATTTCAAATTAAGAACAAAACGTAATGGACTGACTCTGACCTCAATCCAGCATCTCAGTAAATACCAGTCAGAGAATTTCAGCCCAGGATGCGCCTCTGGGGGAACAGGCCCGTCTGAGTACACACATCAGAGCAGGACAGAGGGGTGCGTCCAACAGCCCTCGTCACAAACATGGGAGTGAGTGTCCCTCTGGGCCCATAAACCAAAACAGAAACAGGCCTTGTGGGCTGTGAACACCAGCGCCGCTGGGCCATCCGCCTGCTTCTGTGAAGCACGGGGCCCTCGGTGCTGTATCCTCAAGCATCGCGCAGAAATGCCGAGGCTGAGACCGGTCTCTGCTCACACGCCCAGGGCAAAGGGGCCTCACCCTCGCCGTGCGCACCTTTCTGTCAGCCAATGGGCTGGAGGTCATCCCCGGCCTCGCGGAGGGGTATACCATACCCGTTTCTTTCTTGTTTATTTACTTACTTACTTATTTATTATTGCTGTCAGAGAGGAAGGGAGAGGGAGAGAGAAAGAAACATCCATGATGAGAGAGAAGCACGGATCGGCTGCCTCCTGCACGCCCCGACTGGGGATGGAGCCCGCAACCCAGGCCTGTGCCCTGACCGGGAATCGAACCGTGACCTCTCCTGGTTCACAGGTCGACGCTCAACCGCTGAGCCCCACCGGCCAGGCCCAGACCTGTTTCTGAGAACCAAGAAAGTCACTGTAGAAAAAGGGGTTTTGGTCTGGACCGGGCGTTAACGCCGCAGAACACAGCACCGGCCTCGGGTGCCGGCATCTGTGAGACGCTGGCAGGCTTCTCGACATCACAGCGCCGCCGCGGGAGAGACCTGGCACTCTGGCAGCCTCACACCTCAGGGGGACGTTAAGAATTAACCAGAAAGGCCAGCGTGGGCCCGCGCCCCTCGGTTACCGCTCCTCGAATACGGCTGAGCAGCGCCTCTCCGCGCCGGGGACCACGTGCTCCTGCCCGGCAGAGGCTTCTAGGACACAGGGAGGATCCCAGTGACCCGCGCGGGGAAGCGCAGCTGCCCGGCCCCTCCCGCGGGGCAAGGAAGGAGCCCGCGGAGCCCAGGAGGGTGTCGGCTCCATGCCCACTGCGGGCTGTGTGCTGGGCCCGGCCCCTCCCCAGGGGGGTCTCCTGGAGTGAAATCCTCCCCCGGGTCACGTTTCTCCGGTTACAGACACCACGGCTGGAACAACCAAGAGACAAAGGACAGGGCGTGAAAAGGAGAAACCAGCCACCCAAGAACACCAGCGCTCACTCCCCGCAGGAAGCAGGAGTCCGGGGGAGAATGGGGGATGGAAAGAGCGTGGGCCATTTTCACTTTCAAAACGTCCGCTCTTCCAGCGCAGGCGCTTCCCTAAAGCTACAGATGCAAACCGGACCCTCATCCGCCGAGTCCCCGTGTCGAGAGACCGGAAGGGGTGCCATTTAAGCAATTCCCATCAGCAAAACAGTGATTATTCCCCGAAATGAACACTCTACGCGCTTCCCACAGTGAAGAGCGGGTCGGCTGGGCCCCGAGTCTGATTGGGGGTCTGGGGGGCAGGCGCGCTGTGGGACCCGCCTCCGGAGAGCTTCATCCACCGGACACGGCAGCGGTGCGTGGTGCCTGCAGTGGCCAGGGACGGGCCCTGCGCTCGGGGAGGATGTGGGCTGCCGCCCCTCGGAATTCATTCGCTGCGTGACCGCGAACTGGGGGTCCTCCGTGCACACAAGAGCCTGCTGACTCAGGATCGCAGCAGGTGGCGAATCCACGCAGACCGCATGCCTTGGCGTGTTTCAGAGCGTCCATGTCAGGCGCACAGGCAGCACGGCAGCAGACACGCCTCACACACCGGACAGACACAGAAACGAAGGGGAAAAGAACAGGGGGATAAAACCGCGGAAAAGGGGGTGCCACACCACACACCCACAGAAACCACACGCAGCCCAGAGAAGTCAGGAGTCAGATGGCGAACTTCCTGGCCGTCAGGGTGAAGCTGTGAGTCACGCATGTCCACAGCGCAGAGCCGGGATAAAGGCACCCCCGATTCTGGAGAAACACACAGCATCCCTGCTGTGCAGAGGAGTGGGGCCCAGCACGGTGGCTCACTGGTTGCAGCCTATGAACCAGGAGGTCACAGTTCTACTCCCAGTCAGGGCGCACACCTGGGTTGCGGGTTCGATCCCCAGGAGGGGTCGTTCAAGAGGCAGCCAGGCAATGATTCTCTCATCATGATGTGTCTATATCTCTCTCTACCTCCCTGAAATCAATACAAATATCCTAATAAAAGAGTAATATGCAAATTAACCATCACTCCGCTACACCCAAAAGCCACATCCACCAGCCAATCAGGAGCAAGTATGCAAATTAACCCAACCAAGATGGCTGTGGCCACGGAATGAGCAGGAGGCTTGGGTTTCCCTGGTGATGGAGGAAGCCAAGCTTTCCTCACACCCTGCCAGCGCAGGCCTCCTCTAAGGCTACAAAGTTTCAATTATAGAAGATAAATAAATCCCAACAAAAATGGCTGCGACCATGGAGCGAGCAGGAGACTTGGGTTTCCCTGGTGATGGAGGAAGCCAAGCTTTCCGCACACCCTGGCCTGCCTTGGCCTCCACTTAAGGCTACTAAGTTTCCATTATAGAAGATACATAAATCCCAAAAGAAATGGCTGCGGCCATGGAGCGAGCAGGAGACTTGGGTTTCCCTGGTGATGGAGGAAGCCAAGCTTTCCTCACACCCTGCCAGCGCAGGCCTCCTCTAAGGCTACAAAGTTTCAATTATAGAAGATAAATAAATCCCAACAAAAATGGCTGCAGCCATGGAGCGAGCAGGAGACTTGGGTTTCCCTGGTGATGGAGGAAGCTAAGCTTTCCGCACACCCTGGCCTGCCTTGGCCTCCACTTAAGGCTACTAAGTTTCCATTATAGAAGATACATAAATCCCAAAAGAAATGGCTGCGGCCATGGAGCGAGCAGGAGACTTGGGTTTCCCTGGTGATGGAGGAAGCCAAGCTTTCCTCACACCCTGCCAGCGCAGGCCTCCTCTAAGGCTACAAAGTTTCAATTATAGAAGATAAATAAATCCCAACAAAAATGGCTGCAGCCATGGAGCGAGCAGGAGACTTGGGTTTCCCTGGTGATGGAGGAAGCTAAGCTTTCCGCACACCCTGGCCTGCCTTGGCCTCCACTTAAGGCTACTAAGTTTCCATTATAGAAGATACATAAATCCCAAAAGAAATGGCTGCGGCCAAGGAGCGAGCAGGAGGCTTGGCTCAGCTCAAGGCTACAAAGTTTCAATTATAGAAGATAAATAAATACCAGATACCAGGGGCCTCCACTTGGGTTGCCAGGGGGCGTGGCCAGCCTGCAAACCACCACAGGCCCCTTGCCCAGGCTGCCCCACACCCCAAGGGAACCCCCACCCTGATCTGGAACACCCTTCAAGGCAAACCAGCTGGCCCCCACCCATGCACCAGGCCTCTATCCTATCTAATAAAAGAGTAATATGCAAATTGACCATCACTCCAACACACAAGATGGCTGCCCCCCTGTGGGCACAAGATGGCCACCACAAGATGGTCAACAGGGGGAGGGCAGTTGGGAGGGACCAGGCCTGCAAGGGAAGGCAGTTGTGTGTGATAGACCAGCAGGGGAGGGCAGTTGGGGGAGACTAGGTCTGCAGGGGAGGGCAGTTGGGGGCAATGAGGCCTGCAGGGGAGGGCAGTTAGGGGTCACCAGGCCTGCAGTGGAGGACAGTTGTGGGTGACCAGGCCTGCAGGAGAGGGAGGTTGGGGGGACCAGGTCTGCAGGGGAGGACAGTTGGGTGTGACCAGGCCTGCAGGGGAGGGCAGTTGGGGGGACCAGGCCTGCAGGAGAGGGCAGTTGGGGGGACCAGGCCTGCAGGGGAGGGCAGTTGGGGGTGACCAGGCCTGCAGGGGAGGGCAGTTGGGGGGACCAGGCCTGCAAGGGAGGGCAGTTAGGGGCAAACAGCCTGGCAGGGGAGCAGTTAGGCATCAATCAGGCTGGCAGGGGAGTGGTTAGAAGGTGATCAGGCTGGCAGGCAGAAACGGTTAGGGGCAATCAGCAAGCAGGCAGGCGAGCGGTTGGGAGCCAGCAGTCCTGGGTTGTGAGAGGGCAGTCGGACATCCCTCAAGGAGTCCCAGATTGGAGAGGGTGCAGGTTGATCTGAGGGACACCCTCACCCTGTGCACGAATTTCATGCACCGGGCCTCTAGTATTTTATAAAAGAATAGAATGAGTGTGTCCCCCAGCTGCTGCTCTTTCACAAGGAACTTTGTGCAGACACAGCCTAAATGTCCCCAGACCAGGGGCCCCCTTACCCCCACCAGTCCAAGGTGATACGGCCCAGCGAGGCCTCGGGCCTCGGGCCTGGCTGACCCCAGCTTCCCTGCTACAGCGTCGCTGTCATCCCTCCTGAAAAGTGACAGACTGCACCCCCCAGGGGACACCTCAGACAAAGACCACACCCCTCCAGGGTACCCCTCAAAGACCACACCCCAGCAGGGGGCCCCTCAGACAAAGACTGCACCCCCAGGGGACCCCTCAGACAAAGACCGCACCCCTCCAGGGGGCCCCTCAGACAAAGACCCGCCGGCCTCGATCACCAGTTGAGACGGAGGGTAGAGGGGTGCTCCCTCACTACAGCAGGAGGCCAGGCCACTCCCTGCAGGAGCCAGCACCACAGGCAGAGGCCCCGCGGCTCCCTCGCTGGGCCGTGCCAGGCATAGCGGCTGGACCGACAAAAGGCATCGAAGAGCCCCCGCCCCGAAGGCTCTCACTGGCCTCATGTTTGTGAGGAGCACCGGCTGCGGCATGCCACTCCCCGAGACGGCACGGAGGCGGCAGTTAGCCGGGGCCCAAGCCCCCGTCACCCTGCGTCTGTCCTCTCGTTGCCACGGCGAGCGGTGTGCCGGGCAGGGGGTGGCGTTCGCTGTCCTAGGCAGAAGGGGGTTCTACACACCCGGCGTCTTGCCGTGCCTGCTCAGACACGGCACGTGAGATCGGTGCGGGGGCAAGAAAGCCGCGAACACCCTTAGGCCTGTCCCTGAGACAGTTATCAACGGGAGAGCCGCCCGGTCTGGACCAGGCGCTACATGAAGGAAGTGGATGCTGCGCTTAGAGTATACAGATGTGTTTTCACTCACTCCAAAGCGATCGGTGACAAGGGAACTTTCCCCGGAGATCTGGAAGGCCTCCTTGGAGAGAACAGTTCCCTTCGTGCCCGCACGGATGGAAGGCCTGCTCCGAGGTCAAGCATGGCAAAGACCCCGGGAGCGAGCACAGTCTTTGTTCCTGGTGAGATACATCATGGGGGCATTCAGGACAGAAGAAATCCTGACTAGCCACCTGAGCAAACGTGACGAAGGAAGAAACAGAGAGGAATGCGTCATGTTAACTCAATGACCCCCAAAGCCCTGCTTTCACAGGAAAAGGCTGCCCCGCGGTACAGGTACAGTAAGCCGCCTACGGCAAGGTCTCCCGGGGCAACGTCAACACAAGCGCAAACATCGCAGGCCAAGTGCTGTCGCTGGGCAAGCACCTGGGGCCCCGGGGAGACGCCCCGTGGCCACTGGGGAGGCCCGGGGCCTCTGCTCCTCATGCTTCTGCAAATGCCGAACGCACCATCTTATCTGCAGACAGACCTTTACACTCACGTGGCGAGGGCAAACCTCTCGCCGACCAGGACACGGGGTGCACGTTATCAAAGCAATCCCGTGTTTCTTACCCTGGGGTCAGGACAAGCCTGGGAAATACATCCCACATGCTATCCCCACGCAGTCTATCAGATGAGCACACATTCAAGCAGGTTCCAAAGGAAGTTCTGACACACAACACACACACACACACACACACACACACACTTCTCAAAACAATGTTATAAGAATGGCCCTGCCCTGACTGGTGTGGCCCAGTGGATAGCGCATCGGCCTGCGGACTGAAGGGTCCCAGGTTCGATTCCGGTCAAGGGCATGGACCTTGGTTGTGGGCACATCCCCAGTGGGGGGCGTGCAGGAGGCAGCTGATCGATGTTTCTCTCCCATCGATGTTTCTAAGTCTCTCTCCCTCTCCCTTGCTCTCTGTAAAAGATCAGTAAAATGGGTTTTTAAAAGCAGAATGGCCCTGAGCAGCAAGATTGGGCCTGGAGATGGGGCCTGTAATTTCCTAACTCACAGGGTGAGACCTCCGGGCTTCGCCCTGACACACAAGGTTGAGGATTAAACGTGATCATGGAAAAGGAGCATCGGATTTTACTACAGCTCAGGGCTTTGGGGACCCTTCGTGGGAAGAATCCAGGTGGTGCGGCCATGCAGGAGCCGCGCATTCCCGGCGGCCGTGCCCCCGGGGCCCAGGAACAGCGCTGTCTGCTCCCGTCTGCCCCACGGCAAAGGCAGCGTCAATATCCCCGCGGGAAACGGCCGATGTGGCAGAAACTGGAGAGAGGCCCGGCCGGCGTGGCTCAGGGGCTGAGCGTCTGCACCAGGAGGTCACGGTTCGATTCCCCGTCAGGGCGCAGGCCCCGGTGCCGGCTCCATCCCCAGTGGAGGCGTGCAGTAGGGAGCCGGTCCGTGATTCTCTCTCATCATTGGTGTTTCTCTCTCTCTCTCCCTCTCCCTTCCTCTCTGTTAAAAACAAGCAAACAGACAACAACTGGAGAGTGTGTCTGGGCGCCCCGTGAAGACGCTGTGAGAGACGGGGAGGCACAGATACGCACCTGCTCGATGGCCCGCGTGAGCTCGCTGTAATCAGGCGTCACTCGACCTGCTGGACGAGCTGCCTGCCTCCCACCCCAGCCTCCGTCCCAGCCACCCGTCCCCTGCGGAGGGAAGTGAGTGGGGACCTCACCTGGCACCCAGAGCCGCCGCTCCAGCCAGCTCGCCGTGACCGCCCCTGGGATGATGCACGGGGACGTCCTCCGTAAAGGACCTAACACGTGCCGCGCATCGTCCTGCGTGCCTACTGTGTAACTAACTTATCACCCTATGGACAAGGGGCCGTTATTCTCACGCTATGTTACAGACGAGGTGAGTGAGGCGAAAGGAAGCGAGGAGACTCTGTGGCAGCCAGTAGTGAAGGCCAGGGTGGGGGCGCGGTGGGGGTCCCAGGACCCGGGCACTGAACCATGGTGACAGGCAAGGATGGCACAGAGGGTGGGACACAGCCCACGCGAGAACCAGCAGGAGAGGACCACGCCTCTGCCCCAGGGGGCCGATTCCGAGGGCTTTGCTCCCTCCGTCACTGCCACTGGCCACCCCCCCTGCCCCCAGGCCTGCGGGCTGCCAGGGCGTGAGGGCGGGTGGTGGTGACACAGGCACAGACTTCGGACAGGACCCCCCTCTGAGTCAGGAAACAGAAGCTACGTCCCGTCCACACGCAGTAACACTTTGTAAAGCACCTACTGTGTGCCGGGCAGCAGGGCAGGACGACAGAGACAAAGGGGTTGTTGTTAATGAGCGTCACGGCTTTGCGCAGTTCCAGGGCCCCCCCCCCCACACACACACACACGCACACGTGCACACGCATGGGCAGGACCGGCTCTCGCTGGCACCCGCTACAGCATCATGGCTGCACTGGCTGGGATGCGGCGTGTGCAACCAAGGCAGGTGCCCGCACAGAAGCCAGAGGCACTGGAGGCCCCGCAGCCGAACACCAGTTTCTGAAAAGCACCCCAGGAGGAGGTGCTTTCCCGTGGCCTGTTCTGCCGAACGCCCTTCCCACAGGTGCCCGCTCCAGCCCTCTGCCGGCCCCCTCCCTCCCGCACTGGCCAGCAGGCATGCTATGGGTGACATCTGCTCTAAACACCCGCCCCAGGCTCTACGCTGGGGGAAGGGTCCAACGCCCAGGGGACACCCAGTCAGACCGAGGTCAGGCCTTTAGAGAAACACCTCCGTGTAAGGGCTCCTACTTTTACCAAAAAAAAAAAAAAAAAAAGCCATTTGAACTTTCCTGTTTGGAAATGATTCTAACAGGCAGCACACCCACCCTTCCCTTTTACCTCCACTCATCATTCTCACAACTCCCGGCGCAGCAGGAGTGACGAGAGGGAAAGAAAGCCAAATGCAAAGGGCTTTTTAACAGAGGGAGAGAGGGAGGGAGGGGGGGAAGGAGGGAGGGAGGGAGGGAAGGAAGAAGGGAGGGCTGACTCAGTCATTTTGTCATTTTTATATCAAAAACAAAATCTAGCTCTAAAGAACAATAACTGTTTTCTCATCCCAGTGCTGAGCTGTCTTCTGCAAGGACGCGCGTGGTCCCCGTCCCTGATCTAATCGCGCGGGTGCCCGCGACAACGCTCGCTTACATCCCATAGTCTACGTTGTAAACGTAACCACAGGGATCGGTGCAACAGAAACAGAAAACTTACAAAGCAGCGGCCACGAAATCTTCAAACTTGGTCACTGAACGACCTCCTCGTCAAAATCAGAACCCGGGGCACGCGTCCTCCCAAGGCTCATCCGCCCACGCGGCGCCCACGCGGCGCCCACGCAGCGCCCACGCGGCGCCCACGCGGCGCCCACAGGTATGTGTTCAGCTGCCCACCTGGGAACCTGAAGCACAATATGGAGTAACAGCAGCCAATTAGCGACGACGCTGAGGGAGGAGAGCGCTCAGCGCCACGCACACATTCGGTAACAAAGGGGACTATTCGCTTTCACACTGTGCCCCCAGAGTCTCACAAAGGCCCCGCGTGTGCGAACTTCCCAGCCTACACAGCATTTTTCTCACCATTTCGTCTTCATTTGGAGCAAAAGAGGGAGGGGAAGGCACTGTCCACTTCACAGCCCGGCCGTG
This sequence comes from Corynorhinus townsendii, assembly GCA_026230045.1. Lineage (NCBI taxonomy): Eukaryota > Metazoa > Chordata > Mammalia > Chiroptera > Vespertilionidae > Corynorhinus > Corynorhinus townsendii. The sequence goes on along the minus strand of JAPDVU010000004.1, from coordinate 1,427,625 downwards.
TGGCTCAGGGGTTGAGCGTTAACCCACGAACCAGGAGGTCACAGTTTGATTCCCGGTCGGGGCCCAGGCCCGGGTGGCGGGCTCCATCCCCAGGGCGGGGCGTGCAGGAAACAGCTGATCAGTGATTCTCTCTCATCATGGATGTTTCTCTCTCCCTCTCCCTTCCTGTCTGAAATCAATAAAAGTATATTTAAAAAACAAAACAAAACAAAACAAAGGCAGACATAAAGAGCAATCTACGTAACATCCAATGGATCAAAGTTCTCAAAACTGCACGCCCGTCCCCCTTCTCCATGAGAATACAAGAAATGCAGAAATTGTAAAACCTCCAGATGTTGAAAATGCTTTGAAACTGGCAAGGTGCTTTCAGGGAAGAAACATTCTGATAGCTTTTGTTTACCAAAGTTTCAAAAACTCCTTTAGAAATTGCATGGCGTTGTTTCTGCATTTATGTCTAGTATTCCGGTTTTACACCACTTTCGAATCACTAACCATGATACCACTTCCTCGTCTCTGCCCGTCGCAGCTCCCAGCGCCATCCGCTGGGGCCACAGGCTCTCCACCTGAGGACAGGCGGGGCCAGGCTGGGAGACGGGGAGAGGGGGAAGGTGGGCCAGCGCTGAGCAGCAGGTCAGATCCTAAAATAGGAGCTGCTGAGTCTTCCCAGGAAGCGGGCCAGACTGGGAGCAGCCAGGGACGGCAGCATCAGGACGGAGGTGGCAGAGGCCTCCCTGCCCTCGGCCACGCACAGCCTTGGGCACAAGGTCAGCCCCGTGCACCTCCCAGGAGGTCACAGCTTCCTTCACAAAGCAGAGGCCACACGCTAAGGATTCCTGCAAACTGCTCTGCATTTTCTTTTCTCTCCATTAAAACACTCAGGTGAGCCTCTTAACGTAATGTAGACACGAAATGGAAATATGACAAGTGTATCATTTTTACGGGAGAAAAATCCCGAAATGTTAATGACTTAAACCAGATGTGCTGGGTTCCAGTTCGAAGGAAACGTATTAAGGGGAAATTTAACAACTACCGAGCACCCATTCTACAGAAAAGGAAATTCTCATAAACTTAGCCGAGCTGAGATTTGAGCCCCAACTGGACAGTAGAATTCATGCTTCCAGGCACCCCCCACTTCCCGGGAATGCTTCATCCAAGCCCTGCTTAGCGAGAGATCTGTACTGGACCCTCTGCGAGTATAAACTTAGCCGACCTCACGCTTACAAGGTCCAGGAAGGACAGACGGACAGGCGATCGCTTCCGGCCTCCTGGCACACTCATTGCGCAGGGGCTGCTGGCGGGGGCGGAGGGCGGGGAAGGGCCACGGCCACGCCGTCTGGAATCTGTTCTAAGGGTTACGAAGCGCAGCCCACGGAAAAGCGGAATCCACTTCGTAAACGTAAAAACGCCTGTGTGTCCTCTCTGTGGTCTCAGAGCGCTCCAAGGAGCACAGCAGAGAACAGCGCCAATCCCTCCGACGACATGTGGAGTTCTAGGTCGCATGTGACACCTGGGTAGCTTTGTTTCCGAGAAATGCAAACCAGGCCCAGGATGAACGGTAACGGGGTGTAAGATGCAGCCGCAGCACTCAGCCTTCCCGAAACCCGCTCACGGGCACAGTTAGAGTGGGTGGCTGGTAAGTTATACAAAAGGTACTGTGCCCTGGCTGGCTGCTCAGTGGTTAGAGCACTGGCTCACAGACCAAAGGGTGGTGGGTTTGCGTCCTGGCCGAGGGCATGCACCTCGGTTGAAGGTCGAGGGCAAGTTCAGGAGGCAACCTAACGCCCGACCCATTTCTCCACACCGCGGGGTCCCCCCCATTTCCTCACTGAGAAGTCACCAGTCCCGAAGGGTTAGGCAATACCGCAAGGGCCAGCAAAGAAGGGAAAAGGAATAGGAGTAAACTGTGTGCATCCTTCACACACACACACACACACGTGCACACACACACACACACACACGTGCACACACACACGCACACGCACACGCACACGCACGCACGCGCACACACACACACGCATGCACACACACGCGCACACACACACGCACACGCACACACACACGCACGCGCACGCACACACACGCACGCGCGCACACACACACACACACACACACACACACTACTCTGAGGCTCGCTTCTAACAATGGCATCTGTGCAACGCTGAGGTCATTCCCCCACCCCGAGCTGAACGCCTCCCTGTCTCAGCAGCACGGGGTGCTTCCCGCCGGAACCCAGAGACGAGGCATCACAACAGTATCGAGTCTCCAAACTCTGGCCGGGATGCATCTAAAGTCACATCAACACAAAACAAAAAGAACTCGAAGAACACCCAGAGAAAGAAGGGCACATTCCCTATTGATGGCCGTGACGAAAAGGACAGTCACACAGCACAGCGGGTGCCAAACCCCACAGCTGTGGCGCGAGCGATCCGGTGAGGAGCGAAACGCACGGAGAGCTGATAGCAACAACCAACAACCTTGACCATCAACACAGTCCCGGGGCCTGAACAGCCGCCAAAGGCGTTTGCGATGCTGCACGGAGGGAAGGGACCGCGAGCCCGCTGCCCCCACCCCCTCGCCCCGGCCCCCTCCCGAACAGGAGCACGCATCGTCCGGGCCCTCCCCAACCCCGGGCCACCACCAGACAGCCGAGCTTCAGGCACGAGGCTAAGGGTGTGCGTGTGACCACGTCCCCACCCCGAGCCCGGGCCGTGTGCGGCGCACTGTCCGTGGGAGACCCCAGAGGCACGAATGTCTGGGTGAAAGACATCTGTGGGGGAGCTGGGAAGCCGACATGGAAGGTTGGGAAAGGGTTCTCACAAAATCCAGGAACTAGGAAGGAAGCGGCAGCTAAAATAAAACCGCCGGGTGGGCCCGGAGGAAATAATAAGAAGTGACGAGACAAAGGAAAACGTCAACATCGTAAACAAAACATGGAACCTAACCAGGGTGATACCCACACCGAGCGGCCGGGGGAGACGCCCCCTCAGCTGCTCCGAGAAACAGTGTCTGTTAGCGTGAACCCAAAATAAAACCGGGCACGGGATCGGACAGGCCGGCGTCGGCAAACTGCGGCTCCTGAGCCGCTGCGGTTTGCCGCTCTGTTGACTGAGTTTGCCGACCACTGGAATAGGCGGATCTGAGGAACCCGGTGGCGCCCCGAAGGTGCGGCCAGGGGGAGGCCCGTCCTGCTCCTGCGGACCCTCTCTCGGGGCCTGGCGTCTTCCGTCGGTGCCGACCACCCAGCTCGGCTCCCACACCCGCCCGCACACGTCCGCCCGCCGTGGGATGAATGGATGCGTGCGTGCCCGCTGCCCCTGCTCCGGATGAAAGCCCCATGGCTGTGACATTAGGCGAGGTGACCACGAGCGGGGTGGCGCCATCCCGTGGTCTTAAGCGGCAGGACCCCTTGAGGCCACGCTGCCGCTCGCTTGACACGTGCGAGAATGCAGGGCCCACGTTTCCGCGGGGCAGACGCTCGGCGTCTTGCCAAAGGTAGTGACTTCCACCCGCTGAAGCGGGCCGGGCGGCCCTCCAGCCGTCTCAACAAGCGCTCGGAGCGCCAGCGTGAAGCCGCCGACGGCGTCAGCCAGGCATCACGGTAAAGGAGACGCGCTGGCTTTTCCATTTCTACATCCGTGCGTGACGTGGACAGGCGCTGACAAGTATCGGGGTACTGATGCGTGGGGGGGGGGAGGGAAGGCGGCGGTTAATAGTCATGGTTTGACATTTGGGGATCTTGTGTGGGAGCAGCAAGTGGGAGGCTAGAGGAAGGCAGACATCAAGCGAACCTACTTCAGGGGCCGAGAACTGCACTGTGATCTCAAGAGGAAGACGGCAAAACCACGGCGAGAAAAGAGGGCGTCACCCCGAGCAGAGCGCCTGCGGTTACTTCCGTGGCATCTCCGTAAACTCTCGTCTTTAAACTTAACTTTTGAAAAGGTAACCAGCTACACGATTCAAAAATCCCAACATGCAAGAAGTGTGCACTGAAGTCTCTATACCCGTCCCCGCACCCCCTGCCCCCCAGTCCCCAACTCCCACGGCCACCCCACACTGCCAGGTAGGTGTGCCCTGCGCTTCTGCCATTTTTTCTGCCCAGTTTCCATGTGAATTTTATAGATTTTTATTGATTTCGGGGAGAAAGGGAGAGAGAGCGGTAGAGAAACATTAATGATGAGAGAGAATCATGGATTGGCCGCCTCCTGCACGCCCCACACTGGGGATCGAGCCTGCAACCCGGGCCTGTGCCCCGACCGGGAATCAAACCGTGACCTCCTGGTTCATGGATCCATGCTCAACCCCTGAGCCACGCGGGTCAGGCTCTGGCCAGTTTCTTTAGACAACCACAGCAGACACAAGTACATGGCCCTCTCTAACACCGAAGTGTGTGGGTACGCAGTGTACTGCTTGACGCTTCGCTTTTCTTTACGAAGGGATGCACCCGTCATCCCTTCGGTACATTCGTTTCCCGCGCACATTTGCCAATTTCATTTCGCCAGAGTCCCTCCAGACAGACCTTTCCACGGCTTCCCACGTTCTCTCTCAGCCTTCGCTGCAATATGGCCTCATCAAGTCACTCGGCCTACGTGCTAGTCTGTCTATCAGTAAATTCCCAGGAGCAGAATTGTGGGATCCAGGGAGCCACGCATTTTTAAACGCCGACCGATCCTGCCCAACTGCCGGGAGGGGACCCGAGGGCCGGCTCCCTCACGGCCCGCCCGCGGTGCGCAGAGGGTCCCTCGCCGCGGCCAACCTGGCCGGCGGACCTGGTGCTCGCCGCTATTTTAAATTGCGTTGCTCTCGTCACGGCGGAGGCTGAGCATCCTTCCTTTGTCCACGTTCTAAAAACGGCCTCTGCGTGCCCTCGCACCACTTTTCACCGAGCTGTCCTTTCTGCTGGCCGTTTCTGGGAGCTCTCCCCACGCCAGGAAGGGGAGCTCTCTGCTGGGATCTGAGCGCCGAGCGTTTCCTTTTCTGGGGCAGACGTTCGAGAACTGCCCGCAGCCTGTGCCTGTGCCGCCCGAGCTTCAAAGGCCCGGCAGGAAGTGGCCGGGGGCGGGCAGAGGGCAGGGCCACCGCTCCGGCCTCCCAGGAAAGGGTCGCATTGGCTTCTGGTCGCTAGGGCCATAAAAAATGTTTTTCATGTTGATAAACATCAAGCTTTTCTTTTAATACTTCTGAACTTCGAGTCACATGTAAAGGCTCTCCCCACTCCAAGGCTGGAAAGAAATTTCCTTGTATTTTTAGGGTTTCTTTTACAGTCGACACTTACCACGGGTTTGAACATAGAGGCTTTTTTTATTATTATTGATGTCAGAGAGGAAAAGAGAGTGAAAGAGAGAGAAACATCAATGCTGGGAGAGAATCATCGCTCAGCTGCCTCCTGCACGCCCCACACTGGAGATGGAGCTCACAACCCAGGCCTGTGCCCCGACCGGGAATCGAACTGTGACCTCCTGGTTCAGAGGTCGAAGCTCAACCACGGAGCCATGCGGGCCGGGCCAGAATTTTTTAAATAAGTACACAGTCAGCCCACCTTCCTTATCCCTGGGTTTTGCATCTGCAGATTCAACCAGCTGTGGATCCAAAGCGATACTGCTGATGGCAGCGGGCAGGCCATGGACGGGGCCGGCCGTGTGCTGCTCTGCATCCTTCCACAGGAGGGACTGGCGCCTGCAGCCACAGATGGGGTGTCTCTGGGCTCCTGGAGCCCATCCCCACGGGTACCAAGGGATGGCTGTCGTCGGGTTACCGGGGAGGTCAAAAGTCGTACAAAGACTTTCAACTGTATGTATGGGGCTTGGTGCCCCTAATCCCCGTGTTATGCAAGGTCAAAGGTATATATATATACAGGGTGTCCCAACATACGCACACTTTCACCGCGGAGAGCTCAATCTTGGAAATGAAATGTACTTTAATAAACACTGCCTTCAGAACTATTCAAAGTGTGTGTAGGCATATTTCGGGGCACACCGTCTGTGTTAACATCGGGTCCATTCGGATCCAACGTGTGCTGTGTTTCTAGTGAAAGTATGACCTGACTGTATTTTTCCCGGATGACGAGGCGTCTCACACGCCTGTACTCGATGCCCGATCTCCGCTCCTCCTGGATGGGAAGACACTTTAAAAAGACACCGAATTCCTCGGGTGCTCGGTCTAGTCTAAGACGCTTCTATCCCGCGGATTGCTCCTCTAGTCACCTGCCAGTTCCCAGGGCTTCCGCGGCTGAGGTGCTAGAACGAGGTCTTCGATCGGCCTCAGAATCAGCAGAGGCTATCATTAGTCGGGGACCCAGCCAGCATTACTCCAAGGGGGCGTCACGACCAGTGGGACATGACTGCTGTGAGCAGCAGTCTTCTGACTCCGGGGCAAAAGGGACGGAGGAAGGTGTGTGACCCTGGCAGCGATGAAACGAGCCGGGATCGCTGAATCCAGGAGCCACGGTAACCAGACCTCCCTGGTCTTCCTCTTCCCCGGCTGCCTTGGAAGCTGCTGAAACCACAATTCAGACGCGCAGCATTCCGCCACCTACGAGGAAGGACAACTTGAACCCGGTCCGGTGCACGCACACGGGGTGCGGGTGCAGCGCCTCCTCACCCGACGGCGCCTCCCCCGGCTGGCCCGCGATTCTGGAAGGCTCCTTCTGGCCTTTGCTCCGGCACAGGGACAGCTCTCCATGCAAACCTTCTCTGATGTAGACCTGCCAACTTCACCAAGTCCAGCTACGCTAGTGTTTTTGTAAGTAATCCGTCGCATCCAAACACGGGGCATGGCTTCCACACCTCGTGGGCATCTCTCTCTGCTTGCGCAGAAGCTGTTTCCGTCCAAGTAAAGAGCGTGTCCTTGATGCCTCGGGAGACGACACCTGGGCACCCACGTGCTCTGAACCCTCCCCGCCGCCTGCCATCAAGCCCGGGACGCGCGCTGCCCTGGGCCCGGCTCGGGAGTAGAGCGTGCTCGCTAGTCCCGCGCCCTGGCTGATGCATTACATCGGAAATAACAGTGACGATGCATCGAACAAGGGTCCACGTTACCACAACGCTGAGTTAGCGCTTTATTTCATCATTTCCTTCCTTTCGGGAGAACTGCTCTCTTGAAAGGACCATGTATTGTGCTTGGCACGCGTGCTGGGCACCGAGGTTGAGAAGATGAATGAAGGAGCACACGCCGGCGGGAGACACACCAACGCAGACAAGTCTGCGCACAGGGCTTCAGGGAGGCCCAGAGGAGGGGACCCAGAGCCAGCGGGAGAAGGCAGGGACCTGGGGGACCCCAGCGGGCAAGCGGGAGGCCAGGCTCCCAGGAGGAGGAGACGCCAGGACCAGGCGGGCGTGGGGGGGACGCGCGGAGGACACAGAGGCGCCTGCATGGAGACCTTTCCAGGAGCCGGTTGAGGGACGGAGACTTCGCCACAGGCAGTGGAGACCAGGAGAGAGCATCCCGTCCGCCCCTACACGCTCCTCTCTCCACGGCCCGTCGGCAGGTAGAGGGCAGGCCCCGGACCTGTCTCCACCGCAGATGACAGCGGCTCCTTGAAGGCCAGGAGCAGGTGTGTCCGCACAGACTTCTGGCGGGGGATGAGCCAGCAGCTGGCACGGCCACGAGCAAGGCATGTGACACTCTCTCAGGACACTGTGTCTCCCCACCCCACCCGCCCCCATAAACACGTCAGACCTCCTGGCCGGCCACCAGCTTCACCCTGCGCTCGTCCTCTGCGGGAAGCCCTGGCCGCCATCAGCTCGTTCATCCCACTCGCTGTTCTCCGGGACCTCCTTCCAGGGGGACCGCTCCCTCCGCTCCTCACACCACTGGGCCACCCCCAGAGCCTCGAGGGCATGACAGTGTTCATTCTCTCTGGTTCCACTTATTTTTTTAAATATGTTTTTGTGGATTTCAGAGAGGAAGGGAGAGAGAGAGAGAGAGAGAAACATCAGTGATGAGAGAGAATCATGGACCGGCTGCCTCCTGCACGCCCCACACTGGGGGATGGAGCCCACAACCCGGGCCTGTGCCCTGACCGGGCACCGAACCCTCACCTCCTGGTTCCTAGGTCGACACTCAGCCACTGAGCCACGCCGGCGGGCTGGTTCTCTTTATTTTGGACGCAGAGTCCTGCGTGCACTCTGTGCCACCTGTCCCAGGCGTTCCCGCCATCTCCAGTAACGGCAAGTCTTCCGAAATGAGACGGTCATCACAGCACTTGCTCTCCGGAAGTTCCCGATCATCCGTCGCTCTCTCACTGTGCAGTGCCCTCTCCACCCCTCAGCTCCGAGGCTCATTCCCCGTTCCCCTCCGCTCCCCACCCCGCCCCCACCCCCCCACCATGCCTCGGGGCCTCCTCGCCTGGCCCTCCTGGCCCGCTCACTCTCCCCTGACCACACGCTGCCCGTTCCGATAGGGTCCTGTGGAATCGCTGCCAATGTCTCCCCTCGCCCCTCTGCCCACCTACGCCCATTCGTCCTCAGTTCTCTGGGAGAAAACGCCCCGTGCCCACGCCACGCTCCCCTCCGTCTTCCTTGAGGCTGTCTTCCTTTCCCTTCGTCCTAGTGCGTCAAACTCCTGTCCCTCCCTCCGCACAGAGACATCCCCGGGGTCCCGCCTGGGGAGAAGGCCCGCTCCTGTCTCGCTGTCGCTGTGGGGCTGTGGCTCTCCCCTCACTGAGAACCAAACGGACACACTGTGTCCCCACGGGCTCCCGACCCACCAAATGCCGGTCTCCATCCACCAGAGTCCCGGACAGAAGCCACACGGCACATCCCGGCTGGTCACTGACTCCAGCTCGGGGGCACCTGGCTTGTCTGTCCTCAGGTTCCTCCTTCGAGCTCCGCGACGCATCCCGTCCCATCCCCCCTCCCCCTGAGTCCCCCATCGCAGTCCAGGGCTCTGCCGGCCTCTGCCATCACCTCGGTCCTCTCCCTCTTCCCACGACCTGTTCTGCTCAGGGCCCCGCTTGGGACTGCGGCCCCACCAGCACCTGCAGAGCCACAGCCCAGAGCTCTCTGCGGACCCGGCAGGGACCTCGCTGCCACCAGCTGTCCAGCAGCCGGTCCCTCTGCATCTCCGGGACCCCAAGTCCCGTGACACCTCTCCTTACCCTCAACGGGGGGCACGATCCCATGACTCTCAATGCCGTGATTACAGCCTCATTCTCCCGTCTGGACCCACCAGCCCTCTGATTCCCAGACTTCATCTGCCCCGCGGCCTTCTCGACGGGCCCCCTAAGTCCTGCGCGGGCGCCTCGGGCCTCCGGGTCCGAGCAGCACGCCCTTCCAGGGCTCCCCCAGCGCAGCCCCTCCCGCTGGAAATCAGGGCGCCCCTCCTTTTAAAAAAAAATATATATTTTTTATTGACTTCCGAGAGGAAGGGAGAGGGATGAAGAGATAGAAACATGAACGCTGAGAGAGAATCACTGAAGGGCTGCCTCCTGCACGCCTCCTCCAGACGTGTGCCCTTGACCGGAATCAAACCCAGAGCCCTTCAGTCTGCAGGCTGATGCTCTATCCACTGAGCCACACCAGCGAGGGCGAGGCGTAGTTCTTGATTCCTTTCCCGCCCTTTACCCCCCCAACCCAGCCCCCCGAACGCTGATACACCTGCCCCCACACACCTGCCCCCACACACCTGCCCCCACACACCTGCCCCCACACACCTGCCCCCACACACCTGCCCCCACACACCTGCGGATAATGGGGCCACATTCACCTCCATCTCCGCCACCCTCACCCGGGTCACCGTTCCTCTCGCCTTGGCTCCCACGGCGGCCTCCGTGGACTGTTTCCTAGATCCATGTACCACGCTGCAGCCACCACGAGCTGCCGAGAGCACCAGCCACTTATCACCCCCCTGGTTACACCCCCAGGAGCTTCACCTGCCCCCCCCCCCCCCAGTGCAACCCAACTGCCCCCTAACTGACAGCCCCGACCGGGCAGTGTGCCCCTGAGCCTCATCCCACCCCGTTCCGCTCGGCTCCCAGGCCCCAGCAGCACCCCCTTCATTCTGACCCTCTGACCCGAGTCTCCCTCCACGGCCGGGGAGCTCTGCTGCTCAGGGCCTGCACAGCTGGCTGCCTCTGGCCATTCAGAGCCCAGGGTAACTGCCGTCCCCCCCCCACCCCCCGGGAGGCCTGCACAGCCCCCAGACGACAGGAGCCACACGGCTGGGCATCCATCTGAGCTCGCTGCAGGCTGTGGCGTCTGATATTGCTGACGTTTGCGATGTTTGGTTTGTGTGTGCGTTTGGTTAGTATTTACACCAGAGGTGTGGGCACCCTGCAAGCAGGAATCCCCGGGACCAGCCACGGTGCCTACCACGGAGCCGGTGCCCAATACCGACATCTCCCGTTCTGAGCGCAGACCCACCACCCACACCCCCAACTTTGCATCCAGAAACCCAGCAGCTGCCTGTCCTGCCTCTGCCTTATCCCATCGCCCAGACCTATTCCTATCACGGCTGCCTCTCCCTCCGTCTCCCCTCACTTCCACCGCTTCTCCCTGGTGGGTTCCTTTGCTCAGACATCAGCCTCTGCCTCCCCACGGAAGCCTGCTCCCCCAGGGAAGTGGCCTCTCCCCCTGAGCTGCCTCTCCACCTGAGCCGCCTCTCCATCTGAGCCGCCTCCCTACCTGAACTCCCCGAGTCCTTCCAGGCTTCAGGGTCCAGGATAACTGGGCCTTAGCCTCAGCCCCAGAGAATCTTCACTTGGCCCCACCACCCACGCTCCCAGGCCCCCGGCTGTTTCTGATGGCGGCCTGTGGCCTGTGGACATGCCCTCACGGGCCTGCTGAGAGGCCACCAGGCTGCTCCCTCCAAGCCCAGGGCGGCGGGAAGAACCTGAGGGCACACTCGGATGGGCTCCTCTGGGAAGCTCTGCTGGGCCGCGCCAGAGCCTGGGCTCCCTGCCTTCCTCTCCAGTGTCTCCCGCAGCTGCAGGCGCCTGGGGAAATGGACGGCCTCCCAGGAGTGAGTCCTGGGCCTCCCCCCACCCCCTCACGGAGGCCAAGAGCCTGGTGTGTGGCCTTCCCTTTCTTCGGCCTTGAAGATAAGCACACCGCACTGTCCATTGTTTCTTTTAATCGGTGCGTTTCCAACACAAACACCTGAGCACCTTCCATCTGTGTGCCAGCCACAGGGCCCTCCACGGCCAGCTCCCGCACGGGGAGGGCACGGGCAGGCAGAAGTGAGCGAGCAGGCCAGCAGTGAGTCAGAAGCTTCCAGAGCGCGGCCAGCGCTCACTCAGACCGCACAGCGGCGTCCCCCGTGCCTCAGGGAGCCCGCCCGCCCGCCCTGCGCCTCCCTCAGCCCAGGGAGCTCGGCTCCAGCAGCTCATTCTCACCTCGAAGGGAATTAAAGTACTCCGAGTTACACCTGCCAGAGCTTTCCTTCCCAGGGAGAAATGGCCCTTCGCGGAAGTTACTTTTCCCTCCTCGGCGCACTTCCTGAGCTGTTCTTAAACGGACAATGAACTCGGTGTTAACTGGCGGAAGGTTCGCCAGGCCATGTTCCCCCTGCTACTCGGTAAACACAACCTTCACCTGCGCTTGGTCACCCGGCGCGATGCGTGTCTCCCTCGCGATGAGAACTTTTAGGACCTGGTCTCTTAGCAACTGTCAAGCACGCGATCCGGTGCCGGGACCGGCCGGCCACGCGGCGCGCTACCCCAGCCCGGGACCGACTGGTCTCATGGCACCGCCGGCGTGTTTGTTCCTTGTGGGGAAGGGGAGGTTGTGTGTGGGAGGCCCTCTAAGGTGCCCACATCAGGTTCAGAGGAAGGAAGACACCACCTTACCCTGTTGCACTGTCTTTCAAATTTTTGCAGAGTTTCTTTGTTCGCCCAGGTGTTGTTTTTTTCATTAAGAGGGAAATGCCGTGCCCAGCCAGCACGGCCCAGTGGCTGAGCATCGACCTATGAACCAGGAAGTCACAGTTGGTCAGGGCACATCCGGGCTCAATCCCCCGATCGTGCAGGAGGCAGCCGATCAACGATCCTCTCTCATCCTGGATGTTTCTCTCTCTTTCTCCCTCTCTCCTCCTCTCTGAAATCAATAAAAAAAACATATTTCAAAAGAGAGAGAACCGTCGTGCAATTTAAGTTAACGGCCCTAAACAGTTCCACCCAGTTCACAAAGCTTGCCCCGTGGATGGCAGTCCTTTCTGATGCTTCTAGTCACTGGCACCTCCAGGACACCTGGTCTGCCCAGCCCCGCCCCTGGCCTGGCTCTGCCGTTCCCGGGCAGGTGTCCACCTCTGTGGTCCAGGTCCTGCGAGGACACCGATCTCATTACTTCCGTCTCCTCAAACAGCTCGCACCGAACAGGTCCTCATCACTACCTGCTGGGGACGTGTCAGTGGGCTCGCACCCGCCTCTGCGGCCGCGGCTGGCCTGGCCCCCCGCACGTCCCTGACATCGGTGACCTCAGCCTCACCAGGCCCATAGCGACAGGGGAGACATGATGTCCAGGGCAGCGTCCATGCATCATCTCACTGGCTCTTTGGATGGATCCTGTTTGTGTCGGTTTGTTCAAGGGTTTGGCCACACTGTGTCTTAAGCCTCAAGAAGAGGGGCAAGAGTGATGCGCACAGAGCACGTGTGCTACCCGCAATTCCTGGAAACACGCACCCTTCCTGTGCTGAGTGTTTGAGAAACAGCCAATACCCTGCAGCCTGCACCCCCGGTCTGTCCCCTGCTCTCTGGCCCCCTGACCGCCCGCCCTCCTTTCTCTACAGCTCTCTGCCGCACGCAGAGCAGCCGGCTGGCACTCCACACCCATCAGGGAGGCGGGCACGGTGAGAGCGAGAGCCATGTTCAAGGTCTTTGAGGCTCCCGCTGGCCTATCACAGCGGCACTTCCCGGCTTTGCTGGCGCGCGCGCGCGCGCGCGCACACACACACACACACACGCACACACGCATGCACACACACACTCCCTCACACACACACACACGCACACACATGCATGCATATGCATACACACACACATATGCATACGCATGCACACACACGCACACGCACGCACCCCTGCAAAGTTGGCTGCTCGGTCCCCCAAGGGCCTGGTGCTGTCCCTGTGCAGACATTGTCTATTCCAACCGGCAACTTTCTGAAAAGTTCAGAGGTCAGCATTCCAGGCAGAGGGTGGACTGAGATGAAGTCAGGAATGGCCTGATGGGGACGGGGCGGGACCACTGACCCGGGAGCGCCGGGCATCAGCGCTGAACCCGCTGCCAGGGGGCTCTCCCACTGGTTGGTTCCTCGGGATGGAGGCCTGGCCAGGGCAGCGCCTGGCACGGGCGGGAGCTTTGAATGAGTTTGTTCTGTGCGTGACCGAGCGAAGCAGTGAAGCAGCGAATGGGTGAGCACCCGACGCAGGGCCGCGGGGACGGGAGTGTAACTGGGGTATCAGAGCTGCTACACGAAGCGCTGTCTGGTGGCGATGAAGACAAGACAGGCATTCCTTCAACACAGTGGTTCCCAGCCTGGTTTTGGCCGCACCCCCCCAAGCATCTCTAAAACCCTGATGCCCTCCTGTGACACATACTTCTTATTCTTCATAAAGTGCACTCCTGGTCACCTGGAGGACGCCTAAAAGGCCATGAACTTGGTCTAAACAAGCTTCCAAAGCACATGGCATCCATGAAAGAGAAAAAGAAAAGCACAAAAGGACAGGTGAAGGACTGAGGAAGAAATCACTAAGAAATTGTTAAAAAATAATAATATGAAGTGATATGAAAAAATAGCAAAAAAAGTTTCAAAGCTTGTAATAAAGAACTGGAATGCATAAGTGTGTCACAATATATATTGATACAGTGTATATGAGGCACTAGAGCCATAAGAAATGCAAAACACTCCCTGTGAATAACTCATTCTCAAATTGCCTCCCTAAACATCAAATCACCCCGTGCCCCACCCCACCCCCGTGGGAACCGCTGCTCTAACCAGTAACTGACCACAGCCCTTTACACAACCACTTGCTTATCAGACCAAGAGGTCACACTGAAAGGGAAGAGGGAGTCGACACCATTAAGCTATGTCTGTGCCCTGGCCGGTTTGGCTCGGTGGTCAGTGTCGGCCTGCTAACCAAAGGGTCAAAGGTTCGATTCCCGGTCAAGGGCGTGTACCTCGGTTGCAAGTTGGATCCCTGGCCCCAGTCATCTCAAATCAATGTTTTTCTCCACACACCCCCCCTCCCCGCTGCTCTCTCTAGGAATCGATGGAAAAAAAATACCCTCCGGTGAGGCCTTAAAAATAATTGCAGATAATGTGCATGCATGTGGGCATCTTTACATTCTCATAGTCTCCAGGTTTTTTTCCCCAGAGTCTCATTTTAACTGCCAAGCACCTAAAAAGTCTGCCAACTTGAGACACTTCAGCAATTCAGACAAACGCGGTTGTCAGCAACGACAGGAACAAAGACCCAAGGCGGAGGGTACAGCGTCCCCGCAGAAACTGGCCCTGTCCGTTAAGCAGCGGTCTAGCCACTGCCCCCCCCCGCCCCCCCAGGTGGTCCAATAACAGACGGACCGTAGAAGTGCCTTCGTACTCACTGCCTCAGCCACGTCCCAGAGCCTCTGTGGCCTGTTCCTGTTCACACACCAGGCGGCCCTCCCCGCCCACGGGGCCAGGCAACAGAGCAAGAGCACAGCAGCTCTGGAATGTGCCATCGCTGGGCTTCTCCCTGTGGGACTTGGCAGAGGGCTCCCATGGCCCCTGTCCCCTCCAGATCCCCTGGGACCACTTCACCCCACTGACCTGCTCACCTGCTCTCTGCTCCACAACACCCCTGAGCACATGCCCAGCCCCAAACACACACACACACACACACACACACACACAGCGCAGCAGGAGCCACCACCTGCAAACAAAACCTCATTTTAGGAGACGGGTCCCATCAGATGCCCGCACCCCTGTCTCCTCAGCACCCGCCTCTCCCAAGAGCCAAGTTGTCACAGGGGAGAGGTGGCAGCCTTCAGCCAGCCCACGCGGACAGCTGTCAAAAGTAGACGTTGATTTTTTAAGGAAGGAATTGACAGGAGGAGGAGGAAGGCCAGCCCCGTGCGTGTCAGGTTCAGCTGACAGCTGCACGCTCTGGACCTCCCATCACAGCCAGCGGGGCTGTCTCAGCAGGTGCCCATGTCCACGTGGAAGGCATCTCTGGCAGCAGGCCAGCCCTGGTGCCCAGACCCCATCCCTCCTCAACTGCCACCTCTCTGAAAGCATCAACCCTGCAGGTGGGGCGGGGGCTGCAGATACTGAGGCTGCTGCACCCATCAGGCCAGGGGAGGCACAGGAGGGGTCTCAGCTCCAAGACCAGGGCCCGTGCCCAACACATCAGGTCAAGCAGCTAGATAGAACAGAGACCAGAGCTGGCCACGGGGTGTGTGAGAGACCACCAGGCCACGCTGTCCCTGAGATCTCCACCCCCCACCGCCAGCCTAGGAGGCAGGTTCGCTGGGAGGGGAGTGGTCAGCCCGGTCCCCTTAGGACCAGGCTAGCACGCCCCGCCGCTGCACCCCAAAGGCACCCGGACAAGTTTCAGCCGCGAGGAGGGGCTGGATCCAGGGTGCCGGGAAGCCCGGACCGGGAGCAGGAAGCCAAAAACGGCGGCTCCGCCTGGAAGAGTCAGCCCGGAGAGGAGAAGGCGCCGCGGAAACGCGGCTCCCCGGGAGGCGCAGACAAAGGCTCCGAGCACGCGGTGGATGCTGCGCCCCAGCCCCTCGCGCAGGGCCCGGAGGAGCCGCGCCCCGACTCTGCCGGCGCCAGAGTCACCGGTGTACCGCGGCCCGGCGCCCCGGACCCCGACCTCACCTCGCTCGCCCTCCATCGGCGACAAAGGCGGTCCCCTCCTCTGCGCGCCGGGCGCCTCTTCCCCTGACATCTCCCGCCTCCCTCCCGCGTTCTGGTGAACCTCTGTCTGATGATTCTGCTCCCTCTTGCCCCCTCCCCCGCGACACGCCTTCTGCCCCCCTGCTCCCCGCGCTCCATCTCACACCGGGGCTGGGAGGCGAGGTGGCCGGGCTCCGAACCCGCAGCGCCTCCCTCCTCCACCCCAAAGCCCATTGTCCTCGCCTTCACCAACGCGAGCGCCAGCAGTCCCCCAGGGTCTGGAGAGCGTGTTGGGTGGGGGTGCGTCCGTCCCCACCGGCTAGTCCCCGCTCGGGAACAGGCTCCTGGCGGGGAACAGGGTCATGGGGTGGGGCGGGGACACGGAACCCCGGGGGAACACGAGAGCCTTCACCTTTGGGCGCGCGGGGTTCGGGGCCCTGCCAGCCCTCTCCCAGCCGGGGGTCTTCACGGACACCGCCTCCCGCAGGGAAAGAAGCGCGTTCACTCCTCCAGCCCCGGGGTCCCGGGCTGAGGAGGGAGGAGCCCGGCGGACGGGGTCCGAGGTGGGAGCGTGGAGACGTGTCCGGGACTGTGGCCGGGACAGCCCAGGGGCGGCCACGCGGACAGCAGGTCCGGTTGCCTCCGGATCACCCTGTCCCACGCGCGTGAGGAACCTGAAAAGCCCAGGGTCCCGTACGGGCAGGCGCTCCCGCGCGCCCAGCCCGCGCCCCCCTGGAGAAGCCCGCGGGCGCCCCGCCTGCCCCCCGCGGGGAGTGGGGAGCAGCACTTACTGGGGCTCAGGAAGCACTCCGTCAGCCTTCGGAAGCAGCTCGTGTTGCTGGAAGGTCCATCTTCCATGTCGGAGCCGAAGCGCAGCGGGGCCGCGGCGGCGAGGGCGAAGCCTGCGCCTCCGGGCCGCCGCGGCGTCTGACCTCCACCTCCTGCGCTGGGGCCGAGGCCGGAGCAGTGCCCGCCGGGGCCCGGGAAGCCCGCGGAGCCCGCGCGGCGGGCGGAGGGGCCGAGCGGGAGCCGGGGCGGCGGCGGCAGGCGGGGCCCGGCGCGGGCCGGGAGCAGCAGACCCAGGAGCGCAGGGGAGAGGAGGAGCCGCCGCCCGCCGCTGCCGCCGCCGCCGCCGCCGCGGGGACTGCCGCCGGGGGGGACGCTCAGGAGAGCTGCCTCTTGTCCTCCGCCGCCGCCAGCATCGCCGCCGCCTCTTCCAGCCGCCGCTGCGCCCTCCCTTCCCGGGAGCTGCGCGGGGAGGTGGAAGGCAGATGAGGAGGGGACGAGAGAAGGAGGGGGCCGCGGGGGCGGCGGCCAGAAGTAAAAGGAAGATGGAAAGGGGGAGGGGACAGAGGAGGGGAAGGCGAGCGCGCAGGGAGCGCGGGCTGGGACCCAGGCGCCGCGCGCAGCCAGGGCACCGAGGCCCCCCGCGGGCCTGGCGCGGCCGGCGCTGCACGGGGGTGGGCGCGTGGGCGGGGCGCGCTCCGTCCGGCCCCGGCCCGGCAGCTCCGGGGCTGCGCTCCCCCCGCCGGCCGAGCTGCGCTGGGGCTCCAGGCGGAGTTTGCCGGGGCCGGAGCCAGGCGGGTCGCCGGCTGCGGGCAGGGGGGCCTGGGGGCGGGGAGCGCGCGGCTCCTCGCGGTTGGCCATGGCCCTCCTCCCCCGCCCGGCCTCGGCGGGCTCCGCCCCCGCAGGACCTGCCCTCCGTGGCCAGACGGCCGAGCGTCGTCCGGAGCTTCTCTCCCGTTCCCGCGCCTCTCGCGGCCCAGTCTTCACATCGTGTTTCACTTTGGGTGCGAGAGGGCCCGGGCCGCGGCGGGGCCCGGCTGCCGGCGCGCACAATCCGTGTACCCCTGGCCGGCGCGGGCTGCGGGTCGCTGCCTGCGAGCGTGGCGTGGTGTGTGCGCGTTCCGGCGGCCCGAGCCGCGGCCACTGCTCCAAAGCCGCGGAGAAAAGCGCCGCAATGCCGCTGCCCGTGGAGGCGGTGGCGGTGGCGACGGCGGCAGAGGACGCCCACTGGCGGAGCGAGCGCTCCCCACGCCGCCGCGGGCCGCGCCCACGTAGCGCGCCGCGCGCGCAGGCTCCAGCACCCCGCGACCCGCCGCGGACAGTGTGCACCTGGGCGGGGGCCAACGCGCAGGGGTCGCACGACGCCGGCCATTCCAAACCCTAAACGCAGCCCTGCGGCGGCCCCAGCTGTGCGAGCCACCTCTGCTTGTCCCTCGTCCGCCCGCGCCTGCGAGCCCTCCAGGCGGCGGGCCTGCAGCTCCCACCGAGCTGTGCCCTGAGGTCCCCCGCGGAGTTCACACTGGACTTTGGGTTGGGGCTTAAATCACCGCATGGCGCTCCCAGTAAACTAAGGCGTAGGCGGTCCCTCCCCGCGCTCCCTTTAGGCCACCCACCCGCCTCCTAAGGAGATTGCTGTGCACGGCCCGGCTTGCCCGGTGACAGAGAACGGAAGGGACAAACAGGGCTCAAGAGAGAAAGCCCTGAGGTCCGGGCCCCCACGCCCTGAGGGCCACTCTGCCAGCCTCAGAGGGCCGGCCCTTCCTTTCCCGGCCTCGAAGCCAGTCCGTGCTGCTGGAGGGCCATGTGCAGGAGGAGCCGCCGGAGTTGGGAAGTTGAGGTTGGGCCGCCAGAGCGCACGGAGGCGCAGGTGTCCGCTCGCTCCCCAGCTGGCGAGGGCGCGGCTGGGCCACCACCGCCCGGGGGTTAGAGTGCGGGCGCCCAGCGGCTGTCCAACGGCGGGACGGGCTCCCAGGACTCCCTGAACCAGGTCACCTTCCCAGGAATGGCGCGCGCGCCCAAGGCCAGCTGGGGCGAAGGGCAAGCAGTCACAGCAGCCAGAGGCGTTGGCGAAGGCGCCTCGGCTGTGCTGAGGGCGGGCTGGCCCCGGGCGGCGCCCATCCCAGGGCCGGTTAGCACGCACCCTCCAAGATTCCGCCTCTCCGGCCAGTCCTCCTGGGTTTCTACTGTGAAGTTTGCTGCAGAGTCTCCCCTTCTTGCGCTTTTCCCGCTCCCATCCAAACGCCGCGCCGCGGGAAAGCGCATGTTGGTATCGGAAGCAAACTGGGCAGGCGGGCTCCCGGGACATCACGAAGCTCCTCGCGCGGCGAAGACGCAGGCGTTCCTGCTGTGGGCGGCGCGCTGCGCGGATCGCGGGGCCGGAGTGGGGGGCGCCGGCCCTGGCATCCAGGGGCCCAAGTCCCTGAGCCTGGAGAACAGGATCCAGGCGCGCTTACCTTACTCAGGAGGAGGAGGGGGGGGGGTGCCGTTTTGCTTTGTTTTGGGGGTGAGGGCGGCGAAGGAAAGCAGGAGAATGACCCTGCCCCTGGGTTATTTTTAAATCGAGTTCTGTCTATATTGGTTTTAGTACTTTATGCGTAATAATTCATTTATAGAGAGAGCAGCATCCACCTGACCCCGGTCTGCCAGTACTGTGAATGCTGCTTCTGGCTCTTGCGCTCTCCGGAGGGCAGCGCTCACCTGACGCGTGTAACTCCCCGGGAAGTCGCGGTTCTGTGCGGGCTGCGCCGGCCGCGCGCAGCGTCTCCGCAGCTGCCCACCCGCTTTGGGGAGGACGTGTTTCGCCTCCTAGGGTCCACTGTTCGTCCCTGTACACGCGACGTGTTTCTTCCTGTCGTTTCCGTTCCTTTAGGCTTGCCCGCCACAAACACATTTACCTTGAGCTGGAATCTGGGCCTCATACCTGTGCGGGGAGGAAGCCACCAGATGGCTGTGCAGGGGGCCGTCCACTCAGGGCGCACATTTAACCATCTTCACTAACCCTTTTCTGGACTCAAACCGCTCCCTTTCGTCCTTCTGCTCTCGGAGCGCTGGCGGGCAGGCGCCCCCTTCCTGGACAAACCAGAGAGAAAGGGCGTGGCAACGGGAAAGGGCCGCCGAGCAGGTGTTGGCTGCGTATGGATCGCATTGGTGAAGCGCACTCCCCGCTTCATCCCGGAGTCCGTTTCTTAAGTGCAGCCGGCGCTGGGCCGCGGTTCCTTCTTCGGAAAGACTGTTCAGTCCAAGGTCCCCAAGCCAAACACCCAGGCGCAAGCGCGCGCCACTGCTCCCTTCTCCCCCTCTCTCCCCGTTCAGGTGACACCACACCTGCGGGGTGTGTCCTGTGGATTCTGTCCCTTCTCTCTGACCTCCCCTGGGGGTGTGGCAGAAAAGGGGAAGATGGCCCCCGCACATCTGTTACGCCAAGCCTTGTAGGAGTGGACACATTGGTCCCGAATGAAGAGAACTCGGCAGGCGGGTGGTCCCCCTCGGGTCAGGTGGCATCCGATTGCCTTGGGATTCCAGCGCCTCGGGAATTCAAGGTTGTAACTCCAGGGGCTGAAACTGAGGCCACAGGGGCAGCTCTTTGTGAAATAAATGACCTTCCTCACTCCCCGTTGAGAAAACGCCAGTCCACTCTGCAGAGAATGAGAACGCAGAGAGTACGAGGAGGGCAGTTCGACCCCAATAGAAAGTGCCAAGACGGGGGCGGTTCTGACCAGTCGTTCAGCCTTGTCCGACAGTGGAAGCAGCGGTCTCCAGCGTCTCCCCAGGGAAAGGATGGAGACGGAATGGATGTGGGAATGAAACCTTCCCGTCCGTCTGCCCATGCAGCCAGGAGGACATTCTAATTATCCGAACGCGCTTCCATACATGGTTGTTTTTAAATCCAGTTCTGTCTATGTTGGTTGTAGTACTTTGTGCTTAATCATTCATTCGCAGAGAAAGCAACATCCACCTGAGCGTGATCTACTAGTACTGTGAATGCTATGTTCCCCAAAACATTTAAAGTAGGGGTCGAGGTAGATCCCAAGACATTTTAAAATGAAGGTTTTCCTCGTCCGGTTATGAGGTTTCTTTATCGTTTAACCGCGCACCCTGTCAGTAGCCCGAGAGGGAAGTTGACGACAAGCGCGGTGGGCATTCGATGAACTCTGGTCCACGGCCGGTTTGTGTCTTCATTGATTTCACTTTTCATTCTTGACCATTGGTGCTTCCAGCTGTCCATTTCACGTCGCTCGCTGACTCTCGAATCTCCCATGTTCTCTTTCGCAGGTGCTTGTAAACTTCACAAAACATCACACCAAGCTGGATTCAATGGTAAACGCGTCTACTTGTACAGATGAAGGCTATGCAAAAGCCACGTTTTCTTCCCACTGATTTTAATACGTGTGACTGTTTAAAAAGAGAGTCATCTGAGCAAAATAACTGCTAAGCAGGCAGCACAATGGAAACAGGTGGGGCGTGCCTGTGAGACTTTTCGATGTGATTGCTAGAAAATGATCAACGTGTTGTCACTGAGGTGTGATCTGTCATGTCCCACAGACTCTCTAATGAGGCCCTGGGTCCCTCCTCCGGCAGGTTCTAGTGGAGATCAGACCCTCTCCCTCCCACACCCACGGAACCCCTTGCTACTAGTCACATGTGTGTCTTTGTAGAAAGCCTCCTGCAATGTTTCTCACCTCCAATCACCACAGCCGCCCTGCCTCGCCTCCTGAAACGGATGCATCGTCTCTGGGCATGTGAGACAGTGGCACTGACCCTCTTCCTGAGAAGTCTTCTCGCGGGTAAACTGCACTGGCGACTCCATTTTAAACAGCTGGAGGTCAGGGGCAGGCTTGTGGGCCCACCTGTCACCTTGCACAAAGGCCAGAACACAGTAGGCACGCAATGGTTGCTGCCTGCCCGTCACCTGCGTGCCAACTGGTTACAATTTCTGTTGGTGTTGATGTTAACAAAATCTTGGGTAAACTGAGGGATGCCTTCTTACAGTATTGTTGTAGTTGAGCCTGAAAGGGAAGGAGGGCTCTTAAAATTTTAGTTAGGAAAATATTATAAAGTCAATCTACTGAATAAGACACCCTTGAAAACAGACCAAAGATGATTAAAAAAACACACACACAGAAAACTCCTTCAGCAACCCCTAATGTTCCTAGATCTTCGGTTTCACTGAAATTATGTTTATGAATTCAAACACATTAACTATAAAATAACCTACAACTGTATTATTGCTTTATGTTCTAAGACAACTAAATGTCAGTATAGATGATATTATCTTCATTTAAAAACTAGTGCTTAATTGTCAACGACAATATTCATAATAGGCAGATTGTTAAAACATTAATATTCCAAATAAATCTTAAGTACCCGTGCCTTCCAAGGGGGGCGGTTAGGTGTGTTTCGTGATGAACAGTAAGACCCAAAGGTAAATGTTCATTACTTAAATGCCCAACATTCCATGCCCCCCTGAAAGGAAGCTCTGCTAATGGCTGTGCCGAGCCCCGAGGACACTGGTGTGAAAAGCCCGCTCAGGTTACATAATCGATGCTACATTCTTGTGGTCACCATGTGAGCACGGAGTCTCTTACATAACACTGCCGTGTTAGGACACGACACGAAATAATGAAGACGTGGCCATTAAGGAAAAACAAGGAATCCCTTTGGAAGCCCCGTGAGGTCTGTGGCATGCTGAAGCAATTTTCATTTCCTCAAAAACATGCAGACCAGACTAGAACCAGGAGACCTGGTTAACCAACACTTTCACCGAACTTTTACAGGTCCGGGGTGTCCGTTTCGTTTAAGACTGTGCTTCCAGAGTCAAATAAACGCTGGGTGGCAGAATTGTATGCATATATGTCGTATAGAAGATGCCCGAAAGAGAGGCGTTTCTTTAGGAGTACAAGCCCCATTAAAGCATTTGAGTGGACAGTGAGCACCGCCCGGCTGGTGTGGCTCAGTGGCCTGAGCACCGTCCCGTGGCCCAGGAGGTGCCAGGCTCCATTCCCGGTCAGGGCACACGTCCAGGTTGCAGGTTTGACCCCAGTAGGGAGCATGCAGAAGGCAGCCCATCGACGTGTCTCTCTCATCAGTGTTTCTCTCTCTCCCTCTCTCCCTTCCTCTCTATCTAAATATCAGTAAAAACATGTTTTTAACCAGAAGGAAAGGGAGCACAGAGGAGCGTCAGGGATAGGAAGCTGGGGTCCGGGAACAGCTTACATGCCCCCAGGGGTGCGCCCTGAGCCTCAGGAACCCCTTAGGCACCAGTGAGCGTAGCATTTCCTGCCAGGCTGCCTTCTAATCCCTCCCGTGTCTGTCCCACCACGCGGCGTGACGGCAGCGTGTGCTGTTTGAAGGGTTCACGGAGTTTGGAACACGCAGGGCTGCGTCTGTGGCTTGGACATTGTTTCCGCTCACACAGCCTGAGCCTCTAAAAGCCACGTTTTCCTGAGGAGCCTTCACGTCTACCCAAGGGGGTCGGATGCCGTTATGGGGAAAGAAAAGCGGTCAGGTCTTACAGATTTGTCTCACAAACAAGCATCAACATGGCTCATTCCATCAGGAGCATGTTTTCCTTTTTGTTCATCTGGGGGGGGGGGGAAGCCAGGGGCACAGGTGGGCACCCGGAGGTGCTCTGGTCTGGACCAGGATGGACGGGCATTGAAGGGCGGGCAGCAGGGCACACGGGGAACTGCTCTGACGTCAGGCCTGGCTCGGGAAGACAGGCTCTCCCTGTGCTTCTCTACAGAAGCACCCAGAGGAGCCCGGCACCCACGTCCGTCCGCTAGGCTGCGTCCCACACGCTGCGGGGCCCACGTTTCAGTCCTTGTCTAGACGGGGCCAGCCCCCCTGCTGGCAAGCACCCCCGCCCCCGTCTGGGAAAGCTACGCTGCATGTGAGCTACAGCTAGAGCTTTGTACATGGAATGGGCCCTGGTGAGAAAAAATAATTCACAAACGCCCCAAGGCAGGCAGGCAGCCTTGTGCTTCTCAGCCCGTGGGTCATCGCCACCTGACCCAGAGCCAGAGAAACGTGCCAGCATCACCAGGTAGCGGGAGGAAGGAGAAACGGAGGCAGCGTCTCTCCCATGATTGCCTGCCACCCCCGTTCTGCTTGTTCACACTCTGGGGCTTACTAAGTTTCGGGGGGCACTCGGTAACATCATAGTCACCCAAGGTATTGTCGCAAAAGTGGGGTTTCCGCCCTGGCCGGTTTGCCTCAGTGGATAGAGCGTCGGCCTGTGGACTGAAGGGTCCTGGGTTCCGTTCGGGTCAAGGGCACAGGCCCGGGTTGTGGGCTCGATCCCCAGTGGGGGGTGTGCAGGAGGCAGCCAATCAATGAGTCTCTCTCATCGTGGATGTTTCGCTCTCTCTCCCTTCCTCTCTGAAATCAATAAAAATGTTTTTTAAGTGCGATTTCCCCACACACAGCTCATTTGCATACTGACGTGCAGGCCGATGTCGGGGAGGGTCTCCCTGTGCCAGACACAGCAGCCTGAGTGGAGGTGCTGGCCACGCGCGGGCAGCCTCCCGAACTCCCATCTGGTCCCCGCGCTCATTTCACGGCTCCGGTGAGAACCCTGCGACCCGCTAGCCTGTGAGCAAGTTTGCTTTGCTCCTCCTCCCTCCAGCCTTCATTCTGCTAGCCACTTCCCCTGGAAGTTTCCAGAAATCTCCACCCAGGAGACTTGTGCTCCTGCCCCATTATCGTGCACTACGCCTATGGGCATCCAAATTCATCCTACGTGAGGACGCAGCCCTACACAGATAACCCACCACTCCTGCTATCAGTGATAGAAATCCGTTCAGCGTATCAGCCCTGCTTGGAAAAAGTCTTCTCCTTTCTCGCCAGGAGAGGTGAGTCCGCGGTGGATGGGCAACCTCAGGCCCAAGGGACCGGCCCTTACACCCCGGAGCTGAGTGGCATGAATGACCAGTTGGCTCAGCTTACCATGGGTCACTTTTTAAAGGACCCAGCTGGCCCAGACCCAAGTTTTCCACTTGTGGTCGCACTGGGCAGGACGGGACCATCGGCATGAGCTCAGGCTGGGCCGCCTGGCAGGGGACCCGACAAACAACGCTGCCGCACGTGGACGCTCAAGGTGGGGAACCAGAGAGCAGCCTCGGGTGGCGGCAATGTGCACATTCTGTAGAAACTTCATCGGCCCTCTCCTTCCACAGGCTCTGTGGTGGCCTGGGTCCCAAAACGTGGCCCAATGGCCTGTGTTTTATGGTGTGTAGACTGACATTCTCCTAGCATGAGTCACCAATCACAACCTTTACCATTCAGCGGTGTTTGTGGGCCACAGCTAACAGCTGTACCCCGGAGTCACTGAGACACCAAATGGGGCATCATTAACTCCGAGGAACTCCTCTGGTAATAGGAGCTTAGAAATGCTGGCAAGCACGTTCTGAAGATTCTCCTACTTGCTTGGCATTGAACTATTAAACCAAGTTAAAAATGATTGTGATGCTCATCTAATCATCCTATATAATAAAAGCCTAATATGCTAAGTGTCTGGTCTTCTGGTTGTCCGTTCAACCAGTCGAAGAATAATCTGCTAATGATATGCTAAGGACGCTCAACCACTCACTATGACCACCATGGGGCAGAGAGTCGACCCGTCAACCAGTCGCTATGATGTGCACTGGCCACCAGGGGGCAGATGCTTCGACTGGTAGGTTAGCTTGCTGCTGGGGTCCAGCCACTTGGGACTGAGCAAGATGGGCCAGACATGCCCTGGAGCCCTCCCGTGGCCCCTCCCCAGCTGGCCAACCTCCCACATCCCTCCCCGGCCCCGATCACGCACCGGTGGGGTCCCTCAGCCTGGCCTGCACCCTCTCACTATCCAGGATTCCTCGGGAGATGCTGGAGAGCCGGTTTCGGCCCGATCCCGCAGGCCAGGCCGAGGGACCCCGCTGGTGCACAAATTCGTGCACCGGGCCTCTCATCTCACATAATTGACACATAAGTTACGGGATGGTCCCTTCACTTAAATGCGAATGTTTCCTGTGATCGCCTCTTCTGAACTCTGGAGTTACCCAGAGGGAGCGTTGTTCATGGGAAGCTGGTCAGGTTGGAGGTGATAGAGAGGCTGACGATGTCTGGGGTCTCAGGGCACCCTGAACTTTGAGCATCATCCATGCTTTAGGTGAGGACCAAGAGTGGGGATTTACGTATTCGAGCAAATGGAGAAGTCACAGTGGACTGGGGAGCCTTCAGATGAATTACGATAGAGCCCCAATACAGGGAGGGGCAAACGGCGGTCTGCAGTTGTTCACATGGAAAACCCTACATAATAAAGAGGTAATATGCAAATATTCATTACGCCGTGATGGTAAGGACCGATGGGCAGGAGGGCAGGGCAGCGAGCCACGAGCTGCAGAGAGCTACTCGTGCACAGATTCATGCGCAGGGCCACTGGTAAAGTAACAATTAATAAGAGATCATGCAAGAATAAGCTCTGTTTCGTGTACTTGCAACTGTAAGGCCTGCTTCTGCCCCGCCCTGGATGCAGGATACCTTGGTCATGTTACCCGACAGCTGCCTGGTGTCTACACATCCCATTCTGCCACCTTCTCCTTTGCTGTTAGGACCTTAACAAGTGGCAGTGGACATACCCATGGCCCATGGCTCTCCCAGCCACCTTTCCAAACAGCTGCATGGTGAAGAGATGAATGCCACAGGTTTTCGATGTGTCAACGTACCATCGCCCTTTGGGGGCAAGAAGTTCACCATTTCTTGAAGAATAAAGAGTAAATCATCTTTTTCTTATTTTTACTTTACTTAATCCCTTCACCTGTTTCACCTGGCTCCACTGGCCGCTGTCTGCCTGTCCTCCGTGCTGTGTTCTCTATGTGAGTCTGGGCAGGGGGAGGGGGGCGGGGCTGGGTGAGAGAAGTGAAGGGATTCAGCAGAAAAACGAAACTCATAAACACAGACTACAGCATGCGGATGACCAGAGGGCTGGGGCAGGTTGAAGCATGTAGGGGGATAAATGTCACGAAGGAGACGTGACATTGGGTGGTGAGCATGTGATACACTAGACAATGACGTGTTATAGAACCGTACGCCTGAAGCATATACAATTTTATTAACCAACTAGAAGCCCGATGCACGGAGATTCATGCTAGAATGGGCTTTCCTTTCCCTGGCTGCTGGCACCACCTTTCCACTCCAGCCCCGCCCCTTTCCGCTCAGGCCCCGCCTTCCCACGCTGCCCAGATGCCCTGAGAGACCGGGGGTGGGACAGAACGCCTGTGTCGCCGTCACTCGGCGCCTGTGTACGCAAATTAACCGCCATCTTTGTTGGGTTAATTTGCATATCACTCCTGATTGGCTGGTGGCGTAGTGGAGGTACGGTCAATTTACATGTTTGTCTATTATTAGGTAAGGTAACTCCAATAACTCTAATAAAATATGTATATATGGTGTCCCAAAATGTACACACACCCTTTGAATAATTATAAAGGCAGTGTTAATTAAATTAAGACTCACTTTCAAACGTGAGCTCTCAGCTGCTACATGTGTACACATTTGGGGGAACAACCATCCTTGTCATGAACCCCCAGAGTCCACGTGCTTCTGTGACTGTCATCCAGGGACCGCTCTAGGGAGAGCCCTCTTCTGTTTCTGTTTTGATGGCGTTTCCTAACCCTCTCAGCCTGAGACGGCTAAGCCTGGTAACGTCATTTTTCATGGATTCCATGGCCGCAGTGACCCAGAGTGATCGGGGTGCACGTGGAACCCCTAAAGAGCATAAATACAGCCCAAGTCCTCCTGGCCTTCGTCTGGGAGCTGAACACACGCCATCGGCACAGCCATCGGCACAGCCCTGGTGATGCGTCAACCAGGAGGAGTAAGCACTGGCGCCTGCACCGCCGTCCCACCCGGGGCTGTGTGTCTCCCGGTGAGTGTGCTCCCGGTGGCCGAGCCAGGAGACTTCGTCCACTGTCAGAGCTGCTCCCAGCACCCCGCCCCCCGCACCCCAAGTGGCCTCTCTGGCTGGAACTGGGGTCTGTTTTGTAGACCTTGCACACCTGGATTATAACCCTGACGCAAAGCGGCCCGGAAGGCCAGCCCGGCTTTGGATCTCCCCTTGAGGCAGGCTGGCGCTTTGCTCTCCAGGCAGGATGTCGGCACTGGCTATCCCAGCCCCAGCCCCGTGCTGACGGAGGCCGGATCACCTATGGGGGACCAGGAAAGTGCCCGCCCCGCGTGGCGGCAGCTTCCCGCCCACGCAGCCGAATTATTGCCGGGGCATGTGCGCTCGGGAGATCTGTCCATCCGTGTTCAGCCAAATTTATTTCTTAAGCTACAGTGAAATACAGGCGGAGTCTGGTTTTATGTTTTTGCCCCGGGATTTAAAGAAACCAATATAAGTACGTTTTCCGAAGACAGGTAATGCAAGCAGACTCACTAAAATATTCCCTTGAATCCTGCATTTAGAACCTGATTCTAGTTATTAAAAAAAAAAAAAAAAAGATTTCCACTAAGTTTATCAAAGTTTCCACCGAGTTTGCCATGAGTTACACAGGTCTGCACAGCTCATATCCCTCCCGCCGGCCCGTGGTGTGAAGCAAGGTCTTGTATGTAGCTTGGCCCGCGCTTTCTCACACCCCGTAGCAGCGCACCGGGGCCGCGAGAGGCACCCATCTTTATGGGGTGTAAGAGTGTCGCCCCACCCTTCACACAGATTAAAATAAAGTGAGGGCCGTGGGCCCACACGGCTCCCAGCAGCTAAGCTGGAATTAACTGCCCAGCGGGTCCCAGCCCAGCCATTGCTAAGCCAACTCACCCAGAAACGAGTCACCAGGCACAGAAGAACTCAAGAAAACCTCATTAGGGAAAGGAAACCTTTTTTTCAAACCGTTGATTTGGCTTCACAATCCCCATTTCACTTTAAAACACCGCCTCCTGAAGGAATTGCCTTCCCGCTCCTGGGTACCTGATAGCTGTGCTGGGGAGGGGAGGGGTCTCCTCAGGCGGGTCAATCGAAATCTGAAAGTAAAAGTATAGATTCACAGTCAAAAGCTTTGCACCGTGGCCCTGCCGGGTAGCTCAAAAGGCTGGAACGCTGTCCTGAGACACCAAGGTCGTGGGTTCAATCCCCACTTGGGGCACATATAAGAATCAACAGATGAACGGATGCGTAAGTAAGAGGGACAGCAAGTGTCTCCCTCTCTCTCTCTCTCTCTCCCCACCCCTCCACTCTGGATTCTGTTTCTCTGGAGACTCCAGAATAACATCCTTCCCTGGGATCCCTTCTATGTTGTCAAGCCACGGCCTTTGTAAGTCAACCCTTTCTCTCCTCTTTTTCTGGGAGAGAAACACAGCCTCGGTGATCCCCTTAAGAATCAAGAACACTTTGGGATTTCCTTTTGAAATGTGAAAGCTCAGATCCCCCGTAACCATTTCCTGTGGATTCCAAAATACAGTGATTAAAGAGTGTCCTCCCCGCCCCCTCCCTACTCTCCGGGCCTTCCGGACACAGTTTTGGGTGACGCGATTCTGTGCCGGCCCGGCCCCCGCTAGCGTCCCTCCCAACATGCTTCTGAAATCCTCAGTGCCACACAGCCTCGCCCGCCCCCTCGCCGCTTCTCCCTCTCTCTCTCTTCCTACTAACGGTTTTTGTACATTAGCTCTTACCAAAAAAAAAAAAAAAAAAAATCCCTCTGAATGGTAAATTAGCACCACATAGGCGGACACTCTATCCTAGCAACAGCCACCAAACCCACTGTCACCCACACGGACACCGTCTGCTTCCTTCTAGAAAGAGACTCGCAGCAGCCCGCCCGCCCTCCCCCGGCTCCCGTTAGGCACATCATCAGATGAGAGGAGACGGGAGGTCGTCCAGAAAACACTCCCATTGAAATGATGGGTCTGGAGATCCCGCCATTTCCCACGGGTGTCTGGGCAACACGCATGCAGCCTGTGTTCCGTCCAGGTCAGTGTGGCCGGGGGTGTCCAGCACAAGGGGCCGTCATAGCCATGGCCTCGGTCTACCTTCAGAACACCGTACAGGTGGGTACACCTGAAAGGGGGGCGGGGAGACCTAAGAACGCCCCAAGGCAGGTACCTCTCGTTTAAGCTGGGTAACCAGAGCCTCGCCTTCGTGCCTTCGTGTCTTTATGCTGCAGGGACCAGCCTCCGGTGCGAGCAGAAAGCATCACAGTTGACACAGAGAAGTCATGACGAACCTTCCTAGAGAGGATATGGGCCGGAAAAGGCTGCCGGGAAAAGGCACGTCTGGGTTCTGACGCAGCTCTGACCGCCCAGCCCTTGGGGGGCTGTGGGGCCGCCTCCTCCTCCGGACAGACACCCTGTAGAGAGCCCGTCAGCCCAGCGAGGCTGGGCCCCCAAAGCTGCTTGCAGGCTGTGCTCACGATGAGAAAATCCACACAGTAGCTGGGCCGTGAAGGGCTGCTGTCCAGCTGTTTCCGCTGTAGAAATGGTATGTTACACGGCTCAGCCTCATCCATAGCTGGGCCCTCTCTCGGCTTCCTTTTGAGACACAAGGTCTCACGTGTCCGGTGTAGCATGCAGAGAGGATGATGGGACGTGGCACTTCAGGAGTAGCCTCTATCTTACAATCACCAGGGCTCAGGATGGGACCAACGGTAGGTGCTGTTGAGAACTATTCAGTTCCCAAAGTGGGTACTATTGGGTACCCATGGTGACTACGAGCAGGTGCTATCCGTACCCACGGTGGCGATGGCGGGGTATTATGGGGTGTTGTTTGGGACCATGGTTGGTGCTGTTGAGTGCTGTTGGGTACCCATCGTGGATACGTTGAGTCCTATTGGATGCCTACGTCGAGTATTGTTGGGTGCTGTTGGGTACCCGTGCTGGGTGTCGTGGGTACCTGTGATGGGCACTGGCGGGTATTGCTGGGTGCTGTTGGGTACCCGTGCTGGGTGTCGTGGGTACCTGTGATGGGCACTGGTGGGTATTGCTGGGTGCTGTTGGGTACCCGCGCTGGGTGTCGTGGGTACCTGTGATGGGCACTGGCGGGTATTGCTGGGTGCTGTTGGGTACCCGCGCTGGGTGTCGTGGGTACCTGTGATGGGCACTGGCGGGTATTGTTGGGTGCTGTTGGGTACCCGTGCTGGGTGTCATTGGTACCTGTGATGGGCACTGGTGGGTACCGTTGGCTACACCACGAAGTACTGGGATAGGAACAAAAGCAATCATCGAGTTTGTGCTTTGGTGGTTCTCTGAAGGAGTGTAACATCTCATCGGGAGAAGTGGAATGTCTTCTCTGGGGTTCTGGGAGTCATATACTACAGAGAGACGTAAGGCCTCATACAGCACTTGGCAAATCCTAAAATGTAAGTGAGTTGCTCCCAAAAACAACAACAGGCAGGATCACAGTTCAGCTGCAGCAGCACCCACGGGGCCAACAAATGGAAAACCACTCAGTCCCCACTCCCCAGAAGGCAAACTTCCAGCTACAGCTCGAGGGGCTTTCCCGGGGATGGGCGGCTCGCAGGCACAGTAAGGAACGAAGAAATGGAGTCCTGATTACATAAGTTGACCTTGAACTTGAGTCACAATCTGTGGGTAATTTTCAGGTAAAGGAACCTGGAGCAATGTCCACTGCGACACAGACACGTGAAAACACAGAACCCGCCTCCTGCCTGAATGCACCTGCTTCCTGCTACACGTATCAGAAGGTGTAGGATGGGCGCTTCTGTGCTGACATCGCTCCGTTGCCATGAACCGTGTTATTCTGAAGACTCTCAAGGCCCTTCCTAAGCCACATGGGAAAGCCCCAGAGAGAGCCCACAGGGGACGCTCGCTGTGAGCGTCAGACAGGCCCGTCTTCGAGTCTCTGTTCACTCACAGCGCCCGCTTCGTGGAGCACCAGGGGGGTCGGTCTGCCTCGCCCACACGCCCACGTGACGGACACCAGAGTCTCCATCATTGAATCAGTTCCCAAGTGGAGGATGGTGACGTCTGCTGCTCAAAAAGGAGTAAAACGCCGACCCCCTAACACGCAGGTCCAAGGTCTATAGAAAGAGGAACCATTTTAAAAGAAAAGTTCAAAATTATATTTTTCAGTCATCAGTGCTAACATCAGTCATTGTTCTGGAAAGGGGCGTGTGTGTGCGCATGCGCGCACATGTGTGTGTGTGTGTGTGTGTGTGTGTGTGTTCCCTTAAAGCCGAAGGCCAGTCATCCTGAGGGTTTGAGAAAGGGCCGCCACGCCCAGAGCTGCAGATTCGGGTCTGGCTGGGGCTGAGGATGCCAGCTCCTCCTGAGTTCCCAGTGATACCGAGGCTGCTGCCCAGCGTCCCGCCACCCCTTCTGTTCCTTTTTAACCCTCACTGAGGGTATTTCCATTGGGCTTCTGAGAGAGAGGGAGGGAGAGAGGAACGTGGAGAGAGAAACGTCATTATCAGAGAGACACATCGATCGGTTGCTGCCTACGCGCACCCCGACCAGGGCTGGAGATGGAGCCTGTGATGCGGGTACCTGCCCTTGACCGGAAATCGAACCCGAGACCCTTCGGAGCAAGGGCCCATGCTCTCACCACTGAGAAACACCGGCCAGGGCGCTGTCGCCTCTTAAACCAATAAGGGACCCTATCATCATAGCATCGACCGCCCTCCTAAACAGAGCGCACTGCGGCCAGGACACGGGCAGCATCCGTGAGAAACTGTCCTGAAATACGCTCATTAGCACGCAGAATGGCCGGAGCTGCAGCACCGTGTCAAAGGCGTGGCCCCGCCGTCATGGCGACCGCAGACACGGCGGCTGCCACCCCCGCTCTTTCTGCCCCGACGGCGGCCACAGGGAGCGAGAGGCTCAGGGGGTCACGGAGGCCCTCCGCCAGCCTGCGGCCTCGTGTCTGTCTGCGCTCGTGCGATCAGCTTAATTGTTCGGAATCGATGGTCGCCGTCAAAGGCGGGGACGTGGCGCACGGAGCAGTGGGTGTCACTCTGGAAAACCTGTGTCACGTGGCCGGAGCAAGCCCCCTCCATCCGCGATCAGTCCTCGATGTGCTGCGCTCCCAGCAACCTCCTAAAGCCGTCAGCTGTGTCTGAGCTCCTCGCTTGCTATCACCTGGGCCAGGAAGGGCCACCGTGAGGGAGGTCTGGACCCTAGCTGATGCCAGCGGGAAGCCACTACCCCCAGCCGGCTGTGCCTGCACCTTCGGGTCCGGGTAGGCGCCCCTCCGATTTGCTCCTGCAGACACCTGAACTCCCCCCATTCTGCCATCGGTGTTCCCCTTGCCGTCCGTCCACGTGGGCCATGGGCCTGCCTTGGAGTGCAGCTCCCGACAGTGTGTATCCTCAGCAACCTTTCGGAAAGAAGGGAGGGAAGGAAGGAAGGAAGGAAGGAAGGAAGGGAGGGAGGGAGAGAGGGAGGGAGGGAGGGAGGGAGGAAGGAAAGAAGGGAGGGAGGGAGGGAGGGAGGGAGGGAGGGAGGGAGGGAGGGAGGGAGGGAGGAAGGAAGGAGGGAAGGAAGGAAGGGAGGGAGGAAGGAAGGAAGGAAGGAAGGAAGGAAGGAAGGAAGGAAGGAAGGAAGGAAGAAAGGGAGGGAAGGAGGGAGGAGTGGAGAGAGGGAGGGAGGGAGACTGCAGGTGGTGACAATAATCCTAAAGGGATCGAGTATCAGAGCAGGACACAGGTCTCCAAGGACAGGTGGACAGAGACCAGGACCCAGGACATGCTGAAAACTTCGGGTGGGGCTTCCCCAACACAGCCTCCTGGGAATCAGCAGCTTGCATGCGAAGGAGAAGCAGAGAGGGACCACACACACACACACACACACACACACACACACACACACACACGACCCCATGAACCAGCTCGGCAGTCACATTTGTCCACGTGTGCTGCGGGCCTCTGTGTGACAGGCGGATTCACCCACGTGTCCTTAGCTGAGATCCTGCTCAAATCCCTTGAGGTGGTTTTTATCACAGGTGACTGACAGGTAAGTAATCACATCTTTAAAAGCGAAGCCATCCCCGCCCGCCTGCTCGCCGCATTAAGCAGCAAGCGCCTGCCTGTCATGGCATTGGTCCAGGTGGGATCCAGGCTTTCCTTCGGGGAAATGGACCTTCCAGAAAGCTTCCCACCAGCCCCGCCCCATCCTTGTCCTCATCACCCCGTGTTGCAGGAGCGGTTCCCCGCGTGGGTGAGCAACCTCCCCCGGAAGACGCCCCCCAGGACGCGGGCCCCGGGTGGGGCTCCCACCCCACACCAGCGAGGCTGGGCCATCTCAGAGCCCAAGCCGGCGGGGCACACCCAGGGCTCAGCTCAGTGGGAAGAGCGCAGGGCACAGGGCTCCCTGGGGAGGCGCCTCCCTGGTGGACTATAACATGGGAAAGCAGAATCCACCACAGGACACACCGGGTTCAGGGTGAGGCAGGTGGGAAGGAAGCCATTAAGAAGGAAAACCGTGAGCGGGTCACGCTGACAGGAGGAAATCCGACCCACGACCCGATTGCCTCGGTGAACAGGGAGAGGCACCCTTTTTGGTTTAAGGGGGCTCCTTAGAGGGCGGGGCTGGGGACCCGTGCCGAGGACCGAGCCTCGTCCTCCCCAGATTGTTGCTCTCAGCCCTGAGTGCGCAGGGCCGCACCCACCCCGGGTCTCTGTGCAGATGGGGTCCCTCTGCGGGAGCCCTTCCTCCACACCAGCTGTGAGCCCGCCTTTCCCCGCCGCTCAGCGCTGAGCCCGGGTCCTGGGACAGCACAGAGTCCCGCCTGTGATGCTGGGGCTTGTGCTGCTCACTGGGCCTGAGGGTCACGGGTGCCGGTAGGTACTTCCAGGTGTGATTTCCCCAGGAGCTGCGCTCACCCTCGACGCTGTACCAGCCCTCGGTCTTCACCTGCCACATCCTTCCCTGGTTGTTCGGGGCGGCGCCCTGGCCACGCCCCAGAGCCTGGCTAGTGGTTTTGTTGTAAACATTAGAGTGAGTGTTGGATTCTTGCAGGGACAACATTTTAAATTAAGAGGGCAGAATACAACCATTTCAAAACTAAGGACCGCAATGTCAAATGCATTTGGTAGGAAGAGAAATAGCTATGTTTTTCTTTCCTTTTCTCTATAAAATTTATTTTTATTTATTTCACAGAGGAAGGGAGAGGAGGAGGGAGGAAGAGAGAGAGAGAGAGAGAGAGAGAGAGAGACACACATTAGTGATGAGAGAGAATCATGGATCGGCTGCCTCCTGCACGCCCCCCACTGGGAATCGAACCGTGACCTCTGGTTCATAGGTCGACACCCATGTTTTTCCATCACATCATACATTACATCGGCCTGTGTCCTGTTTCCCACATTTTGGTCAGAGCTTTTGAGGAAAGCCTGGGGAGCGCACTAGACCGTTGGCCGTTGGGGGCGGGGGGGGGGGGCCGATGGAAGCACAGTGCTGTGGCCTGCGATGCTAGGCACCCCGTTTCCCCCCAGGCGGGCGGCGCTCATCCCACATCAGCCCCCCTCCACACGGCCCCCACAGAGCCTCCTCCTCCGGGGAGGGTACTCTGTGCGCTCGGCAAGGCTTTGGAAAATGCAAAGTAGTTTGATGTGAAGGAGAGTGACATGCGTGACATGAGAATGAAAGCAACGGTTCTT
This sequence comes from Corynorhinus townsendii, assembly GCA_026230045.1. Taxonomy (NCBI): domain Eukaryota; kingdom Metazoa; phylum Chordata; class Mammalia; order Chiroptera; family Vespertilionidae; genus Corynorhinus; species Corynorhinus townsendii. Next base: position 1,392,448 of record JAPDVU010000004.1, on the reverse strand, counting down.
TTAAATGTCATACGATTCTCTGTGCTCCCAGTCGAGCACCCCAAAAATAACTCAGAGTGCGGCTGGGTCCCGAGGTCCTCTCTTCCCTCTGCCCACCCCCAGGTGCGCCCACACCCACCCCACCTTCCTGCCCTGTCGGCACAGCCCCCCCCCCCCGCCCCGTCCCCCGCCAGCTCCCCACGCTGAGGCCGGCTGCGGCGGCAGGGCGTGCTCACTGCAGGGAGCTGCGGAGCCACGTCGGAGGCTTTCTGAGCCATGGAGTCAGTTACCACCTGAGGCCCAGGCTGGTCCATTAAAATAAAGAGGAGGCTCCCCCCCACCCCCCCGGCTGTTTCCCTCTGACAAAAACAGAGGAACTGCCCGGTCGGTGTGGCTCAGCGGTCGAAGCATTGCAGGAAGGCTGGTGGGCTCGCTCCCCGGTCGTGGTGTGGACGTGAGGCAGCTGGTCAATGTTTCTCTCTCCCTCTCCCTCCCTCGCTCTCTAGAATCAACGAAAGACATATCCTAGGGTGAGGACTAAAAAAAAATAAAATAAAAAATATAGAAGGGCTGCCAAATGGAGAAGCTGGCGGAATAAAAAGTTTCTGCTCAGAACAAGCGCCCGACAGTGAGACCGACTCTACATCCTGTCGCTTCGACCTGACTTTCCCACGAGGTCCATCAGCAAGAAGCCATTCCAACGCTGCTGGTCAGTGCGGCAGCGATACCAAGGGACGGCCTCGAAGAAGGCCCTTCCCACAAGTGTGACCTGCAGGCCCACCACCTGCCCGGCCTGCGCCCGCGAGACCTGTGCCCGGGGGACCCACGCGGTGCGAGTGCTGGGAGGCGGCAGGGACAGGAGGCCATGTCGCCCAGGACTCCTGTCTATCCTGTCCTTATTTAAAATCAACTCAGCTAACCTGTTTGGGTTTGAAGTCACGCGAGACAAAATCACATCCCCCAACGGCACCGTGTCTGCAGCACACGGACAGGCAGGGTGCACGTGGGTTACAGGACATGGGCGCGTGGCGTGCACGCAGACCTCACGCCGGTGCTCCGTCCCTCAGACCTGGTTTCATAGCGAGCCCGTCCACCCCTGTGGCTTCCGTGGAGCCGGGTAAGCTCAGCGTCAGGACCTTGAAGGTGACGGTGGCTAGTGCTGCCTGGATTGAGGGGGCGCTGCCCCCCTGCCCGAACCCCCCAGCTCCCGCCCCACGCGGCCCTGCGGCAGCCTGGCCCATTGCCATGCTGGGCCGTGACCTCTGAGTCGGGCTTGTTTACCGTTTTGTCCCAGGATTTGAAAACAAGCACTCGGTAAGTAGGCACGGAATTAATGGGTCTTAATTGCACCCTGTAGGCTGGCTGAAGGCACCAGATGAGGCGATAAGCAGGCGCTTGCATCATCGCTGAAGCCCTTAAGATGAGTCACCCCTTGACCAGGTCCCTTTGTGCTCAGTAATTGTAGGTGGAAAGATGGGGCGGGCAGGGTGACTCCAGAGGCCCTGGGGGCAGCAGGACAGGATTCACGGCCAGCCGCACCCCCATCCACCTGCTTCCACGAGAGAGGACAGCAACCCCAGCCTCTGGGTGCTGGGAGCCTGCAAAGTGGTTCTCCTCATATTCAGAGAGGGGAAGGGGATGAGGTTTAGCTTAGATTCTGGGGCGTCACTTCATAGCAGATGGGTGCACCGTGAGAGGTGCAGGCCTCTGTGAGTGAGGGTGAGGGTGAGGGGGATTCAGGATGAAGCCTCGGGCCTGCCCTGTTGTCACCCTCACCATCACTGGCCTTGACAGACACTCCTGCTCCCCCGCCAGCATGGGCCCTGCCCTCTGGCTCCCTGGGCCCTGCCCCCTGGCTCCCTGGGCCCTGCCCCCTGGCTCCCTGGATCTCTCCCATTTAGATGCTCTTTTTGGAGGTCGACCCTCCTGCAGAAAAGAGAGATCCCCCCTCGCGGTGAGACGCCCCGTTCGCTGCCTGTGAGCTTGGCCTATCCGATCAGCGCTGCCCCCTGGGAACAAGGAACAAGCGCCCCCACCTGCCAGCCGGCTCCCCGCAGTCTGTAGAGGGTCCTGGAGGAGGCCTCTGCGCACACGCCGTCCCCCTGACCTCACCTCCCCTGGAACCTCTGTGCAGGCTCGCCGCCCGCCAGGGGACAGCTGCGGCCAGGCCCACACGGCATCACATGGCACGCCCTGTCACCACGTCCCTCCTCGGTGCGGGTCCCACTTGCTCACGTCTCCTTGAACCGCTCTCCCTCTTGGCCTCTGGGCCATGCACAGCAGTCCCCTCCCTCCTCTCCCCTCCCTGCGGCATCCCTGCAGCATCCCTGCGCCCTGCGGCATCCCTGCGCCCTGCACTCTAAGTGCCCGTGGCGGGCGGGCGGGCGGGCGCGGGTCTCAGCTGCCAGGACACGGCTCTCTCGGCGTCTCCACTGGAGCAGTGATGGCGAACGCCACCCTCGAATGCCTCCTGGCTCCTGTCGGTCCCTCAGCCCAGGGGCACCCAACTCACTGTCCACTCAGCATCCTTCAGATGCCCCTCTAACAGGCCCCGCCCCCACACACACCGGAGACCAGCTCTCCTCCCTCCACAGCTCCGTCTGGGCCGAAAGCCAGAGCAACCAGTCAGCGGGACCGTTCCTCTCCTCTCTTCCCGTCCACGTCCCGCCCACCGCGTCTTCCGATGGTGCCCCGACACCACACGGAGGCTTCTGTGTCTTCCATTCCCCGCCCTGAACGTGAGCCGTGGTCACAGGACTGGATCGAGGTTCTCACCGGGTTCCCGGGGCCAAGAGAGAAACAGCGGAGCCGCGCGATGTTGGTGGCAGGAGGCGTGAGCGCCCCCCCAGTGGCTCCGCCCCCCCCACCGCGCTGGGCACAGTGCGTCTGCGGGCACAGCCAGCGAGGGGCTGCGTTTCCCCCATGAACACGCGTCACCCCCAGGCTGACGGCTGTTAAGGCGGTGAGACACGGCCAGGCGCACGCTCCTTCCGTGCTTCAGGAGCTCTGTTGCCAGGGCTCTCACCGTCTCGTTTCGTAAGAAACGTTTCAAATAAACAGGACCTTTCTGCTCGGAACTTGCCTCGCCCCAGAAACGGTCAGACAGAAGATGCGAGGTGCGGTGCGGAACGTGCGCTGGCGTGGTGGCGAAGCAGACGTTACACGTCCCTGCGCTCAGGACTCGTTTGGCCGTGGTGGTAATCAAGGTGTGTGACCTCACCCCACAAAATGACGGTACAAAGGAAGTGTGCCAGTCAGCGAGGCCCTCAAACATAGACGAAAGCAGAGAAACAGCCGCCCAGGCATCTCAGAGAGCGCATGCCGGCCCTTCCCCGCTCTGGGCTCCGTCCGCACAGGGAACCCACAGCGTTCGCACAGGGGACCGTGATCCGCACTTGCCCGGGGCTCCTGCTCAGAGCGAGGACAGACGTGAGAGGAGGGAGGGGTGGGGGTCATAGCAGCGACCGGGGTACCTGGGGCGTGGCGGGAGTCCAGGCTGCCTGCGGCCGGGTCATCGCTCATCTGCTCCCGGGCGTCGGTCCTGCTTCTCGGGGTCAGCAGGGCGGGCCCTTTGGCCCCACTTGACGGTGCGAAGGGGAGGCAGCTGCCTGCAGGGACAAGGGGACATGGGTTAACGTCGGCTGCTCCAGAGACGCCCAAGGGGAGTCTCCATCCAGGGAGACCCTGTAGGACAGTGGTCGGCAAACCGTGGCTCACGAGCCACATGCGGCTCTTTGGCCCCTTGAGTGTGGCTCTAACACAAAATACCACGTGCGGGCATGCACGTACAGTGCGATGGAAACTTCGTGGCCCATGCACGAAGTCAGTTTTCGGCCTGGGAGAGTCTATTTTGAAGAAGTGGCATTAGAACACTCAAGGGGCCAAAGAGCCGCATGTGGCTCGCAAGCCGCGGTTTGCCGACCACTGCTCTAGGACATCAGATGGTGCCCAGGGCCGTAGCTGACCTCGATGTGGGGCACACAGAGGCCCACACGCGCGGCTCCCCACTCTGGATCCGGAGCCGTGACGGCCAGGCCCTGGCATCAGCTCCAGCCCCTGCTTCGGACCCGCCGGGGATGCTGGGAGTGGTCATGGGAGGGCCTGAAGTCAGACTCCACGTGGGAGGTTTCTGAAGGGGTTTCGGGTCAGCCTGCCCTGTGCTGCGCCTCTAACCTTAACCTGCAACGTAGGGACGACTCGATGGAGATCGGGAGAATTATAATGAGCAAAGAGCACACAATTGCTATTGTAACAGCTCTTTGTTCTCTTAAGACAGAAACTACACAGGAAATAACAGCCACCAGTGTGCCCGCCCGCCTGACGTGAGGAGCAGGGCTGCTCTCACCGCTGTGAGCGCATTTCTGAACGCTGTGCCAGAGCGGGATCCCGGGTTTGAGACGGACGCAGTGGTGCCTGTGAGCACAGTTCTGATAGGGTGTGTGTGTGCAGGTGTGCGTGTGTGTGCACATGTGTGCATGTGAGTGTGTGCGTCTGTTTGAGAACATGATGCCGTTTGGAGGGGAAGACCTTCCTTGGGTCACGAGGTTCCGAGCACAACTTTAATGACGGAGGAAGGAGCGGAAGTGAGGGAACCTGAGGCCGATGGGCAAGCCCATGCAGGGCTCGGAGCCGGCCACGCCCGAGGGAACCGGAGGAGGGTGAGGAGCAGCCCCTCGGGGAGCATGGAAGGCAGTCCTTTTCCTTTGTGTTTGGGAAAAGGAGGGGACGGGCGGAGGCAAGAGGGGTGTCGTGAGGACAAGGAAGAGAGGAGGCGCCTAGATGGTCTTGAACATCTGAATGAAATGCACCATCTGTGACCCAAAGAGTTTCCTGTTATTGACTACTCCTGACTTCTAAACCGTTTAAAACCATGGCAAGTCTGTAACAATAAAAGCGAAATATGCTCATTAGACTGGCCGTCCTTCCCGACGAAGCCGTGGCGGCGGTGAGGGCACGGGCAGAGGCGCCCGGCCACTGTGTGAGGCAGAGGCAGCTGCCGCCGCTGCAGCTGGGCAAGCCCCTTGCACGAACCTCGTACAGCGGACCTCTAGTGTATATCTATATATATATAAAGCCAAGCAACCAGACAACCGGACAGCCGGCCGGTAGCTACGACGTGCACTGAGCACCAGGGGGCACATGCTTACTGCAGGAGCGGCCCCCTGGTGGTCAGTGCTCGCCCACAGCCAACCTCCCACGGTCCCTCCCCCATCACCAGGCAGGGGGAGGGACCCCACCCGTGCACAGATTGGTGCACTGGGCCTCTAGCGCTGGTAGAACATGAAATTTACCATTCTAGCAAGTTTACAGCGGCTGGTTCCGTGGCATTAAATGCATTCACATCGCTGTGCAGACATTGCCACGGTCCGGCGCCAGAACTTTCCATCTTCCCAAACTGAAACTCTGTCCCCATTAAACACTCGCTCCCCATCTCCTCCCCCAGGCCCTGGGAGCCACCTGGAATTCACCTTGTCGGTGAGTCTGACTCTTGTAGGAACTTTATACGCATGAACTCATACAGCAGGTGTCCCTTTAGCCTGGCTGATTTCACGTGACAACATGCCCACGCTTCTTCTACACTGCAGTGCTGTCAGAAGCCCTTCCTTTTTGAGGCTGCATCCTCCTGCCCTGGATGGACAGATGGCCTTTGCTTTCCCGCTCACCCCCGATGGGCTGCTCCCGCCTTTTGACGACTGGGAATCACACCACCAGGAACGAACGTGGATGCACAGCTCTCTCTTTGGCCTCCGGCCTCCATGTCTTTGGAGCCTTGTATCCAGAAGCGGATTGCTGGATCCTGTGACAATGCTACACTGAATGTTTTGAGGGACCATCATGCCATCTCCACAGCTGCTGCACCCCTTCCCATTCCCATCAGTAACGCCCAGGGGCCCGATGTTTCCGTGTGCTCACCAACACGCGTTTTCTTGTCATTGTTTGTGAAATAGCAGCCGTGCTGGGGAGAGTAGGTGGGCCTTCACTATGGCTCTGATTGGGTCTCCCTGTGTCCAGGGATGCTAAGCATCGCTTCTCTGCTCACTAAACGTTTGTCCGTCTTCTTTGGAGAAATGTTTACTCAAGTCCTTTGCTCACTTTTTTAAAAAATTTTTTATTGATTTCAGAGAAGAAAAGAGTAGGGGAGAGAGATAGAAACATCAATGATGAGAGAATCATTGATGGGCTGCCTCCTGCACGCCCCCTACTGGGGATCGAGCCTGCAACCCAGGCATGTGCCCTTGACCGGAATTAAATCCAGGACCCTACAGTCTGCAGGTAAACACTCTATCCACTGAGCCACACCAGCCAGGGCCTTTGCTCGCTTTTTAATTGGGCTGTGGGGTATTGTGGCTGTTGACCTGCAGCCTGGACAACCATCTCTGATCAGGTCTGTGATTCACACGTATATCCTCCCATTCCGTGGGGGGCCTTTCTGCTCTGTCTGCTGTGTTCCTGGGGGCGCACAGGTTTTTCGTTTCGATAAAGCCCAACTGACCCCCTTTCTGTGGTTGCCTATGCTTTCTGTGTCAATCCAGGAAACCATTAGCAAGCCCAGTGTCATAAAGCGTTTCCCCTCGATTGTCTCCTAAGGCCTCTGCGCCACAAACCATTCACGCCAGGGACCCTTGGCCAGGAAGCTCCCAGATGATGTGCCAGGACATAGGGGTCAACCGAGGAAAAGGAGAGCCGGCCAGAGGGGGGTGGAGAGAGACCTCACAGGACAGAGGCGCTGGGCGTCCAGGGGGAGCCCTGCAGGCGGGCAGAGCAGAGGGTGGGGGAGCGCTCGGGGGGGGGGGGGGCGCGGTGGGGGGCAGGGCCTGCATGCTGAGGTCACGCGCCGGACATGCGTTGGGAGTAAGTTTGGAAACGGTGTGGTCAGCGGGGACAGACCTGGTCGGGCACTTGGCAACAAGACCATGGGGCCGCTGGAAAACGAAGCTCGTGAGAGCAAGGCCAACGCTGACGCGGGAAAGTAAAAGCTGGTCGAGGGGAGAATGGAACCCAAGTACCCTGTCTGGCTCAGGCATGAGGAATACTGGCAGGGACCAAAAACGCCAGGGCACCGCTTTGCCCAGCTGTTGCATGGATCCCCGGGCACGGAGCTCTCGGGGTGCAGGGCAGCGGGTGGCAGGGGGCGACGGCCTGCCAAGAACAGCCCTCATTTCCATGACAGAAACTCGGCGGTGAGGTCGGCAAACAGAGGACTGGCCGGGCAATCACAATGTATTCTTTAAACAAAGGCCGTAAAAGCCCGAAAAGCAGGGACAGAGGCTGGGAGGGGCTGTTCCTTGGACGCAAGAGGAAGAGGGGCCGGGGGAGCGTCTGTATTCTGTTCTAAGCACTGCAGCACTGTTTGACTTTCAGCACGCGGTCACATGTACTCGGGGAGATAGGTGGACCCCTCGTGCTCCCACGAACTCAGCGCGCTCACGGTCAGGGTCACCCCCGATTCGGAGGTGGGGGGCCCCTGCCTTGAGGCCAGTGGCCCGGGCAGCACAGGTGGTTTCCGAGGGCAGGCCGGCCCGCGTTCAGCCCTTCCTGCCTCCTGAACTAAGCAACAGCCCCGAGCAACCTGGAGACCCCCCAGCAGCCCTGCCTGGCGAGGAGGCCTAGCTGTCCCCCATGTGAAAGTGGGGTGGGGAAGGGGAGGTGGAAAAATGGCAGGAATTCTCCCACGATGGAGCCTCATCCCCTAAACTGCCCTGGGAGGTGGGTTTAAACTTCCGGCTTGAATGTGAATACCAATAATCAATAACATACAGTGGCCGGAATCAACGCCAATTGATCCACCAGCCTGAGAGACGCCCTGGAATGGGACCGATCTGCCTGGCCTGGCTGGCCCGCTGCCTCGTGAGGGAAGGCGCGGCCGGGCATCTCCCAGGGACTCAGCTGAGGGCGGCCCATGGCACGATCCATGGCGAAGAGGAAGGATGTTGCCAGGCAACTGTCGGGTGAATAAACCGAAGTCCAGATTTAAGAAAGGGAAGCGGTCCCCGAATCCTCTGGCCCAGGGTCCAGGGAGGTCAGTGAGCGTGTTCACGCGGAATCCCAGGCGTGACAAAGGGCAGCCGCCCGGACCGTGTGGACGGTTGTCCCTAACTAGCCTTAGAGCTGAGAGCGTCACACAGAACAGCCACGTTAGCCTTTCCAAGGCGGAGGGTCAGAAAGGATGCAGTGCAGAGGGAGGCTGACGCCGCGCTGAGCGGGGCTGTCTGACTCACACCGAGCCCTTCCAACGGGAAAGGCGTCGCCGCTGTTGGGATCCGCCCCTGTGGCGCGGGACCCGGAGGGGGGCGGTGAGAGTGTCCTCGCCCCAAGACCAGCTCTCCGGCACCGGCGTAGGGACGCATGTCTGCTTTCCCCCCGAGACTCATACTCGGCAAGAACAAGTTAAAAAATATATATGGATTTCAGAGAGAGGCAGGGAGCGGGAGGGAGAGAAACATCCCTGATGAGAGAGAATCCTGGACCGGCTGCCTCCTGCACGCCCCCCACGGGGGATCGAACCCACAACCCGGGCCTGTGCCCTGACCGGGAATCGAACCGTGACCTCCTGGTTCCTAGGCCGACGCTCACCACGGAGCCACACGGGCCGGACTGCGCTCCGCTGCTTTCTCTTTGCCGCAGGGAAGGTGATACGCGGAGCTCTGAATTAAGACCCAAGGAAACGCCCTCAGAAGGAAGGTGGACGCGCACTCCTCGGTGGCTCTGGACAGCCCGTCCGTCACTCTCGTTTCCTGTCCGCACCCTAAGTGCCACTTACAGACGCTGACGTCGTAAGTGGTTCCAGACCCCGCCGCGGCCACCGTGGAGACGAGAGCGATGGGATCCAGATGCTTTCCTGGTAAACAGGTCCTCTGTCGGGAAAGCAAGCGGGACAGGAAGGAACTCACTGATGCCCGAGAGGATTATCACGTACGAGGTCCCTGCGCCTTGGCACCCGGTGAGCACGCAACCCCTGGTGACCCACTCGCCTGCAGGGACCTGCGTCTCATCGGGTCCTGTCACTTTTTAAATGATCCATCGGTTCATTGTAACGCTGCTAATGCCTTACAGTGAGCACAGCCTGCTGGATGGTGCCGATACATAAATTAGGAGAGCCAAGGCTTAGTAAACCCCCAAAGCCACTAAAAAGTCCCCGAGAGCCACGCAGGACGGTCTGGTCACGGGCACACTCATCGTGGGTGTTGGGACGCGAGGTTAGGAATTGCACTGTTTCCCAGGCCCCGGGCTCCGGGGCGGTCACGCGGACGGACGTGCACTAAATAACCGCAGGTTAGTATATTCCATCCACTGTAGTCTTCCCAGTGCTGCTGAGTGGGACAGAATAACGCCCCCGGGTGTGTGGGGTCATTCTACAGTGTCCTCTCGGCATGAGATGAGCATTCAAGGCTGTTCCCCGGGCCCGCCCGGCGCGACAGGAAGCAGCACAGGGACGGCCCCGCTGTGCGGAGAGCGGGGGGCTCCTCCACCCTACACCTCCCACGCGTGTCACTCCCACTCGGTGCCAGAGGTTAAGGTTAACTCACTCTCGCCAGGAGAGCTCCAGGTCACATGACCGTGGGGCCTCTGTGCTGTTCCCCAGTGCCCTGAACACACAAGCGACGGTCCTACCACCCTAAGCCGGTGGGACAGCAGCCTGCCGGCGCCGGGGATCCTGTGTAAAGTCTGGCCCCAAATAAACAGGTGTGTGTTGCCTCCAGGAGCTTCCGTTGAAGCACACTTTCGTTTGAATTCCACGCAATAACAATTCCTCTCGATGCCACATAAACCCAGATGCGCGCACAGCCCTGGGCACGCTCCGGGGCTGCTGACACAGGGCCGGCCAGCGTCCCCACCACGTGCAGGATAGAAGGTGCACGCCCGTCAGCTCACGGCGCTGGCCTCACCCGATTCAGGGGGCGGTCAGGGTGCAGGGCGCTGGCCCGACGCGGAGCTCAGTCTGCCGGCTCCCCCAGGAGCTGCGGGAAGTGGCGTGCGTTTTGAGGGATGTGACGGTGTGAAGACAGCGGTGTGCGGTTCCCACAGCAGTTTTCTCCACACGCAACACCGCCCGGCGTGGGGACCCGAGAGTGACATGACGGAAGAGGCCGGGATAGAGGGAGGGGGGTGTCATGGTAACATTTTGGGGCAAAAGCGCCTTTTAAAGCCAAGCAGCATGTGGATGAGATAGTGGAAATGCGAATAGCCTGGAAGAAGACAGCAGAGGCCGGGCCCTGGCCTCAGGGACACTCGGGCCTCCAAAGGCACTGGTGTCCCCAGATGACGCTTAAACCACTTGAGGGCCAAAGAAAGACAGCCACGGGCCTGAGCTGGCCCCGCCTGCTTCATCAGTTACATTATGTAAGAGTTATGAACATCTAATAGAAAGAAAAAGAGCTATCATTTGAAATGAGGCTAATTAAAGAGAGGCTCGAGAAAAGGGGATATATTTAAACCTCTCCAGTTAGAAGTCAATGTCAGTGAAACTGAATAGCAACCTTCTCTAGATGGAAAATCCCGGGAATACAGCAGGGATGTTTTTTTCATCCTGACTTTATTCTGACTGACAGACATGAGAGATGACAGAAAACACCGGGATACGGGGATAAATTGCCTAGTGGTACCGTATTCTTCTCAGATGTGGAAGGGTGGGGATCTATTTTTAAAAAGGGACTGTGTTTGGAGGCATCAATATATATAAGAGGCTAACCAGCAAAGTGTCCCCTCGGGAGTTCGACCAGGAGACCAGGAGTTCGCTCGCTCGCTTTGACGTGCACTGACCACCAGGGGGTGGCGCAGAATGAAGGAAGGCCCCGATCGGCCCTGATCGCCGGCCAGGCCTAGGGACCCTACCCGTGCATGAATTTTGTGCACCGGGCCTCCAGTTTAAAGATAAAGATAATAATAAAATAATCATCCCACAGGCTCCCACCACTGGGGGGCAGTAACCCAAGACTCAGCTGACTTGGGAGCCCAGATGGGTAACCTAGGGCCCAAACACGTGGATCCGGTTCCCAGGGATCATCCCGAGTCTCAGCAAAGCTCTGACTTGGATTTCTTAGACCACCTGCTCGGTGGGGCCCACGGGATTACGTCAGAGCTGCCCTGCGTCTGAGGTCCCCGTATCTGTCCTCAAAGAGCCTCCTGCGTGGTCATTGGCAGGAAGAGCGCCCGCCAAGGAAAGGGCAAACAGACAGGCCTCTGGCGTCCGGTAACACACACGCCGGAGGCAGGGGACCGTCTGCTGTTTGTAACGGAAGAATCATCTCCGCAGCCAAGCTGTCTGAAGGCAACTGGCATACCCATGTGAACATATGAAAGTCATAGATGTATGTATGTTTTCAGTAAACATGCCACCTGCATGTTTCTTGAAAAATATCCCTGGAAGATGCATTCCAGTGAAAAGATGACAAAAAAAACGAACAACCGTGAAACCCAGCAGGACCCCGAGACAGGCACACACAGAGCGAGCACAGCGCACGCCGCGCCCTCCCAGTCTCCAGCCTCCTCTCGCATGTCCGGGCCACCCTCACGAGCCCCTTTGCCCGAAGCCCTCCCCTGGTCCCGGCCCGTGTCACACAGGTCATCCGCTGATGGCAGAGTGTCTGCGTTTCCCTACTCCAGCGGCTACAGAGTGCGACAAGCGTGTGGCTCACAGAGATGACAGCACTGCAGAGCCCTGTCCCCACGCCAGCCGCAGGACACACAGCTGCATCCCAGAGCTTCCGGGGAGCCCTCGCGTGTCCCCCTGGGGGAGCCGCCCCCCTGGGTCCTGGCGACAGAGGACATGAGCTGGAGAGACGGCGGTAAGGAGAGGCGGAGGCGTGTGGGCTGGTGTGGGTGCTGCACAGCACGGTCCCGGCGGCAGCTTGGTGGGGCAGGGAGGCGGGGAGCCCCTTTGCCAAGCGGGCATTTGAACGGAGGTGCTACGGGAGTGCAGGAGGGAGCCCCGTGACCATCTGGGCAGGAGGGTTCCGGAAGCATCGGGAGTCAAGTCCGGGGGCAGCAGGGGGTTACACCAGCAGCACGTGGGCCCGGGAAGCCTCTCATCTCCATCTCTTACAGGAGCCAGGGGCCACTGGCGCCTGCACCCGGGGCCCCAGGGACGGTTCTTGGGGTGCCGTTGCCCGGCTGACTAACCGCTCCACATCCCCGGGGTCCCGGTGCCGGCAGAGGCGGCGCGTTCCAGGAACACGTGCCCTTCATGCCCAGGCCCTGCCAGTCGGCGCTGGGGGCGCCGGCTTCTCTCCCGCCACGGGGACCCTCGCCAGCCGGGCCGCCTCGAGACCCAGGACATAAAACAGCCAGGCCAGACGCTCTCGTGTTAAACCTGCCCCTTCCAGACGGTTTAGGACGGCGACCCACTTCCTTACCCATCGTTGGGTCAGGCAACGGCGCTGCGGGGCCGGGAGGGGGCAGGCCTTCCCTGCGTTGCTGGTGGCGCTTCTGGGCACAAGGTCCCGGCGCCATCGGACCTGCTGTCTCCCGCGTGGTCCGAGGTGGGTACCTGGGGCCTCGTTCCCATTAAACCGGCTCTCTGCTCACAAGTTGGTTTCCAGGGCGTGCAAAGGTGTTGTCAGGATAAATGGCAGCGTCTGCTAAGTGCTTGGCGTTCCCGCACAAAGAGCTCGGGGAGAATAGAACATTAGCGCGCCATTGTTCTCCCCGGCGGGGGTGGCATCGCAGGGAGAAAGCCTGTCAAAGATGGAAGGAAACTTAAAAGTCTGAGGCTTTAAAAGGCTGAGATGATTAAACCACCCCGTTGTTTGACAGGAGAAAATTAAACTGTTCTCTTGTCTCAAAAGTCATGATGCTCCTTCTTCACTTACCGCACCCCACACTCTCTCTTCCTGCACCCAACTTCCACTGGAGTTAACCAAGTTCCACTGGAGTTAACCAACTTCCACTGGAGTTCACCAACTTCCACTGGAGTTAACCAACTTCCACTGGAGTTCACCAACTTCCACTGGAGTTAACCAACTTCCACTGGAGATAACCAAGTTCCACTGGAGTTAACCAACTTCCACTGGAGTTAACCAAGTTCCACTGGAGTTAACCAACTTCCACTGGAGTTAACCAAGTTCCACTGGAGTTAACCAAGTTCCACTGGAGTTAACCAAGTTCCACTGGAGATAACCAACTTCCACTGGAGATAACCAACTTCCACTGGAGTTAACCAACTTCCACTGGAGATAACCAAGTTCCACTGGAGTTAACCAACTTCCACTGGAGTTAACCAACTTCCACTGGAGTTAACCAACTTCCACTGGAGTTAACCAACTTCCACTGGAGTTAACCAAGTTCCACTGGAGTTAACCAAGTTCCACTGGAGATAACCAACTTCCACTGGAGTTAACCAAGTTCCACTGGAGTTAACCAACTTCCACTGGAGTTAACCAACTTCCACTGGAGTTAACCAACTTCCACTGGAGTTAACCAAGTTCCACTGGAGTTAACCAAGTTCCACTGGAGATAACCAACTTCCACTGGAGTTAACCAAGTTCCACTGGAGTTAACCAACTTCCACTGGAGATAACCAAGTTCCACTGGAGTTAACCAACTTCCACTGGAGTTAACCAAGTTCCACTGGAGTTAACCAAGTTCCACTGGAGATAACCAAGTTCCACTGGAGATAACCAAGTTCCACTGGAGTTAACCAAGTTCCACTGGCGTTAGGAAAGGTGGCTGTGCAGACGCACCGGAAAGAGACAAGCCGGTCCGGGAGGGGAAAGAGAACAAGGCCCTTTGTCACAGCCACACCCAGAGTCAGGGACCACGGAGGCTCCAAACACAGCACCGTGTCCGGGCATCCCCTCCTGGGCGTGGGAGCGGCCGAGGCTTTGGGGCCACACACGTTGGGGAGGTGGGCTCACCCTCTCAGAGGGGTATCAGCTTGGAGCCAGGACCACCAGAAACAGGGACGAGTCCACCGCCGGCGCCAATTCGTGTCCCACAGAACACGACGTCAGAGTAAAAATGACCAAACGGAGGGAAAAGACACGCAAGAGATTACGTTCGCGACAGCACCAAGACGCGCACTCCCCGGCGGCAGGGGCTGGGCCAGGAGAATCGGTGGCCTGTTCGAATGCTGAGACAGGGCTCTGAGCCACCATCGGAGGAGAAACGGGCAGATCTGGAGAGGAAACGGAGAACAGCTTCCAGAAGTACAACCACAGGCGGTGAAGCTGGAAAAGAAACGGGCGGCGTATCGGCTGCAGCCGAGGGAGAGCACCAGAGCTGCACCGGAGCGCCAGCGGGAAGGCGGCACTGGCTCAGCTCCTGCGCTCTGAGTTACTGTGGGCTTAGCCCTCTGCCTCAGTTTCCTCACATGTAAAACGAGGGTAAGCATAGCACCAATCTTGTAAAGCTGCTCTGATAAGGAAATGAGTTCATGTACTTTAGAGTAGCCACATGAGAACTGAATCTGGTGCATACAAAGTGCTCAATGAAAAGAAAATGTTATCATCAATGTCACCATCACCACCACCTTCATCATCATCACAGTCATCACCACCACCATCACCACTGTCACCATCACCACCATCATCACCACCACCACCATCATCATCATTACCACCACCATCACCACTGTCACCACCATCATCACCACCACCACCATCATCATCATCATTACCACCACCATCACCAGTCACCACCACCATCATCCTAGTCATCACCATCACCCTATCATCACCATCATCACTGTCACCACCACCACCATCATCATCATCACCACCATCATCACCACCACCGACAGCATCATCATCATCACCATCACCCTGCCACCACTGTCACCACCACCATCATCATAGTCATTACCAACACCCTCATAATCATCATCACTGTCACCACCATCATCACCACCTCCACCCCCATCATTCTCCTCATCTGTATCCTCACCACCACCATCATCATAGTCATTACCAACACCCTCATAATCATCATCACTGTCACCACCATCATCACCACCTCCACCCCCATCATTCTCCTCATCTGTATCCTCACCATCACCATCATCATCATCATCCATGGACTATTTCTTCAAGTAAAGTTATAAGAAATGATAAACCCAGAATATGGTAATAGTCAAAGCTTCTAATCTTGGTCAGGCCCCTAACATCTCCTATCGGCTGCCCCTTCTTACTCACTCCCCTACTGGAACACTTACAAATGCACTCTGGGCACTCCCAAGTCCAGTTTCTTTTAGTGGTGTTTGAAAACATGCTCTTTTCTATACTCCTGCTCTTCTCAAGTCTCATGGACACAGACAACAGGTGCTGATTGCCAGAGGGAAGGGGGGCTGAGGGGAAGTACTAGTAGAAGAAGGTAAACGGGGGATAAACGGTGATGGAAGGAGACGTGACTTGGGGTGGTGAACACACAACATGAAATACAGACGATGTATTATAGAGTTGTGTACCTGAAACCCATATGTTTTATTAACCAATGTCACCCCAATAAACTCAATAAAAGCCGTTCACAGCGGTTCCATAGGTAGGGACACACAAAAGGTACTTCATACGTACGTGACTTTGGTGGCTAAGCTCATGGCTTTGGATTCGGGACCACGTGAGCTCGAGTGGGTCACTTAGCCTCCATTTCCCTATCTGCATAAAGGGCCGTATTCAACACGCGTGTTGTCCTAGGAGCGAGATGAAACGTGGGACGCACCCAGGCGGGCACTGCTTTGGGGTCAAGAATCGGTATTTCACCCTCACCTGAGCACTTTCCTTACATCGACGCATGTGAGAGGCTCTCAGATGCCCGTGTCTTGAGTTTTAGGGAGACACCGTGTAGAAAGTAGATTTTTGTGTCCATCATAAAAGTTTGCTTTGAAAATTGAACAGCAGTGCCACAGAGTAAAGCCCAGTTTCATAGAGACAGGCGTGCATAGCTAATGCACAATGTCTGCAGTTCTGTAAAGGCCCCGTCCTAACGAAACCACGCAGCCGTTCGTCACAAGCGTAACTGGCGATCGGAATTCAGAGCTCTCTCAGGAGAGGTGCTTCCTTAGAGGCGTGATCACTGAGAGCCCACTTCAGGGGGAAGGACGGTGGTGACGATGATGGGAATTACAGATCCGGCCCAGTGAGGACACTGAAGCCACGGCCGTCACCGCCTTCGTCCCTGAGAATGGGGCATCAAACAATGGCGTCTCGGAAAACAATATCCATTAACACCTTCTTTCATGTCTCACAGATCACTTGTCAGTATGGAATGTCACATAGGCATTGCACAGGAATAAACGCATTGTGTACATTCTGTGTGTGAAAGAGCCTTGAGGTGAACATGTGAGGATAGGTATCTGTCCGGGGCGTGTCTTCCAAGGCCTGGCCCTAAGAAACACCCCCACCGAGCATCTGCACATGCACAATGCCTAGGATTTTGCATGGGATTAGGGTTCACATGTTCCCTTCCCCCCTGGGGAGCACGCGGGATGCCTCCTTCTCTCTAAGGGATTTTCCCAGCTCTATGCTCAGACTGGGTGAGGGGCCGAGCCGTGGCCAGGGCAGCGGCACCACCACCAAGAGCATGCTGATCTGTCAGAGCCACGGAGACCCTGGCCCAGGAACAGGCTGGCTTTCTTGGGGTTTGTGACTAATTTATTTTCTTTTCTTATATTTCTTACTGATTTCAGAGAGGAAGAGAGAGAGAAACATCCATGATGAGAGAGAATCATGGATCAGCTGCCTCCTGCACGCCCCACACTGGGGATGGAGCCCACAACCCGGGCCTGTGCCCTGACCAGGAATCGAACCATGACCTCCCGGTTCATAGGTCAATGCTCACCCACTGAGCCACGCCGGCTCATTCTTTGTCTTACAGCAGAAATCAAACAGTAAGTCCCCATGTCCCTGATAGCAGGAGACAGAACCCACATTAATTTAATCAGAGCCGTGCTGTGACGTGTACACGTGTGTGTGTGTGTGTGTGTGTGTGTGTGTGTGTGTGTGTGTGTTGTCTTCATTGTCCAGTTCAAGGTGCCAACACCCAGAGGGGTGAGTCTGAGTCGTTGGCCTCAGGACGCCTGGCTGGTGAGGTTCCACCTGGGATCCCCCTAGACCTGCGCTGCGTGAGGCTAGGCCCTCCTGCCCCTGTCGCTGGCCTGGACCCATCGCTAGTACCTCTGGGACCCTGGGAAAATGACTAGGTCTTTTTAACCTTGTCTTATCTGTAAAATGGGGATAAAACTTGTTCTCTGTAAAATGGGGATAAACCTTGTTATCTGTAAAATGGGGATAAACCTATCCATACAAGTAATGTAAGTAAATACACATACAGATAATCACCCATTGAAATAGCATTAAATTCCCACTGAAAAGCTGTGTGACTTCCGTGTGCTCACAGGAACCCGAGGTCAGGAGCCGCAGGAGGACAGGCCCAGACGTGGGGCTGGGATGTGCTTTCCTGAGTGAAAGACAGCTGCCCTGCTCCGCCTGCTGCCCGCCGCCCGCCGCCCACTACCCACTGTCCACCTTCCACTGCCCGCCGCCCGCTGCCTGCCGCCCACCGCCCACCGCCCACCGTCCACTGTCCACCGCCCACTGTCCACTGTCCACCGCCCACTGTCCACCACCCACCGCCCACCGCCCACCGTCCACTGCCCACCGCCCGCAGGGGTGCGGTTTGGGGAGGGTGGGAGGCGGCAAAGCAGAAACAAAGTCCCACGGATGGTTTTCCTCTTCCGGGGAAACCCCTCTTGAGGAGCAGCTGCGTCCTCCATCGGCAGAACACTGGATGTACAAGAACAAAACAGAAACGGAAACGGATGAGACTGGCCTCCACCCTCAGGCCTGGACCTGTGGCCGGACCGCCCTGGCTTCCTAAAGGCCGCCGGCATCTTCCTGAAACGCAGAGCTCTTCACGAAGGCGCCCAGCAGCAAGGACTGCCCCGCGCTGGCCGCGTCCTGGCTCCGCCAGGCTGTCCACGCCACCACGGTTCCGCTCGGCGGGGCTTCACTGCACGCGGCGCGGAAAGACGAGCGCTTCCCCGGGGAGGAGCCCGGCGTCTGAGGCCCCGGCGGGGTCACACCTCGTCCTCAGAAGCTCCCTCCACGCCGAGCCCTCCGCCCGCAAACACAGTGCACCCGGATCCTCTCTCCCTGGAAACCCAGCCCCAGAGCAGGTGTCTCGTCGTCAGGACGAAAGAGCCTGGGAGCTGCCCTCGCCTGGTCACTGGGCACGCCTGGCGCGGTGCTCACGCGGGGAGCGCCGGTCGGGTGCGCGCAGATGGCACAGGAGGGGGATCGGGGAGGAGCTCATGGGAGCCGCACCGGGGAGGACAGAAGGCCAGCGCCTTCAGCGGGGCCAGGGCGCGGACGCCCACCCCGGCCAGACGCAGCTCCCGAAGTCAGGACAGGGCATCCGGTCACCTCCCTCCGCCACAGGCCCGGCAACAGGACCCGCATTCAACGGCTCCGAGACGTCTGGGAGAGGAGCGGAGACCTGTGCGTGGACCGATACGCGTGGACCCCGCTGGCCACTGGTTCTCTCGGCCACGGACTCTGCCCCTGGGCCTGGAGCTGCTCC
This sequence comes from Corynorhinus townsendii, assembly GCA_026230045.1. Classification (NCBI taxonomy): domain Eukaryota; kingdom Metazoa; phylum Chordata; class Mammalia; order Chiroptera; family Vespertilionidae; genus Corynorhinus; species Corynorhinus townsendii. The sequence continues at coordinate 1,373,959 of JAPDVU010000004.1, read as the reverse complement.
GGCCCCGTGCGAGCTCCTTCCGGGGCAGGTGCCAGGCGGGCACGTGACCTGGTGGCACAGAGGCCACCACGTGCTTTCCCTGGCAACCCCAGGACGGCGTCCCTTCTGCCTGGGACGCCCTCCAAGCTGCTCTCCCCTCGCCACTGCTCACGCTGCTACCTCGTGGTCCAGCTGAACAACAGGCTGTGAGCGGCAGCACTGGTGCTGGCAACACGGCTCGTGTGACCCTGTGTGGGAGGACAGCCCCCCATCCGTGCACCCCGCTCCGTCTGCCGGGATCCGGGCACAGAGTGGGTCCGTGTGTGGCTGCAGCGCTCCCTGAGGCCTCCCACCAGGGGCGCTCTGGGCAAAGCACCACAGCCACGCAGTAGACCTGACCACGGCCAGAGTGAAGAGCGTGGTCCGTTCACTGTATGTTCCCACTGGGCACAGGAGGAAACCGGGCCCGAGGCCCCCAGCTGGCGCGTGGCTGACCGAGGCGCCTGCTCACGCCTGGAGCTGCTGCCCCTCACACCAGGACTCCAGCCGTGCGACTGTGGGAGGGGCAGGAGCAGCTCAGGCTCACAGGCCGGGTGCCCCCAGCTCACAGGCCGGGTGCCTCCAGCTCACAGGACGGGTGTCCCCAGCTCACAGGCCGGGTGTCCCCAGCTCACAGGCCAGGTGCCCCCAGCTCACAGGCCGGGTGCCCCCAGCTCACAGGCCGGGTGCCCCCAGCTCACAGGACGGGTGCCCCCAGCTCACAGGACGGGTGCCCCCAGCTCACAGGCCGGGTGTCCCCAGCTCACAGGCCATGTGCCTCCAGCTCACAGGCCAGGTGCCTCCCGGCTCACAGGACACAGAGCCCCCCGGCTCACAGGCCCGGTGCCTCCCTGCTCACAGGACGGGTGCCCCCAGCTCACAGGCCCAGTGCCCCCAGCTCACAGGACGGGTGCCCCCAGCTCATAGGCCCGGTGCCCCCGGCTCACTGGTGCTGGTGTCTCCAGGACCACTGGCCGAGGAATCTTAGGCTCATGGCCGCAGCATTCCGTCTCCTCCACGGGAAGACCTGGGCTCTGAACGCTCTGATCCTGAGCAGTGGGCCTCGGGCGTGTTAGTTATATTTTTAAAAGTCTCACTCTGCCATCTGGAAAGTAAAGCTGATATTAGGACTTTCCTCATATGCACCCAAGCAGTGAGCGACACGATTAGAACCAATTTAGAAATCACACCGGTTTTAATAGGTTCTCATGGCAAAAACCTGTCTGCAGGAGGATCAGAGGCGGCAGATGGGACAGCGCCGCCCTGATGGCCACCCCTTGTGGGAAGTCTGCACGGTTTGGGGCAGCCTTGCTCATATTCTAGAGCAACTACTAGTAGAATGTAAGCAATTCGTGGACAACTCTTGATTTCCACTTTTTAACGACGGAATGCATCTTCCTAGAACATTTCCTCTAAAAGTGCAAGAAAGCATCTTGGAGAACTGAGCCAGGACACTGCCCCTCCACGAACATGGCAAACCTCCCATTCCTGAGAGCTGGCGTCGCCCTCACTCGCCTCCTGTCCTCTGCCCACAGGGACACGCCGGTGAAGGGAAGGGCAGGTGTGCAAGAAAGTGGGCGCGACAGCCTGGAGGGGTTGTGGGGGTGGGAACCAGAGCAAGGGCTGATTCCCAGCTGCCTCGCACACCCGGTGTGGCGCGGCATCGGCGTTCACGCCCATGCACGGGAAGTCCGTTTAGCCTGGAAAGAGCAAGCTTTCGCGATCAAGAAAGCCTGGCCCACAGCGGCGGCGCTTCGCCTCTCTCAGGGCTGACTGGCATTCTGCTGTGTGTACGCGTCACCACTTCTTCTGCACCCGGTCGTCTCTCAGAGACACCCCGGCTGTCTCCATGTCTTGGCCACCATGAACACTGCCGCAACAAACACAGGGGCGTATATATCGGCTAGATACCCAGAAGAGGGGTTGCTGGGTAACCCTATTCTCAATGGTTTGCGGGACCGCCATGCTGTGTCCACAGAGGCTGTGCCAGTGCACATGCCATCAGCTTGAGAACATCATGCTGAGCAAAGCACGTCAGTCAGAAGCGGTCGAGGCCCCTAGGACGTCACTCACACGTCGGATATGCAACGGAGGGAACAAAAATCTCACGGACACAGACAACAGGACGGCGGTTCCCAGAGGGTCGGGGGGTGAGGGGAGCATAGGGTGAAGGGGGTAAATCTAGGGCGACGGAAGGAGATGTGACTTTGGCTGGTGGACACACCGTGCAATACAGCGACCACGGATCATAGGACGTGAAACCTGTATAATCTTACTCACCAATATTACCCCAATGCATTTATTTACAAAGAGCCAAAAACAACAACAAAAAATGGTTTTCAATGAGTTACCCTTCTATACGCTTACCTTCCCTCGTCACACAGTGCTGACAAAGCCTCAGCAAGAATGCGCTGAAATGTGCTTTGTCTTCTCGCTCTTAACGTGGCCTGGCCACCAAGCGTTAGAGCGCCCCGTAACGTGCCGACGGTGAAGTGGAAACCGGAGCAGAGGATCCAAAAGCGCGGCACATTGGGATCCGTTCTCCGTGCGGCGGCTTTGTTCGGCCGACGGGGCGGGTTCGGACACTTTGGTGGCCCCCTTTTATTGTTTGTTTGCTCTGTGGGCCACGCTTCCTGCAGGCGGTCTGTCCAGGAAACGGAGCCGCCAGACCGGCCGGCTCGGCCTGGCCCGCCTCCCTGCCCCGAGAGAAGCAGCCGCCGCAGGGACACAGCCCACACAGGAGTCAGGGACACGTCAGTGGGAATGGGCGCTCTGAGACCCTCCCTCACATAAACCTTTGAGACGCGCGTGGTCGCTGCGGGGTGGGGAGCGCTCTTTATGCAGCCACTGGACGATTACCTAACACGCAACCTTGACTGAGAAAGACGCCAACTGCTCAACCTCTGTGTTGTTTTATGACCGAACTAGAGGCTCAGAGCATGAATTTGGGCACGGGTGGGGTCCCTCGGCCTGGCTGCCCCCCCACCCCCGCCCCACACCCTACATCAGGGCAGCGGGGGGGGGGGGGGGGGAGTGGAGGAAGGACCTCAGGAGGTTGGCGGGCCGTGGGAGGGGCTGCGGGAGGTTGGCTGTGGGAGCGCACAGACGACCAGGGGTCACTGAGCATCTGCCCCCTGGTGGTCATTGCACGTCATAGCGACTGGTCGATGGGTCATTCTGGTCCGTTCGGTCATAACGGTCACTTAGGCTGTTATATACATAGATTTGCTGCCTCACAGATCACACCCCCCGCTTCTGACTCATGCTTTTAGCCTCAGCGAAGAGCGGCCTTCCTGTGTGTCTACATAAAACACGCACGTGGAGTTCTCAATCGTTTCACTCGGACACTTGGTCTCATCACATTTTTTCTTTACTGAGGCCTTGGGTTCCCGAAAAGACTGGGTCAGATAGCACGGAGAACAATCACTTCTGGTTACATTGGGTGGTTAAAAAGCGGAAACCAAGAATTATGTTCCTATAAATATGTTTTTTGTTCAAAAATATTTTATTAAGATGATACATAGGCCATACAATTCGTTCTGTGACCCTGACCGGTGTGGCTCAGTGGATAGAGCGTCGGCCTGCGGACTGAAAGGTCCCAGGTTCGATTCCGGTCAAGGGCATGTACCTTGGTTGTGGACACATCCCCAGTAGGGGGTGTGCAGGAGGCAGCTGATGGATGTGGCTCTCTCATTGATGTTTCTAACTCTCTATCCCTCTCTCTTCCTCTCTGTAAAAAATCAATAAAACATTTTTTAAAATTCATTCTGCGGAAGTGAACAGGTCCATGGCTTTCTCACGTTCACCAGGCTGTGCAGCCATCACCACAGTCTTCGTCAACGACACTTCGAACCCCCACTTAAGGGAAACCCTGTGCCCACGGGACCCACCGCGGCTCTGGGACCACTGGACTCCTGTCCGTCTGTGCATTAGCCGGGTCTGGGACCACTGGACTCCTGTCTGCCTGTACATTAGCCGGGTCTGGGACCACTGGACTCCTGTCTGCCTGTACATTAGCCGGGTCTGGGACCACTGGACTCCTGTCCATCTGTGCATTAGCCGGGTCTGGGACCACTGGACTCCTGTCTGCCCGTGCATTAGCCGGGTCTGGGACCACTGGACTCCTGTCTGCCCGTGCATTAGCCGGGTCTGGGACCACTGGACTCCTGTCCGTCTGTGCATTAGCCGGGTCTGGGCACGTCACAGAAATGGAATCATACACTACGCAGGCCTCGAGGCTGGCTCTGTCACGTGGCATGATGTTTTCAAGGTTCACGGTGCTTTATATGTATCAGTGCTGCGGTCTCTTTAAGACCGGATAACATGCCAAGGCATGAACACACGGTTATTAGTCCATCAGCTCATGGGCACCTGGGTGGTTTCCACTCGGGGCTGTTATTCTCCTGCCCCAGGGAACACGCCAGTGCAGCCTCTGAGTGCCTGGTAGCTTCCCGCCACCTTGGGTGCACGTCCTAGTAGCGGAAGGGCCGGGTCCCATGGCGTCTCTACGTATGACTCGCTCAACGACGGCCAGCATGACGTTAGCGCCACGCGAACACTAACGTTTCATGTGTATTTCATGCTCCATTCTGCAAAGAACATCCAGGAAACTTCATTGCACTTCACAAAGGACTACAGAAACGTCCCCGTTTCAAGTCCGTCTGTCAAACAGATACATCCTAGACCAGCGCTGCCCATAGATAGGGCTTCCGAGGCGCCGGGTGGGCCTACCGGGGCCATCAGCCACGTGTGGCTATGGAGTGCTCGGCACGGGCCTGTCCAGTGGAGAACCCATCTATGATAATAAGAGCATAATATGCTAACTAGACCACACGTCCTTCCGGACAACCTTCCGGAGGGAGCTGGAGCTGCGGGGGCCAAGCCGCTGCACGCACTGCACGCACCGGGCCTCTGGTGTCTTATTTTATCCCGTTTTAATTACGTTACGTGTAAATAGCCATAGGCAGCGGGTGGCGGCGGTGCTGACAGCCTGGCTTTCTCAGCTGGTGTCTGGGGTCTGCCGAGAAAGGCCGTGGTGAGTTTCGGAGCAGAGAGCACCTGGTGGAGGGCAGCGTCCGCCGACGGGAGGAGCCTGGCCCTGGTGGCGTGTCGCTGGGTCTCACGGTGAGGCCGTCGCTGGGAACACGCCCGTCTCCGCGAGGGGAGCGGGCCGCCGAGCTCTGGCTGCACAGACCCCAGGCGCTGCCCAGCGTGGAGCTAAACCCTTCGGCTGCTCACGGTGCTTCATCCGCTGTGGAAACGGCGGGAAGCACGGGATGGTGGGAGTCCCATTCCGACAGAAATGCAAACAGGAGCGCGTTGTGAGCCGACGGTGGGCGGCCCGCGAGCTGTTCGGCGCTGCCGGGAGGAAGCGGCCTGGGGGCTCGTGTCTGAGGAAAGCCCGTGGCCACTTCCTCAGCCTGCAGCCTCACGAGGTCCCGCCGCATCGAAAGGACGGGGGGGCGGGGGGGGCGCGATGGGCCGCACGCTGCCTGGAGAACCGGCAGGGCCGCCGGACGCACGCTCCTTGCCGAGGAAAAGGCCACCCCTCACCTGCGCTGTGAGCCAGACGTGGTTCTTGTCGTGCTATTTCCAAAAACAGGAATGGGTGGGCTCCCACCCACAGAGAACAGCTTCTTTCCGCGGCAACGAGTCCTGGCCAGATCCCGGTCTCCGCGTCTACTCTGCGCAGCACGAGGCCAGGCAAGCATGGCAGTGGAAACGTCACCAAATGAGAAGAAGCAGAAGCAGATCTCCGTGCAGACGCAGCCGGAAATGCCCGTGTCTTTCTTCTCGGGGCTGACGTGGGGCTCGACACGGTCCACTGGCAGGGCGTCCACACCGTCCCCCAGGGACGCCACATTTCCCAGGACCCAGACTGGCTCCGGCACAGAAGAAAGCAAATGCACAGGAAGGTCTGAAATAAAAAGCGCAAGTCTCCCCATCAGCCCAGCCTCCCCACCCGCTGCCTGGATAAAACCCTTTTCCTTGTATCCTTCCAGAATGTTCTCTGTGCAAGTATGTATATGTAACAGCCCGTCTTCCGCTTCAAGAAGTTATGTCGGAATCAGGCGCTTGAAGACCTTGCCCAGAATTTCTGCCCTGGAGGCCTGGCCGGCGTGGCTCAGGGGTGAGCGTCCACCTAGGAACCAGGAGGTCACGGTCTGATTCCAGGTTGGGCCACAGGCCCAGGTTCCAGGCTGGGTCCCCAGTGGGGGGCGTGCAGGAGGCAGCCGATCCATGATTCTCTCTCATCACTGATGTCTCCCTCTCTCTCTCCCTTCCTCTCTGAAATGAATAAAAAATAAATTCTTAAAAAGAATTTCCGCCCTGGAAACGGTGGAGTTGCCTTGGACTCCTGCCCGCCCTCCGGTTCACACACAGCCTGTCCTCCCAGGCGCGTGTCACTGTCCCGCTCCAGTCTCATCGCCTCTGCTCTGAAAATGTGTATCGACCTTGAAGCTGGGCTCCAGGTCGGCCTCCATCCTCCACGTCCCTCCAGGGAAGCCGCCGACACACAGGCCTGTCCCCCCATCTCCAACCATCTGATGTCACCACTGGAACCACGAGAGAAAGTGCAAAGATGGGGAGCAGCGCACAGGACCCCGACTGTCCTGCCACGTGCCCCAAGGCTTCACCCAGAACCCCCCATTCATCCTGCGAGGGTCCTCCCCGCCACGCGCCTGCTCTTTTCGCTGAGATCGCACTCTTTCAGTGACACTCATTGCAGCAGCAGGGCTCACGATGCATCCTGCTCTTCGCTGTCATGCGCAGTGCAACCAAGGGCCCCCAGGAAGACAGGGCCCCAGATCAGTGCAACCCAGGGCCCCCAAGAAAGACAGGGCCCCAAATCAGTGCAACCCAGGGCCCCCAAGAAAGACAGGGCCCCAAATCAGTGCAACCCAGGGCCCCCAAGAAAGACAGGGCCCCAAATCAGTGCAACCCAGGGCCCCCAAGAAAGACAGGGCCCCAGATCAGTGCAACCCAGGGCCCCCAAGAAAGACAGGGCCCCAAATCAGTGCAACCCAGGGCCCCCAAGGAAGACAGGGCCCCAGATCAGTGCAACCCAGGGTCCCCAGGAAGATAGGGCCCCAGATCCTGCCGCCCCCGGTTTCCTGGGTGGCCAGGAGACCAAGGCAGCCCATAATGACTTCCAGGGTGAAGGACCCGTGAAAGCTCAACCGACACGCTGTTTTTCTCGTTTCTGGGCCACGTCACCTGTTGAGACGGGCAACGTGGCCTGTGAGCGCCAGCCTTCCCCTGACTTGTCATGTTCTATTACTTCTGGCTCCAGTTAACGAGCGTTCACTTATTTCTACTCGAACCGCACAGATGGTTATTTAAAACGTGCGCACGCACATCTGGTCCTGTCCGGCGCTGGCAGAAGAAATCCTCTTTTCTCCTGGAAAGTGCCATTTGTCTGTGTCTCGGCCCGAGAAGGGCGTGCTGGCGCCCCTTCTCTCCAGAAGGTTCTGCGTCTGAAATGGTGTCCCGCAGGGAGGCGACTGGAGGAAGGCTGCTTGTGGTCTGTGATGGCAGCGGCTCCCCGGTGCGTCGCCACGTTTTCAAAGCCTCCAATGAGAAGACAAACTGTGAGAAATGAAAAGCCCTAACTTCCAAAGCTTTCTTTCTGGTTTTGACAGATCCAGTTTCAGAGACGTTCGGATCTGCAGGCCTGAGCAGGACGTAACCGAGAACCAGCCGTAAGGACGAGGCTGTGACTCCCGCGGCGGCCTCGGTGAGGGCGGCCCGGGGAAAGCTAGCCTGACAACGCGTTTCCACTCAAAATCTCCAGGTAGCGGCCGCCTGGGGGCAGGCTGGCGGGAAGGAGCCGCTTCTAGAATCTTCACTGGGTAAGTGCAGATAGCAAGGAAATGGACAGGGAAACCATGGAACCTGGATGTGAGAATTCAGACCACACAGAGCCGTCCCGCAGGGAGAAACAGCCCTGCACCTGGCAGCTCTCAAATCCGTTCTTGCACAACCAGTCATGGGATTCAACAAGCATGGTCCATGTATTTGGTGCGTGTGTGTGTGTGTGTGTGTGTGTGTCTCTGTGTGTGTGTGTCTGTGTGTGTGTGTATCTGTGTGTATCTCTGTGTGTATCTCTGTGTGTGTGTCTGTGTGTGTATCTCTGTGTGTGTCTGTGTATGTGTGTGTCTGTGTGTGTGTGTATCTGTGTGTGTATCTGTGTGTGTATCTCTGTGTGTGTGTCTGTGTGTGTATCTCTGTGTGTGTCTGTGTATGTGTGTGTCTCTGTGTGTATGTATGTGTGTGTATGTGTGTCTGTGTGTGTATCTGTGTCTGTGTGTGTCTCTGTGTGTGTATGTATGTGTGTCTGTATGTATTTGTGTGTGTGTGTGTGTGTGTGTGTGTGTGTGTGTTAAGGCTGAGATGTGTTTAAGACGTTATTTCAGAAAGACATTTCAGTCGTCTGGGAAATTCACTCCTGGGTTACACCAACCTCTTCAAGAATCCCAATAATTCGAGGCCAAAACACAAAGTTACACACTGTGTCCATCTCAAAGCTGAGAAGCAATCAAGGAAAGGAAACAGCCAAGGTCACAACGTGAAAGGACTTCCACAAACGCCAAGGTGGCATGAACGTGACTCGGACTTGATCGTCTTTAATGACTGTGCCTTCTTTTCATTTCGATTTTCCTCTGAAAATTACCACTAAATAGACAGACTCGCCCGGCCGGCCTGCCTGGTTGAGCGTTGACCTATGGACCAGGAGGTCACGGTTTGATTCCTACTCAGGGCACATGCCTGAGCTGTGAGCTGTGGCTGATCAATGATTCTCTCTCATCACTGATGTTCCTGTCTCTCTCTCTGCCCCCTCCCTTCCTCCCTAAAATAAATAAAAATATATCTTAAAAATAAATAAATAAATAGAAAGACTCACTGTAATAGATCTGCAACAATACAAATTAGAAATATCTATGTTTCAAGAGAATGTCGACAGGAGAAAGCAAATCGTAATAACATATGGAAACATGCCCTGACCGGTTTGGCTCAGCGGATAGAGCGTCGACCTGCGGACTGAAGGGTCCCGGGTTCAATTCCGGCCAAGGGCATGTACCTTGGTTGCGGACACATCACCAGTAGGGGGTGTGCAGGAGGCAGCTGATCGATGTTTCTCTCTCATCGATGTTTCTAACTCTCTCTCCCTCTCCCTTCCTCTCTGTAAAAAAGTCAATAAAATATGTTTTAAAAAACATACAGAAACAAACATGTTTTTATGTGCACCTTTAAAACACACATGGAAGGGCTACACGGCGCTCTTCAATCCGTAAGTGGCCTGGAAACAGACACACCAAACCCCAGGGTCACTGCGTGTGGAGGGAGGGGGCTGGGGCTGAGGGTCAGAAACGCCTCGCTGCCGCGCACACTCTTGACTTGGAAGCAGATGAGCTCTTGGAAGCCAACAGCGCGGGGGCCCTGGAAGTGACAGAGCTGTCTCTCAGCTCGGGCTGGTGGGGAGGTAGCTCTATGTGCCCTCACTTCCTTACTCTTCTGCATTTTTGTTTCTTTAAGTTTTTTCTTCTCTGAAGAGAATACAGTTTATTTAGGTGTCAATAAAAGAGGGAGGTTTGGGAAATTCACCAATACATAGAAATTAAACCGCGCTTCTAAAGAACAATGGTTGGAAAAGAAGACAGCCAACCTCGTTTTTTATTATAATAACTAGAGGCCCGGTTCATGAAAATTCATGCACAGAAGCGGGAAATTAGGGAAGTCTTTGGGGTGCGTGAGAACATGCCAAAGGCAGCAGGCGGCCCACATGGCGCTCGTGTGCCAGAGAGATGCGTGCTCCGGCCCCCAGCTCACTTCCAGCGCATTCTCCCCAGGCCCCGGGCAGAGGCTCCTGTGGTGGACAGCTCAGCGCCGGAGGACCTCTGCCTACTGCGTTAAGCGCCAAGCCTGTTTTGTCTTCCTTTCCGTTTAGCCTGTGATATCCGATGTCACCAATACGCTGGCAGCCAGAGACTGATGTGTTCTGGATGGAAAGTACAGTTGTCAGTCACTGTGACTGACACGGCACTTGACGTGTTAAAGCCTGAGTGTGTACAAGAAGAGAATGTGGATTTTCCAACTGAACCTCAATCAATGCAATACAGCCTATCCTATCTGATAAGGAGGGGCTTTGCTAATTGACCATCACGCCCTCACAGAGACGGTGGCGCCCACAGCCACATGATGGCGGCGCCCAGTCCCCTCAGCCCCGCCATGCCATGCGCCTGCCTCCAGAGTCCCCCAGTCCCCTCAACACCCCCAGCCGCCCAGGGCCGGCCCGAGGCTCAGGTAACCAGGGCCGGCCGAGGCTTGCACTGCCAGCAGTGGCAGCAGCAGAGGTGTGATGGGGCATCGCCTTCCCCTGATCACTGGGTCGCCTCCCGCCCCTGAGGGCTCCCGGACTGTGAGAGGGGGCAGGCCAGGCTGAGGGACCCCTGCTTCAGTGCATGAATTTTCATGCACCGGGCCTCTAGTTATTATAATAAAAAACAAACACGTGTGGTCATGCAAAGAGATATAGGAAAAGCCCAGACAACGTGGCTCAGTGGTTGGGCTTTGACCTATGAACCAGGAGTTCACAGTTCATCTCCCCATCAGGGCACATGCCCGGGTTGCGGGCTTGATCCTCAGTGTGGGGCATGCAGGAGGCAGCCAATCAATGATTCTCTCATCACTGGTGTTTCTCTCTCCCTCTCCCTTCCTCTCTGAAGTCAATAGAAGTATATATTTTTTAAAAAGAGCGAAATAGGAAAGGTGTGGACACAATGCAATACCCTCTCATGATGAAAACACTCAACAAGCTGTAAGCAGATGGAGCATTCTCAACGCCATCAAAAGCTTCTAGGAAAACCCTTAGCATAACCCCAGAGCACCAGCAGCTGCAGCACTGCGGGGGAGGGGGGCCCCAGGGGGGACTGTGAGAATCCCCAGAGCCAGCAGCATTGCACTGGGCCTTCGGTGTCGGCATTCAGAGGAGACAGACCCCGTGGATGCTGCCGCCACAGGTGTGGAAACTGGGCAGCTCCGGGTGATCTGTGAAACGCCACAGTCTAGCCAAGTCTAGTCCTTGTGGGAATACCTCCCGCAAGGCCAAGCAGGAAGCATGTTTCTCCTTATCACAGTGACACTGTCAAGGACATCATCAGAGGGAACACGGGAGCAGCCACGGGGAACCCTCTGCATGGAGTGCCTGCTGCTACCGTACAGTGTCCACGCGATCAAGGGTGTGAGGAGGCCAGGAGAGGGCCAGCCTCCGCTGTGGGCGAGGCCAGGAGAGGGCCAGCCTCCGCTGTGGGCGAGGCCAGGAGAGGGCCAGCCTCCGCTGTGGGCAAGGCCAGGGGAGGACCAGCCTCCGCTGTGGGCGAGGCCAGGGGAGGGCCAGCCTCCGCTGTGGGCGAGGCCAGGGAAGGACCAGCCTCCGCTGTGGGTGAGGCCAGGGAAGGACCAGCCTCCGCTGTGGGCAAGGCCAGGGGAGGGCCAGCCTCCGCTGTGGGCAAGGCCAGGGGAGGGCCAGCCTCTGCTGTGGGTGAGGCCAGGAGAAGGCCAGCCTCACCAGGGAAGGGCCAGCCTCCGCTGTGGGCAAGGCCAGGGGAGGGCCAGCCTCTGCTGTGGGCGAGGCCAGGGGAGGGCCAGCCTCTGCTGTGGGCGAGGCCAGGGGAGGGCCAGCCTCCGCAGAAGGGGGCGCGTTTTCCTAACCTTCCCCGCGCGGCCAGCCACCACGTAGGCCGCACAATAGCATCCCGGTGACACTTCCTTAGCGACTCGCCGGGCGCTTTGAAATCCTGTTATTTTGGCAACGGGATGGACATGAGCGGGTCATGAACTTCCAAAGGGCCTTGCGGGAACACGCCCGCTTCCTTCCGCTGGGCTGCCCGGCCCGCCCGCTCCTCTGGAAACCTGCCCCTCGGGCGAAAGACAAGACATTGAACTCGCTGAGGAAAGTCTAGCACGCTGTGTGCGTTCTTTGAAACGGGAAAGCGCCACGTCATTTGGGGGGACAGTAGAAAGCAGGTCCCCGTGGTCCTCGCCGACGTTTGACTCTTGGCTGCTGGCTAACAGGAAGCCTGAAGCTGCTGGGAAACAGATCACTGTGTGCAGGGAGCAGCCTGGCAGCTGGCAGAGGCGCCTGCACGAGGGCGGGGAGGGGAGGGGATCAGCCAGGGAACGCGGACGCGGGGGACGGTGTGGCGATGGCGGGAGGGACGGGGGAGGGACTGGGGGAGGCGGACGGGGGGAGGGGACCATGGGGACAGTTATAATAGTGTCAGCAACCAAATTAAAGTTAAAACAAACAAGTTCATAAAATCCGCTTGGGCTGCAAAGAAAGCACATCATTTTGTTCACGCACCAGGACCGTTTCGGGTTTCGCGGTCCGTGCCGGCGGTCAGAGCACTCCTGTGAGGCTCACGTTATGCTGAGAGCCTGGGCCCGCGGAATCTGGCTCCCCCCACCCCACCCCCCCGCCCCCACAATGCCCACAGGTCCTCGTCTGAAACCTGTGAACGTTGCCTCACGTGGCCAAAGGGACTTCAAAACGTGATTAAGCGACAGGCCCAGAGACAGAGGGGTCATCCTGGGGTACCCAGGTGGGGTCGCTGGCTCTCGGGGGACCTGGAGGGGGACGCTGAGAGGACGGGGCGGGTGGGCGGCTTCGGGAGGCGGCCGGGGTGCCTGTGGGAAAGGCTCGGCCAGGGTGGCGGGGCCTTCAGAGCTGGGAGGCCAAGGACCCGGCCCCGGAGCCCCCAGGAGGAGTGCAGCCTGCGGACGCCCCGTCTCAGCCCCGGGCCGCTGGGCGTGGAGCGCAGAGCTGTCGGACGGTCTGCTCCGGTCGTCTGCAGCCACCACGTTTTGGTTCTTTGTTCTGCAGCCGGAGGACAGGAATGCCAGCCCCCCGACCATCTGCCCGACAGAGGAGGGGCCAGCCTCTGCTGTGGGTGAGGGAGGGGGTCGGGACTGGGTGGAGGTGGACGGGGGGGAGGGGGTCTCTCCGTCCCCAGAGGGCGAGACCCAGGCTGTGGGCGCGAAGGCAGCGGGCTTGCCCCGAAACTGGGCGTCACCCGAAAGTTCTAATGAAAGTAGCTTCACCTCGAGTCCCTTAAATCAAAAGTTTCTTCCTAATGCAGCAGCTCATCACCAAGGGAGCATATAGCTCAGGGAAGGACTCCATCATGTGGGCTCCTGACAAGTTAATTGTCCTCCGGGACGCGGCTGTCATCCTCCTCAGGAATCTGATTTATCGCTTCAGAGAAATCAGATCGCGAACTGAAGGCTGCCCTACCCGTGACACCCACCCACGGCACGTGACAGAAGTGAAGGTGGCCGTCCTACCCCAAGTCCCGTGGCCCCAGGTGCGGGCAGGGCAGGTCCAGGTGGGGGACCCTGAGGGAGTGTGTTAAGCCCCCTAGGGAGCAGGAGCCCCGCGGCGCCCCGACACGCACAGCCTCCCACTCAGAGGGAGAGGGCCGTGTGGCCTCGCCATTTCTCATTTGACCTTCACCATTTCTCATTTGACCTTCACCATTTCTCATTAGACCTTCACCATTTCTCATTAGACCTTCACCATTTCTCATTAGACCTTCACCATTTCTCATTTGACCTTCACCATTTCTCATTTGACCTTTACCATTTCTCATTTGACCTTCACCATTTCTCATTAGACCTTCACCATTTCTCATTTGACCTTCACCATTTCTCATTTGACCTTTACCATTTCTCATTTGACCTTCACCATTTCTCATTAGACCTTCACCATTTCTCATTTGACCTTCCGAGACCAACGCTGGCCTCAAACACCCGGTGCTCCCCTGGCACCTCCGGTGGAGCCCAGAGCTCTGCTACTCCATTCGCCCAGTGTCCCGGTCCACACGTGGGTCGCGTCCACCGTCCGCTGATTCGGAAACTGGGTGCCCGCGGGGAGCGACGTCAGAGCAGCGACGCACCCCCGGCCAGCAGACCCGCCCGCCCAGATGTACCCCCACTCGATTGAGGGGCCTCGTGGGGGGCAGGGAGTCCTGAGGCCAGATTTCAAAAGCCAAGTTCCGTGTGTGTGTGTGTGTGTGTGTGTGTGTGAATTAGGCACAAGTTTTTAAACGATGCTGCATGCAGAGACGCGCAGCATGATCCACAGGAATATGGATTTCTGTACGCCGCCTTCAGGCGGCAGGCGGCAGCCCTCACGCACGGACTTCGTGGCCCTCTCCCCCGCCCCCTCCCCCCCCCTCCCCGGACTGGCTTGCCTTATAAATCCACGAGCACAGATGGACAGACTCAAACAATTACGCTGTCCCCCAGGCCAGGGGCTACGTGATGGCGACCTGGCATCGGAAAGCGCGTTTCCAACACCTGGCCGAGTGAACAGCGCTTGTTGGATGGTCCGAGGCCGGGCCCCTGTCCTGGAGACGGGAAAGCACCAGAGAGGGGCCTCTCGCCTGCCCAGGCGCACCGGCCCCGAGCTGGGACAGGGTTCAGTGCGGCTCCCACCCCGGACAGGACCTCAGCCTCCACGTTTTCATGTGCGTCTTCTCCGTCGCCCTGGGACGCGTTCTGGTCCAAGGTTAGGAGCAGGTCAGCGTCTCGTCCTCTCCCAGGGCAGGTGCGTGGCCCGGTTCCTCTCATCCGTGCCTTCCTGCGGAACGGGCGAACCAAGTTAAGGAACAAAGGCGGTGCACTGAGGAAGAGGCCGCTTCCTCGGACGGAGGCTTGCTAGTGGCTGGCGGTTCTGTGGGAGCCAGGTGTCCAGCGGTGATGGGCTCTGGTCGAAGAAGGGGGGAAGCGTCCTCTCCAGCAGGAGGGAACCCCTCGGAAGCAGAGCAGGGAAGCCCGGAGCGGGGAAGATGGCTGGTTTAGAGAAACTCCCGCTGGGAGCTGAAGGGTCAGGGGACGGTGCTTTGCACACCCTCGCGGGCTCTGGACGGGGCAGCATCAGACGGAAGAACTGCGTGCCAGCTAGAAATGCCAGAAGAATCCATAGAACTAACCCCCTTCCGTTTAGAGGAGAGGAGAACCAGTGACCTGTCAAGGCCCAGCTTCTCCTTAACTGGAATGCCAAGCACACGCTAGGTGGATGGGATGAAACGGCGTCGCAAGGGGACAGCCAGAAGCGGCGATGGAGGTGGAATGTGGGTCTTTGGCTCCTCCGACTTCGGTGCTCCGCCTCCGAGTTCCAGGAGACTCAGTCCGTAGCTCCTCCTGGTTACCGACCACCACCCCACCCCGCATGGCTACCTTCTCGGCACATACCTGCTGCGATCCACTTTTCCCCCTGAACTTCCCGCTCATTTGCATATGACACTAACCTTTCCACTTGACAATTGAATCCCTCCTTTTTTTAAATTTTAGCCCTTTCTACAAAGGGAAAGAAGTTAGGACAATTGGAGAAATGTAACTCCAACTTTCAATATGGTAGAATCCATACCAATAATAGAGAAATACGCAAATTATCTGTTACAGTATCACGTCGCAACCGGATCAGCAGGCTGCGTCCCCGCCCTCTGCTCAGGCAGCTGTAAGGCCCGGGGTAGGAGAGGATGTGATAGGAGGGGATAGGAAGGAGAGGGAGAGGAAGGCAGGCCTGCATGCAGACAGGCCGGGAGGAGAAACAGAAACACAGAACGGGAACAAGAAAAAGACGCAGGAATGCAAAAGGGCAGGAAACGCGGGGCTGCACGCGGGAGGGAGTGGCGACCGCAGGGGGGGGGGGTGTGGAGCAGGCGCGCCCGGCGAAGGGCAGGGAGGGAGCCCCACCCAGACACAGCAGGAGGGCAGTGGCCCCCAGCGTGGGCCGTTGGCGGGGAGGTGCCCACGGGTCCAGGACAAAGTGGTGGACAGTCCGAGGCCTTCTGGGCGGAGGTGCTCCTGCTTCACAGCAGCAGCAGCACCCGGGCCCCGCAGGGGCCTCGGCCACCCTCGCTGGGCCAGGCATCCGGGCAGGGAATGGGAGCAGGATGGCGGTGGGGAGGCCTGGGAAAGGGGGGCGGTGTACACCTGGCCGTGGCTGAGCCCTGGGCTGGGGGTTAAAGCCCTCCCGAATGGAAGCTTTAAGAAGGGAGGTAGGGAGGGAAGTACTGTATAAAGGAGTCAGTAGAGAGCAGAGTTAAAGAAGGAGAGAGGATGTGTGAGGGAACTGTAGGAGCTATAATGAAAATCGAGTATAGTTGTGTACTGGGGACAGGTTTTAAAAGTAGGAGTCAGAAAAGAAAAAAGATAAATAATGGTGAATAATTAGGCAGGTAGGTAGATAGATATTAAAACCGTGGAAGTAAGTAGAGAAGAATGTATGGGACAGGTAGGATGAGAGAGAAAGAGTGAGGGAAGAAAAGTTTTAAAGGGGAGCCGGTAGAGCTTAAAAGGAGAATGGGAAGAAGGAAGAAATGGGGGAGGGAGCAAAGCAGGTCTGAGGGAGGAAGTGAAGAAAAATATTAAGGTGGGAAGGAAGGAAAAGGGGAGGGAGGGCAGGGGTAAAGATAAAGGAAAGAAGGGATGTGGGGAGGGAGGGAGGGTGGTAGAAAGATGGGAAGAAGGATGATGGAACAGAAGTAGGAAATGAGGAGGAAAGAAAAGTTTATAAATGATGAGTCAGTAGGAAAAAGTGTTACATAAAGGAGAGAGAAAAAGTGTGTGAGAGGGAGAAGGCAATAGGAAGTCAAATACAATTGTGTGAAGGGGATAAGATTTTAAAAAGGGTTAATAGGGGTGACCAGGCCGGCAGGGGAGGGCAGTTAGGGGGACCAGGCAGGCATGCAGAGTGGTTAGGGCAGGCAGGCAGGTGAGTGGTTAGGAGCCAGAGGTCCTGGATTGCGAGAGGGATGTCCAACTGCCAGTTTAGGCTGGATCCCACAGGGCTCCTGGATTGGAGAGGGTACAGGCTAGGCTGAGGGACCCCACCCCATGCACGAATTTCGTGTACCAGGCCTCTAGTCCTATATAATAAAGAGCTAATATGCAAATGGTCGTCACGCCCTCCCACCCTTGTAGGGCTTCATGGGGGTGGGGCCAGCCGGGTCTGAGTCTCGCACAATTTCAAGGCACACGCGGGTAGGCAGGGACTTGACTCTGGGTCCCGCAGTGCGCTCCAGACTCTGACAGGAGGGGGGTTTTCATATGCATTTTACTAATTTTCTTTCATCTATGACACTTCAATTATAGAGAAAGGGCAAATAGCAATATTGAATTATTCCCTATAATCAATTCCCTTTTAATGTGCCCGGATTTCGTGCGCTGGGCCACTAGTAGGAAATAAGAGACAAACAGCTCGTAGGGGCTAAACGTGAAAACATAGCACGCAATGCCAAATCCCGTATTTAAATGCACGCTGGAAAAACCACCATTCAAATAACAACCTTCTCACGGATCACGAAGGCCCCCGATAATTTGGTTTCATTTTGTTCTTGTCCAGGAAGGCCACGCTAGCTGGTGTGTGTGTGAGAGGTGTGTGTGGCGGGGCGGAAGGAGGGGTGGGAGGGGCTAATGTTGATGGATATTGGGGTGGCCAGGGGCACTGAGACGAGGCCTTGAGTTTGAGTGGCCGTACCTGTAAACAGGATTCAGACGGGAAACGGTGTGCAGACAAGATGATTTGAAGGCAATAGAGGAAACTGTGGTGATAGGATCACTTCCGTCAGGTTCCATGACAACAGGATCAAGAAAGACAGGGTAGAGCTGGGGCTAGAGCTGTTCAGTACCAGGGAGAGTTCCCCGTGGAGCCGTCACTGGGGAGACCTGAGCAGGTGCCCTTTCACCTCCCGAAGTCCCACAGTCCCTTCTGCTAGGGGAAGTCCAACGGGAAAAGAAGCAGGAAGGGTGGTTATCATCCGTTCAGAAAGCAAGACGACAAACGCCCAGGAAGAATCCAACCTTGTGACGGTCAGATAGACTCGTAATCCCTTCATCCCTGCTTTACCTTCCCAAGTAGGTGTCGTTGGACCACCTAGGCCAGTGGTCGGCAAACTCATTCGTCAACAGGGCCAAATAGCAACAGGACAACGACTGACATTTCTTTGGAGAGCCGAAAACCGACTTCTGTGCATGGGCCACGAAGATTCCATCGCTCTGTCCGTGCATACCCGCAGGTGGAATTTTGTGGAAGAGCCACACTCCAGGGGCCAAAGAGCCGCATGTGGCTCGCAAGCCGCAGTTTGCCCACCACTGACCGATGCAAATCTCCTAACCTGTAAAATGGGTATATGATGCTTACCTCCTACCCAGTGCTGCTGTGAGAATTGAGGGAGGTTATTTACATTAAATGCCTAACGCAAACGTTAACCTACACTAGCTACTCTGGTGTAAATAGCACTAGTCTCTCTCCCCCTCCCTCCTTTCTTCCCTCCCTTTTATCTCCCTCTCCCTCCTACACTTTTTTTTCCAATTCAGAGTCTACATTCTGACAAAGCAGAGACTTGAAAACCTGCTTTCTCTTTGAGTCAAATGCCGATATCCAGTTGATCAAATGAAGTTTAGATTCTAACTCAAGGGAGGTCTTGGTTAGCATCACAGATACCCTCTCAAGGACACCTAGGCTCCCTTGGCCGTGATAAAACGTATTGCGGCTCTCGTATAACTTCATGTATTAAACCAGATTCTCACCCGCTTGGTATTATCAACAGTTCGCCGTCTCTTAACCCACTGCCCCGTGAAAAACAAGAACATGTCATCCAAGCCGTGCACTTTGTAAAAGAGATTTCCTGCGACATCCAAGTCCTTCAAACACCTTTACAACTGGTTGTGTTGCTCAAAGGAAGGGAAGAGGCCTGCGGCCGAAGTGACACCCTGGTTGGCGGTTCCCGCGACGGCTGCACGTTAG
Organism: Corynorhinus townsendii; assembly: GCA_026230045.1. Classification (NCBI taxonomy): domain Eukaryota; kingdom Metazoa; phylum Chordata; class Mammalia; order Chiroptera; family Vespertilionidae; genus Corynorhinus; species Corynorhinus townsendii. The sequence continues at coordinate 1,355,127 of JAPDVU010000004.1, read as the reverse complement.
GTCACGCTGGGAACGCTCGGCATGCAGGTCAATATCCTGTACTCACACACCTTCCGACCTGCGACAGACACTTGCACACGGTGACGCTGACTGGCAGGCGGACTTGGAGCCACTGACAGAGGTCAGAACAAACACCTGTAGAAGAGCGGCTGCCGACAACGTTTTTAAACGCCCCTGTTCAATCCTCCTCCAAACGGCTTTAAGAACGCTTTAGTTAGCGGCGACCCTCGCCCTCATCGGCATGGTCCTCTTCAACGTGTATGATGACTTCCAGCTTCCTAAAATACAGTCCTCGGAGATATGCATTCCAGAATAATGACTTCACCCAGGCAATCCGTTCACCGAGAGCCTGGAAGGCCGGGACCCGAGCGGTTATTTAAGGATTAATCTCGGATTCTAAAGCAGTGCACGTGTGTGGGAGGGACCGTTTCACACGTCATTACTTCTAAATCGTGAGTCCTTCTCAGTCGTGCGGTCTGCACGGTGCGCCCAGAGGAGGGTGGCTCCGGGCAGGGCAGATGCAGCACAGTACAGAGGTGACCGCACTTCCGAGCACTGCCCGCCGAGAGGGAGGAGGAATTCAGGCACCAAAGCCTGTTTCTGGGCAAAGCCATGTGATTTCCCAGAACACTGGCTCCCTGTGAGCAGAAAGCAAACACTGCACCGAGTGAGTGTCAAAGTCATCTCCATTTTTGTGTGAGGAATAAAGATGCCCTTTTTCTTCACATAAAGAAAACTTGTTTTCCTCGTGATTGTTGGTGGGAAACCATGGCTTTTAAATATATATATACATTTTTTAAATTTATTTCAGAGAGGAAGGGAGAGGGAGTGAGAGATAGAAACATCAAAGATGAGAGAGAATCATGGATCAGCTGCCTCCTCCACAATCGGGGATCGAGCCCACAACCTGGGCCTGTGCCCTGATCAGGAATCCAACCGTGACCTCCTGGTTCATAGGTCAACGCTCAGCCACTGAGCCGCTGTGGCCGGTGAAAACAGCGGCTTTTATAAAATGACGGGAGACACTCTCTGTTCGCGAGGCAGGTGGATGGCACCAGGTGGCACCTGAGTCTTTGTTCCTTGATTTTAGTGACATCCTGTGCAGCCGACCTCAGACTCCTCTTAGCCAGAAAAAAGACGGACTTTCCTCAGTCCCACCGGGAAGACTAAAGCAGCCCTGAGTGGAGGCGCCCACAGAGCCTGGATATAAACAAGACGCTTATGGACACCTCCCTTGTTAAATGTTCTTTACATCTACGAATATGACTTCATTTCAAACTAAGCTACTCATTTCAGATCTCCATAGTTAATATCTAGTGGCGTGGTGCATGAAATTCGTGCCCATTAAAAGGGGATTAATTAGAGGAAATAATATTGCTATTTGCCCTTTCTCTATACTAGAAGTGTCAGAGATGAAAGAAAATTAGTAAAATGTATATGAAAATCTTCCTCCTGTCAGAGTCCGGGGCGCACCACGGGACCCAGAGTCAAGTCCCCACCCATCCACATGCACCTCAAAATCATGTGAGACCCAGACCTGGCCAGCTCCCCCACATTGGGCTAGGTCCAGACCCAGCCAGTTCCACCCTTGTCAAGCCCTGCCAGGCAGGGCACATAGCCTCAGGTTCCCTGGCCTGGCACCAGGATGGGGGCGTGGCCTGAGGTCCCCCAGCCCAGACCAGGGCGGGGGGCATTCCTTGAGATCCCCTGTCGAGCCCCACCGGCAGGGGGGTGCAGCCTCAGGTCCCCCATCAAGCCCTGCTGGGTGGGGGGCACAGTCTGAGGTCCCCTGTCAAGCCCTGCCAGGCAGGAGGGTGCAGCCTCAGGTCCCCTGGCCCTGTGCTGGGGCAGGGGGTGTGGCCTGAGGTCCCCCAGCCTGGTGCTGGGATGAGGGGGCGTGGCCTGAAGTCCCCTGTCAAGCCTCACCTGGTGGGGGGCGCGGCCTGAGGTTCCCCCGGCCTGGGCCTGGCGCTGGGGCAGGGGGAGCGTGGTCTGAGATCCCCTGTCAAGCCCTGCTGGGTGGGGGACACAACCTGAGGTCCCCTGTCAAGCCCTACCGGGTGGGGGACACAGCCTGAGGTCCCCTGTCAAGCCCTGCCGGGTGGGGGACACAGCCTGAGGTCCCCTGTCAAGCCCCACGAGGCCAGGGAGGGTGTAGCCTCAAGTCCCTGCTGATTGCTCGTTGAGGCTCCTTATGGGAACTTGGCCTCAGCTGTGGGTGCAGCCATCTTTGTGATGGAGTGATGGTCAATTAGCTTATTCCCTCTTTGTTAGAGAGGATAATGGCAACTGCGTTAGGAACTACTATGAAATCCGTGTATAGTAACACACGCCTCCAGCCACAACTTACTCGCCATGGATGGCTTCAATTTCACGCTCATGAATAAGGCCTCACAGTTGACGACATAACAAATACAAACACAAACAAAATGTCAGCTGTCTCTTAAAGACACAGGACAAGATGTGATAAATGCTCCGCGCAGAAGTACAAGCCAAACAGTATGACCACAAAGTGACTGACCAACGGTCACCGGGACCGCATGAAAGACACTTCCTGCCGATGCAGACACAGCTGTGTCAGGAAATCCCGAATTTTTCCAGGAAAGGAAATGAATGGAATGTCACCGGCCTGAAGAACAGACGGTCGGAGGCTACCAGGGATGATATTCCCACACTATGAGTGCCTGCGGCTCCGGGCTGACCCTGCTTCACCTTTGACCCCTGGGGCTCAGTTGGAGAAGCATCTAGAAAAGTCTCAGGAATCGTGGGAATCCTGAATAAAAGAGATGATCGACGAAGAAGCAATCGCTACATGGTGGTCGCCAACTCTCCCACACCAGGAGTGGGCCTAATGCCCCATGTGGCCTTTCATTAGCCAAAGTATCCATTTAGGTCCATCACGGTAACAAACAGGGGGTGTTCACAGGGAAAGTGTGGGGGGCAGGAGTGGAGGAAGGGTGTGTGGGGATGCTCTGAGCTTCCTGTCACCCAAAACTCTAAAAATCAAAGCCCACCCTGGCCGGTGTGGCTCCGTGGACAGAGCGTCGGCCTGCGGACCGAAGCGTCCCCGGTTCGATTCTGGTCAAGGGCACCGACCTCAGTTGCAGGCTCCTCCCTGGCCTGGGCCCTGGTCGGGGCGCGTGCAGGAGGCAACCCGTCGATGTGCTTCTCTCGCACGGAGATTTCCCTCTCTCCCGCTCTCCCCAACGTCAACGGGAAAGTCTGCGGGTGAGGATTCAAGTGGGAAAGCCCTCGGGGGGCGGGAGGGGGCGTGTGTGGGGAGCCCGCACGGCCATGGCAGGCTCAGCCCCGGCGCCTTATGTGCCACGCCAGCTCAGCCACCAGGCTCAGTGACCCCGACAGGGGGCGGTGAAGGACTGAGAAAAGACAGACAAGAGAAGAAAGCTGGGACTCGGTGGGACGCTGCTCCCGGATGGAGAGAGAGCGCCTCGGACCACAAGCCCTGTCTTTATTTTATAACCAGACGCCAGGAGGCAAAGTGAGGGCGTGGTCTAGATGTTGACAGCATTCTCCTGGGTCTCGATCCTCCTCCACTACATGCACCTGATCCGGCTTTGTTTCCTTGCAGCCTCTGTCACTCAGGTGCTCGGGGCCACGTGTTCGGACCACAGGGTCAAGCTCACAACCACAGCTGTTGGCTGTCATTGTGCTGGGAGGGCTCTGCCCTCCAGGCTGGGACTTGCACGTGGCCATGCGAGGACTGTGCCCTCTCCTCAGTCCGAGGCTTGAACCTGTCCAGACACTGTAGCCACGCCCCACAGGTGTGGACAAGAACATGTGATTGTGGGGATGGGCCCGTGGCTGACAGATGGAAGCTCAGGGACCTCACCCACACGGGCGCCAGGGCCTTGCCGGAGCGAGGCTCTCACAGCAGCAAGGGAGAAGTCTGCACACGATTCGTGCATAAACAGGAGCGGGTCGTGACCGCACACAGCCCCGCGCCAGCAACGTCAGGGCTGCAGCCGCCGTGATCAAGAAACCCTCGGGTGACACGCTTATTTTAGAGCTCCTTCCACGCAGAGCTGTCACTCGTGTCAGAGCCGCTCGGTCTCTGCACCTGGCCGCAGCCCGCCCGTGAGCGCTCCCCGCTCCCACCTGATCCCACTTCCCGGGACGGTTCTGAGAGGCCACAGCGGGCACACTCGGGACTGGGGGGCGGGGGAGGGGCTGCCGACCTCTGTTGTCCCTGTTCTCTGCACACGTTCCTCTTGCTCTGCCTCCTGGAAACTCTCCCTCATCCTGGCCCCTGCGCGGTCACTCGCCATCCAGCCGGTGGACTTCCTTATTCCAGGCCGCGATGTCACCGCTCTGACCGGCCGCGCTGGCTCCTCCGGGGCGTGGAGGGACGCCTCCCTCCGGGGACAGCGGGGTGAAAGCAGCTGCGGCCTGGGCTGAGCTCCAGTTTCCACGTCCTCAACGTCCACCTGAACGAAGGCTGCGCTCAGAGACGGTGCCGAGCAGCAGAGCCCTCGGCTCCCCTGGGATCTGGGGAGAGAATTCCTCGCACTCACTGCCCATTTGCTGACTTGTCGGGGCCCCTGGAGATCTTCCCCAAAACAGCGGGACCAGCCCCCCAGCGCTGCCCAGTGCCGTGTGGGGGTGGGTATCCACCCACATGGTTACGGGTGAGAACGGCCAGCCCGTGGCCGACAACACGGTCTCCCTTTCACATGCACATCACGGAATAACTGATTCTCTGACGTCCTCTGAAGTCCACTCTCCCCCTGTCCTCCTGGGACAGCTTCTAATTTGATGCCTGACGGAGGCCATGGAGGCCGAGCATTCTCGCACTTGGGCTGTCGGAGCCTTGAGTCCCATCCACTCGGTAAAGGCTCGGCTCGACCCATCGCCCCCTCTTCCTCCTGGCCCGCGACTGTGGGAACAGCGGCCCTGCTGGAGGGGCCCACGTGCTCCAGTTACTGTTGCTTCCTTATTACGCCCCCCACCCCCGCGTTTCCTGTGGACAGGGAGGCCGGCTTAAAGAGGGTGACCAGATAACCCATCACCCAAACTGCTCCAGTTTGAGCAGGAAAGGAGCCTCGTGGACAGTTGTACCCGGAGAGCAGGCGGGAAGCGGGAAGCGGGCGCCCACAGCGCCGGACCCACGGAGCCGCGGCCTGCAGGCTGGGCCCGTGTCGGCGAGCCTCTGGGCGAGGCCTCTCTCAGGGGGACTCGGGGAGGAGGAAATACGTAGGTTTTGTAAAGCTGGGTCTTTGGGGGAAAAAACTGTAGCAGAGACATTACAGGAAACAAGGTGCAAACTTGGCAGCTGGGAGCGGCTGGTACCCCCTGCGGCCCAGACCCCACGTCTCACAGCCGAGTTGTTCCGTCCTGTGGGTCAGCACCTGGCATTGTGTCGCCTCGGACCACACAGGGAGGCGGAATGCAGAGCCCACGAGTACGCGGAGCTCACGTGTGCACGGAGCCCACGTGTTCGCGAAGCCCATGTGTTCGCGAAGCCCACGTGTTCCCAGAGCCCACGTGTTCACGGAGCCCACGTGTGCACAGAGCCCACGTGTGCACAGAGTCCATGTGTACAGAGCCCACATGTTCGCAGAGCCCACGTGTTCCCAGCCCACGTGTTTGCGGAGCCCACATGTTCAGAGCCCACATGTTCAGAGCCCACATGTTCACAGAGCCCATGTGTTCAGAGTCGTGTACACAGAGCTCATGTGTTCAGAGCCCACATGTGCACGTAGCCCACATGTTCGCAGAGCCCACATGTTCCCAGCCCACGTGTTCGTGGAGCCCATGTGTTCGCGGAGCCCATGTATTTGCAGAGCCCACGTGTTCCCAGCCCACATGTTTGCGGGGCCCACATGTTCAGAGCCCACATGTTCACAGAGCCCATGTGTTCAGAGCCCACATGTGCACGTAGCCCACATGTTCACAGAGCCCACGTGTTCCCAGCCCACGTGTTCGCGGAGCCCATGTGTTCGCGGAGCCCATGTGTTCGCGGAGCCCACGTGTTCCCAGCCCACGTGTTCCCAGCCCACGTGTTCGCGGAGCCCACAGCCACTGTCCACAGCGTCCTAGCAATCTCCCCCACGGCCGGAGGAGGATCGGTGCAGAGAGCAGTGTCACGGGCGGAGGACTGGAACCTGCACGTGGCACGGACACTTCCATGACACCGGCCACCAAAGCTCATTCCGCCCAGCCCCGCTCCACGCGCTTCGTTAACATGCGTGACGACGTGACTGTTAAAATGAAAACCCATGCAGCAAACTCCACAGGAACACGCGCTGCTCCGATTTAAATTTTGGCCGAAAAAGACTCTCTGAGTGGGACTCTGCGCTGCAGAGGGGAGCCGAGGTCGGAGCAGCGGCTCATTTGTAAACCTTTTAACACACAGTCTGTGGTCCTGCTCATGGACAGCGGCAGCTTCACCTCATCCCCTCACCTGAAGGCAAGCAGTAGCCTGGCCGGCGCAGCTCAGGGGGTGAGCGTCGACCTAGGAACCAGGAGATCACAGTTCGATTCCCGGTCAGGGCACAGGCCCAGACTGTGGGCTTGATCCCCAGTGCCGGGGGCGTGCAGGAGGCAGCCGATCCATGATTCTCTATCATGGACGTTTCTCTCTGAAATGAATAAAAATATATTTAAATATATTTAAAACCTATAATAATAAAAGCATAATATGCTAATTAGACCGGATGTCCTTCTGGACGAAGCCGGGGCTGTGAGGGCTGAGGCATGCCTCCGTGGCTGTGACCGACCCTCGGGCTGCGGCAGGTGGCGGGGCCTCCCTCTGCCTGGATCCCAGGTGCTGGAGGGAAGCCGGTGCCGGCAGCCAGGGAAGGAAGGCCTATCCTCGCATGAATTTCGTGCATCGGACCTCTAGTTAACAAAAGGCAAGTAGCAGTTGCTTTCCTTCACTGCGAGGGACTCCCCCAAAAGGGGTTGAGAGGGCATTTTCGGCTTTGAATTGTCCATGACATGGACTTTATTACTTTTTTTAACTTTTCTGGGTTGTTTTGCTATGTTTTTTTTATTTTAAATATATTTTTATTGATTTCAGAGAGGAAGGGAAAGGGAGAGAGAGATGGAAACATCAATGATGAGAGAGAATCACTGATCAGATGCCTCCTACACGCCCCCTACTGGGGGTGGAGCCCACAACGGGGCATTAGCCCTGACCGGGAATGGAACCGTGGCCTCCTGGTTCACAGGTTGACGCTCAGCCACTGCGCCGCGCCGGCCGGGCTTGGCCTTTGAAAAGAGGATCAGACGGGTGAGGACATCTTTTTGGGGGCCTTGTCTCCTGCTCTGCATCCCGCCCCAACAGGGATAGGTCCCATCTAACCCTCACAAACCTGCCCGTGTCCCGGGCCCGGGGAGCAGTGACTCTGCTGTGGAAGGCGAGCTTTTACTCCTGGGGGTGTAATGGTGGCAAAACCACTCAGGACAAGGGATCCCCACACAGGACACGCATGTTAGTGTATGTTGATAGAGGACCTTGGTCTAAGGCAGCGGTCGCTAACCTTTGGACCTCACAGACCAGCAGCGGCCCGCGGATCACCGGCTGGCGACCCCATGTCCATGCCTCAGGCTCGTCCACCCCGTGGATGAAAGAGCTCACGCCCGCCCCCGCCCTCCTCACCCTGCCACACGCAGCTGCCTTCCTGGACACGGGACCCTCACTGGCCCGGGGCTCATCGCCTGCGTATAAACCTGCCCTCCCCCGGGGCTGACCCTGGGGTTGTGCCCAGGCCGGCCCACCTCTGCCTGGCGTGTGCCGTGCGTGTTTATCCAGGCGCCGGGCCACGTGCTGTGTGGCTGAGCCCCCGATGTTCCGCGGCTCCGGCTCCTGAGGCACCGGGACCCTCTAGGACCGCGATGCCGGATGAGGAACCAGAACCGCCTGCCTGGGATCTTGGGTTTTACTCGGTGAACAGAAAAGGCGGGTCGGTCCTAAGGCTTCCAGGAAGCCTTACCACGAGGCGCTCCCACTGCCCCCTTCTCAGCTTGTGTCTCTGCAGCGAGCGGCACACCTGCGTGGGGTGTGGTACACACGTGAGGCCCCTTCCCAGGGTCTGAAACACACGCTCACACGCAGAGCTCAGGACGAGCGTCCACGCGGGGAGCCCGCGTCCCGTCCCGTCTGACGGAAGAGAAGCTGGAGACGGAGCGGAAGGAGCGACACGCTGCACGGGACGTCCCGCTCGTGTGTTACACGCGGGGATGCGATGCTCTCAGAAAGTAAACGGCCCGGGGGTCTCGGCTGCAGGCGCGACGGGCCCCGTGGCCTCAGGGTCCCGGGAGATGCTACCACCTGGCAGGTGGCGAGGATCCCCTGGGCAGCCTCGCCCAGAACCTGAAAGCGACACCCGTGACAATTCACACGCGGCTCAGACGTGGCCAACACCTGGCTGGAGTGCTCGTCAGCTCACCCGTTACCCGAGGTGGGGCCGCACGCCTCTGGCCTCGTAAATCTCCCCGCGGCGTCGGCAGCCGGGAAGCACCGAGGCTCTGTGACGCCGGCAGACAGGACCCTCGGGCCCGCAGCCGCCGAAGGAAACGCGGCGAGGGCGCGGGTGCAGCTCGCACCGCCCTCGGGAGCGCCTTCCAGCAGGAGCCCGAGCTCGCGGGCAGAGAAAACGCCCAGCTGACGGCTTTGCGCCAAGAAGCCAGCGCCCAGGAGCCACGCTCCGGCCACGGGGCCGCCTAGCTCTCCCGCGCCCGGAAACGCATCCGAGGATTAATGCGACACGAAAGCCAGCTGCCCCCAAGTGACGGCACACACGCATGAAACACGCGTGTCGGCCACGCCGCGCGGAACTGCAATGCGCTCCTTCGCGAGCGGCTTCCTGTGCCGCGGGCCCTGCCGAAGCTCCGTCAGCGGCCGAGGCGCCACCCGGAGACACGGTGACGTTTTCTTCGTGACCGGCGCCCCTTTCTCTGTCCTGCCCCCCCACACCCCCCGACAGGCAGCCCCCAGGAGGGCCTGGGTCCTGTTCGGACCACGCCAGAAGCAGCTCGCACAGCGCCGGGCACGGACACGTGCTCAGTAAACCCTTGAATGAACGGGTGTGGCCCCGGGAATTGTTCTGAGGAGACGCGGTGCCCCCTGGGGCGACGGGTGAAGACGCCGCGAGGCGCCCGGAACGTCCCTTTGTCCCTCGGCTTTCCCCTCGCCCTCTTTTTTGTTTTTTATGGATGTCGGAGAGGAAGGGAGAGAGAGAGGAGCATCAGTGATGAGAGGGAACCATGGGTCGGCTGCCTCCTGCACGCCCCACCCTGGGGACCCAGCCCACAACCCGGGCCTGTGCCCTGACCTGGAATCGGACCGTGACCTCCTGGTCCCCAGGTCGATGCTCAGCCCCTGAGCGCGCCGGCGGGCCAGACAGACGTGGAGAGCGCTTGCAGGAGGGCCGTGCACGCGGAGAGGCGGGTGCAGTGAACAGCGCCCGCGCTCCCTCTCCCGCCGCGGAAACCCAGACGCAGCAAACCGGCCCGGCGCAGGGGACGGCGACGGCCACGCTCGCTAATGTGCTCGGAGTCCCGCGGTCCCAGGGCAGCACGCGGCGGGGCAGACCGTCCGCGCCCAGTGGACGCCTGGCCGGGGGCCTGGCCCAGGGCGTGTGCCCAGGGCACCCTAGTAACCCGGGGGAGAGGCAGAGGGCGCCGCGGTTTAGCCAGCCTGCTCTGTGGCCGCCCTCCAAGCTCTCACCACACCTCCCAGCCTCCCTGCCCTTCCCCAACCTGCGGTTCACTGTCGCGAGAGGCGGGCGGCCCTCGGGGATCTGGGAGGGGTCTGGGGAGGGGCCCCACGTTCCCGCTATTCAGGGAATGAAAGACCGAGGGGCTGTGAGGGCTCCGTCAGCGCCCGGAGTTGACAGGGAGGACGCAGAGCCGCAGCTGATCTCGGACCCAGAAGCTTCCGGTCCCAGCGCGGCCGAGCGAGCGGGTTCAGGCCCGATGGGGGCGCCGCAGCTCGCATTCGCCTCGGGGTTCCGCCCTCACCCTCCAGCCCGCACCCGCGCCCTCCTGCCCTTTGCCCTCTCAGAACAAAGCGAACAGCCATCACCCTGACAGCCGAGAAGAAGAGGAAGCCGCCTCGGCGACGAGGCTTGAACGCTAATTACCGGTAATTATGACCCCGCAAGAGCTCACGGGGGAGGCGCCGCTTCGCGGGGAGGACATGACCGCATGCTAATGCGCTAGCTCGTCTGCCATCTTCTCCTGACACAGTGGCTCGCGGGCCTGAGGGGCTGCAGGGTGGTCTCCATCTTTGTGGTGGTGGTGGTAATCCTCCCACGAGGATAGTGTCCATTGATTGTTAGGGAGAGTGGGAGGGAGGGTGAGACAGAGAGGAACATGGATGGGAGAGAAACACGTCCATTGGTTGCCTCCTGCATGAGCCCCACGGGGAGGAGCTGGGGCGGTGGGAGGGGGGGCATGAGGACAGGGAGCGCCTGGCTGTGCAGGGACTGCCCGGTGGTCGCTCCTCCCGGTGGCCAGGTCGCGAGCTGAGAAAAGAACTCTCCGGAAAGTGCAGCAACTCGCCTCCACCTGCCACCCTCCGCCGCCGGCCCCGTGGCCTCCAGTGAGTCACCCGCCGCCTACCTTCCCGCGAGGTGTCACTCGGATTAATGAGTTCAGGTGCTAAGAACCTGCTGTGAATAGCGCCGGAGCGCGGAGTGCAGAATTTTAACCCCGCGCTGCGCCTCCGCCTCCGCCTCCGCCTCCGCGAGGAGCTGCTTCGGGACTCGGGCGAACTGCAGGCTTTCGAGAGAACTGACAGCAGGGCTCGCGTGCCTTCCACGGTCTCCCCAAGCACCGTGAAAACAGAACCCGACTCACTTCCTCCCAGCCCTGTCCTCAGTGCCCGGCCACACTCTCTGCTGTGTGCGGCCTCTCTGCTGTGTGCGGCCTCTCTGCTGTGTGCGGCCTCTCCTGCCCGCTGTGTGCAGCCTCTCCTGCCCGCTGTGTGCAGCCTCTGCTGTGTGCAGCCTCTCTGTCCGCTGTGTGCGGCCTCTCTGCCCGCTGTGTGCAGCCTCTCTGCCCGCTGTGTGCGGCCTCTCTGCTGCTGTGGCCTCTCCTGCCCGCTGTGTGTGGCCTCTCTGCTGTGTGCGGCCTCTCTGCTGTGTGCGGCCTCTCTGCCCACTGTGTGCGGCCTCTCTGCCCGCTGCGTGCGGCCTCTCTGCGGTGGGGCAGGTGCTGCCACTACTGCTCCCGAGTGTCCTCACTGCTCCCAGGCAGAGCGACTCAGAGTCCTGCACGTCCGGTGACCTTTGCTCCTTGACCTGCACCGCCCATCCCCGTGGGCTGCGTGTGGCTCCTGGAGAAAACCTCCGAGAAGAAGACGTAAATGCACAACGTGGACACGAGGCCCCAGATGTGCTCGTGCAGCCCCAGCTGGGCCGCCCGCCCGACGGGACGTGCACTCGATCGCTTCGCCGACGTCTCCGGGAGCTGGCCTCCGGCGTGACAACGGACGATGACGCACACGGTTCTGTTAGAATTGTCACCGTCGGTCAAGCAGACAAGAGCCAGGGACTCAGCAGCAAAGACAACCCTGATCTCTGTTGTCACCGAGCCGACGATGGAGCCACCGGCTCCCATCACTCAAGCCACGCGGTGCCGCACGCACCCGTCAGAGCCTCCCCCGGGCCTGCGGCTGGGGGGCTGAGGCCGGGGCGGTGAGACCACCTGCGCGAGGTCACATGGGCCCCTCCGCCCCCCGCCCGGGACCCCACCTGCCTCCACCCTCTGGGGGGCACAGCGAGTGACAGCTGACGGGAGAGGCGGCAGGCCTCGGCCTGGTCGCTGACGCTTGGGTGTGAACTTCAGGGGAGGCAGTGCCACCGCAGCACAGGCCTCTGTGGGCCGAGGCGCGCGCACGCGTGGCCGGTCGTCTCCTTGTGCCGTCCTCGCTGTCGTGCACGGAGAGGCGAAGCAGCCGCGGGCGAGGCCAGCCTCCAGCCTGGGCCTCGGAGGCCAGCCGTGCAGCACGCGATGCGATTAGCGACCCCCCTTCTCACACACGGACCTCGCGCCGTCCCTTCCCCGGCTCCGAGGCTGGAGCTCCCTCAGGGCGCGGGGCCCGCCGCCGGCCACCTGAGCCGCTGCCCTGAGGATGAGCGAGCGTTGCCATGGAGGCCCGGTGCGCGCACAGGCTGTGCGCCGAGGGTCAGGGGGGCGCGGGCATCCCTTTGAGTTTCCGCTGAGCCCGGCTCGCGTGTGAGCGCACATGGGCCGGTCCGTCCCTAGGTCACGCCCGTGTGGGGTGAGAAGGCAGGACCCACGCAGGCTGCATCCAGGCCCCAGCGCTGAGCCGAGGAAGGCGGGGCAGGAAGAGACCCTGCGGGCAGGAGGTGGGCCTGAAGGCGGAGGGTCCTGAGACACAGTGGAGGCACGGGGGTGTGGGCACGGGGGTGTGGGCACGGGGAGTGTGGGCACGGGGAGTGTGGGCACGGGGGTGTGGGCACGGGGAGTGTGGGCACGGGGAGTGTGGGCACGGGGGTGTGGGCACGGGGAGTGTGGGCACGGGGGTGTGGGCATGGGGGCGCGGAGGGCACCGGGAGCGTGGGCACGGGGGTGTGGGCACGGGGGTGTGGACACGGGGGTGTGGGCATGGGGGAGTGTGGGCACGGGGGTGTGGGCACGGGGGTGTGGACACGGGGGTGTGGGCACGGGGGTGTGGGCACGGGGGAGTGTGGGCACGGGGAGTGTGGGCACGGGGGTGTGGGCACGGGGGTGTGGGCACGGGGGTGTGGGCACGGGGGTGTGGGCACGGGGAGCGTGGGCACGGGGGCGCGGAGGGCACGGGGGTGTGGGCACGGGGGTGTGGGCACGGGGGTGTGGGCACGGGGGAGTGTGGGCACGGGGAGCGTGGGCACGGGGGCGCGGAGGGCACGGGGGTGTGGGCACGGGGGTGTGGGCACGGGGGTGTGGGCACGGGGAGCGTGGGCACGGGGGCGCGGAGGGCACGGGGGTGTGGGCACGGGGGTGTGGGCACGGGGGTGTGGGCACGGGGGTGTGGGCATGGGGGCGCGGAGGGCACCGGGAGCGTGGGCACGGGGGTGTGGGCACGGGGGTGTGGACACGGGGGTGTGGGCATGGGGGAGTGTGGGCACGGGGGTGTGGGCACGGGGGTGTGGACACGGGGGTGTGGGCACGGGGGTGTGGGCACGGGGGTGTGGGCATGGGGGCGCGGAGGGCACCGGGAGCGTGGGCACGGGGGTGTGGGCACGGGGGTGTGGACACGGGGGTGTGGGCATGGGGGAGTGTGGGCACGGGGGTGTGGGCACGGGGGTGTGGACACGGGGGTGTGGGCACGGGGGTGTGGGCACGGGGGAGTGTGGGCACGGGGAGTGTGGGCACGGGGGTGTGGGCACGGGGGTGTGGGCACGGGGGTGTGGGCACGGGGGTGTGGGCACGGGGAGCGTGGGCACGGGGGCGCGGAGGGCACGGGGGTGTGGGCACGGGGGTGTGGGCACGGGGGTGTGGGCACGGGGGTGTGGGCATGGGGGCGCGGAGGGCACCGGGAGCGTGGGCACGGGGGTGTGGGCACGGGGGTGTGGACACGGGGGTGTGGGCATGGGGGAGTGTGGGCACGGGGGTGTGGGCACGGGGGTGTGGACACGGGGGTGTGGGCACGGGGGTGTGGGCACGGGGGTGTGGGCATGGGGGCGCGGAGGGCACCGGGAGCGTGGGCACGGGGGTGTGGGCACGGGGGTGTGGACACGGGGGTGTGGGCATGGGGGAGTGTGGGCACGGGGGTGTGGGCACGGGGGTGTGGACACGGGGGTGTGGGCACGGGGGTGTGGGCACGGGGGAGTGTGGGCACGGGGAGTGTGGGCACGGGGGTGTGGGCACGGGGGTGTGGGCACGGGGGTGTGGGCACGGGGGTGTGGGCACGGGGAGCGTGGGCACGGGGGCGCGGAGGGCACGGGGGTGTGGGCACGGGGGTGTGGGCACGGGGGTGTGGGCACGGGGGTGTGGGCACGGGGAGCGTGGGCACGGGGGCGCGGAGGGCACGGGGGTGTGGGCACGGGGGTGTGGGCACGGGGGTGTGGGCACGGGGGCGCGGAGGGCACCGGGAGCGTGGGCACGGGGGCGCGGAGGGCACGGGGGTGTGGGCACGGGGAGCGTGGGCACGGGGGCGCGGAGGGCACTGGGAGCGTGGGCACGGGGGCGCGGAGGGCATGGGGGTGTGGGCACGGGGGCACGTGGGCACGGGGAGCGTGGGCACGGGGGCGCGGAGGGCACCGGGAGCGTGGGCACGGGGGCGCGGAGGGCATGGGGGTATGGGCATGGGGGCACGTGGGCACGGGGAGCGTGGGCACGGGGGCGCGGAGGGCACGGGGAGTGTGGGCACAGGGCAGTGGGCACGGTCTAAAGAAAAGGAACATTGCCGTACGTTTCCTACAATGTCAGGCGAAGGGCAACGCCAAGGTTATGGCGGGTATCGGCTGGATTAGCGGGATTCTGAGTGAGGGCCCGCACAGAAGGGACGTAAACCACATTCTCGGGGGAATGAACCTCAAGTGAACGTGAGGGAAGACCGAGAAGAAATAACATGAGGAGGATGAAGAACAAGAAGAGATGGGACACGTCGACACCAGGCATCGAAGAAAGAAAAAGCAGCCCAAACCCAGGCCCCGCGCCCGCGCCCGCGGTTCACGCTCCCACGCACAGCAGAGGACGCGCAGGGGCGACCCCGACGCTGCCCACGCGGGGCACACGGGTCCCACCTGACCCCCCAGCTGGTGCAGGAGCGCGGCCCGGGGACGGGGCCGAGCCAGCGCCGTGGGGCCACAGGGCTCCCGTCTCGCCCGAGGCTGCCTGGCGGTCGTTTATGGGCTGTTAGGCCTCGCGAGACGACGTAACGCCGCCCGGGATCCGAGGACACGCGACACAAGCACTAAATGGCACCGTCTGGCGCACGGCCTCTGGGGCGTGTGAAGCAGCCACACCTCGCGGGAAACGCACGTTGGCTGGTGCGTGTGACGAGGAGCCCGCAGCTCTGACCGGGAGCGGGGAGAGGCCTCCGGACCTCGGTTCCTGAGCCAACTCGCCGTGCCGTGTCCCCGTGAGACGTGCTCCCCAGGCGCCCGCTGTGGAGCACGCCAGTCGTGGGCAAAAAACACGGAGCCAGGCCTCTGGGTCCGGGGACGCGCTCGGGGGACGGGCTGAACTCTCGGGGCCCCTTCCAGCACGCGCCACAGCCCGTGGGGAGCCCTCGCTGTCTCTGCAGAGGCGCACGGCTCCACAGGACACGGGCTCTGTGTCTTCCTCCAGGATCGTGACGGTCCCTAAGCAGCGGGGACGGGGAGAGGCAGGCTGCGACTTCACCCCGAGGCCGGAGCTGTGGCCTGGCGGGGGCGGGCAGGCACACCCCAGGATAGCTCTAGGGAAGACTGCCAGATTTTGAGAGGAGCCTGCGGAGTGACGTGGTTACAGGTCAGCGAAGCTGTCGTCCCAGGAAATTGTCCTTAAAAGAGAAACCGTCCCACGTGGCACGTTATTCCATTTGCAGACGCGCAGACCCGGACGGCGCGGCTGCCCCACCCACCGGCTGGCGGGCAGGTGAGAGCCGTCCAGGGGCCCAGGGACGGGAAGGAGGCCGGGAGGGGTTCTGGCAGGAGGGTTCCTCTTCCCGTGGCCCCCTGGCCCCTCTCATCCGGCTCCTGGCCAGCCCATGGGGGGTGCTGAGCCTTGTTTCAGTTCAAAATCCAGGGCGGGGACCCCCTCAAGGGCCCCGAGAAGGAGAGTGCTTCTCCGCCAGCGGTTTGTGGAGGAGGAAGCATGAGCCACGGAGATGGACGAGGGAGAATTAAAGGGGAACATGCTGAGCAGTTCCGGGAGCACGGGGAGCCCCCAGGCTCGGCGCCTTCCCAGAGCCCCGAGGCATGCGCTGACCGCGGGCTCTGCTCTGCGGAGGGTCTGAGCGCCCCGGCGGGGATGACAGGCGCGGGCTGGGGCCACGGGCCACGCCAGAACGCTCTTGTCTTCAGAAGACAGCTGCGCGCCCGCCCACACCAGGACTCCTTGTTGGCTGTTGTTTTTTAATTATTTTTACGGATTTCAGAGAAGAAAGGCGAGGGAGAGAGAGATGGAACCGTCAGTGATGAGAGAGCTCACTGTAAAAAGAGTTGTACATCCTGCACATCTCTCCGATTCTGACTCGATAGGAGACGGGGGGAGAGGGGAGTGGGGGTAGCGGCGGCCAAAATGCCTCGGCCTGGAGCACCCGGAGGAACCCTGCCTCCCAAGGACACCTTCTCACGGGGCTTTCCTGTCCCTGGGTTTGCAAGTGTGGGTGCCGGAGGATGGCGCCCTCTGCTGGCCAGCGGCGGGATCGCAGGCCAGAAAGGAGGAGGACAGCCCAGGGTCCCCCCTAGTTCTCCCCATCAGGGGGGATCGCCTTCGGGCCAGATTCAAGGTTTTCAGGTTTTTTTTTCCCAACCACGTAATGTATTTAATGTCAATAATTAAAATGTGTTTAAAGAACCAATATCATGATGTCAGAACTCGGCATGAGTAAAAACATTTGGTGCCATTCAAGTTTCTGCAGCACGCCTCGGCATCGTGTTAGGGTCCTGCTGCATGTGCGTGTGCGTGTGCACACGTGTGTGTCTGTGTGTGCGTGGGTGCGCCTGGTGAGTGTGTACGCGTGCGAGTATGTGTGTGGGAGCGTGTGCACGTCTACACACGTGTGAGTGGTGAATGTGCGTGTGGAGAGGGGAAGAATGTGAACCGGTAGACGCAAGCAAGAGAAGGCAGGCTACGGAGGGACGCCTCCATGTATGCAGATGGGAACGTCCTGCCTCTCTCCCCACCCCGCACAGGCCATCATCCTGCCGTCACACGCTGAGGAGGGTCACGGTCACAAACCCCACGTGAGCACGAACGTGTCCTAAGTGTTACTCGGGGTTTGGATCCGTTTGCATCGTGGTCCCTCGTGAAACCGAGAAAAGCAACGGAACCGTTCGAACTCAGCGAGGATTGCCTTGGCTCCCCACACGTCACGGATCGTTTGAGTAAACGATTCCACCAATGGCCCCGCCCCCTCGCGAGAGGTGCCCTGGCCACCGCAGGTCCGTGGTCCGCCGCAGACGTCCTATCGGCAGGTGTGTCCACTCCGGGAGGCCCGGCAGGCGCTGGGAGGGGCAGGGGTCCCTGAGCTGGACTCCCGGCCTCCTGGACCGTAAAACCAACACCACTCTCACCCGCAAAGCCGCGTTCAGAACTGAAGGACAATGCGCAGCGTCCCGGGAAGAAGAGCCGTGGGGCGTCATCACCCCCAGGCCCGCATCTCAAGAACCGCCCGGGTCTTCTTTACGAAGAAAAAGAAGGGGGCGTTTTTAAAACGTGAATCACAAATGGCAGTGCGTTCATGTCCACAATTACCCCAACGGCGTCAATGCTGCTACCAAAGGCGTGCCACGGCCGGATGGATAAGGAAACAAGACCCGGACATACACTGTCTACAGGAGACTCACTTCAGAGAGACACGCACACGGACTGAAAGTGACACCGGGCGTGCCCAGGGCTGGCCCCACAGGGACCCCCGCCTCGTCCCTCCTCAGAGAACCTGGGACATGTGGATTCGGTCCCCAACTCTGCGTGGGGGGCCCGGAGGGTGAGCGGCAGCATGGCCGTGGCAGGGCCGGGACCGGGCGCTGAGCCTCCCTCCCGCCCGCCTGTGCCCGGCTGCCCCTGAAATGCCCAGCGAGGGCATCTCCCGAACACGCACCACCCCGTCACCCCGTGAATCGCGTGGGTTTGCGGAACCTCACAGGGCACCTGAAGTTGGCACGAACGACGTCGCGCTGAACTGAGCTTGATGTAAAACGTCCTTTCGGGCCATGAAAGAGAAGCGGGCATGCGCCACGCGGCGTGTAACCGACGCCCGGTGACAGCGAGGGTGGAGCCCGTTCGGGGAACACTGGGCTTAAGGGTGGCCGGGCAAGCGGCTGCATTGTGGGGCTTAAGGGACAACTGGAGAGAACACAGCACGGAATGAGGGGGCGCCCACGGAGGGAGGGAGGGAAGACGGGGGACCAGCCCTGTAATTGCAGGGTCAGGCTGGCTGTGGGGTGGGGTGTCATCACAGAATCCGGGAAGGGCCCGGGCTACAATCGGCAGGCTATGACCCCGGTGACCACTAGAGGGAGCCACACCCCCAAAAGAGCCAGACCCCAGAGGACGTGAAGGGAGAGTGGTGCTCGTCCAGGGTTCGGATTCTAACATGCACGGCAGTGTCCCTTTGATGTGCATCGGCAACGGGGGGGGGGGGGGGGCGGGGGGGAGGCTTCAGGAAGAGAAACATAAAGACCCCCCCCGCGTTGTTTGCAGGGGCCTGTGGACAGCGGGGCAGCCACAGGGCGGTGTGCGGCCAGGTTGATGGGGGGCTCCGGGGGGGCTCGGAATCACCTGGAAGCCGCTGGAGGGAGCGGGGGCCGCGTTCAGTGAGAGGTGGGATCGTGGGTCTGCAGGGCCGGGCGGGGACAGTTCATGAAGCTCCCTGGGGCCGCGGGCCCTGGGCACATGGAAAACGCCAAGTGAGCAGCATGTTCCATTGTCCCCTTTTAGACCTGTCCGCGTGTGTGCATGTGTGTCCGCGTGTGTGCATGTGTGTCCGCGTGTGTGCATGTGTGTCCGCGTGTGTGCATGTGTGTGCCCATGTGTGTGCGTGCAGATTCACGTGAGCCAGTGCGTGCTGAGCGGGGGGACAGGGAGGCTGATGTAAATGATCTCTGTGCACACGCACACACACATGCACATAGTGTGGTGTCTATACGCTGCGTCCACATGGAGGGAGAGGGCCTGTGCAGGGGACCCGGCGTGAGTGGGTTTCTGAGCCGCGTGGCACTCTGCACGTGGATTCGCCTCTGGATCTCAGCGATGTTGCATGGAGCGCCGCTAGGCCACGGCCGCGGCCAATAAGTAAACGGCCCCGCCCCGGCAGTAACGGGGTAAACCACCTAACGCTCACGCAAAACACACGAAAACCGCCAGGCGAGAGGTTTCCTAAATCCTTTCAAGTGCTGGCTGCGTGTCGGGGGCACGCGGGTGGGCGTGGGCTGCACAGGGCTGTGCAGGGCGGGGTCCCTGCGGGCACCTCCTGGGACTTGGGCCGCAGTTTAAAGAGCCGCTCCCAGGGCCTGGGGCCGCCGTGGGCACCAGCAGGCAGGGCCACTCAGCCCAGCTCAGAGCCTGGCCCTCGCCCCCGGGTGGCAGCAGACACGGGAGAGAGGAAGAGGGCTGGCTTGCTAGGCAGCACGTTTCAGGCAGAGAGGGGGCGGGCGGGGCGGGCAGGTACCCCACAGCCTCTGGCTAAGTCCTCAGGGCGTGACCCGCAGGGCTGTGCGCGGACCTCACAGGAAGGTCATGCGTGTGTGGGCAGCCGCCTCCCTCCCCTCCGAGCCGTGAGCACCCCCGTGATGACGTGTCCGGGTCCCAGGCAGTGACAGGTAACATCTGGGGTGTCCCAGGGGCCCTGGGGGGGAGGGCCTCTGTGGAGCGCTGTCCTTCCTGCTCCGTTTGCTGTGACCCTCAAGCTGCCCTCGAACATACAGTGTGCGCTGTTCCAGCACCAGCACGGCTGCGGGCTACCCCTCCCCCGCGGGCCTCCCACGCCCACGCTCAGGGGTCCCCGTGGGCCCCGGGGCTGCATGCTGCTCGCTGAGGAGCCCTGGAGGGGAGGCTCCACGTGAGCGTGGAAGCACGAGAGGGGGAGCTGCGGCGCTGTGCTTCCCGCCCTGAGACAGATCCGCCTGGAAGCGAGGTGCGGCCTTATTTTCAAAGAAAGAGACGGGTCTCACGTGGGGGGTCTGGCGTGGGGGTCTGGCGTGGGGGGTCTCGCTTGGGGGGTCTGGCGTGGGGGGTCTGGCGTGGGGGGTCTGGCGTGGGGGGTCTGGCGTGGGCCTGGTCCCGTGCAGGCGGGTAAGAGGCCTTCAGGGTCACTCACCCGTCCGGGGCGCCCACCCCTCAAACGTCGGGAGGACAGACAGCAGCCCCGCCCTCCCCGCCCTCCCCGCGGCCTCCAACCTGGTGAGCCGCTGAGGGCCGCAGGCCGGCTCTGTTCTGAGAGCGGCGGTCCCTCGTGTCCCATGAACTTCATGGCGCCAAGGGCCGGGCTTTCCCCCGTTTTGAAGGCAGCGTAGGGAGTGGGGACCTGGCTCTGCCATCGGTGGGGAAGCAGCTGCGAGGGGGCGTGTGTCCCTGCCTGAGCACCCGCCTGACAGGTTCACGGCGAGTTCCAGCCCCCGGTGCCCTCGCCCCAGCCTGCCCTGTGGGGCAACGAGGTGGGTCCTGGGAGGTGATGCGGTCCCCAGGGTGCCACTCCGGGAGTGGGACCCAAGCCCTGAGGAAGGGCCAGGAGCACCCTCCCCACGGGAGGACACGCCAGAGGCCGCGGTCGGCATCGGGAGGAGGGTCCCGGGAGGACCCACTGCGCCTGACCGCGGCTTCACCTCCAGAACCAGGAGGACAGCGTCATCTGAGCACAGCCACCGCGTGGACTGCCCCTCGCTTCCTCAGGCCCCGACAGCACAGACCCGGGGCGCCCTGCTTCCAGCCTCCGACCCCTTCCCACTCGGCCTCCGACCCCTTCCCACTCGGCCGACAAGTTGGGCAACACGGGTTCACGCCTTAACGCCCTCTGCAGGCAACCGTGAGCTTGAGGCTCAGAGCTACTCCATACGGAGGCCGTCAGCCACCTGGGCACCGCCTGGGCACCACGTGGGCACCGCCTGGCTGCTGGCATCTGCAGCCCCACACCTACCTCTCCCTCAGCTTCTGTCTCCGGCCACGGTGTGTCTCCGGAGGGCGCAGGCCTCTCTTCCCCTCGTTGGCCGAGGAGATGCTGAGGGGCCCAGCGGCTCTCGAAGACGAACAGCCGGGGAGCATGGTGACCACGCCCTCCTCCAGGACCTGCAGGGACCGGCCCGGGATGCGTGGGGAGCCCTCGGGATGCCAGGGAGGCCGCGTGGTCCGGGGGGACCCTGAGCCGGCCCTGGGGACCTGCAGCCCTGGTTCTGCCCGGCAGCCCCAGCCCCACGCCTCCCTGAGAGCCACTCGCGGGTGAACCTCATGGAGAAGGTGGTCCCTCCGCGCTGCCCCGCGGGCGGGCGGGCGGGCGTCTGCGAAAGGCCCCAGCACCACGGGGTCATTGCTGAGCACGCTCCTCAGCAGCGAGAAACACCTGTGACGCCCGTGCTGACTTGAGTTGACAGTGAACAACGGTCGGATCCAATCCACCGGCACCCGCGGGTCCTCACTGGCTCCTTCGTCCCTTCCCCGGAGGCGGCGGGCAGCTGCTGTGCGTGTGCGGGACACAGCGGGACGGGGGACGGCCCTGCCGCAGCGCCTCGGGCCCCGCACCGACTGTGATGCCCCGGGTCGGGGGGCTCTGCCTCGGCATCAAGAGGCCTAGCAGCCAGGCCTGGGCCTCTGCACCCCTGGGGCTCCTCCTGCCTGAGCCTCTCACCGCCCCCCACCCCCCGCCTCTCCATCCACCAAGTCCCAAACCGAGCAATAAAGCTTTTCGCAGAAAAAGAAGACAGAACACTCTCTACACCCCAGCCGCGCGCCCCGGCACGGTCCGACGGCGTTTGAAAGGAGGAAAGTAACTGAGAAAACGCAGGTGCTCTGAATGGAGCTGCCGGCCCCTGCCTCGCCTCGCCCACCGACACCGGCTCCCAGCTTCCTGGTCCCAGCGGAGGCGAGGGGGCACGGGAGGCGGGCAAGGCCCTGGCGGGGGGCGCACAGGTGCGGGCGGAGGACAGCATCACCGCCCCATGGACCGCGGGGCGAGCACCCGAACAGCGTGGGCAGGCGGCGGGAGTAGGAGAGACGGGGCAGCCGACCCGAGGGCTTCGCCATCAGCCGGACAAGCACGCGGCGTCCTGTGGCCCCGGAACCACAGGAACCGAGGAACAGCCTGAGCTTCCTCCGACCCGCGTCCCAGAGCCGCTCAGGCGCCCGAAGGGGAGCCCCGAGGCGGGGGGCCTCTGCGGGAGGAGCTGGCTTATGGGCTGGAACCACAGGAGGTCCAGACCCCAACCGGACCTGGGACACACTGTGTGTGGACTGTACGCGCAGCGAGGCCGGCAAGGGCGCCTGGAGAGACGGCCGTTCCGTGTGGACGCGGGCGGAGAGCGTGCCGGGACCCGCAGGGGGAGATGGAGAGGCCAGGGAGGAGGGGGAGGGGGGCAGGGGGAGGAGACCCTGGGGGGGCGGCCCGGTGTGGAGCTCCCCTGCAGCTTGCCTCACCCCTCACCCTCAGGCCCGTCTCAGGGGCCGTCTGATCGAAGGGCCCACAGGCCGCAGGGCGTCCTGACAGGCACACCGCCCGGCCACGCCCGCTGTCCTGCGCCCGCACTCCCCCTCACGTCACCTTTCTCCTCCCACACACGCTCCGGGGAACAAGGCCCGTCAGCGCGCCATCTGTCCCCGCCTCGGAACATGGCCTGAGCCGGCACGTGGGCAGTAGACTCTGTGGGGGGAGGTGGAGCTGTGTGCTGGCTAATTTGGGGGACACTCCATCCGTGGCTGCCAGAATCGGGGTGTTTCTTTAACAACTGGAAACACCCGAGACCCGCCACGTGTTTTGTGTTTGTTGTTAACCCGCACCCGGGGGTGTTTCCATTGACGTTAGGGAGAGAGGGAGAGACAGAGAGCAACATCGGTGTGAGAGAAACACATCGATGGGTGGCCTCCCGCACGCCTGACCAGGGCCTGGGCCTGGGAGGAGCCTGCAACCGAGGTCCGTGCCCTTGACCGGAATCGAACCCGGGGCCCTTCAGTCCGCAGGCAGTGCTCTACCCACTGAGCAACACCAGCCAGGGCCTGATCTGCCACGTGCTGACTTGACATCTAATACCAATCGGATCCAATCCACTGACACCAGCCGGGTCCTCACTGGCTCATTCGTCCCTTCCCCGGAGGCTGCCCACGCCCACGCAGGCAGCTGCTGTGCCGTGTGCAGGACACGGGGCCGCCCTGCCCGCGGCGCGTCCAGCCAGGGAGCGTCGCAGAGACTGATGCCCGTCGGCATGCTCTGCAGCGGGAGCACGGGGACCGGAGGGACACACTGCACGGGGTGCCCTGGGCAGAGGTGGCACGGGCCTGAGCCTAAATGGGGTGCAGAGGCTGGGACCCCAAGAGGCCCCGTTGCCGGCGGTGGCTCCTTCCAGGAGGACCCGGCCCCCTCGGGAGTTGGTTACAGAATCACCTCGCCACCTCCTCCGTGTAAAAATAGCATCCCCTCTGCTGACGCAGCCGGTTGCCCAGCAACCTGGCTGTCCCCCTTTTCTGTTTGAATCTCCGCCTGCACCAGTCTCTCATCGGCCCTCTGGGTCACTCGTCCGCAAGGTCTGATTGGTCAGGGCGGCCTGACACGTCCCTGGTAGAGCTAACGGACGTGATGTCACCTCGGTGGAGCCGGGCCTTCCGTCCCCGGAGGCCGCGGAGGTTTCCAGAGACCAGGTCCCCCAGTGGTCACTCCGAGGGAAGGCATCGGCCAGGGGCGTCAGCCACCTCCCTCGTGCGCACACGCACCTCGCTGGACAGGACGCGAGGCGGACGCTGAAGGCCAGGCATCCCGCCTGGCTCCCGCCCGGCTCCCTCCTGGCTGCCGCCCGGCCTACCTGCCCCCCTACGCTTGTTTTTCGCATTTTTTCTTCTTAGCACTTACCACTGTTGGTTTTTTTATTGATTTCAGGGGGGGGAGGGAGAGGGATTTAGAAAATCAGTGATGGGCCCTGACCGGTGTGGCTCAGTGGATAGAGCGTCGGCCTGCGGACTGAAGGGTCCCAGGTTCGATTCCGGTCAAGGGCATGCTCCTTGGTTGTGGGCACATCCCTAGTACGGGGTGTGCAGGAGACAGCTGATCAATGTTTCTAACTCTCTGTCCCTCTCCTTTCCCTTCTGTGAAAAAATCAATAAAATATTTATTTTTTAATTAAAATAAAAAATAAAAGAAAATCAGTGATGGGCCCTGACCGGTGTGGCTCAGTGGATGGAGCGTCGGCCTGGGGACTGAAAGGTCCCAGGTTCGATTCCCGTCAAGGGCATGCACCTTGGTTGTGGGCACATCCCTAGTACGGGGTGTGCAGGAGGCAGCTGATCGATGTTTCTAACTCTCTGTCCCTCTCCTTTCCCTTCTGTGAAAAAATCAATAAAATATTTATTTTTTAATTAAAATAAAAAATAAAAGAAAAGCAGTGATGGGAGAGAATCACGGATGGGTGGCCTCCCGCACACTCCACCCTGGGGATGGAGCCCGCAACCCGGGCCTGTGCCCTGACAGGAATCAAACCCTGACCTCCTGGTTCCTAGGTCGATGCCCAGCCACGGAGCCACACCGGCCAGGCCGTTACTGCTGGTTTCAATGTACCGTCTTGGTTACTGCTCTCTCCCCCACTGCACTGAGCCGGCCCACCGTGCTCTGGCTTCCTCCCCGCTGTGTTCCTGCAGCCGGGGTCGTGTCTGGCGTGAACTAGATGCTCAGAACCACGTTGGCTGGACGGTGCGACGTGAGGGGGCATAAAACCCCCCTGGAGGGAGCCACCCGCCCAGCGGGGTCGGGGCGCAGGAAGGGCCAAGGTCAAGGGGCGGAGCGTCGGCCACAAGTACCTGCGAGCCACGCAGCGGTCGGGGTGCGGGAGCGGGAAGGCAGCCAGGGCGCTCGCCCCCGACTCTCGCTGGCGAACAGATGGCAGCTGTGCATTGCTCATCCGGGAGTCTGGCCGCGTCTCCGTACATCGCTGACCAGGTTGCTAGGGGCGGCGCTTTCTGCCGGAGGCTCTCAGGCAGCCGGCCGGCACGGGGTGGGCGCCGGCGTGAAGCAATGGTGCCAGCATGCACGCGCCATGGGCAAGTCTCCTTTAATCACTTTGGGGGGGATGGGTGGGGGGGGGCTGTTTGTGGAAGGCTGATTTGGTTCTGCAAGGACCGAAGGCTACTTTCTCCGTGTCATACTCCTAGCTAGCAGAAGGTCCCACAACTATGGGAGTGAAAAACTGAAACCACATCACGTGGACAAAAGCTGACGTCCATCCAGGGAGAGGGTCACGCGTTACAAAGCCGAAGAAACGGAGGCCGGTCCGGGGGTCGGGCCCCTGGGTTCCAGCGGCTGCTCACCCCGTGCTGGCGTCTATCCTGAGCCTTGGATGTGTCATCGGAGAGCGGGGACCCCGATCCGCACCGTGCGGGGCGGTCGAAGGGCAGGAACCGATGCGATGAGAGCAGCTGGGACCGGATGGAGGGCTGGCTCACAGCCCACGCTTCCTGCGTCACCAAAACACACACACCTCGCGCGGCTCGGTGTCACTAAAGGGCTTGTAAGAGCCATGATGTTTCTGTGGCCCGGGGGGAGCGTCGACCTCTGAACCAGGAGGTCACAGTTCCATCCCCGGTCAGGGCACAGGCCTGGTTGCGGGCTCCATCCCCAGTGTGGGGCATGCAGGAGGCAGCCGATCCATGACTCTCTCTCATCATGGGTGTTCCTCTCTCTCTCCCTCTCCCTTCCTCTCTGACATCAATAAATATATACATATTTTTTAAAGAATTCTTATGACTTTTCAAAACCCAAAACATCAACACTTAAACCTCTCCTTCCGAGAAACCACGCTCCTTAGTACAGCGAGCCTACATTTCAGCGGAGAAATTAAAACACGCATTTTTCTTCCCCGCACACTGGCGCGGCGCGAAGGGCCTCCCCACCGCCCGTCGGCGCGTCTCAGACGGCCATGATGGAAGACCTGTTTTCCAAAAGGACCTGGAGCCTCAGCGTTCCGTAAACATGACCTCGCTCCACGACTGAGAACCCGAACTCCCCGCTGCTGCACCGGCCAGGCGGGCGCGGTCTCCCGGCCGGCCCAGGGCCCACCCTCCCGCTGTGGCTGCCCGCCGCTGACCCGACCCGACCGGGGACTCCGGCCTCGGTTCTTCCGTGCGGCTCGCCCAGCGCGTTCCGCGGGGACCACGGTCCACAGGCCGCACCGGCCCCCACGTCTGCAGCCCGGGAGGGAGGGCGGTCACACACCTGGAGGAAGGAAGCCGCCACGCGCGGGAAGGTCCCGTGAGGAGGATGAAGGCAAAGGATGGAGCGCTCAGAGGAGAGCGCCCTCCCCGGGCCAATGACAGGAACGCGCCTGAGGGCCTTCCTGGGAGAGGCCTCCCCTGAGTGTCCACACGGCTCACCCTGGATCGCCCGTGGGCACGAGCGTGTCTGTGGGGACACACCATCCACCCTCAGCGCTCACAGGCCCCGGTGTGACGTCACCTCTGCCCTGAGATGTATTTGTGACCCAACGCAGCCCCCCCGGGCCTGTGCTCATCACCCCTTCCTCCACACCCAGCGAAGAGGGTCGGGGTCTCCGCTCCTTCCTCCACGCCCAGCGAGGGGGGTCGGGGTCTCCCCGCTGGGGGAGGACGAGGCAGCATCTGCCTCCGGGTCCAGTCCTCACACCATCGTGTGCCCGTGTGTGGCCTCTTTAGTGTCGCACCTTCCGTGTCCATGCCGCACCTTCCGTGTCCGTGCCCGTGTCCGTGCTGCACCTTCCACGTGTCCGTGCTTTGTAAAACGGGTGCTGCTTACGGCTCCCACGTCTCGGGTGCCGTGCCGTCCAGGGCGTGGCGGAGACACTGGGGCTCGCGTCACCGAGCAGCTAGCCAGGTGCTCAGGGGCCAGCACACAGACACCGACAAGGCGTCTCCCAACAGAAACGCCAGTGACTCGCGATCACTGGATGAAACGTGGGACGGAAGCTGGCAGGAACCTAACCCCGTGTCTCCCCGGAACGCACGCCAGTTCGGGATTGGGGGCGACGCTCCGAAACAGCTCCTGTGGGTGATGAGACGTGACTCCATGGGGAGGTGTAGGGGTGTGTGTGCACACACACGTGCACGGATGAATATGTAGACATGCATGGGAGGGTACCCACACGCATATACACACACACACACACACACACACACACACACACACGGGGTGGGCAAAAGCAGGCTTGCAGTTAGGAGTACGTGAAACCGTGTGTTGTGCGCCTGTGTCCTTGTTAATGCCTGCGTAGTTGATGGTTAGTATTAACCGCTTTTGCCCACGCCCGTGTCTGCATGTGTGCCACGTAAACACGCGTGGGGCTCGAGGCCTGTGGCTGGGTCCTAGTTTCTTGCCAGGAGACCGTGGTGATTCCATAAGCCTCTCAGGAGACGGGACGTGGAAACCTAAAGGCCGGACGGCGTCTGTGCAGAAACGCTGGCCGGTGCCCCACTCGGGAGGCGCCACGCGGGCCGTGTGCCATCGACCCGCCCCGGCGCCCAGCGTACAGAGGCCGTGTCTCTCCGTGACCGCTCTCCTCCAGCCTGGAGGGCTCCTCTGAGCTGCTGATGGCAACGCTTTTCCCAAAACGTCAATATTCTAAATATGGGAGGGTCACACGTTAGTCTTCTCCGGAGAGTTCACGGGAACAGACTTCAAACCCTCCCCGGGCACACACCCTGTGGGTTCGCAGAACGGCGAGAAAGGAGCTTTTCCAGTGTCAGCATTCTGAGGAGAGTTCTCACCCAGCGCTGAGGTTCCCATAGCAACGCGTCCCATCGCCTAGGCGACAGCGACCTTATGATGTCACCGATGAGCTAAACTAACTTAGAAAGCGCTGGGCCAGTGCCTCCTCCCCGCGCCCCCCATCGCCACGCTGCCCGCCAGCCTCGGCCTCCCCCGTGTCTTCCGCCTTCCCGTCTCCAGCGCTCAGCAGGCCGCCCTCCGTCCGGACAGTCCCAGCTGCGGGGCTGGCACAGCGAAGGCGGCACCTCGGGGCACAGAACGTGTCCTGACGCAGCCGGAGCCGCTCAGGAAACCGCTGGTGACCCTCCAAGGCCAGTTTGCTCTCCTCAAACCGACCCCAGGAGGACACGCGCCCAGCTTCACTCTGAGGACAGCTCTGTACGCGCCCGCCCGCGAGGAGAGACCGCGTGCGCAGAGGCGCGGGGGCCTGTGAGCCGCAGCCAGGGACTTGGAGCCCGCGGAGTTCCCCCCGCCCCGCTGTGCGGTCACTGCCCCCAGGAGCCTCTGATGCGCTGGCCGGCCACTGTCCTCGAGTCCTCTTTCCGGCGCATTCTAAGGCGGCCACGCGCAGGCAGGCCGGGGCGGCGGGCACGACCACCTGGAAAAGGCATGTGGCGCGAAGGCCCCCCCCCCCCCGAAGACGCCGCCGGCCGTGCCCTGGGCCCGCGAGCCCCGCGCTCCGGGAGCCCCACTTTGGCACGAGGCGGCGTGTCCGCATGGCCGCGGGGACCCTGGCGGGGGCGGGCGACGATGCCGCGGGAAGCCCTCATTTTAAAGGATTGTCAGCAACTGTCGGACCAAAGCCAGCCCCTCATTTGCAAACTGTTGGCCCAAACGCGTCTCTGCAAAATCTGCCTGTGAGGGCGCCACCACCTAGATCCACGGGTGTGTCCCGCCGGCTCCGTCCTGTGGGGCTCCTGACCGGCCACCCGGGGCGGGGCCACTGCCTTTCCGTCTCAGCGTCCCCCTACATGCCCCCCCCCACACACACACACACACACACAGGACGTCCTCTGACATCGTCCACTTCACACTCCGCAAAGGACAGGCGTGTTGGAGACCCCCCCCCGGCCCCTGCGAGAGAACAGGGAACCGGGCACGCGGGTGCCGCCCATCAGAAGCCATAGACACGCGTAGCCGGACGGCCTCTCCGTGCACAGATCTGCCTGGGGGGCTGGGTCAGACGGGCGTCTCTTTTTCCAAAGAAGCTTCGTTTTTAGAGCTGCGTCCGGTTCTCCGCAAACTCGACGGGAAAGCAGTCCTCCTGTGCTCCCAGTCCCCGCCACACATGCCTTCCTCAGTCACCAGGGGGCGTGGGGCTCTCGGTCACCGAAGTCCAGTCGGCATCTCAGGCTAAAAGAGGGGATCGCGCTGGGGCTCGTTTCCTTTCCGACGCTCCCTCCCTCCAGCACCACCGGCTACCTGCCCTGGGCTCTAAAATGGCCGTGAATTCCAGCGCCCGCCTGCAGGAGGCGCCAGGGCCCTTCCCCCAAGAACTGGGGACAGCCGCGGTGGCAGGAGACGCACGCTTTGTGGCAGACGCTCTGCTTCGGCACGAAGCCGCCTCCCTTGGAAGGCAGACTTGAACGCTCTCTGTCCCTGGAGAGCAGCATGGAGCCTGTGTCTTCCGTGTCGATCCAGCCTGGCTCTGCTCTCTGACCCCAGACCGTGCCACCGGGACGCGGCTCCCCTCGGGATTGCGAAAGCCCTCTCTTCCCGTAGGATCCGTATCGACATCCCAATTCTTTTCCGGTGCCAAAGCTCTCCGCTCCATGGAGAAGTCCTCCCAAAGGGTTCGGCTGACCTTTCCAAATGCCGGAAATGGGGCCGTGGGCCTGGCCACACCCCGTGCTCCCCCTCTCTCCACAGGTCCCCGCTCTGGACACGGGAGGGAGAGGCGGGACCGGCTCCCAGCCCCGACGCGGAGAACACAGCCTCCCACCCAGCGAGCCTCAGACCTCCCACGCCGTCCCGGCCAGGGCCACGTCCACCGGCAGACAGAGGCGCTGCCTGGTCCTCGCCGACTTCCTGGGTCACCGCGGAGACCTTCCAGCCTCAGAGCCTCTGGAAACAACCCGTCTCGCCACTTAGCCTCCGGAAAGACTGAACCCTCCGACTTCCTGTGCGGCGAGAAAGGCCGCAGGGTTTTCCTCCGATTCCCTGTGACGGAGGCAAATTCCCGGAAGGACCCCCGGTCCTGCCCAGAGGGGGATCCCCGCCCCCCCGCCAAGACTCCAGGACCAGGAAGGCGTCCCCAGAAAACACATACCGGGCGCTCCGCGGCTCCGAGGCCCTGCGGCCAGCAACAGCCGTGAGCCGGCGACGGGCGGCCTGTGACATCACTGACATGCAGGCGAAGGCCACAGGACAAAAGCTTTACTGTCCGGGAAAGACAGCCCTCATCCGGGAAGTCTTTCTTAAAGGCAGTTTACAGGCAGTAAGTGGCTACAATGAAACCTGACTTTGGAAACAATGTAACAGCAGGAAGGACCACCTGCAGGAGGTCCAGAGAACACACGGGAAGGTGGTCTGTGGGTGGAATTCACGAAGCCAAGCGTGGACACGGGGGTGGGTCTTCCCTGGGTCAGAAGGGGATCTCAGAGGCTGTGCCGGGGAGCGGCCCTTTGTTTTAATTGTTGGCAGGATGACAGGTGTCTCCCATTCCCCCCCTGAAGCCCCTCCGCCAGCCCCTACCCCCCCCCCAGGCCTTCTCCACCCCATCATCCGTGTCCGTGGACTATGCATGTAAGTATGTAAGTTCTCCGGGGAATCATTCTTATTTGCACTCTGGGCAGACTCGCTGAGACTACAATGTGGCTCGAGCAACCCCATGGAGCCCCCAAGAGGAGCACAGAACCTTCTGGAAGCTCCTCTGCAGAATGTGAGTGAGCCCCGAGAGCTCAGACACCCGCCTCCCTGGCTGAGCATGGACCAGCAGACAGATCAACCCTTGCCCGTGGCTTACAGGGGGTCCCCCAAACCTTGCTATTCTGTTGGAATTAAAGAAGTGTCTTGAGAACGGCACACGGCATGTGTCTGTGACTTAACGCGTGGGAGCATCCATGGGTCCCAGACGCGCAGAAGGAACCGCGCGGCACGTCCATCTGAGAGCAGCTCCTTGACCACGCGCCGTCCTCGGAGAAAAGGCGGCCGAGAAGCAGGTGCCCACCCCGCTCTTGGGAACATGGGCGCAGGCTCGTGTGGGCGGCCAAGGCGGAAACACGTCTTAAATAACTGGGGACACCCCCCCAAGGGCCGCTCCCGCGGAAGCACCGTCACGGGTGCTGCTGGGTTCTCACAGAGCGCACAGAAGCCTGGCGGTTAGCGCGGGGATGACACACGACAGAAGGTGAGACCACCTTCCGGAGCAGGGCACGTGGGGCAATCTCGGGGCCGCCTGCGGCGGCGGCGGCAGCTCAGACCAGGACGGCGGCTTTGAAGAGCCGACAGGGTGGCGACGGTGGGCACCCGCAGCTCGGGGAGGTGACTGGCAGGGGCGTGGGGCTCGGCGAAGCTCCGCACGACAGGTTTTCCTGCCCGCACGGCACCCGCCGCCTCGGAGTGACCCCGTTCCCTCGCTGTTAGGGCCTCCGGCCGCACCAGGAGGGTGAAGGCCTCGCCTCCGCGGCTTTGCATGTGAACGTGACCTTGTGGCTGCGAGTGTGGCTTCACCTCCCGACGGGCCTGCACCCGCGATTCTCACAACAGTGACCAGAAGTGGCTGCGCCGTCCCCTTCACCTCCGCGCGCCCCCCCCCCCCCCACTTCTCTAACAACTCTGCGCTCGGCACACCGTGCTTCCCTGTGGGCCCTCTGACCCCCCCAGAAGCAGGAGCCGCTGCCGCCCATTTGAAAGCAGAGTGCGTCCCCCGCAGGGAGCCGGAGGCCGGGCCAGCGCTCAGAACGTGGACGCGCCTGCACAGCCTGCACAAGGGACTCGCCCACCCGCTGTCCACGAAGCCGCCACCTCCCAGCCCAGCGCTGGGTCCCAGCCAGCAGGAGGGCCACACAACAACAACAAAAATAATAATCTATTAAAAGAATAATTATTAAATTATTAAGAAGAATAATATGCAATGACTGTCACTCCAAAACACAAGATGGCCGCCCCCATGGGGTCAAAGATGGCTGGCAGGGGAGGGCAGTTGGGGGGACCAGGCCAGCAGGGGAGGGTAGTTGGGGGAGACCAGGCCAGCAGGGGAGGGTAGTTGGGGGAGACCAGGCCTGCAGGGGAGGGCAGTTAGGGGCAATCAGGCTGGCAGGGGAGCAGTTAGGCATCAATCAGGCTGGCAGGGGAGTGGTTAGGGGTGATCAGGCAGGCAGGCAGGTGAGCGGTTGGGAGCCAGCAGTCCTGGATTGTGAGAGGGATGTCCGACTGCCCGTTTAGGCCCGATCCCACCAGGAGCGGACATCCCTTGAGGGGTCCCAGATTGGAGAGGGTGCAGGCTGAGCTGAGGGACACCCCTCCCCCCGCTGTGCACAAATTTTGTGCACCGGGCCTCTGGTAATAATAATAATAATAATAATACCTTGCTTTTGGATACAAACTTCAGATGGAGAAACGTCTCCCATGCGCTCCCACGCTAGGGGTCCCCTGGCGAGGTCCACAGCACAGGCAGGATAATCTCCAATACATTCGAGTGGAGACATCGACGCAGGGGACCCCGTGACCCGACAGATGGCTGGATCGGGGCTGAAACAGCCCGTATTGCCGGGGGCTGTTTGCACAAATGTCAGAAGATCACTTACTTACACGGGGACACGAAGGGGTGTCCGCCAGGGCTCCTTAGCCCCACGGGCAGCGCCGGCTGTGTCCCTGCCGGGCCCTGGGGTCTCAGCACCCCTTCGGAGCTGAGCACAGCCCAGCCTGTACCCCGCCCGGCTCGCCCACGGGCCCGGCCGCCTGTCCACGTCTCCAGACGGAAGGGTCCGGGGCCCCTGCTGGAGACCTAGCAAGGCTTTTATTTGCCCTTTTCTTTGGCCAACGTGCAAGATAAGACATCGGCGACCTTTCAGGGTTTGTCAACTGTCGCTTTTCACGGAGCGGCTGTTAACGCGCAGCGTGACTTTCCTCCGAAGTCATCGGAATGGTGCGATGTGCACGTTCTCTTAAAACGGGCGCCCTGGGGTCTGTCTGTTCCACGTTGCACCCAAAATACGCTTGCAGATTAGAAAAGAACCTGCCCACGGCAGATCCCTTCTGTCTGTGTGTCTCTCTCTGAGTAACAGTTTCTTACAACTTACAGAAGAAGTATTTACGGAGGGGTGGGCCCTTTGCATGTCCGGACGCTCACAGGCTCCCTGGTGCTTGGCACACAGTAGGACTCAATAAAAACGTGGTGCGCGAGCGAAGAGTCCACGGTAATTATTCGATGAGAGAACAGCGAGCAGGCGTTTTGGCACACGGATAAAAGCAGGCTCCGCAAAGCCGGCTGTCGAGAGCAGAAAATCACGATTTTAAAGCGACATTACCCACGTTCTACCAGCAGCATGTCACAGGGGCTCACTCGCTCGCAGCCAAACCGGCCTTTTAGTGCGTGCTCAGCAGAATGCTCTTGCTCCTCGCAGACCCCAGCCTGCCGGGCCACCCCCCAGGGCCCCGTGCGCCAGCCCCTGCGTCGGAAGCCGATGACCAATGTCAGGAAGCCAGGCCTCTGCCCGGACCCCGCCCCGCAGAGGGCCCCGGCCAGTCTCCCTTCTCGTCTCTCCCCACAAACGCACCAGAGCCAACAGCGGGGTGGTGGCATCGGAAGTCCAGACACGCTGCATCCTCCGTGACCCAGCAGTGGGTGTGGGGACCCAGGGTGAAACACCCTGTCGGTGACTCCAGGTGAAACACCGGTGGGAGGAGGGCGAAACCAGACCCCTGAGGACATGACCCAACAGCTGCGTCACCCAAAGCGAATTCAGCCCCAGCCGGTGTGGCTCAGTGGGTAGAGCGCCGGCCTGTGGACTGGAGGAGCCTGGGTCCAACTCCTGGCCAGGGCACATGCCCAGGTGGTGGGCTTGATCCCCAGGAGGGGGCGTGTAGGAGGCAGCCGACAATGATTCTCTCTCATCACTGATGTTTCTATCTCTCTCCCCCTCCCTTCCTCTCTGAAATCAATAGAAATATATATTTTTAAAAGCAAATTTCATAAAACTGTGGCGCAGAATTCATTGACAATTATGGGCGCCCCCAGTGAACTGCAGAAATAGGGGTAAAAGTCTCCCAAGTCAAAGAGAACATCCATCGGTCGTCAGGTCTAGACGTTTTCATTAAAATGGCTATGCTCCCTCTCGTTTACCTATCTCACGGGAAACAGCGTTTTCTGATGAAATTCGTCCAGGGAGCTGGCTTTTGGCTGAGATGTCACGAAGCCTGGCAGAGTCCCGGGGGAGGCCACCCGGCCCTGTGGTCCCTGGGCAGGGAGGTCTGTCCCAGAGACTGGTCCAGGTCCCCAGAGAACCTTCTTGGGGGCGGAGGGAGGGCTGATGCTTTTTAAAACCTGGTCCCTAAACCCCTCAGCAGGTGCTTACTCAGGAAGTAGAGATGGAGAAGTCAGAGATATTCGAGGTGTGACAACAACAAAAACACTTAGTGTGGATGACTGGTGAGAGTGTGTGTGTGTGTGTGTGTGTGAGAGAGAGAGCAGACTGGACACAATGGGACATGGAATTCTGGTCGCGGGCCGGAAGTGAAGTTCCCGTTAGAGAAGGAAAATCTTCGGCCCAGTGATGCACGTGCGGGAGCATGCACCACAGCACTGCTTGTGCCAGAAAACTGGAAAGGGCGTAAATGCTCATTGGTGGGGGGATGAGCAAAGGACAGAAAAATGTGGCGCATTTACGCTGCAGAATATCATGCGGCCGACACAGAATTTAATTAGATGTATCAGCTCACCCAGCAAGATTTCCAAGAAGTACGGTTGATAAAACAAGATATGGAAAATATCTAGAATGTCCTTCTTTCAGAAAACAATAGCACAAAAGCCACACACACACACACACACACACACACACACTTTTCTCTCCAAATCCTCTTGTTCTTGAGTTCAGGTAGCAAGTTCAGATAAACGAGGTTTCACGTAGTGAAGGATACCTGCTATGTGCATGTATAAATATTTCTATCTGTGAATCAATAAGCAGTATTATGAAATCCCACATTTTTGCATTTATAAAAATATAATAAATTTCTACACACAATTTTTATAAGAAATGAAACAGGAGCCTTGTTTTCATCTGTGTCACTTGGCTCCTCCTGGCATTTTTATTCCTGGACAGTGGGACTTACTTCTCCAACGTAACTCATTCCAGAAGGCTGTTCAAACACCGAATCATTTTTTTCCCCTTAGAAATAATGTAAATTGAATTAACCCATCCCAGACCCGCAATGATTCCCTGTTTTAACCTTTCATATATACAGTACATGACTATTCTACTGTTTAATCCTATATAATAAAAGCCTAATATGCTAAGTGTCCGGTCGTCCAGTTGGCCATTCAACCAATCAAAGCATAATATGCTAATGATATGCTAAAGCTGTTCAGCTGCTCGCTATGACATGCACTGACCACCAGGGGGCAGATGCGCTCGCCGGTAGGTTAGCTTGCTGCTGGGGTCCAGCTGATGAAGACTGAGGGAGACGGGACAGACACAGTCCCTCCCTGGTGGGCCAACTTCCCACATCCCTCCCTGGCCCCGTTCATAACCTGGTGGGGTCCCTCGACCTGGCCTGGGCCCTCTCACAATCCAGGCGGAGGGACCCCCCGCTCCCCCCATGCTGAGTGCACAAATTTCATGCACTGGGCCTCTAGTCTATCATAAACACTTTAAAAAGGAAAAGAAATGTAAACGAAAATTTAACACAAAGGAAAGGAAACATACAGTGAAAAAATGAAACTTTAACAATAATTATAAACAGCAAAAAAAAAAAAAAAATAGAAAAGAAAAACCCACGAAATATCGTGAGATGTTAACAGCATTCTCTCCTTGGTCTGCCCTGAGAGACGGTGACTGACCCTAAGGTGTCGGCATGAAAGGGTCGTCAGGTTGAGAAGCGACATGTTCGAGAGGAGCAACGGGAGAAAGGCGCCCCGTGGGACGCACAGCGCCTGCACTCGGGCGTCAGACACGTTCGGAACGCGGCACGCGTCACACTGTCCTCACCGAGCCCTCGCGGGGCTGCAGGGCTGGAGCGGCTCCTCGGAGGCGGGTCACCGCTGGAGCTCACGCAGCGCAGAGCCGGGACGGGTCGCCCGTCTTCCCAATTCCCGAGTCCCTTCCCTCCTCCCGGGCCTCCTGACATCCGGGTCCCCAGGCCCGCGGACGGCCACGGAAAGCAGCCGGGCTCAGCCCCACGGGGGAAGCACCTACTGCCCAGCCGTTTCCCAGGCGTGGCCTCTGCCTCGGATCTGATGGATGGGCAGGCAGGGCCGGCCTGCGCACGCGTGGGGAAAGGACCACGGCGTGAAACCACGTGCGTGGACACTCACCACGGGGCACAGGGAGGCCTGCAGCCACCTGCCAGCAACCGGCCCGGGGAAAGCGCCGTCGGAGCCAGTCAGCCACCAGCTTGGCGGCCGGGAGGCAGGGCCCCTTCCCAGCGAAGGCTGGCGCTCTGCGGGGCACACCTGTTCCCACCTGCAGACCCCCCCACATCCGGGGGCCCTCCCTGCAGGCCGCCCCGCGCCCTGGGAGCAGAGCTTTCCCGGATCCGACCCGGCGGGTCCTTCCTGGGGCTCCGACCCACCCCTCCCTCAGGCCATGGCCCGTTTTCGAAAACGCTGCTGCTTTACTGGGGATGAACTAATGATTCTCACGTGTCGGTAACCTGCGCAGGTGATGAAATCAGAGAATAAAGCGAGTTTTCTCCAAAGTTTGATGCAATCACCCGTTTTCCTGTGCAAAACACACTTAAATTGTTTGGTTTTTATGTCTTTTCTTTTTTAAGTATGTTTTTATTGATTTTTGGAGGGAGAGGGGTAGAGAGATAGAAACATCGATCATCAGCATCAGCCGCCTCCTGCACGCCCCCCACTGGGGATCGAGCCTGCGACTCGGGCGTTGTGTCCTGACCGGGAATCGAACCGGGACCTCCTGGTTCATAGGTCAACGCTCAACCACTGAGCCGCACAGGGCTGATCGCTACGTCTTTTCCAAAAGCACAACCCACCGGAAACTTCCGGAAGGTCTGCAGACACATCCAACACCCCTGTGCCGGCCCCCGCAGGGGAGGCCGTGGGGTGAGACGGCTAGGAGCCCAGACTGTCGGGAGTCAGCCTGAGGTGTGCACCTGAGTCGGAAGCTGCGTAGCCATGTGACCGTAGGCACGTGACACAAACGGTTCCAGCCTCGGCCCCCTCACGGAAGAGGGGGTTGCAATATACCCGCCTCGTAGGGCTGCCGTCGGCTGAAAGGAGATGGTGGCCACTTAGCATGATGGCCTGAAAGTAAGAGCCGGTAAGAGCTCACCACTCGCCACCTGCAGTGGGCAATGGACACACGCCTGTGGACCAGCAGACGTCTCCCCACCCCGCGGCCCCGGGGCGCGGCAGGGGGCGGGCAGGCCCCTGGCTGGGCTCAACCCCCTCTCCTTCTTTTTTAAATGTTTTCACGGATTTTTAGAGAGAGAGGAAGGGAGATAGAATATCGATGAGA
Organism: Corynorhinus townsendii; assembly: GCA_026230045.1. Taxonomy (NCBI): domain Eukaryota; kingdom Metazoa; phylum Chordata; class Mammalia; order Chiroptera; family Vespertilionidae; genus Corynorhinus; species Corynorhinus townsendii. The sequence goes on along the minus strand of JAPDVU010000004.1, from coordinate 1,317,945 downwards.
GAGACACTGGACCGGCTGCCTCCTGCACGCCCCCCACTGGGGATCGAGCCCCCAGCCCGGGCATGGCCCTGCCCGGGAATCGAACCGGGGACCGCTGGAGTTACGGGTGGACACCCAACCACTGAGCCACGCCAGCTGGGCAACACCGTCTTCTTTCGGGCCAGACTCCAACCCCACGTCCTCACTGCAGCGTGCCCGAGCGAGGGCCGCGGGGCCTCCCTCTGTGGCCTGCCTCCTTCCCCGCCCAGCCGCTGTCTGCGCCAGAGTTTCCGCCCCGCGGTCACGGCAAGCACCTTGAGGGCGGGCACGTCTGGGCTCTCCTCGTGAACGCTGTGTTGGGTGAGTGCCTGCCGCTGCGGCTCCTGGCGGTCCCGCTCAGGCTGGCCGACACGCCCGCTGCGGGAGCCACGTCGCCACCGGGGACTCGGGGGCTCAAACGCTCGCGTGTGAACTAAACATGCCCCCGAAACGCAGCCTCCCGCAGCCGATCAGCATCCTGTTTTGTTCCCACCTGACAGGATGATTACAAAAGACGCCAGAGCCTGCGACACATTATCTTCGTGTCTCTGCACCTGCAGGGGCGGGCGCGCGTTCCAGAAGTTACCATCCCCCTCCCTCTTCGGTGGGGCCCCCTGTCCGCTCCCCCACACTCGCCTGGGAGGGGCCGCCGTCCTCATCCCGAGTGCACCCCGGCCCCCCGCGCCCCCCACGCGATGGCTCCAGACTCGCCCGCTCTGAGCCACGGTCCTGAGTGGAGGACGTGACCTTGTGACGGGTGACCGCGTGTGGGGGACACCCTGGGAGGGAACCCAGCTCCTCGGTGTCAGGTCCGGTGGGACCCGGTTCGGAACCGCGCTGGCTCTGTCCGGCGGTTCCTCGCTGTCGCTGCAGCCCGTCACGTTCCCGGCGTCCCCCAGTTTCGAAGCGGTCTTCTTAGAAATGTGGGCGCTCACCAGAGCCGAAGAGGCGAGAGGCAGGAAACCACCCTAAGCCTTGGCTCGGAGCGGCCCCACCCCAGCCCCCGCCCGCGCCCGGGGCCCGGAGCCCTCCAGGCGGCTCAGCGTGGCCGCAGCGCGCTCCCCACCAGATGTGGGTTTTCCACCCGCTCATGCTCCTGCCGGGCCAGCAGCCCCGCCCGTCCACCCAGCTCTGGGCTGCGAACCAGCCCGGAGGGAGCTGTGAACTGGGCCAGGGAGGCTGCGAACCCCTCGGAGCCGCTGGAAACCACCATTCCGCGTCGACTGAGACGCGCTAATTACAGTCTCGAGGCTAACTGTGCCACGTGGCTTCCTCTGCGCCTGGCCTTTCCTCGCTCTGTCCGCACACAAGTGCTCTGAAACCGTGGCGCCAAGGGCCCTCCCCCACCCCTGACGACACCCAGTGACCACATGTGAGTGTCTGCACGTCACTGCTTCAACGGGTGAGGGAGTGAAATGTTTTCTTTGTTCGCTGTTCATTGCTTTTTAAAATACGTTTTTATTGATTTCAGAGAGGAAGGGAGAGGGAGAGAGAGAGAGAAACATCAATGGTGAGAGAGAATCAGGGATCGCCTGCCTCCTGCACGCCCCTCCCTGGGGATGGAGCCCACCACCTGGACCGGGAACCGAACCGTGACCTCCTGGTTCACAGGTGGACGCTCACCCACTGAGCCACGTCGCCGCTACTTTGGTTTTTAGGGCCAGGAGTGTGCTTGCCCGCTGCCCGGGGCCGCCTGCCAGGACACGGGCATTGGCCAGACAGCAAGGTCCTCGGCTCACGGGGACAGTGAGGCGCTCACAGGACGAGGCGCGCTCGGCGGGCTGTCGGCTGTGAATGGACAGGACGCCCCGGACTCACTGAAGAAGCAAATGCGATGACCGACACCACAGCCGACCCCTTGGCCCTCGGCGCTGTGCTGGGCGTCTCACAGGAGGGGCAATCGGGCTCGGGAGTCCTCGGGGCCGGTGCTCGCCACCCGCCGGCAGCGCCCGTTCCTGAAGGGCTCACGGGCCAGGCTGCGCTGGGACAGGAGTGACCTGCGCCGGGTCCCCCCAGCCTCCAGGGCCCAGCATCTTTTTGGGGGGCCCAGCTGCTCGCAGACAAATAGGAGGACAAGAGCTGATGTCCTCTCTCTGAGGGTGAAACGTGTGGCCTGTGGGGGTCCCAGTCAGGCCCTGGCACCGGGGGAGTCTGGCTCTTGCCTTGATCTCCATGGGGCTTGGGATGGAGGGTGGCATGCGGACGGTGGCCCAGAGCCGGGCAGGCGGGTTCCAGGCCTGGCACAGAGGGCCCTTCTCGGCTCCCGCTCGCCGGGCACCTGCCTCAGCCTGGGCTCTCTGGGCATCAGCCCCCGCGGCCCCACGCCAGGGCGCAGCGAGCAGGAGGGCTGCGCATTCCTGTCACACAGCAGAGGGCGCACGGCCCAGCGGAACGAGAAAGGCAAGGAAACACCCGTGTAGTGAGGCGGGCAGTACAGCGAGCCCTCTGGCCTGTGGTTTTAGAAGGAAGCGTCTCGCTACCCTGCACGCACCCGGGGGTGTCATATCTGATGCTTCTCTCGCCGCCTTCAGTGTCCAAGCTGCACGGGGAGCCAGGGGCTCGGCTGCAGGGGCCAGCCAAGGGGGAGCTGGGCTTTCGGGTCCCAGCAGCCGGGCCTCCGGCCAGGCCTGGCCACAGAAGCAGCAGCCGGAGGGCCATGTGCAGAGGTGAGGGCGCACAGGTGAGGGCACACAGCCAACACTTAGTCCTTGGCAGACCGCGTGTGGCGACAGGTGGCCCTGGCAGACAGACAGGTGGCAGCATCAGAGCTGAGACCCCTCCAAGGCCGGTGAGGACGGGGCTTTCCGGGGAACAGCCAGGTACGTGGACTGGCCAGGCACGCTGGTGCCGCTTATAAACGTGGCGATACGGTCATAGGGTCACTTCTTGGACATCTGGACACTCCCTTCAACCACCTGACCGCATTCCTTACCAGAACATCCCTTAAGCATTCTTTTAAAAAATAGAGAGATGGAAACGTCATTGATTGGCCGCCCCCTGCACACCCCCTCCTGGGGATGGAGCCCATAACCCGGGCGTGTGCCCTGACCCAGCATTGAACCAGCGACCTCTTGATCCCTGGGTGGGTGATCAACCCCTGAGCAACACCGGATAGGCAGAACGTAAGCGTTCTTGCTCATGAACTATCCACCCTGTAAACCCGCCATTGACGTGAAAAATTCTCTCCATCATCCACAAAACACCACTTGACTCGGTCTACTAAATTATTAAGCAACTCTTAAATGACGCAGCAAATGTCTACAGTAACGGTGTCATGACTTCCCCACGCCCTATAGAGACTATCGGTAGTAATTAGTACAGAGATGGTCACGCATACATTTTTGACAAGTGACAACTCGCTACTCTGAGGGCTGCAAGAATGTCAGAAACCAGCCCTCCTAGAATCTTCCGGGCCAGAGGGAGGAAGAGGGACCCAAATGGTATTGGAATGGTCCTCACGCCAGAGAACGTGGGACACACCAGCCAGGGGTCAGGACTCAGGGGGGGAAGGTCCCGCCCGAGGAGGCGCCGTGGCTTTGGGGAGAAGGAGAGGCGGGAATTCCCGAGGGCCCCGAGGATGCGGGAGGAGGAACCTCACAGCGAGAGGCCGGCCGAGGGGAGCCCCGGAGTTCTGGGAGAAGAGCCTTTCTAAGCTCTCACCAAAAGTGAACTCGGCTGCCCAGCGGGTGTGACTCGGTGCTGAGGGCCGACCTCTGCACCCTGGTTCGATTTCCAGCCGCGGCACATGCCTGGCTGGCAGGCGTGGACGCCGGTAGGGGGTGCACAGGAGGCAGCAAATCAGTGATTCTCCCCATTGATGTGTCTGTCTCCCTCTCCCTCTCCCTCCCTCTCTGAAATCAAAATAAAAACATTAACAATAAAAACACTCTTTTAAAGAACACAGAAGCCTCAGTTGATCTGGGTGCCGGGTCCCCGTGGGGAGGAAGCGGGAAGACAGCAAGGTCTGCCTTTTGTCGCTGCTTACAGTGGACGGAGCACTGGCACATCCACGGCCCCATGCGCATCTCCTGCGGGACCTTAACGCCGGAAGGGGGGTTGTGCTGAGTGTTAGCAGAGAGTGAAGGAAGCAGGCGGTTTCCTTATCAGACAAGGACGGGAAGGGCCTCCTGGCTCCGTGAGGCCCACGGGGACGGGACAGCAGGGGTGGCCGCTGTGCTTCCTTCCAGAGATCCCCCTCCCTCATCTGCAAGGAGGAGAAAGTCCAGGGTATTTGGGGCCGGGCTGGCAGGCAAATATGTTGTTTTTTTCCCCTCTCTGCCCTCAGATGGGAAAGGTCTGACCTGGAGCTGCTGTGAGTAGCCCTGGCCGCTGAGCAGGGATCTGATTGGGCAGCATTGAACCAGTGACTGCTGAGCAGGGATCTGATTGGGCAGCACTGAACCAGTGACTGCTGAGCAGGGATCTGATTGGACAGAACTGAACCAGTGACTGCTGAGCAGGGATCTGATTGGGCAGCACTGAACCAGTGACTGCTGAGCAGGGATCTGATTGGGCAGCACTGAACCAGTGACTGCTGAGCAGGGATCTGATTGGACAGAACTGAACCAGTGACTGCTGAGCAGGGATCTGATTGGGCAGCACTGAACCAGTGACTGCTGAGCAGGGATCTGATTGGGCAGCATTGAACCAGTGACTGCTGAGCAGGGATCTGATTGGACAGAACTGAACCAGTGACTGCTGAGCAGGGATCTGATTGGGCAGCATTGAACCAGTGACTGCTGAGCAGGGATCTGATTGGGCAGCACTGAACCAGTGACTGCTGAGCAGGGATCTGATTGGGCAGCACTGAACCAGTGACTGCTGAGCAGGGATCTGATTGGACAGAACTGAACCAGTGACTGCTGAGCAGGGATCTGATTGGGCAGCACTGAACCAGTGACTGCTGAGCAGGGATCTGATTGGGCAGCACTGAACCAGTGACTGCTGAGCAGGGATCTGATTGGGCAGAACTGAACCAGTGACTGCTGAGCAGGGATCTGATTGGGCAGCACTGAACCAGTGACTGCTGAGCAGGGATCTGATTGGGCAGAGCACAGGGAGCCTGTAGAGCCTGGAAACACCATATACTTCCACCTGGGGGTGCACACGTGTTAACATTAACTACACCGTCCACCTACGATTTACGGAGAGTGTTCACCTCAGAGGGTGAACTTTCTAGAAATGGTACAGCTCAATGAAAAAGAAAGATGTTGGCACGCAAGCAGATCGAAATGTGCACAGTTACGAGTTGGCGTCTATTCTGGACTTTCGTGTCCAGCCTTGTATGTTTTTAGTCAGAGATCTCGCCCTGGCGCAGCAGTGTGTTCCCAGGGAACGTTCCGACTTCTCTTTCCGCCGGAGGCGCCTGGCAGGCGTGCCCGTACCCAGCTGATCAAGCTCCACCTCACTCAGGAGGGGACCCCCGGCATCCGGCGCCTTCTCGTGGGGCGTGCTGAGAGGACACAGTGTCACCTCGGTAGTGTCCTGGTCCAAACTGCTTCACCTCAGCCTCATCTCTAAGGAGTACCCGATGAACCCAAATTGGGAATGTCCTAACGTAACAACAAGCAATCGGTATCATAGACATCTAAAAAAATCACCTTAAAAGAAGTGGGAGTTAAAATCAGAATACACCCAGCCAGGTGTGGCTCAGTAGTGGAGCGTCAACCTATGAACCAAGAGGTCACCGGTTCAATTCCTGGTCGGGGCACATGCCCGGGTTGCAGGCTCAATCCCCAGTAGGGGGTGTGCAGGAAGCAGCCAATCGATGATTCTCTACCATCATTGATGTTTCTAAGTCCTTCTTGCTTCCTCTCTGAAATCAATAAAGATTTAAAAAAAAAAAAACTAGAAGACAAAACAATATAGAACAGTTAGGAGTGGAGGGAAGGGAGGGTGGAGATGAATTGACGTGTGCCACGCCACCACCCCAGAGAGAACCCGTGGGGCTGAGCGGATGGGCTTCTAACTGTGGGGAACCAAGGTGTAATGTTGTGCTTCGGTGCCAAGTATCGAATGAAATAGATTGTGACTAAACCAAAGTTTCAGAGTAGAGGATGATTCTCTTGATCGGGTTTAACATCAATAACTATAATTCCTCATTGTTCTCGTCAGAGACTCTTCCCATATGGTCGTCCACACACCCGTCACCTTCACCGCTGACTCGGCATTGTGGCATAGTCACAGCTAAGTTCAAAGCAATGAAGAAGAGAAGAAGCAAAACAGAAATTGTCTGGCATTGTCCATATTTCCACACCAAACGTCCCTACGTTGTAAGGACAAAACCTGATACGCTGAACATTTTATGCAAATACCTTCCATCAGTGCAGTTCTGGACACACACAGGACACAGAGCCAGCGGGAGCCCACAAGAGGACCACACTCAGACCATGATTTTACACGCGTGTGCGCACACACGCACACACACACACACACACACACACACGTCAAGTAACTTCCAAGGCTATCCAAAGAAATGTTCAGCCCAAACTGGGACAGCCGCCTCATTTTCCTCGTGCCCAGCCAAACGAAACCGGAAGGAGCCACATGGTCAGGGAGAAGCCAGAACCACCATGCATGTTCACGTGGGCCTGGAGGAGCTCACCTCACCCCCATGAGGAACCAGAAGAGAAACGATGAACAAAACAGGAGCCATCACACCATGACCGGGAAGTGCCCACAGGGGGCCAGCAGTGAACTCCTACCGCGGGACGGGCGGGAGGTGAGGGCAGACAAGCACCTTGCATTGCTGTTCTTGGGTTCACCGTTTCCCCCACACTCGCTCGGGGCGCCCGTGTGCTTCCCAGCCGTAAAGACGCCAGGCCAAGCCGGCCTGCTGACGGACAGTCCTCGCTCGCATCGATGACCGCCAGGAAGACGCGCTCTCCAGTTGCCTTACTTGAACATATGCTAGGATGTGCGTGCAACGGTTGACATGAAGCAACGCACGGGCCTTCCACGTCTGGAGAACGCGGAGGAAGCCCCTCTGACACCCAGGTCGGCAGCAGACGGACGCCACGCCTCCCTCCGCTCCCCAGGTGCATGCAATCAGGGTGGGTTGAGGGGCCCTGAGGAGAATCAATAGCACTGGGTGGGGGGAGGGGGGGTGGTAGGGACCCTGTTCCAAGGTGTGTGAGGCTCCATTTACATTTCTGGGCACGTGCCCAACCACCTGTGAGCTCTGCCTCTCCCAGCGTCAGCGAGCGCACAGCCAGACGCCGCACCCCAGAGAGACACGGCCACGTAACGTGGTCACTGAGCGCCCACACTTGGTGGTCCCAGTTACCCATTCACAGCAATTACTGGGCAGCATGCTTATGGGCCAAATGCGAAGACTGCAGGCAGGTCCCTGGGTGTCTCGGAGCTCCGAAACAAGACCACTTTGTACAGGACGTCATCTCTAAGCTGTGGCCGTCTCTGAAGAACGTGGAGAGGGCCCACTGGCGCCGACGCTGACGTCCCCCAGAACGCCCTGGCCGGGCCTGGCTCGCTCACGGGGGGCGTGGGGATGGTGCGCTGCAGTTGGGGCAGGACCCCTGAGCGTGGCTTTTACGCTTCGAACGCCACGGTCCCGGGAAAAAGGACGAGAAATGTTTGTTAAGATGCCGTCTTCATCGCCGGCAGCCACGCATCCATTATGATTAAAACGGCAACCAGCGCACCCGGGGTTCTGTTCACCATGGTGATGACGTCACTTCCCACGGACGTCGCTGGCTGCTTCACCCCGAGAACGTGGTATGTGCCTCGAGAGTAACCTCGGGTCCCAGCCAAGAGCTGCGCACGGAGCTGACGAATTGTCAGACGCTCCTGGTGAGGCCGAATCATTCTCCCCAGGATGGAAAACTACCAACCATTCGGATCAAGTCATTCGCAATATTTGAATTTCTTTCCAAATGCCAGTTTCCCAGGAAAATTCTTGTAAGCAATGCACTGACTTTGGCTCACAACTGAGCCAAGCCAAGCCCTGGGCAGTGGCTGAGAGGAGCCAGCAGCAGCCGGCTCGCCCTCCTTCAGGCCCCGAGGTGCACACGGCCGTGCCAAGGGTCCGCGTGGGCACGCAGACTCACGTGCAAGGAGGACTCCCAGGACTCTGTGTTTCTTATGACGTCACAGGAGCAGGCATGGACTCCATTTTGGAGACACACGCCCATGTCTCTGGGTGCCCTGCTCGGACCACACCTGCCCCCAGCCCGCAGAGCCCACGGGCTCCATCCGTGGGGGAGGCCTCCCCCGGCCTGGCGCCAGGTCCGGCCCGCACTTCCTTGCCTGCCCCCAGCACCAGCACCAAAGCTTCGCATCTGGCCCACTCTCCTTTGCATCTGAGCCACAGCCCAGGGGAAGCTTGCCTGGCTCCTCGGGGCCTACTGCTCCCCAAACCCAGAATGCTCCCAGCAGAAGCAAAGGTGTCTGCTCAGGCTTCCTTCCTGTGCCATCAGACACCAGGCACGGCTCTGGTTTCCACAGGAAACCCCCCATCTTCACTTCGTCCCTGGCATCCTTCGATGCCGAGGAGTGCCCACGGCTCCCCCATCCCTCTCTGCAGCCCAGCCTCACCTCCAACGTCAGGGCCACGCACAGGCAAGCTTCTCCATGATGCAGCCGAGCAGCCCGGGGCTGGAGGAGCCTGGGGGCAGGCAGCCGCCCTCCCCCCTGCCCCTCAAGGGCCACACACACCAGGGGGACAGCTCCGCCACCCCACCCTCCAGACACGGGTGTCCTGCACTCAGACGTCAGTGCAGGCTGCCCACAGCCCTGCCCATGACGCCCAGCTGTCAGACCCCCGTGCCCACCTCCTGCCTCCTCTCGGCCCCACCCCACCCTCGCCTCCTCCCCACGGAGCTTCAAGTGCACCCAAATTTGGGTCTGGGTCCCCGGCCCCAGCCTCATCGGCTGGCCCCCACCCCACCCCCAGTTCCGGGAAGACACATGTAAAATCCTATTTGTGGCGGAGAAAGTCCACCCAAGTTGCCTGGCCATGGGGCGCTGTGATGGAGGGGACGGAGGGGACGGAGCGTTCCTGCAGAGGCCCTGACTCCCCAGCTCCCTGCCCTCCTCTCCGCCCCCTCCCCCTACCTGGCTCCTGGCGGCCGCTTCCCCCCGACCAGGCAGCCGGCTCCTCCTCTGGGCGCGGGGACTCTGCACCGCCTCCACCCTCCAGGGCTTTGCGTTTCTTCGACATCTCTGCCCAGGGCTGGGCTTGGGGGGTCCTTCCCCACCCCCAGCCCTCCCCCGTGGAGGGGAGCGTGAAGGTGGGGTGAAGGGGAGGGGGGAGAGGCCCGGAGAGGGGTGGGGAGGAGAGGCTGGAGGGTGGCGACCGGGAAGGGACCTCTGCTTTCAGAGGGGCAGGCACTTCGGAGAGGGGGAGGCAGGAGGCAGGCGGAGGCAGGGACGGGCGGTGCAGCCTGCTCCGTGCCCGCGCCTCCGTCTAGGGGCCGCCCGCTCGCTCTCCCTCCCTCTCTCCCTCTCTCTCCCCGTCCTCCTTCCCCTTTTTCCTTCCACTAGAAGGGTGAGCTGAGAGGGACAGAGAAACCAAAACCCAGAGCGGAGAGGCTCCTTGGGCCGCTCAGCCGATGGCTTTCTAATCTGGGGGGTGGGGGTGGGGGGCTGTAGACGTTAGAACTCCCGGGCCTGACTGTTGTGAAGGAGGGAGGGCGGCAGCGTTTGTGGTGGTCAGTGACTCGGGGTGAGAGGGAGGAAACAAAATGCTGAAGAATGCAATCCAGCCACGGTGGCTTCGGGTGCTGGGGACAGGACCCCCTCCCCAGTGACATCACCGGAGCTTTTGCAAGGGGGCTGGGGAGAGGGAGGTGGGGGTACGGAGGGGAGCGGCGCAGAGGTGAGGGGTGGGGGGGGCGGATCTTGTCCCCATTCGGAACCAGAGCGACGCTGGGCTGGGAGGAGGGAGGAGCAGGGCAGCAGGCTTCTCCCGCAGCCTCAGGAGGCACCTGCCGCTCTGGCGTCACCGGCCCCGGCTTGGCACCGAGGCTGCGGTTTGCAGCCCGAGGACCCAGGACCCTGCTGGGACCCGGGGCTGGAGAAACCCGGCCGAGGCCTGCAGGGGGGGGGGAGGGGGGGCTGCAGCCTCTCCCCTCTGCAACCCTGCAGCTTTGCTGCTTAGAAACTCGGGTTCCTTCTTCCTCACCGCACTCAGCACCCGGCTCCAGAGCAGTCACTCCCCAAACCACACGCGCGCGCGCGCGCACACACACACACACACACACACACACCCCTTCTCACGGCCGAAAGCGACGAGGGACGCGGTGGCCGGCTTCTTGGAAAGTAGGATAAAGGTCGGCGCTACGTTTTCCTGGGCTCTCGGGGGTTAAATAACAGGTAACTCTCAACTTACCGCCCAAGTCCGCTGCGGGCGCGCGCCTGCCTCCGCTTCATTCAAGTTGAGACGTTTAAACCGCGAGAAAGGCGCGGGGTCCGGCTCCACCGAGAACTGCGCCAACCAAGTTGCCGGCGAGGCCGCGGGTCCGGGCTCTCCCCAGAGCTCCCCCTGCTCGCCCGGCAGGCTCGCTCCCAAGGCTGCGGGCTCCCCATTCCCCGCGTTCCGCGCTGATGCTCTCCCGAAAAGGGGGAGCCGCCTCTGAGCGGCGGGCGGCCGCCCCCGGTCCCGCCTTTCCCTCTGGGGGTCCCCGGGACCGGCGCGCGGAGAGCTCTCGTGAAGACCGGGGCATCTCGCCCGTCCTCCCTGCGGCCGCAACTTTGGACTCGCGCACCGACAGCCCAGGAGAGTGTGGGTGCGCGTGGGTGCGTGCGCGCGCGCGCGCGCGTGTGCCAGGCGGGGTGCCCGCGCCCTGGGCCGCGGGTGCGGGTGCTCTCAGGCCCCACTCTCCCCGCTGCCTGGAACTTGGAGAGTTTTCCTTTAAGCCGAGCTGCTGCCCGGACACCCCCGCGTCCAACAGGAGGCGATGACGTCCGCAGCCTCGTTGCCAACAGGCCCCGGGCTGCGCTCGCTCCCGGCAGGAGGGGCGCTCCGACGTCAGCAGCGGACCTTTGGCGCGGCTGCTCCCGGGAGACGCGGCCGCCCCCGCACCTGCAGCCCGCCGCCCCGGGTGGGGGTGAATGAAACCAAAGGCGCGGGGCGGGGCCAGAGGCGCCGGGAGGGGGAGGGGGAGGGGAGGGGAGGGGAGGGGGCGCCCTGCCGCTTTGTCCTGGAGCCGCGGGTATATAAATAGTGCTGTCTCCGGCCAGACTCGCGCCGCCCGCCGCCCCCGCCCCCCACCGGCCCTGGCCCTTGTCCCTTGGTGTCGCCTCGCTGGGGGGAGGGGGGCAGGGAGGAGGCGGGGAAGGGGAAGGGGAAGGGGATTGGACAGACTGTGCACCCTCTTCCCATTCATAGATTCGGCTGGAGTCGCGGGCCTCCGCCCGGCGCTGGTGTCTGTGAATGGATGGAGCCCGCGCGCAGGGACCACCGGGTCCGCGGACGTCGCCCGCGCAGGGGGCGCTCCTCCCGCGCGGAGACACTCGCCCTCGCCTCCTGGGGGTGGCAGAGCCGACAGGAACAGCCTTAGGGAACCCGAGCCTGCCCGCCCGCCTGCCCCTCCAGCCCGGTCTTTCTGCTCCCACCACCACGTGGGGAAGCCCACCGGCCTGGAGCGGCGCGCAGCCCCGCATCGCGGCGCGGAGAGCCAGCCAGACGCGGGCTGCCCCGGGGCCCTCTGCCCCGGGATGGTAGCCACAGCCCGGGGAGCAGCCGCGTGGAGCGGGGCAGCGGCTGGGCCCCAGGGTGTCGCCCCCCACACACACACACCGTGCACACTGCTGGCGGCGCAAGCCCGCGCCCACCCACGCCTGCCCCCCGCAAACCCCAGGGTGTGCGGCGTCGGGAGGGGACGCTGTGCGGGGTTGAGGACCACAGCGCGGGGGGCCTTAGTTCAGTGGCCAGACCCTGGGTAGGACCGGGCGCCCCCCTGGGCGCTGCCCCTCTGCTGGCCCAGGGCCCAGAGGGTGGAGGTCTGCAACTCTGAGACCCACACACCCGGCGCTGCCTAACAAACACCCAGCCTTCCCTGGGCCGCAGACACAGTGGCTAGGGTCAGGGTGACAGCAGCGCCTGGCGTGTGGTGACAGCCCGCCCCGAGCCCTCCAGAGCCTGCGGCCAGCCTGCCCCCTGGCCCTGGGCCCTGCCCCCTACAAGGCCTCCCTGCCCCTTGGGCACCCGGCCCCCTCCCCTCCTCTGCTACTCTCCCTCCTGTTCCTCCCGACACATCTCCTGGGTCCTTCCCATCACACACACGCTGTCACTTCTGTGAAAAAAGAGAAAGAAAACGCGCACACACACATTCACACACACACACTCACACACACACATTCACACACACTCACACACACACACACACTCACACACACACACTCACACACACACATTCACACACACACTCACACACACACACACTCACACACACACATTCACACACACACACATTCACACACACACATTCACACACACACACACACATTCACACACACACACACACATTCACACACACACACTCACACACACACATTCACACACACACATTCACACACACACACATTCACACACACTCACACACACACATTCACACACACACACTCTCACACACACACACACACACACACACACTCCTGCCCGAGCAGTGTGGCTCAGTGGTTGTGTGTCGACCTCTGAGCCCGGAGATCAGGGTTCCACCCCCGGTCAGGGCACAGGCCTGGGTGGCCGGCTCCATCCCCAGTGAGGGGCGTGCAGGAGGCAGCCGGTCCGTGATTCTCTCTCATCCTTGATGTTTCTCTCTCTCTCCCCCTCTCCCTTCCTCTCTGAAATCAATAAAAATATATTTTTCAAAAACATTCCTGACCCCATCTGCTCCCTGCTCACCACCCTGTCCCCTCGCTCCCTGACGACGTGGAGGCCCCTGGACTCCGGCTCAGGCTCCTGCTCCCACTGGCCTGGCACCCGCTCCAGAACGACTTTACTCAGCGCCGGTCCACGGGAAGAGCCAGTGAGCGGCCCCGGACGCCGTCCCAGCGGCTCAGCAACACCCACTGTCACCCAGGTGCCCGAACCCCGTGCTGCTCAGCCCACTGGCACCGCCAGTCCTCGCCTGGCCTGACTTACCAACAGCCAGGGCAGAGGTCAAGGTCCCCTCCTCCTGGAGGCCCCCCCGACCCCCACGGGAGACTGTGCGGGTGCGTGTTCAGCTCAGCCCCGTCCCCTCGCGCTGACTCGCTCACCCAGCCGGCACCCCGCCTGGTACCTGGAGGCCTCGGGAGCTCCCTGCCTGCTTTGTTAGGTAAACGTGCTGGGGGGACGTGGGTAAGATTACCCAGGCTTCATGTGTGCGCTTCTGCATTACATCACCTGTACATCGCACTGGGTGCCCACCACCCAAAGTCAGGTGCCCTGCCCTCAGCATGTATTCAACCCCCTCTGCTATCCTCCCGACACCTCCCCTCTGGGAACCACCATACTGGTGTCTGTGTCACGAACAAATAAAACCAACGGTCAAATGGCCGTTTGATTCCCCTCCCCCACACCTGCCAGGTCCCAACCCCAGGAAATGCACATTTCTCCTCTCTGCTGCCCTCAGGCCAGAACCTGGGGGGACCTCCGCCCCTTTTCTTCATCTCCACATCCCATCAGCCAGCAAGCTGTGCCCTGGACCTTTAAACATGTCCAGGCCCCACGCTCCTGCCTCAACCCCACTGACACGCTCCTGTCCCTCTGCCTCCCCTGGGCTGTGGCTCGGCCAGGCCTGCCCACCCCATGCCCCGCACGCAGCCAGGTGGTCCAGTGAAAATGCAGGACGTGCCGCTCCTCTGGTGGCCCAGGAAAAGCAGCAGCCAGAGAGGACTCGTGTTCTCCAAGCGCTGCGGTCCTTACCGCCAGCCCTGCTCTGTGTGCTCACATCCCTTCTCGTCCAGCAGGTCAGGATTCCAGCTCCTGAGATCAAATGTCTGGTCAATGAGACAAATCAAAAGCACTTCCAACTCATACATTTCTTGCGCGATTATTTTGCTCCTAGTTGGTCCATGAGAAAGAGCCAGTGAGAGTCCCTTGAAGCTGGCACCTCCGCGTCCAGCATCCTCTGAGCTGTTCCAGGTGTTTCTGGAGTACCTTGCACCTGCCTGACCCCAACCTGACCCCAGCGCGACCCCATGCTGAGGTCAGCCATTGCTGAGAGGCTGTCCTGGGCGTGGTAGAGACCACGAAGTGGGTAGCAAGGTCTTTTCTCCTTGGCCCTCACGGCAGACAGGTCTAGGCAATAAGTGAGCGTGCGCATACACACACACATGCACACACAGATACACACACAAACACGCATGCACATGCATGTGCACATGTACATAGCGTCACGGGCCTAGAAGTCAGGAGTCCTATGTGTCTCATTGCTGAGCCACAGGGGACTATAAACAGAGTTGTGCCAGATTTTTGTCAAATGCTCCTGCAAAGGGTTTGTGCCAGTTTACAAGTCACCGATCTTCTCTCGCTCAGAGAAAATAAATAATTCTCACGAGTGAGCAGACCTGCTGAGCGCGACGCGGCTTCCTGTGCCTCAGGAGTGACCTGGTTCCCACGCTGGGGCGGCTGGGGCCTGGGGCTGCCCATCCTCAGGCCTCGTGGGGTGGGATGACTTTAGCGGGAGGTGCACACGTGTGCTTCTGAGCTCCGGCCTCCCAGACGGAGCTGACGCATCTGGAAGGCAACCTATTCCTCTGCGGTGTGCAGCAAGTCCCCTGGGAAGCCCGTGGAACTCGGGCGCGGCCTCTGTCCTCAGTCCCCTCGGGTTCTTCGCTGGGCGCCCAGGAAAGCCATCAAAACGGGATTGAAAGGGTATTTGCCCGGACTACCTCATGGTTTGGTTTAAGGATCAAATGTGTGTGTCGTCTGTAGACATGATGACCAAGTGCTCCCGGTCATCATCTATCGATTATCCGTCCATAACGCACCTGCCATCTATCTGTTAATTACCTACATACAATCTGTCACCCATCGATCATCTATCATCTCGCTACCATCCCTCCATCCCTCATCTATCTCTCTGTCCGTTACCCATCTGGAAGCTAAGCACCACCTGTCAGCCTACCGTCTATCCCCTCCACAGCCGTGGTCTCTGTGTGTCCCACCTTGAACCTCCCTCTTCCCGACGGAGGGCGGAGACGCGGCCCCGGGCCCCGGGCAGCCTGCTTCCATGCGCCTCCTCCTCCCTCCTCTGACCCTCGTCTTCCTCAAATGAGCGGCTGGAGCTCCTTCCCCCCGGGACTTCCTCCTCCTGTTCGCGCTGACCCTTCGAGGAGCTGCCATCAGCCAGGCGGGGGACGCCCTGCGCTTTGAAGGTGGGTCTTGGCTAAGAAGTAAATGGTTTGAAGTGGACTTTCAACAAAGAGCCACTGCCCTTCCCGTGTCTCAGGCCATCGTCCCACCCGGAGGCACAGCGCCCGCCCCCTTGATCCGGTGCCAAGTCCGGGGCGGGGGGGGGGGGGGGTCCCATTCTCCCATGGATCTTAGGTCATCATCCTGAGCGTAGTGTCGGCTCACAGAGGCGTCACAAAGCAAAAGAGGGGGGTCATCCGTACACGGCTCCCCCGGCTCACCGCAGGTGACCCAGATGACCCGAAGCCTGCCTGGCCGGTGTGGGGAGGAGAGAAGGGGGAGCAGCGATGAGGCTCCGCGCCTGGGACAGCGCCTTCCACAGAGACTGAAGCTGCGGTTTGAAGGCCCTGGCGGCTTCTGAGCGAGGACGCGCCTGGCCGCCCGCCCGCGGCGCCTGCTGCTCGCTCTGCCTCGGACACCTGAGCACCTTCATCTTAAACAGCCCCGCACCTTGCGCCTGCCAGGGCTGGGAAGGAAACGGCGCAGCCGGCAGAGTTCCCAGAGGACGGGAAACGGGAACAGGCCTGTGGCAGGAAGGTGAGGAAGCAGAGAGAACACGGGGTTTGACTGGGGTCACCCCCGAGGGACGGGGCAGAGGACCCCGTCCGCTAGCACCACCGCCGGCTCGAGGAGCGCGCACCCCAACGACAGCCCTGCCGACGGCGCTCGCCCAGGATCTGTGCTCCAGTCCCGCCTGGTGGTGAGGGCCCTGCCTTTCACGTTTAGCCACGGAGACGGGCGGGCTGGGCATCGCACTGTGCCAGGCGCAGTGCAGGACCCACTGGCATACAGCGTGGCCTCGGGGCTGGTGGGAGGGCCGGTGTGCAGGGACCCACGTGTGTCCATCTGTAAGCACCAGTGGTGACACGTGTGTGAGGGACAACCACGCCGAGCGTCATGGGGAGGGAGCCACAGAGCCAGGAGCTCTGGGCTGGGACGGAAGTGGGAAGAGAGGAGGCCTTGGACGTGACCCTTCTCGTGGGAACTCAAAGCAGAGGCCGTTCTCCGGGTGCGAGGCGTCGGGGCGGCCCAGCAGAAGGAGCCCCTGGAGACGGAGGGAGGCGAGCGGCGGGCAGGGCAGCTGACGAGTGAAAGAGCCAGGACCACAGGCCTTGGAATGGGACTGAGAATCAGGTTTGTCCCGAGGCCACAGGTGGGCCAGGAAGGGTTTGGGGCAAGAAAGAGACAGAGTCAAGCCGGCTTTCTGTCCCCAAAGGCCCAGCCGTCTCCCCTGCGCCCGCCCACGGAGTCAGTCCCAGGTCAGCTTCGCAAGGTCTGAGGGAGCAAGCAGGGTGCACAGGGCGGGGCAGCAGCAGGTTTGCACTTGTGAGTGTCGACCTGTGAGCCAGGAGGTCAGGGTTCGATTCCAGTCAGGGCACAGGCCCGGGTTGTGGGCTCCATCCCCGGTGTGGCGTGTGCAGGAGGCAGCCGATCCATGATCCTCTCTGGCTCCTTGTGCAGCAAATGTTTCCCCATTACAGTCGTGAGCCCTAACAGACGCCTTAGCGTGATGGCAGAATCACGGCCACAGAGATGGCTGAGTGATCAGGTGGGCCAGGCTGGGCACAGGTGATTCACAGGCATCCTTAAAGGGGCAGGGGTCCCCCCACCCCACTGCTGCTCTCAGAGGGAGTGGGAGGGGCTGGCTGAGGAGATGGGGCGGGGGGCAGGAGCCACGGAGTGCAGGCGCCTCTGGAGGGACACAGGCTGCAGACACCTTGACCGGAGCCTGGGGAGACCTATTGGGCTTCTGACCTCTGACCTCCAGAACTGGAATGAACTCCGTTATCTTAAGCCACTAAAGCTGTGGCCATCTTACGGCAGTAACATGAAACCAACACACTTAGATTAGCAGTAACCAAGATACTGAAATTATTTTTCAGGAAAAAAAAATACCCGTTAGATGGAAGAGGTTGTCAGAGGGAAGATCAAGAGGGATAAGCGTGCAGTCCGCTCCCAAACCTTCTCCAACACGCGTAACCGTGTTTTCGGCAAAACATGAGGCCAAGGAAGGGTCTCATCTCATGCTGGTTTTACGGTGGCAGAGGGTCCATTTAAAGGTGTTGTTTGTGCCAGCGGGTGCCAAGCCTGAGGGTGCTCTTCTCCAAACTGCAGGGGGGAGGCGGGGGGGGGGGGGCTGGGCGCTGTGTCGTTTCTGAGACACACGTGTGTGCCTGCCATGGTGTTATATATGTCACCTGGCCAGCTGCAGGCGAGCAATTCAGGGGATTGGCCACATGCACCGCGCTGTGCAGCCACCACCATTCCCGCCCTCTTCATCTTTCCCAAAGGAACTGGGTGCCCATCAGAGAGCTGCACAGCCCCTCCCCACCCCACCCCTGCCCGCCTCTGGACGGGACTCCTCTGGGAGCCTCGAGTGAGAGGAATCCCAGCACCTGTCCCTGTGTCCCTTCTGCCACCTGGCCAGCTGTTCTCAGGGCTCACCCGGCTGTACAGTGGCCCCTGGGTGTGGGCTCCGCTCTGGTCACAGCTGCAGGAGAGCCCAGCGCACCGCCCTCCTGCGTCGCCCTCAGGCCAGGGCTGGGGGCTGGGCCACCACTGGCTCTCGGGAGTGCTGCTGCTGGGAATACTGGTGTCCACGGATCAGACGTTCGCGCGTGTAATTCTCAGGCCTAGCTGGGACGCACTGGTAACAGGACCCTCCCTCCACCAGGAGGGCTGCCCGCTGCAGGGACGCTGGGCGCTGGGTGCCATCAGGGCACCAGGACTAGTCACGGCTCCCCCACGCGAGTGGGGAGAGCAGAGACGTCGTGGCCACGCGGGGGGAGGGGGCGCCGTCACCATGGACCTCCCAGCTCCTGTAAGAGAGGGGCCCCGCCACAGGTCGTGCCCCGGGAGCGGGAGGAGCAAGCCCACCGCCCTCCGCCTGCTCTGCCCCAGCTCCTGGCGCTCAGCGCTGCGCACAGGCGGGCCTCTCCCAGGGCCGGAGGCCGGGGCTCTGCAGGAGAAGCAATGGAGGTGGTGCCGGCCTGGGCCAGACAGGCCCCTCACGGCGCCCTCCTTTCTTTCCGAAGACCTTCCACACAAACAGAACCCCGACTCCAGCCGCGCTCAGGCCTTGCACCAGAGGCGCTGGCGGGAGAGGGGGCCGGGCAGTCTGGGGACAGCGGGTCTGCCCAGGGGTCAGCGCTCCTGGCTTCATCTGGGTGCGGCCCCACCCAGACACCCTCCCTCCCGCACCTGCCCCTCCTCCGCTCTCCCAGCACAGGGGGTCCTGGGGGGCTGGGGCGGGCAGGTGCTGCAGGGCTGGCACGGCCTGGGGGACTGCAGAGCGGGGGCGGGTTGCAGGGGGGAGGGAGGGGGAGACCTCGGGGAGCCACAGGGGCGCTGGGCACTGGGCTGCGGAGAGTCGGGGACGCGGGAGACTGACGGGGTGCACAGAAGGGGTGCAGTGGCTCGCGGGGGGCAGGGGGGGACGCAGCAGTGGGGGCGGCACAGGGGGCTCGGGAAGCCGGCCCTCGCGAACCCCTTGCGGGCGCCCGCGCCCCGCGGCTGCTGGCGTCAGAGCCGCCTGCGTCAATGCCGGTGACACAGGGCTCGTTCGGAGCTCCTTTTTCTCAATGAGAGCCCCGCCCATGGGGTGCTTGTTATCGGGCTCATCCATCACTCCGCGCCGCCAGCCCGGCCGCGGCGCCCCGCCCCCCCCCCTCCGCCCCCGGGCGCGGGGCCGCTCCCCGCTTCGCAGCGAGAACTTGCCACATTTCACCCCGCCGCGTGCGCCCCGCCCTCTGCAGACCGGGGTGCCGCGGGGCCTGGACACCAGGTGGCCGGGCCTGCAAAGGCCGCGTGCACAGGCGCAGTGAAAAATGGGGTTTGCAGGCAAATAGCACCCCCCCCCCCGACCCCCGCCAAGGAAGGGACGGAGCTGCCGCCACACACATCAACTGCACGCCCTGTGGGGGTGAGGGGTGGGGTGCATCCTCAGGAGCTTCTCCGCCCTGGCTTTTCTGTGGGGGTGTCCCTGACACAAAGCAGAACACACCAGTGAATGCAAATCAAGGAGCAAATGCGTCAGCAGGGACGCAGTCTGGGGCGCAGGGAGCCTGGCTGCTCCTGCACTCCGGGGGTGCGGGGGGGAGTGCAGGCCGATCTCACAAGATAAACAGCCCTGCTCCGCCCGTGCGGGCGCCCGCCCCCAGCAGCAGTCCCTGAGCCCTGGCTGCTCTGCAGGGGGAGGCCCAGGCTCAGTGGGGGGGGGGGGTCTCCCAGGAGAGCCCCCCCCCCCCACTCAGGGAGCTCTCCCACCCCCATCCCGTCACCAGGTATTCAGGCTGCTCTCCACACAGAAACACAGGCTTCTGCAGGCTGGCCATCCGCCCTGCTGGAGGGGTCCTCCCTCTGGACTCCTCCGGGTGCCCTTCAGCTAAAAGTGGGTGCCAGAAGCCAGCAGCCTGGGAATGAAGTGGCGACCGAGAGCGTGGCCTGGCTTTTTGTAAAATCAGTCACTTTAACTCCCTTTCCCCAGCCTGTGGCCTCCATGCCTCCAGCTTCCTCTCAAGGTCACGAACGACAGGAGCAAGCAGCTGCGCCTGGTTCTCCCCGCTGCCAGTTACAACAGCAGGGTCACCCAGCCGCACCCAGCAGCGTGGCCAGGGGCTGAGCGTCGACCTATGAACCAGGAGGTCACAGTTCGGTTCCCAGTCAGGCCACATACCCAGATTGTGGGCTCGATCCCCAGAGGCAGCCAATCAATGATTCTCATCATTAATGTCTCCCTCCCTCTCCTTTCCTCTCTGAAATCAATAAAAATATTTTCAAAAATAGAAACAACACCGCTGGTGGGAATGCAGGCTGGCGCAGCCACTGTGGAGAACAGTATGGAGTTTCCTCAAAAAATTAAAAGTGGAACTCCCATTTGATGCAGTGATCCCACTCTTAGGAATCTATCCCAAGAAATCAGAAACACCAATCAGAAAGGATAGATGCATCTATGTTCATAGCAGCACAATTCACCAGAGCTAAGATTTGGAAACAGCCTGAGTGCCCGTCAGCAGATGAGTGGATCAGAAAACTGTGATACAGCTACACAATGGAACACTACGCTGCGGTAAAGAAAAAGGAACTCTTCCCAGCTGCAGCAGCATGGATAGACCTGGAGAGCATTGTGCTAAGCGAAATCAGCCAGTCAGTGAAAGAAAAATACCACATGACCTCACCCATTTATGCTATATAACAAAAGCCTAATATGCTAAGTGTCCAACCACTCGACCATTCAACCAGTTGCTATGACTCACACTGGCCACCAGGGGGCAGATGCTCCAACTGGTAGGTTAGCTTGCTGCTGGGGTCTGGCCGATTGGGACTGGGTGAGATGGGCCGGAAAGCCCTGGAGCTCTCCCGTGG
This sequence comes from Corynorhinus townsendii, assembly GCA_026230045.1. Lineage (NCBI taxonomy): Eukaryota > Metazoa > Chordata > Mammalia > Chiroptera > Vespertilionidae > Corynorhinus > Corynorhinus townsendii. The sequence goes on along the minus strand of JAPDVU010000004.1, from coordinate 1,297,202 downwards.
TCCCTCCCTGGCCCCTGATTGGCCCCAATCAGGACTGGGTGAGACAGGCTGGACATGCCCTGGAGCCCTCCCTCAGTCCCTCCCTGGCACCCATCTTGCGTAGGTGGGGTCCCTCGGCTTGGACCCCTCGAGGGATGTCCTCAGGCCAGGCCCAGGGACCCCAGCAGTGCACAAATCCGTGCACTGGGCCTCTAGTGGATAATAAAGAACAACATAAACGGATGAACAAAAATAGATCCAGAGACAAAGAAGCATCAACCAGACTGTCAAACTTCAGTGGGAAGGCAGGGGAGGGTGGGGGGTGGGGGTACGTGATCAACCAAGGGACTTGTATGCATGCACATGAGCATCACCAATGGACACAGACACCAGGGGGGTGAGGGCATGTGCCGGGAGGGTGGGGGAGGCCAGAGGGAGGTCAGTGGGGGGCAAAAGGGGACATACGCACTACTATTTGCAATACTTTAAACAATAATTTAAAAATAAGAAAAAAAGAAGAAGTATGAGCTATTCAAGAAAACTGGGGGGAAATAAAATAATAAAATAAATAAATAACAGCAGCAGGTGCCCCTGAGCTGGGAACCCAGGTCTGTGCATTGAGGAAGATGGTCCCCCCTTCCCCCGCCCACCTCCCCCCTCCCCCCGAGTTCTCACTGTAGACTTGAGAACTCCGGGGGCATTGGGGGGGGGGCAGGGGGGGGCAAAGAGAGAGCCTGAAGAAGCTGAATCCTTACACCTGGGTGTGCCTCGTTGGATGGAACCCACAGATGCCAGCATGACCCCTTTTATAAAAAGTGGGGCCCAGCAACCTTAGGGAGCACAAGGAACAAAGGTCAGCATGAGGACACTGTAGCCTTAGGACACATTCAGATACAACCGGTCCTTCCTGTCTAAGCCCCTACAAAATGGCATGCTAGCGCTCAGCAAACAGGGCAGTGCTGTCAGCACAGACCCTGGTTCACAGGGGCTGCCAGAGGGACTTCAGGGAAGATCGCCTTTGGGGCAGCCTGCATATCGCATACAATCAGTCAAACTTGGTCTTACTGCAAACAAAGTTTTATACAAAAGGAGAGAGGCAGACGCAAGGAATGCTTCCAGCAAACTGGCTCACATGTTCATCCAAAGAAGGGATGGAAGGATCCATTTTGCAAATATGTAAAGAGACAGATGTGAGGGCGTGTCTGTGGGGAAATGGGAGCAGGGCCTGCTCTGAGGGGAGGAACTGTAAGGGCAGAGGAGTGGGTCCTGCCCAGTCACCAACCAAGGACGGTGGGAGGCGCCTGCCAGCCCTGGCTCCGCCCCCGTGGCTCCTGAGCACCCAGAGGCCCAGAGGCCCACAGGGGGATGCCCTGCAGGAGGTGGACACAGCCTGCTCTTGAAGGAGGCTGGAGGCCGCGCACCTGGTGGCAGACCCATGCATCAGCACCCCGCCCAGCCCTGGCGGAGACAGAGAGGGAGGCGCTCTGTTGATGGCTGCGCCCCCACAGGGCTCTGAGGACGGGGTCCTTGTCGCAGGGCTCCCTGGAGAGGGAGATCCCAGGACAGTGCACGCTCTGAGACGGCAAAACTAAAGGCGCCAGCTCCCTCCCTTCCCTTCAAGAGGACTGTACTGTGTGTGCTCGTGTGCATGTGTGTATATGTGTGTCTATGCCTGTGTGTGCCCACCTTAGGGTTAGAGTTAGGGTCAGGGCTAGGGTTAGGGCCAGGGTTAGTGTTAGGGTTAGTGGTAGGGTCAGGGCTAGGGTCAGGGCTAGAGCTAGGGTTAGGGTTAGAGTTAGGATTAGGTTTAGAGTCAGGACTAGGGTTAGGGCTAGGGCAGTGGTCGGCAAACGGCGGCTCGCGAGCCACATGCACCTCGCGAGCCACAGTTTGCCACTCTGTTGACTAATGAGTTTGCCAACCACTGGACTAGACTAAATGTTACCATGTAGTTGGAAGCGGTGAGGATTAGGCAATTGTGGCATATTGTGTGCAAAGAGGTAAAGGGTCGTATGTGACAGTGGTCGGCAAACTCATTAGTCAACAGAGCGGCAAACCGCGGCTCACGCGCTGTATGTGGCTCACGAGCCGTAGTTTGCCGACCACGGGGCTAGGGTTAGGGTTAGGATTAGAATTAGAGTTAGGGTTAGGGTCAGGCCTAGGGTTAGGGTCAGGGCTAGGGTTAGTGTTAGAGTTAGGGCTAGGGTTAGGGTCAGGGTTAGGGTCAGGCCTAGGGTTAGGGTCAGGCCTAGGGTTAGGGTCAGGCCTAGGGTTAGGGCTAGGGTTCCACCGAAACTCTGATTCATACAAGGTTTGAGAGCCCAGAGAACATGTACTGTCTGTAATTGCTTACACATAGGTGTATCCTTTCGGTGTCACATCCCCACTCATTTTCCTGTTTATCGCCGAGTGCGGAGGGGCTCAGAGAGGAGGGGTTCGTGCACTAGCGAGCCCCCCGCAGCTGTGCAGCCATCCACTAGCCCCTGCAGGAACAGACATGTGCTCTGGCTGCACGGGCTAGATAGAGCCTAATTTTATTAATGAAAGGAACGGGCTAAGCGGGGGGGAAGGAAGCTAAGGAAGCTTTAAGGGATTTTAGGTTTTTGGTGCTTTTCGGTGTGCACAGTGGCTCAGGAGGGCTGGAGCGCGTTTCCCGCCCACGGCGCGGTCTGCCGCGTGGAGAGTCGCCTGCGCTCCCAGGACTGGCAGCTCTGCTTTCCTAGAGGAGCAGGCGGCCGAATTTGTGCACCGGGCCTCTAGTCATTTATAAAACATGAAAAACGGTATCATCCCCCAGGAAGACGGAGTGAGACACCGCAGGTGGAAATGCCCAGAAAGTGACGGCATGGTGCAGACCCTCCATTTTCATTTGGGTCTAGAGCTTGGCATGCCATCGGAATCTGCTAGCGATCACAGCAGGAGGGAGAGGGGCTGGATATATTCCTCAGCCTGGAGAACTGAAATGTGGAACAAGACGTAATGAGCATGCTCGTGCAGATAATGAATTTTAAAGAGATGGATGGTGCAGAGTAAAAATAATAAAAACATGTCCGGGGGGTTATAACGGGTGAAACGTAAAATGCATCTGCACGGAAGAGAAGAAGGATAAGGAGCAGGAAACCATCACCGGCTTCTTCAAGACCCGTAACATTAACTCCGAGTGGTCTCGTATTATGTGAAGGGGGACTTGATACCTTTCTAAGATACGTGGCAGACCCCAGAGCAGCCATGCAGGCACAAGACGGAATCAGCTGAGAAGCCAATAACACTGAGTTATTAACACACAGCCAGTCCAAACGAAGACAGGAGAAGAGCAGAATAGACAGCAGATGGAAAAGCCAAAACCAGTAACAAGGTAATAGATGTAAGCCCAAGCGTAGGGATGGCCACAGTGAATGGTCTCACCCAGGGATTTCTGCCAAGGGCCAGGGAGTAATCACGTTACGCTCGGCGTGCAGCCTCATCTCTGCTGTTGGAGCAAGAAGCCGGTTGCCGTGTGCCCCACATCAATGGGCGTGGCCATGATCCAGCCAAGTGTATTTACAAAACCAGATGGTGGTTTGGGCCTAGCGGCCTTAGTTGGCTGACTTCTGGTTTAAACAGTCCAGTGTAAAGGCGAATATATATATATACTGAAAAACAAGTGATCAGAACGCCAGTCCAAAAATGCAGAAATAGCAAGATGAACATTAGGCAAAGTAGATGTCAACGCCAAGACTTCACCAAGGAGAAGGAGGGACGTGCCATGAAGACAAGCACATCGATGCTTCTTGAGGACGTGCAGCGCTATCTGCGTATGCACCTGGCAGACCTTCAAACTATACGTGAAGCAAAAGCTGATTAAAGTGAAAGGAAAAACAGACAAGTTTCTAATTATAATTGCAATTTACAACACCTCTCACTCACTAATTGATAAAATAAGAAGACAACAGACGAATAAAGATTTAGAAGTCTTGATAAACACTAAGATCAACTTGTTTTAATTGATATCTATTTTAAAAAAAAAACTTCCCCCTGCATAACACATTTATTTCAAGCACATATGGAACACTTACCAACATAGACCATATTGAGGGCCAAAAAACAAGTGTCCATAACATAAAGGAATTGAAATCTTACAAAGTATATTGTCGGAGCAAAATGAATTTAAATGAAAAGTCAGTAAAAGAAATATATGTAGTAAATCTCCAAATGCTTAGAAATTGAACACTCTTCTAAATATGCAGTGTTTCAAAGGGAAAAAAATCAATGGGAAAGCTAAAAGATATTTTGATTTGGAGAAACATAAACACAGTCTGTCAAAATGTGTGAGGTGCAGCCAAAGCAATGCTTAGAGGAAAATTTATAGCATCAAAGGCTCGTATTTGGAAAGAAGGCATGTTTCAGACCAATGGGCAGCACTTCCAGATGGCAGCCTAAAGAATAGCAGTGCATCCTCTCCCCAAAAAGGGCTCTGTTTTCAGAAAACAACCATTCAGGGCTCTAACTGACCAAAAGCCAACTGGGAAGTGCTTACTCATAAAAACCTAGTAGACTTTACGTGAGAACGGTGGCAGGCGGCCGGGATCTTGCCTATGGTGGACCCCACCCCTTTCAGCTTCCGTTAGTGAGTCAGTTGTACCAATGTGGGACACGTCACGGAAACCAGCAACTTTCCTGGAAGCAGGGGCTCACTGGCTTGGAGTACAGAACAAGCGGACGACAGCAGCCCCACCCCCAGAGCATGGTCGAAGTGGAGATCAGAGAGGCAAACCCATCGGGCAGGACAGCAGACAGCTAGCCCGCCGTCGTAGTCCTGACCGGACTAGCAACCGAGTGATCCGGAAAAGGAGACCCTCGGGTAGCCTGGGTCCGCGTCCACGCAGCCCACGCAGGAAACGCAAGCACGCAGCAGGGACAGTTTTCACGTTGGCTTCTGACATCCCATCCCTCCTCCATCCGGAAGGGGATTTTGTGTACGGTGTGAGGTACGGATCGAACTCCACTTTTTCCATATCAATAACTTGTTTTTCCATTAAATCTCTGAGGCAGGTAACATGGTGATGCATAGACCCTTCTCGGCCTCTAAGTAAATACTTCGTGAACGGTACAACTACGGTTTAATCAAAACCAAGTTTAACTGAATAATTAAAGACATCTCGAAGTGCCTTACATTTTTGTTGAGAACAGGAAATTTTTTAAGAATTCACCTTTAAGAAATTGAGTGGCTTTTAATTTCTAAAATTCCCTGATTTCCTTAATATGCGTCGGGAAAAATTTAGAGCTGAACGTCATCGGTATTTTTTAAATGTATTTTTATTGATTTCAGAGAGGAAGGGAGGACTGAGAGAGAGAGACATCAAGGATGAGAGAGAATCACGGATTGGCTGCCTCCTGCACGCCCCCCACTAGGGATCGAGCCTGCCACCCGGGCCTGTGTCCTGACCGGGAATCAAACTGTGACCTTCGGGGTCGACGCTCAACTCCTGAGCCAGCTGGGCGTCAGCATTTTTTAAAACAAAACAGGTTGCTGTATTTTGTGTTCCTCCTGGCCTTCCCAGAGCCGCACATTCGCTTCTGTAAGATGAGATGAGAAACCAGCCAACATGCCCCACGCCCCGGTGAGTTCTGTTCAACCAGAGTCTCCTAGCCCCGCGGCCCCGTCTCCCCTCCGCGGCTCTGCTGTCCTGAGGATTTGCTCCGACGGAGACAAGCTCCCGTTAGACCAGTCGGTCCTTTCATCGTCCCTTTCTGACCAGTTTTTAAAAACCACCCAGAGGAATAAGGCGGGAGAGGGCCGGAGGGCGTGGCTGTGGGTGCGGAGGTGTGGGCTCTGCTGCAGGGGGTCTGCCCACAGGGGGTCCTGGCTCCCTGCTGGACAGGACCTGCCCACATTCTCCTTCTTCTTCTTCTTCTTCTTCTTTTTTTTATTGATCTCAGAGAGGACGGGAGAGGGAGAGAGAGAGACAGAAACATCCATGATGAGAGAGAATCACGGACCGGCTGCCTCCTGCACGCCCCCCACTGGGGATCGAGCCCACAGTCTGGGCCTGTGCCCTGACTGGGAATGGAACCCTGATGTCCTGGGTCACAGGTTGACGCTCATTCCGTTCTCAGTATTTCCAACGACTTTTTCTGGAGAACCGTCTTGCGAGCGCAGACGTGTGAGCTGAGCCAGTGCAGCCCACCAGCCGAGCCGTTTCCTTCCGGGGTGGAACAGATGGGTCCCCTTGCTCCCGAGTTTCTCGGTCCCTCGGGGCCTGGGAGCAAGGAGCCTGGCCCGGCAGTGAGATCACAGCCCACACAGGAAACCAGAAGGCACGGCGTGTCCCCGGTGGGCAAAGCCTCTCGCGCTCCCAGGGGAAAGCCTCCGGGTGCTGGCTACGGGACAAGCAGAGCCCCTTCCAAGAGAGGTCCCTCTCGCCGCCTTACAAAAGGAACTTACCAAGTGAGCTGTGGTCCGAGTTCGGACTCCCTGATCTCATTATTCAACTCAACTCCGACTTAACACTGTGGGTGTTTCTCGTTTCTGTCACTGACAGAAAGGAATCCACAGGAACCTCCTGGGTCGCAGGAACTGCCCCTGCGGGGCGCCTGCCGCTCTGCTCGCAGCAGCCCTGCCGAGTCTCTCCCCTCCCGCGGCCCCGGCCGGGCCTTTCCCAGCAATCCTCGCCGCGCACAGTTGGCGGCCCAGCTGGCGCCCTATCTGGGGGCAGCGGCGGCCCTGACGTCAGCTGGCAGGGCCCGGCTGGCAGCAGCCCGCAGCGGCCGCCCACACGGCTCCCTTCCCACCCAGGGCACTGCTAACGGCTGCTTCTTGGTATTCAAATTCTGCTTCTACAGTTTCTCCAACAAGGAACTTGTCACCTTTCTGGGCCCTGTTCGTCTCAGCCCATAGGAAAAATACAGTCATTATGTGTGGACGGCGCCCGTTAATGGCACTTGGTGACACATTTATTCCTCAAGATCTTGGTGTTAATTTTTTTTTTTTTTTTTTTGGTGCTAATCCTCACCCGAGGATTTTTCCATTGGTTTTTAGGGAGGGTAAAAGAGAGGGAAAGACAGAGAAATATCAGTGTGAGAGAAACACACCGATTGGTTGCCTCCTGCATGAGCCCTGACCAGGGCCTGGGCCGGGGAGGAGCCTGCAACCGAGGTACGTGCCCTTTACCAGAATCGAACCCGGGACCCTTTGGTCCGCAGGCCAAGATGCTATCCACTGCGCCAAACTGGGCTTGATGTTAATTTTTAAATATGTCTGAAGCCATTCTTTTATTATTATTACTAGGAGCCCGGTGCACAAAATTTGTGTGGGGGTGGGGGGTGGTCCTCAGCCTGGCCTGCACCCTATCCAATCTGGGACCCCTCTGGGGATGTCCAGCTGCTGTTTTAGGCCCAATCCACTAGCAGTCAGACATCCCTCTCACAATCCAGAACCGCTGGCTCCTAACCGCTTGCCTGCCTACCTGCCTGATCACCCCTAACCCCTCTGCCTGCCGGCCTGATCACCCCTAACCCCTCTGCCTGCCTACCTGCCTGATCACCCCTAACCCCTCTGCCTACCTGCCTGATCACCCCTAACCCCTCTGCCTACCTGCCTGATCACCCCTAACCCCTCTGCCTGCCGGCCTGATCACCCCTAACCCCTCTGCCTGCCGGCCTGATCACCCCTACCTTGCTCACCTGCTGGCCTGATCAACCCTACCTTGCCCCCACCGCCGGCCTGACCGCCCCTGCCTGCCTGTGCCTCAGCCCTCAGTCTGGCCTCCCTCTGTGGGAGGCGACCTGGTGGATCAGGGGAAGGCACCGCCCCCATTACCCGGCTGCTGCTGCCACTGCTGGCCTGAGCCTTGGCCCTCGCAGGCGCTGCGGCTCTGTCTGGAAGGGCACCCGGAAGACGTCCACTCTAATTAGCATATTACCCTTTTATCAGTATAGATTCGGGGACCTTTACAACCACGCAGAACTTAAAGAAAACACAGGGCCTGGCCGGTGTGGCTCAGTGGAGAGAGCACCGGCCTGCGGACTGAAGGGGCCCAGGTTTGAATCCGGTCGGGGGCACGTGCCTGGGTTGGGGGGCTCGATCCCCAGTAGGAGGCCTGTGGGAGGCAGCTGATCAGTGATTCTCATCATTGATGTTTCTCTCTCTCTCTCCCTCTCCCTTCCTCTCTGAAGTCAATAAAAAATATTTTTAAAGAAGTGAACACATGATCCTCACGTTGGGCTTCGTCATTGTGCGATGTCCTCTGGGCAGCGTTTTAACGGCCCTCAGCTCTCCTTTGCCCGCCCTTAACGTGCCATCTACTTTGGGGGAGACGACCGGGAAAGTGATTCTAGTGGGTAGACGTGTTGTTGGAGGGGACGAGGTTGTGAAGATATTTAAAAATTGAGCACGGTGACGGGTGCACCACTCTGAACTTACTTTAAAAAACCAGTTCCTTGTACGCTTCAGGTGACGTGTACGGCATACGAACTAGATCTCAACAACGCTGCTCTTTTCTTTCTTTTTCAATGAAGACCAGTCTCATCGTCAATTGCAGGTGTTTTCAGAGGTCCCCCCAGGATTTGCTCACCGAGTCCCAAACCACGGCTGCGACCCCCAGTTGCCTCCAGTCCTGGCGCATCTGGATGGTGTGGTTTGCGAAGGAGGAGGTGGCGAGAGGCTTGTGGAATTTCTGCAGCCCCGTTCCCCATGGTCTCTTCCTAGGGCACCAGGGCCATTTCCACGGCCAGCTCTCTGCTTCCTCTAACCTGGTGGGCAGAAGAATCCTGCGTGCCCTGGCCAGAAAGTGCGTCCTCTCTTCGGAGGCCCGAATGCGTTTTTTAAGGTCGTTCTTACGGATCGAAAAGAATAAACAGAGATGTGGAAAGCTTTTGTCGAATTCCTTTCACCTGGTTCTTCCAGTCTCGGGGGACGTGAGCTGTGGCTCTGAGTTCATCCCAGAGCGTGTCTTTGGGCAAAAGCACCCGGAACGGCACAACCCCTGCAGGATGCCCTGCACACTTCGCTGTCAGGACGCGGGGGCTCGAGGGTGAGCGAGGCGGCGGTGCCAGCGCAGGACGCGGGAGAAGGCAGCGCTTTCTACGCCGCCCAGGCTGCGTGGACGGCCGCTGCACCCGCCCAGGTGGGCAGGGTGTTCCTGCTGTCTTGTTTTGGTCTGGCCTCCACCCCGTCAGCCTCGGACCTGTGTCTGCACTGAGACTGAACGGTTCGATGGTCCTACTTTTTGGTGGACAGTGGATGCACTCCCACCTCCCGGAGACTGGCAGTTAGACACTGGCGGCTTCCAAGTCGCTTGTGGGGAGAGCCCGGCCCTAGGTCCAGAACAGAGTCGGGCGTCCTTGGCCAGGAGGCCTCCTCGGGCTAGGGGCTGCCGAGGTTTGAAGGCTGGCCACACCCCTGATCCAGGTGGGGGGATCCCCTCATGGTGACCTTTCGTCCCACTCCCTCAGCTCCCTAGCCTGGTGCTCGGTCAAGCCTCCGGTCGTTTTGGACGTGATGGACCCTGGTTCTTTATATATATATAGATTATTATTATTATTATTATTATTGATTTCAGAGAGGAAGGGAGAGAGAGAGAGAGATAAACATCAATGATGAGAGAGAGTCACTGACCAACTGCCTCCTACATGCCCCCCACTGGAGATGAAGCCCACAACCCAGGCATGAGCCCTGATGGGGAATCGAACCATGACCTCCTGGTCATAGGCTGATGCCCAGCCCCTGAGCCACGCCGGCCAGGTGGAGCCCCTTCTTCTAAGGTTTTCCGTGTTTTATCTGAAAGGAGGCTGGAGGTTTCTACCAAGAGGAGCGGTTAAGCAGCGCCGAGCAGGGCCCCCGGGCCGTGACGATGGGCTTGTCCGCTCCACCTGGGCTGGTGTGCAGGTTCAGCTTTCGGGTTTCACTTCGCTGTGAAGCCCAGCGGCTGCCGCGGGGACGCGTGCTGACCAGGACTCCTCTCGGCCACGATGGTGAGCACATAAACCACACAGAGCACTCGCACCGCACGAGGCACACAGTCCGGTATTCCTGGGGGGGCGGGGGGGAGGGGGTAACCCCAGCACAGCTCAGGGTGTAAACAGGAGCTGTGTTCTTAAAGAACCTCATCTCTACTCACACTTACTTCCATCTGAAGTGCCGCCTGCGATGCTGGCCACCTGGCCTCATGCTCGGATGGGAGCGTCCCAGGCGCCCGCGATAGAAACAGGAAGAGGCCGTGAGCGGGAGCCCTGGGAGCGTCCACACGCCGGCGGCCACACGCAGCTCCTTGGGCTCCCAGAGTCTGCGTCGGGGGGCACAGTCCTGCCTTGAGTCCGTTGCCCGCCCTCTAGGTGCCGATTCCTGCTGCCTCTGCCTCAGCTCCCCTCACTCCCTCACTCTCAGCCTGTCCTAGGGAACCGACAGGAGGTACTGACCAACCGTGAGCCGGACAGGGAAAGGAGCACCTTCTCGGCCCTCGGCAGGGCTCAGGGGCTGACCTGTGAACCAGGAGGTCAGGGGTTCAATCCCAGTCAGGGCACACGCCGGGGGGCGGGCCCCATCCCCAATGTGGGGCGTGCAGGAAGCAGCCGATCCATGATTCTCTCTCATCACTGATGTTTCTCTCTCTCCCTCTCCCTTCCTCTCTGACATCAATAAAAACATATTTATGAACAAACAGACAGACAGACAAATAAAGCGGCCCTTGTCCCACGTGCAGGCGGAGGTGGGTGTGCTGCTTCGAGAGACGGTGGTGAAGGCCGGGGCACCACCTCAGGAGACAGGATGCCGCATTGTCCAAAGATGCAACGGGAACAAAACCAAGAGTCTTCGAAGTCGGAGGACGGGGAGGGGAGCTCCGGTCAGCGGTGCAGCTCCTCCTTCACGGAGGGCTCCTGACCCGTCCGGTTCAAGCGGGAGACAGCGTCACACATGTTAACAGGCGTGATGTCAGCATCTGTCCCTTCTGAGGGCTCTGCCACGCCCGTGCTACACAGAGTTTTCACATCCGTCAGATGCCCCAGAGCTGGGTGAACCGTACGCTGACTGTGAAACTACGTTCCGCGGACCATTGGGCTGTATTAACAGAGGTATGCTTAGCAGACCGTGGGAGGTCTTGACCCCTCTACAGGGATCACAACACTGAATACTGGTTATTTCTTTAACCCCGAGAACAGCAGTGGGAGGCACAGCGAGGGGGCTTTGTGTCCCAGCCATAGAGGAATAGCCCCGACCAGCCTGTGACCTGGGGAAGCGCCTCACCAGCCGTGGAGAGCAGTGCCCGGGGAGCACGTGGCTCAGCGCTGGGGCTTGGCAAACACCGGCCGGCGGTAGCAGCTCTTGGTGATGACTTGACAGAGGGGAGCACAGGATCCCACTCATTACCTGACTCGCCCAAGATCCAACCATCGTAAGAGGTTGAGCAAGGGTTCCAACTGAGGTTTGGCTTTCTGTTCCCTTCCTAGTGCTTCCTCACCGGCTCCTCGGCCACTGTTTTGCTCTAACTTGGCCCGTGACCTGGCCGACACCACCTCTCCTTGGGGTGGTGCAACGCCCCATGGTGTTGATAGGGCTCCTCCCTGATCATGGAGCAGCTCCACCATCGCTTAGGTCTCCAGGGGCCCTGTCAGTCCAGTCTGCTGGGGGACTGCCCTCGGCTCACAAGTCCTTAACAAGCAAACAAGACACAAAAGAGCCGCCTCCTCCTTGCCTGCCACGGCTGCAGGCCTGTCCCACGGCTGCGGGCCTGTCCCACGGCTGCGGGCCTGTCCCATGGCTGTAGGCCTGTCCCAATACTCGCGGCTCCAGCAGTGTGTTTGCAGGGTGGTCTTCACCCACGTCAGCCCCTCTCTCTTTGGCCCTTGCCTTTGGCTGCCACCCTCCTGTTATACTGAAACCCGGAGTCCTGGTGACGGTGACACGCACACACGCACACGCACGCGCGCACACACACACACACACACACACACGCACACACACACGCACGCACGCACGCAGCCCACTGTTCCCTGTCCCTCCAGCACTAAAGTGCCCCCCACAGCCTCGGCCTTGAGCCCCTCCTCTGCTCCCAGCCCCGTTTTCTACTTTCCGGCTTTATTCCAACTTGTCAACTTCTCTGGTTTCTTTTCTTGACTCCTGGGTGGATGGATGGGTGGATGGGTGGGTGTGTGGGTGGGTGGATGGATGGGTTGGTGGATGGGTGGGTGGGTGGGTGGATGGATGGGTGGGTGGATGGATGGGTGGGTGGATGGACAGATGGGTGGATGGATGTGTGGATGGATGGGTGGATGGGTGTATGGGTGAGTGGGTGGGTGGATGGATGGATGGATGGGTGGATGGGTGTGTGTGTGGGTGGGTGTGTGGGTGGGTGGGTGGATGGATGGGTTGGTGGATGGGTGGGTGGGTGGATGGACAGATGGGTAGATGGATGTGTGGATGGATGGGTGGGTGGGTGGATGGGTGAGTGGGTGGGTGGGTGGATGGATGGGTTGGTGGATGGGTGGGTGGGTGGATGGACAGATGGGTGGATGGATGTGTGGATGGATGGGTGGATGGGTGAGTGGGTGGGTGGATGAATGGATGGATGCGTGGATGGATGGATGGGTGGGTGGGTGGATGGATGGGTGGGTGTGTGGGTGGGTGGATGGGTGGGTGGGTGGATGGATGGATGGATGGATGCATGGATGGATGGGTGTATAGATAGATGGTTAGGTGGATGGGTGGAGGATGGATAGATGGATGGATGGGTGGGTGAATGGGTGGGTGAATGGGTGGGTGTGTGGATGGATGGATGGGTGGGTGTGTACATGGATGGATGGATGGGTGGGTGGGTGGGTGGATGGATGGATGGATGGATGCATGGATGGATGGGTGTGTGGGTGGGTGGGTGTATAGATAGATGGTTAGATGGATGGGTGGAGGATGGATAGATGGATGGATGGGTGGGTGAATGGGTGGGTGTATGGGTGGGTGTGTGGATGGATGGATGGGTGGGTGTGTGCATGGATGGATGGATGGGTGGGTGTGTGCATGGATGGATGGATGGGTGGGTGGGTGGTGGATGGATGGATGGATGGGTGGATGGATGAATGGGTGGGTGGATGGATGGGTGGATGGGTGGGTGGGTGGGTGGATGGGTGGGTGGATGGATGGGTGGGTGGATGGATGGGTGGATGGGTGGGTGTGTGCGTGGGTGGATGGATGGATGGGTGGGTGGGTGGTGGATGAATGGGTGGGTTGATGGGTGGGTGGGTGGGTGGATGGGTGGGTGGATGGATGGATGGATGGATGGGTGGATGGATGAATGGGTGGGTGGGTGGATGGGTGGGTGGATGGGTGGATGGATGGGTGGGTGGATGGGCGGATGAACAGATTGATAAACTGGATGCATAAATCAAAAGGAAAGTCACACCACAATCAGGCCAAATAGAGGCTGAATGACCCACAAGCAGTGAATGGGAGCTGGAGGCCAGGCGAGGGGTGTGGGTGGAGCTTGTCCCTGGACAGCTGTGTGGGAGGCCCGTTCCTGCGGTGATGACCACGCAGTGATGGCCGAGTCCTGTCCGTGGCTCTGCTTCCCACCAGCCCGGCCTGCCCTGCAGAACTCCCAGCTCAGGAATTCTCACACCCCTACCACCCCGCACTTCCCCTTGGGGCTCAGTGAACCCCCACTCGGGGGGACGCTCTCGTTTGCAGAGCTAGTGCCGGAACGTGCCGCATGGCGACAACTGCTCACTGTCTGCGGGGCCAGTAAGGACTGAGCACACGGACCAACTGCTGGTTCCATCAGAAGAGGGTGCGTGACGCGGGGGCTGCACGCCAGGGCTCTGGGGAGCTGGGCTGGTGTTGTGCTGCCACCGTGTGGCCCTTTGGATTATTGCAGCCGAACACCACGTTTTGACAAGTCAAGGTGCCCCTGAGGGTCATTCTAGCTCGCCCCTTGGCTGCTGGGACTGAGTCAGAAGCTAACAGGGCCTCCTCCGGGCCCGCTTCTCCCTCCCTCCCTCCTTCCCTGTCCATCTGTTCGCACCCTTAGAGCTGGCCTTCCCGAGGTCCACGCGGCCTCTGCCTTTCTCACTGGTACGTTGTGATGGCCCATCACCGCAGACGCCACGTGTCAGCACCCACGGCCACAGAGGCTGTTTCTGTGCAGGACGCGGTGGGCGATGTGGTGGGGATGCATGGATCCGCAGGCTGCCTTGGGTAGTACGGCCATGTTAGTACTTATTCTTCCAACCCGTGAGCACGGCGTCTCTCTCCACTTCCGTTCGTCCTACCGTTTTCTGTTAGGTTGGATGGAGCAATTGAGCTGACACCCCTCCCCCAGGAACTGGCTTCTCAGGACATTTCACTATGGGCATTCCCTCTGCGGAGACCACTTTTCACTTGCGGTGACCACATTCCATTCTCTCGCCTCCGGGTAGGCATAAAGACGTCTCCTCCGGCCAGAAAAATCCCGCCAGAAGTCCTTTAAAAGCCGCCGACCCCCCTCACTGGGTGCTGGAGCCATCCAGGCTCAGCCACCTGCTGGTGTGCGGATGATCGAGTAACTTCATAATCCCTCACCACCCTGGCCTCGTGCGGTCCTCCTTCGGCCACCTAACATTTTCCATATCCAGACCTGCCCCTCCTAGATTGGATCTGTGCCTGGCATGTTTGTCTTTTTGATGCAATGGTGAGTGGGACTGTTTTCCTTGTTTCTCTAGTCCGTTGTTGGTGCACTGTTCCTGCGGATCAATTCTGTGCCCTGCAATCTTACGGAAAGCATTTGTTAGTTCTAACAGTTTTTAATGGGTCCCTTAGGGTTTTCTATACTCAAGGCCGGGCAAAAGTAGGCTTACAGTTGCTGGTATGGAAAATAATACAAAGATTAATGAGCAATAAGACCAGGACCATCTCAGCCTCACCTCCTCACCGACGCAAGCCGCGTGGTCCCACCCTGTGTAACCCTGGCCTCTCTCAACAGGGACAGGCTCCCTTTAATATATGGATGCATTTTACTTCCTTTTTTAAATTTAATTTTTATGGATGTCAGAGAGGAAGCGAGAGGGAGAGATAAAAACATCCATGATGAGCGAGAATCACTGATCGGCTGCCTCCCGCACGCCCCCCGCTGGGGGTGGAGCCCACAACCCGGGCCTGTGCCCCGACCAGGAATCGAACCGGGACCTCTTGGTTCCGAGGTCCACACTCAGCCACGAAGCCACCCCGGCCCGGCTTTGTTTTTCTTTTTCGCCTCATTTCTCTGGCTGGGACTTCCAGGGCTTTGTGGAATGAAAGTGGTGAGACTGGGCGTCCTTGCCTGGTCCCTGATCCCCGGGGAAAAGCGTCTCGCTGTTCCTGTGGAGTGGGATGCTCGCTAGGGGCTCGCCCGAGCGGCCTTCACGATGTTGAGCGCACGCCTTCCATGCCCACGGTGTGGAGAGTTGGTGTCACGGATGCAGGTTGAGTTCCTTCACACGCTTTTCCTGCCCCTGTGGAGGGGATGGCAGAGGCCGGCCTTCCCTGGGTTACGGGGTGCGTCCCGCGGACTGGCCTGTGGAGGCCGGCCCACCCTCGCATCCCCGGAACAAATCGCCCTCGGCCTCTGTGCTATTTCTGAGACGTTTCTGTGTGTCTGAGATTACTGCCCAATAAAAGGCTTAATGTACTGTACACATTTGGGAGTAAGTACATACGCTGTCCACATACAGCCATTTCTACAGAAATGAGCGCCACACTCCGGGGAAGGGTTGCCCGCCGTCAGGAGAATGCAATTTGGGAGCTGCATCGCGTGGAGGCTTCAACTCTGCTTGCACTATTTTTCTTTACAAGCTGCATGCCACAGAGCAAGGTTGTTCCGGCATCAGTCTTTGGAGTTTTGTACGAATGTTTTTATAACAAAGCATTCAAGGAGAGCACACATTTAAAAAGACAACACAAGCCTTAGTGCACCCAGTGTTACGAATCTGTGGATGGCCGGAGCCCCCAGCCCCGCCCCGCCCCGCCCCCGGTCCCAGATTTAAGCTCTCGGCGGCCTTAGTAAGCCACTGCTCTGCAGAGCCACCGCCGGACGCATGCAGAGAGAAACCTTTCTCCTGAGATGCCCTCTGGCCCGGGGGGAGGGAGCGGGGGGAGGGGGGCGATGGAAGGGAGAGAGGGAAAAGGTGACCTGGGTTCACAGGGAGACGCCATCTGCCCGCTCGGGGGGCGCGGTCTCTGCCTGAACCCCACATGGGGGTGAACATTTGTGTTGGCATCAGTGACCCGACGCTTCGACCGCAAACCGCAGCCAGTGCCCCAAACATGCCCAGCCCTCCGGGTTCCCATGGAGACCGTCACTCTCCTACCGCTCCCACCTTTGGGGGGCGCAAGACAAACCCTTCCCAGCTCCCCACCTCCTAGTTGCAGGGTGGGCAGCAAAGCGACCGCTGTGGGCCCGTCCCGGACCCGGCCAGGCGGCCCCTGTCCTTCTTAATCCCCGGCTGCAGCACCAGGGACCACACGCGGGATGCCGGGAGCCGTCCCTCCCTGAAGGCTCCCTGAGAGACAGGAGACAGGGAGTGGCCAGGAAAACGGGGGTGGGGGGTGGGGGGGGGCGGGGTGAGGGGGGGCGGTGCTCCATCGACAGGTGGGGACACAGCCGTCCTGAGCTCCGCTGCCTTCCCCGGCGTGCCTCTGGCCGGGCATGGGAACACCAGGCGGGCATGGGAACACCTCTGGCCGGGCATGGGAACACCAGGCGGCCCCTGTCGCTCCTGGCCTTCCAATGGTCACTCCACCCCTTCGCCTCCCCGCCCCCGGGGAAGACACAAGGCCAGAGGACGGGTGTGAAAATCGGCACCTGCCCTTCACGCTGAGTCACACGAGCCTTCTCCGGCTCCGCGTCCAGCTCCCGGCCGCTCCCGGCCTCTCCCTGCGTCGGGGAGGCAGCAGTGCAGACCAAGTGAAAGGCCGTGTCCGCCCCGGGCGCCCACCTTCCTGCTCAGACCCCGAGCCCTGGCCCAGCCGCTGAGCAGCAGGAGGCGCGCGGGGGGCGCCGGGCAGCCTCGCCCAGCCCCGGGGGCACTGCCACTGCGGGCGCAGACTGGACGGAGCGGTGTCACGCCAGCAGGACAGGGGTACGTGACACACGGCCAGGCTGAGGGGGAGAGGCAGGAGGCAGAGCGGCCGAGAGGGAGCGGGCACGCCCCTCAGTGGCAAAGTCCTCCCTCTAACTGCCCCTCCTCCTGGGCAAATGGGGAGAAGCAGCACCTGGCAGATTGTAATAAAAGTTAAAAATGTGTGTGTGTGCACACGCTACACATGGATATGTATCTGTGTGGGAATGTGTGCATATGTGTGTATGTGTACGAATATGTGTATGCTATAAGGACATGTGCGCACATATATAAATGTGTACATGTATAATTGTATCTGGATACGCGCATATGCTGCATTTATATGTACATATGGGTTAACATGTATGTGTGCTGTATAAGTGTGTGTACATGTGTAAATGTATGTGTGTGCATGTATCTGGATATGCGTGCGTGCTGTATGAGTATGTGTGTGTGTGATCATGTATTTGTATGCTGTATGAGCATGTGTGTGCATGTATGTAAATGTAGATCTATGAATATGTTTGGGTGTGTATATGCTGTATGAGTGTGCACGTGTGTGTAGGTATATGACTACGTAATGCGTGTATAGGTATATGACTGTGTACATTGCATCCAGAGTGACTGTTACATGACTATTTCCATGTCCCCGAGGCCTCTCAGCCCCACCCGTCCTCCCAGAGCCCCGCCCCCCAGCCTGCCCCTCCCTGAGGGAGCCCTGCCCCGCGAAGACTCTGCAGGCCCAGGCCGGCACCCGTCAGTGGGACAGCGGTGTGGCCGGTGTAGCTAGCACCACTCACCTGCCTGCCCAGGAGGTCACCATAGCCTTCCCCCACGTCCCGGTCACACCAGTCACCCCAATTCCTCACCCAGACCTCAGCCTCCCTGCCTCCGCGCACGCCCCCATCTGACCCAAACTGCCACCTGCCAAGCCCTCAGGCACACCCGGAACTCCCTTTTCATCTTAAATTCGTACCACTTCATGGTGCCTACGAACATGTAACGAGGTGTCCGTATGAAGTCACACAATCAGAGGAGTTCTGACGTGTGCCCCGTGGGGCCATCGTCACAGCTAGGCCCCTGGACACGCCATGGCGTCCAGGCATTCTCTCATCCTCGCCTCCCTCCAGCTTCCCACCCAGGCCTTGCTGTGGTTACGCATCTGTATCTCAGGTAAGTTTGTACGCACGGACTAACACGCCATCCATAACATCGCACCGTGGACTATCGTCTGTCGTCCGTTACGCGGCACGGATGTTCTACGGCGCCGGAACGTTGCAATGCAGCAACAGGCGGCTCTCTGAGGACTCGGTAACGCGCGTTGCGCACGTAGACGCCCCAGCTTGCGTCTGCGTTGCCGGCGGCCGGGCCCGTGGCTGTTTCCCGGTGCTGGGGTCACAGGTGACGTCTCTGAACGTTCCTGGGCCAGCGTTCCTGAGGAATAACATCCCCGTTGCTCTCGGTCAGTATCCGGGCGCGGAGAGGCTGGGCCACGTGCTCCAGTGTGTCCTGAGGAATAACATCCCCGTTGCTCTCGGTCAGTATCCGGGCGCGGAGAGGCTGGGCCACGTGCTCCAGTGTGTCCTGAGGAATAACATCCCCGTTTCTCTCGGTCAGTATCCGGGCGCGGAGGCTGGGCCACGTGCTCCAGTGTGTCCTGAGGAATAACATCCCGTTTCTCTCGGTCAGTATCCGGGCGCGGAGGCTGGGCCACGTGCTCCAGTGTGTCCTGAGGAATAACATCCCCGTTTCTCTCGGTCAGTATCCGGGCGCGGAGGCTGGGCCACGTGCTCCAGTGTGTCCTGAGGAATAACATCCCCGTTTCTCTCGGTCAGTATCCGGGCGCGGAGAGGCTGGGCCACGTGCTCCAGTGTGTCCCCGAGGAGACGCCCAAGTCACGCCGCTACCAGCAGTGCGAGAGTTCCAGGGAAATCTTTGCCGACACGTATCTCGCCGGGCCTCAGCATGGACCCATGGGAACGTGCATTTCCACGACAATGACGGCGAGCATATTCATTCTCTCATTTGTTAGCTACGCGTCTCACTGCGTGACGTGTCTGCTCACAGCCCCTGCCCCTTTGGGGGGAGTGGTCTGTTCTCATGACATGACTGTAAGAGCTGCGTATGTAGAAATGTGCAGGTTGGATGTACACATTACAGATATTTTCTCCCAGCCTGTCACTCGTCTTGTTTTTATAACAGTGCGTTTTGAAGAGCTAATTGTTTTATTTTGAGGAAGCCAAATTTATTTTTTTTCTTTTATACTTTGCGGCCCCTTTAAAAAAAATTTTTTTTTTTTTTGCCAAATTCAAGGTCACGGAGATTTCTTTTTAAAGCACCGCCGTTTTCCCTGTTACACTGGGACCTGGGCCCTCTTTCGAGGCGATGCTTGGGTGGCGCGAGGAGAGCGTCTGTGTTTTGTTTCACGTGGCTCTCCAGCCGCCTGGGGCCACTGGTTGAGGAGTGCGCCCTGGACTGACCTTGGCACCTTCTCAAGGGTCAGCTGATGAGAGCAGCGGGCCCATTCCGGCCCTTTCTGCGTACTTTAACTCCTAGCACGCCAGGCGCTTCCTGGCAAGTCGGTGTCGGCCCTGCGCTTCCCGGGAAGAGGGACAGCGAGGGCCACAGACCATCGCTTTGGGGTCAGATCAGCAAGGACAGTCCCGGCCCCGCTGCAGCCCACCCTCCGCGGCCCTGCCCCTGCGTCCCCCAGATCCGGAGACGCGTGAATACTGAGGGCGAGGCGTGCACAGCTTCGCGTTTAGCCTAGGGCTTCCCACGTCACTCACACTCGCCAGGGACCCCAAAACCACACAGTAGAGGTGTGGCCCCTGGGTGCGGGAGGCCCTCCCTCCACGCCCTGGACTCGCTCATCTCCCTCTCTCTGCGTCTCCACCTCCTCACGGATTCCGAATCAAGCTCTTCCTTTTGCCGGGAAAAGCCTCAGGAATGAGGAGGCAAGCGAGGGGGCAGACAAGGGGCTGCTGTCAGCCCGCACCCCGCACCTCCATGGCCACCGAGCCGCTGTTTGCCCAGGAGCCCTGGGCCGCCTGTTTACCTTCTGACGGCCAGGCATCTGAGCACACACACCGGGCTGTTTGCCTCATGTGGAGGGAATGTTCCCGCAATCAGCAGGAGTCATCCATCACCCGCCTCCCTGACGTCCCTGGTCCACCCCACCCGCCTGTTCCCAGCCAAGATGCATGAGACTTAATTAAACAAACAAAAACTCCCCCTTAAGGAGCTCTCTCTCACCATGTTTTCGCTAAAAATACCATCGTCGCCCTAATCTGGGGCAAAATGTTCAAGTCCGCGCCCCAGGTCCTGTGCCCACCCCACCGTCCCTGAGCTGGGCAGAGCGCGAGGGGCGCACAGCTCCGAAAAACAGAGGCACGAGGCGTCGGTGCGGGGAGGACTATTCCTGCGACGGAAAGGAAGTGATTCTGACCAGAACAGGAAGCACGAGCAAAGGGTCATAGAGCGATGGGCCTGCGTGAGCTCACTCATCCCAGGGCGCCGGTCAGAAAGGAAGCCAGGCGCGGGGACCCAGGCGCGAGGCCGGGTCATGGCGCTCCGACGTTTCCTGGGAAACGTACCCATGGCAGCAGGCACATCTTCCAAACCAAGAACTGGGGCGTATGACCAAGTAACATAAAGAAACACTTGATTTCGGGACTATTTGATCTACAGTCCACTGAACATTGCAATGAATAATTAATACGAGCCCTCACCGGCATGGCTCAGTGGATAGAGCGTCGGCCTGCGGACGGAAGGGTCCCGGGTTCAATTCCGGTCAAGGGCATGTACCTGGGTTGTGGGCACATCCCCAGTGAGGGGCATGCAGGAGGCAGCTGATGGATGTTTCTCTCTCATCGATGATTCTGGCTCTCACTCCCTCTCCCTTCCTCTCCGTAAAAAATCAATAAAAGTCTATTTTAAAAAATAATAATAAATGAATAATATGTGACGAGTGCTTACAACGCATGCTCTTCCAGTGGGACTCCTGCCGGCCTCGGAACGCGCTCAGCCGGGTGGGATTCTTTGGAAGAGACAGGACGAGGCCGTTTCTAGTTCTGAAATAACGGTGCGTCATTTCTTTCATCTCGTGCCAACATATCGACTGATAACACGGAGTCATCCCGGACACAGTCCCGGTTCCCAGAATGCTGTTCTTTGGGTCCACGCTGGGGCTGTCCACGCTCCTCAAGAGCTCGCCCCAGAGTGAAAGGACGTGTTCAGAACCGGTCCCTGGGGTGCAGGCGTAGCTGTACAGCAGTCAGCCGTCAGTCACGGCGGCGGGTCAAGCTATCCGGGTCCAAATAAACCCCGGGAGGCTGCGGACCTGCCACTGTCTCCAACACCATGTGCCCCTGCCCTGAGCACACACCACCTGCTGCTCCCTCCCTCCCTCCCTGCCTCCGTCAGTCACTCCGCCAAGAATGTCCCTCCTGATGAGAGCATTCTCCTGTGTAGGTGAGGAATGGCCTTCATTCCTCACACTCGCCCTCTAAGTGCAGAGCACACAGAGAGAGCTTGGAGGGAGGCGTGGCCGCAGCCAGAGGGCAAGCAGGCCCCCTCATTCCCCCCCCAGTGTGGTGGCCTCAGAGAAAGCCTGGGGTCCCCCATGCCGGGTTGCAGGCTGGATCCCCAGTAGGGGGCGTGCAGGAGGCAGCTGATGGATGTTACGCTCTCGCATAGATGTTTTTTTGCTCTCCATCTCCCTTCCTCTCTCTCTAAAAATCAACCAACTCTTCTTTAAAAAGGAAAGGGGTCATTATAAGGCTACGGGAGTGAGACAGTGAAACGTTGGCCCGGGGTTAGGAACTAGATCAACGGAGCAGAAGAGAAAGTGGAGACACACAAGAAGGGAGGGGGGTGTGTGTGCCAATCTGTTTACCACACACATCCCGGGGGGGAAAGAGGAGACATACATGTAGGGCCAGTGAACCGCCAAGCGATGTGGGAAGAACATGTTTAGCAGCCGGAGCTGCAGCAAGCAGCCGCCGGGAGGGAGGCCCGCCCTCCCTCCGTCCTCGGGAGATACCGTGCGAAGAGCATGGCTGCATGGGAACCACATGGTAGCCTGTGGGTGCGGGGGAGTGGGCGTGGTCACTGCGTGGGCTCCTGCTGGGATTTACGGCGGGGGGGGTGGGCGCGGGAGCGGGGGCCTCCCCCCAAGAACCTCCCCAGGCAGGTCTGTGTCAGCATCGCGCAGCCATGGAGGGGGCCTGGGCCATTCCGCTCACGCCACGGACCAGAGAGGCCAGCCGCTCCCTGCTCAGGCGCTTCCCTCCCGGGCACCTCGCCGACGTTGCTTTATGCGTGCTGTTGCTTTCTAACGGGTTTGCTATCCACGTCACTGAATGTCTGTGATTACAGCGCAGGGGTCTGCAAACTGCGGCGCGCGAGCCACAGGCGGCTCTTTGGCCCCTTGAGGGTGGCTCCTCCACAAAATACCACGGCCTGGGCGAGTCTATGCTGAAGAAGTGGCGTCAGAAGAAGTTTAAAAAACTTGGCTCTCAAAAGAAATTTCAATCTTGTCCTGTGGATATTTGGCTCTGTGGACGGATGAGTTTGCCGACCACTGTTACAGCGTTCTCTCCCTCCTGTTTTCAGAACACCCATTTTTTTAAAGAACGTCACCCTATCTGGTTTGGCTCGTTTGGTTCCGGTCCAGGGCATGGACCTTGGTTGCGGGCACATGCCCAGGAGGGAGTGTGCAGGAGGCAGCTGATCGATGATTCTCTCTCTTCGATGTTTCTAACTCTCTATCCCTCTCCCTTCCTCTCTGTAAAATAATCAACAAAATATATTTTTTTGAAAAAGCAGCAGCACGCCTATGAACTCGGGCTCTGCAAATGGGTGCCGTCCGGTCATGACGGTCCCAGAAGGAGGGGGTGGAAGAGGAGCTCACGGTCCCCGTCCACGGAGAGCGAGGCGCACGGGTGCTCAGACCCAGGCCTTTGGTACACACCGCACGTCCTTGGCCCGATCCAGCTGCCGGGCCCCACAAACTGACCAGTTTGTTAAACTATTAATTCCGTGAACTCTGGGCCCTACAGGAACTCGGCACGTCAAGCCCCGGCCATCTTCCGTGTGTGAAACGGTCTCCACGCAGAGCGCCAGGTCCCGGGACTCAGTCTCCCGGCAGCCTGCACACGCGTGGCCTTGGCCTCGGACCCAGGCTCCCCCGATTCCGAAGGCCTGGGCAGGGGTGAGCTGGGGGAACCCCAGACACACGAAATCCTGGCCCGGCCTTCCCACAGCGGCCGGGTGAGGGGGACACGGGCTTTCAGCGAGGGGGTCCCAGTGCTATGGGATCGCAGGGTGCACCGTCCCCCACCCGCTCCTTCCCTAAGGGCCCCTCGCCCCACAGCAACCCCACCTAGGTGGGCAGGAGCCACCGCCCACATGGGGCCGGGTTTATTCCCAACTCTCCTCGGGCAGCGGCTTATCCAAAAGCATCCTCCCACCACCCTGCCCCTAAAGAGCAGTCAAACCCGGTCCCGGCACCACGTGGGCAGACCCGTCACACGCGGCGTGCCCGCCTGGAGCAGGAGGTGCTACTACCAAAGTGCAGGGTGCACGCTTCCACCCCAGGGGACGCTCCATGAGCCAAGGAACCCGCGTCCTGGACACGGCAGGTGCGGGTGGGGGAGGCCGTGGTGAGGGCTGGACGCCTGGCAGTGACAAGGCAACGGGGACACGGAGTCACGGAGTCGGCCGGGCTGTCTCTCCAAGTGGCTCCTCCCGCTGCTCGGGGAAGTTCCCACAGCCCTGGTCACTGTGGACACCCCCCCGGGGCCGCCACACAGCTGCCTCGTGCCCAGGCTCTGTGGGCTGGTCACCTGTAACCTCCGGGAAGCAGGTGACGGATGCACCAGGTGGCAGCAAGCCAGATGAGAGTAAGGACGCGCCCCGGGGTGGGGAGAGTGCCCAGTTGGCACAGGGGGCTGTCACGGCGGGAACACCAGGGGGAAGGCACCCGCTGCGCAGACCTCGGTGCAGCTGGTCTCACTTTACGCACCAACTGTGTGTCCACGCCCCGGTGTGCTTGCCCTCTGCCGCACCTGTCCACCCTCCTCTGTCCTCCTCCTGCAGACGGACGCAGCCGACGGAAGTGTGTCTTTGGGACACCGTCTCTGCCGCCAGCTGCCACCAACGGCACCGTCTCCCTGACCAGCCGCGACACGGAAGGGAAGGGAGGGCGGGGCGAACACCACCAGGCCACGTGCGGAGTGCCTTTATTGCGCAGAGGGGCGTTCTGCTGATTGTCTCTGGCTACAGTGTCAGAACAAACGCGGGACCAGGTGCAGGTTTGACAAGACAAGCCTCACACACCCGCCCCCGGGGACAGACCAGGCAGGCGACCATGACGCCGTCTGTGCCCCAGGCCCCGACAGCCGGGAGGGCGGGCGTGCAGGTGGGTCCTCGTCACAGTCTGAGCGCCGAGCCATCTACGTGCTTCTACGTGCCACGTGGGAAAGGCGTCCCGGACTCCCCTTCACCGTGAACCCTGGTGAGCGCGGCCGCCTGCGTGTCCTTCACCTGCAGCACATACATGACCCGGGCCGCGCGCCGACCTGGACCCGGGGGGTGAGGGGCGCTGTCTGTGGTCAAGTGTCTCCTTCTCGACCCTGAGGCGCCCGTGTGCCTACAGCAACGGACTCGGCAGGCGTGGCCACAGCGAAGAAGTCATGGCAACCTTGAGGCCCGGGGGGCGGTCACATGGAAGGTGGCGACGCGGGCGTCCACGAGGCTATGAGGCAGGCCAGGGCCGAGGTGTCGTACTGGCTGTCGGGCACGTCGGGGGCCGCGGAGGCCCCGTCATACAGCGGCGACCCCGAGGAGGAGGAGGCCGGGCCCGGGGGGCCCAGGGCTGCGGGGTGGGGGGAAGGCCCCCGGAAGAAAGGGGCCCCCAGCCCGCTGGGCATCGCGGACGGCTGAGCGCCCGGCGTGCCGGCACCGCTGCTCACGGACCACAGGCCGGGGTACTGGCTGCAAGGGGAGGACACGCCGTCAGGGACCCAGCACGGGGCCCGGACCATCAGAGACCCCGGGCCGGGCCCAGACCAGCGCAGGAGGGGCCCCCAAACCCGGCTCCCGAGAACCGGGGACACGGCCTTGCAGCCTGCAGTTCCCATGTTAGACCCGTGGAGGCGCGTGTCAGCGTCACACCTGTCGGCCAGGAGAGCCACCGGGAAGCCGGCCGCAGGGCATTGGCACATACGCGGCTCGGGGCCCAGCGCTGCAGGGTTTGCTACCGGAGACTCCAGGACAGGAACCCAGGACCCCCAGATGGACGGAACCCAGGTCCGAGGGTGTGCTTAACGAGGCATCCGTGTGACTCCCCGACCCAGGGACTCCCGGGATGGAGACAACACGGAGAACCCGGGCCGGCGGACACGTCCCTCCGAGCCCCCCCACCAGGCGCCAGGCCCTGCACTTTGAGCCGAGACAGCTGGCCGGCCCCCCGGGCACTGGGCACAGCAGAGAGGAAGGGGCCTAGGGACTGCGCCACAGCCCGGGCATGTGCCCTTGACCATCACTGAACCCAGGACCCTTCAGTCTGCAGGCCAACACCATCCACTGAGCCACACCAGCCAGGGCTCACATTGCTTTTAAAAGCGTCTTTCTCCTCCGCAGAGCCGGCTACAAAGGAAGGAGACTTGTGCTGGGCAGGGCCGTGTCCCCAAGCCCGCCCGCAGCTCACGGGGACTCGCACTTGCCAACAAGCCCGGTCAGAGGTGCCGGACACCCAGGCCCCAGCGAAGAGGAACGCGGCTCTGAGCTGCTGGGAGGACAGGGCAGTGCCGAGACCTCAGGGGTTCCCGCGGCCAGCACCCCACTTGTAACCAGGGGTCAGCCCATCGACATGGGGTGTGTCCGTGACCTCAAGCCCTTGAACGATGGCTGGTTTGTAGACCATTCGAATCTCATTCTAGGGGCACCACTTCCTGGGCACAAAGCAGGAAGACTTGGGCACACTTGGGGTTCGGTGACAAGGCGCCACATGGCCGGTGGAGGTTGAGATGATGCCCACCGCCCCGCCCGGAGGGGAGCCCCACGCCCGGCCCTGTCCTGCCTCTGCACCGGTCTCCTCGTCGGGAAATGGCCCTGGCTTCTAGTGCTGTCAGCTTTTATTGTAAGAATCCAACGAGGGAACGTCATCCGGGCACCGACCCGCTGGGTGCCCGAGCCCGTCTCCTTCCGCGTCCCCCTTTCACCAGTGACCGCGTGCAGGCTAACCCTTTGACGCCCCAAGGCCAACCAATGAGCGTCCCTGATTCACTAGCTCCTGCCCAGGATGATTCTGGAAACGTTGCTTCAAAACTTCACCTCCTCTCAACTCCGAATTGGCCCGGGGGGTCAAGTCCCACGTGAGGAGTATCATCAACGACGCCCGCACGGTGCCCAGTGGGAAGTCCGACCGGCGGGCACTGCGCGAGCCGGGAACGGCCTGCTGCGCCCGGTGGGTGCCGGACGCTGACGTGACACTGAACGTCGGCCGCAGTTGAGAAATGTTTAATCCTTTTTAAAAATGTACCTACTGACCCCGACGGCCCCGTGGAGACGGGCCGAGGCAGGGGTCCTGTGTCCTTTACGTAAGGGAGCCAGGCTGGGTGTCAGCGGAGGCCCGGCCCCCACGCCCCGGCCCCGGCCGGAGCAGGACAGAGCAGGACGCCGGCCACCGTGCCACCTGGGACCCTCGCACACCCCTGGCCAGTGGTCAGCCTACACGTAGAGCCCCACCTACGGGTCCAGGGCAGAATCAAGGCCCGCGAGTGGACATGGCACGCAGCCAGGCGCGCAGGGTCCCGGACGGCCGCCCCGTTGCCCGCGCACACCTTACCTGGCGCCCGCAGGAGGGCCGGAGCCGGCGCTCACGGGCAGCACGCTGGGGTGGGCGGGCACCCCGAGGCCCGGCCAGTTGTCATGGGGCTGGAGCATGGGTACACAGGCGGGCGAGGGGTCGGAATAGGCTGCGGGGGCGAGAGGGAGTGGGGGTCGGCGGGTCCTCCAAGGCAACCCCCCAGGACGCAGCCCCCAGCCCCAACCGGGCCTGCGCTCCCCTATGGAACGGCGCCCCAGCCCTTCCCGTGGGCGAGGCTCCGGGGTGCGGGCAAGGCTCCGGGGTGCGGGCAAGGCTCTGGGGTGCGGGCAAGGCTCCGGGGTGCGGGCGAGGCTGGGAGCGCGCTGAGCCCGAGCAGGGCCCTGGAGCTGCTGGAGCTGCTGTGGCGCAGCCGGGCTGTGCCGAGGGGCGGCTGTGCCCTGCGCTCGCCCTCCTGGCACTGAAAGCGCCCCCGCTAACCAGGCTCTGCCCCCGTCCATCCCTCCACTGAGGACTCGCTCCTTTGAAAGTGAAATCCGCGCCCCTTTCGCCCGCCTGTCCCCAACCTGTCCCCAACATTCCGTAAGAGCCGAGGGGCTGCGGACGCCTGGCTCCCGGAGGGTTAAAGTGGACCTGCTCGCCACCCAGCCTCGGGGGCACTGGCCCCTGCGACCCCCTCCTTCCCAGGGAGCCGCTCCCCTCCCGTGGCCGTGGCCGCCCGAGCGCGTTCCTCAGCTGCTCCTGGCGGACAGCGGAGCTGGGAGGCGGTGCGGCAGCGCCGGGAAGGGGCCACCGGACGGCCGGTGACGGGCTGCGGGACGGGGACCCCACCCTCGGACAAACACGGGGCTCTGAGCAAGCAGGGGCCGCTGTGCCGCCGACCCACACCCCCTGGGGAGGCCGAGACCTCCGGGCCTGGCGCTGGAGGGGTGCGGGTGCGGGTGTGGGTGCGGGTGGGGGGGACAGCTCCTGCCCAGGATGGGAATGGCGGTCCCTTCACCACCGCAGACCTGGCTTGGGGTGCGTTCTGGAGAGTTCTCTCCTCCCTCTGGCCCTGCTGATGCCTCCCCAGCAGCGGCCCCCCGGCCCCCCGGCCCCCCGCGCGGCCCCACTTACTGGGAGAGCTGTTCCGGTGCGCGTAGGGGCTGGGGTAGGGCGCCGGCCGGTGGCTCCTCAGGGCGGGGTACGGCTCACAGCCGTGCGTGGGGGGCAGCGACAGGGGGCCTCCGAACTGGGGGTGCGGGGCGGCCGGGGCGCACAGCGCGCTGGGGCCGGGGAGGAGCCAGCCCCCTGCTGTGAGGAAAGAAGGCTGGTGGCTGGCATCGGGCCTCCGCCCCAGAGGCCGCCGAGCCCACGGGGAGGCCTTGTCCTCGGAGCCCGTGAAGGGGGCACCGGGCGTCCCGCCACGTGGGGGCCTCATGGCCACGGCTCGAGGCCCCGCCCGAGGCGCCCGCAGCTCGGCCCCGGCCCCTCAGACACCCCGGCCGGCCGCCGGCGCCTCCCTGCTGAGCTGAAGCAAACGCAACGACCGGCTCGGGCCGGACGGACGGGCGGCCGTGGTGGTGGCCCCGCGTCCCCGCACCCGGCTGCCGCCACCGCGGTCCCGGGGAGCCCGTCCTCGTGGGGGTGGGCCCCTTTTCTTTTCTCTCCTTTTCTCGGTTCAGGCTCGCTCTCCCGCTGGGCCCGTCAATCAGAGCGCCGCCCCCGCCGCCCCCGCCGCCCGCGTCTGCGCGTCCTGCTCCTGTCAGGGCCCGGCCTGTCCCTGCCTCAGAGGCCGCCCCGGCCCCGGCCGCAGCCCCGCCAGCCAACGAGGCCCTCCCCGGCGCCACCTGCCGCCCGGGGGCCCCGCAGGAGCCCGTCACGCCGCCTTCAGGTGAGCCCGTCACGTGCTCACTTCACGTGCCCCTTCACGTGCCCCTTCACGCGCCGCCTTCAGGTGAGCCCGTCACATGCTCCTTTCACGTGCCCCCTTCCCGGGCGCTGGTACATGCCGCCTCTGGGGGCCAGGCGCTCCAGCAGGTGGTCTTCAGGGAAGGGGCGCGTGGGGAGCACGTGGGGAGCACGTGGGGCGCGTGCAGCTCGCTGCTCACCCGCCTCCTGAGGACCAGCAAGCGCTGCCTTCCCCCCCAGGTGCAGCCATTCGCCCTCCCCGCCGGGCGGGACGCGACCAGCTGCTCTCCCTCCGGCCGCCATCAGACCGCCTCCCCCTGCTGGGCTCGCGGGCTCCCGGAGGAAGCCGGACTAGGAGCCGACTGGCCCCCAGCAGCCCGTCTCCCCCAAACCAGCGCGGTGACCTGCCCTTCCCAGAGCCGGCGCCTCGAAGGGAGAAGCCACGTTCGCTCCCAAGCATCGCTCCTCGGAGGCCCTGCCCTTCTCGGCAACAGAAACGCAAACCACCCAGAGTGAGGGCAAAAGCCGCCCGCCCGCCCGCCCGCCCGCACACAGACCCTAATCACCCCCAGGTCTCGGGGCCCAGGAGAGAGGCAGGACCCTCCGCCCAGCCCTCCCTCCCCGGAAGGTGCCAGGTGGGCGAGGCCCGCGGCCCGGGGGGAGCAGAGGTTCAAGGCCCAGGGGCTGGACACGGCGGGCAGCTCCACAGGGCCCCGGGCCTCGCCCAGCCACAGGTCCGCCCGCTGCAGACCCGGGCGGCTCCCGCTCCCGGGCAGAGCGCCACAAACCGTACATTGGGAGAACCCGGGCTGCTGGCCGTCCCCGGGGTCGTCCATCACGTCCTTGTGGTCGCTTCTGTCCAAAAAGCACATTGCAGCGTCAGAGAGAGACCACGGGGAGCAGCGTTTACCGCCACGGCTCGTCCTTGTGCCCGCAGGGCAGGGCCCGCGCTCACCTCTCCTTCGCGTCCAGGAAGGCCTTGGCGAAGGGGTTGTACTTAATCTTGAGAGCTGTGATCTGAAAGACAAGAAGCCGAAAGGCCTCGGATGTGGACGACAGCCCGAGGGTTCACCGGCACGGAGACGGGAGGCAGCCGAGTCCGTTTAAATGTCCACATATGACCCGACTCCTGTCCGGGGAGTTTGCCAGGTGGGCCTGTGGCTGGGGAATGGCACCATTTCATACCGAACGGCACAGTGGCCTGGCCCGCATGGCTTAGGGGTTGACATTGACCTATGAACCAGGTCACTGTTCGACTCCCCATCAGGGCACAGGCCCGGGTTGCGGGCTCGATCCCCAGTGCGGGGCATGCAGGCGGCCGCCGATCCATGATTCTCTCTCATCGTGGATGTTTCTCTCTCCCTCTCCCTTCCCCTCTGAAATCAATACAAATATATTAAAAACAAGAAAAGAATAGCGCGTTTATGGAAAGTTCTGGGTGGCCGATTTTCAAGTGGAATCCACAAGAAACTGGGCCTCCTGCTGACAGCACTCTGTGCATAAACCAGCACGCGGAGCTCGGACCCTAGCCGCTCGGGAAACGGCGACCTGCTCGCTCCAGCTGCGGCCCACACCCACAGGCCGGGGTGGCACGGCAGCACCTCTGCTGAGGCAGCACCCGCCATCCAGGTGGATGTGGGCGCCCTTTTGGGGGATTCCAGAATAGGAACTGACCAACAAAACGAGACCCGAAGCAGGGGGCGTGGAGCAGGCGGGCATGCCTCCATGTGGGGCTTCCCTCGATGTGGGGCTTCCCTCGATATGGGGCTGGCCTCCATGTGGGGCTTCCCTCGATATGGGGTTGGCCTCCATGTGGGGTTGGCCTCGGTGTGGGGTTGGCCTCAGTGTGGGGTTGGCCTCCATGTGGGGCTTCCCTCGATGTGGGGCTTCCCTCGATATGGGGCTGGCCTCCATGTGGGGCTTCCCTCGATATGGGGTTGGCCTCCATGTGGGGTTGGCCTCGGTGTGGGGTTGGCCTCGGTGTGGGGCTTCCCTCGATATGGGGTTGGCCTCCATGTGGAGTTGGCCTCCATGTGGGGTTGGCCTCAGTGTGGGGTTGGCCTCCATGTGGGGTTGGCCTCCATGTGGGGCTTCCCTCGATATGGGACTGGCCTCCATGTGGAGTTGGCCTCCATGTGGGGTTGGCCTCAGTGTGGGGTTGGCCTCCATGTGGGGTTGGCCTCGGTGTGGGGTTGGCCTCCATGTGGGGTTGGCCTCCATGTGGGGTTGGCCTCGGTGTGGGGTTGGCCTCGGTGTGGGGTTGGCCTCGGTGTGGGGTTGGGGGACGTGGACGGGGACGGGAAGAGAGAAACCGAAGAACTTACACACTCATATGCGCAGCCCATGGGCACGGGCAATAGGGGGGTGAAGACCTGGGGGCGGTGAGGGGGCATGGGCACTATCTGTAATACCGTCAACAATAACAATACATTTAAAAGTAAAAAGTCATTTGGTGACCGAAAGAGCCACTCTTATTGGTAAAGGCACTAGCTAGCGTCTGGTCTGAGGCACGCTGATCCCACTGGCCGCCCCCCTCCGGGGACTCTGCCTGGGAACAGGGGCCCCTCACCCCTCACCTCCCTCCAGGCTCTCACCTCCTCGTTCTGGTAGGCCGTCACGGCGATGAACTGCGTCTCCGGGAAGCAGTGGCTGGTGATCATGCGCTGGGGGCCCCCCACCCTCACAATGTGGATTCGGGGCTCGTACTTATGCAAGGAGTTGAGCATGATCTGGGGGGACACACACACGGGAGCGGAGACGTGTCCCAGTGAGGGTCCCAGACACCGGCTGCCCTGCTGTGGAGAAGGCACCCCATGCTGACCCCCCCAACCCCATGCGGCTCCCTGTGCTGCCTCCCCGCTGCTGGCCGGCTCCCCTCAGGCGTGGCCCCGGGCCTGGAGCAAGGAACGCCAGAGGCTACAGGGCATCAATGCCCATGGGCGCCGGGTGGCAGCCTGGGACCTGGGGGAATCCCGGCCCAGGGCCTCCGGCCTCCGGCAACGCCAAGGCCCAGCCGGTCTGCAGGCCTCACGGCTGCGGGGACAGCCCTTTGCTTGCAAGGACGCATTCACGGGTTTGCTTAAAGGGTTTGCTCAGGACGGTGCTGCCTGCTGCTCCCCGCCAGGGAGACGTTTGCTCTGCCCCTGAGAAGTGGGGCGCTACGAGCCCCAGCCCCCCACCTGAGACCTGCCCGCCCCGGGTTAGGCTGCGCCCCTCTGCGCCCCCCAGGTCGTGCTGTGACCCTCCATAGGGTCACTGAGGGGTCAGGGTTAGGGTTGGGGAGACTGCAGCCTCTCCAGTGCTGAGGGTGCCTCCCAGCAAGCAGGTCCCTTCAGGGGTTCCGCGGAGAAGGCGCAGCCCCTGCGCCCCGGCCCCCCTCCGTGGACCCTCAGCGCTGAGCCGCCCAGCGCACCCACCTGGCCGCCGCCGTTGAGCTTGTTGGTGAGCTTGACCTTGCTGAAGGACACGGGCGCCTTCATCCAGTGCGCCCCGAAGTTGGGCGAGTCCGGGTGGATGTAGACGCAGCTGGGCGCCTGCGGCTCGGGCTTGCCGCCCGGCACCCACTCCCCGTTCACGTACTTCCAGCGGTGGCCGTCGGCCGCCACGAAGTCCAGCAGGAACGAGTACATGGCGTTGGGGTCCAGGCCGGACACGCTCACCTTCAGCACCGGGAACATGCGCCTGGAACGGAAGGGGCGCAGCGGGGGAGCCGGGCCGTGGGACCACAGGCGGAGAGCTGGGGGCCGGCATCTGACGGTGCGGGGCGAGCAGGAGCCCCTTTGGGAACTTCCAAGTCCCCAGACCCCCCACCCCCACCCCGGAGCCCGGGAGGCGGCGCGCGGAGGTCCCGGCCCGGCCCGTCGGGCAGGAGTGGGCGGGGCGCAGCTGGCGCGCCCGGGACTCCTCCGAGGAGCCCTCCTCCCCAGCCCTCGGCGAACCCCAGAGGCGATGGCTCCTGGCCGCGGTCCGCCCCCCGCCCGGGGGGAAAGGAGCAGGAAGGCCGCCCCGGGACGTTTTGGTGGGACAGCAAGACACTTTCCGGGCGCCCCCGCCCCCGAGCCCGGCGCAGGCCAGGCCGAGCCCCCCACCTGCCGTTCTTGGTCACGATCATCTCGTTGGTGAGCTCCTTGAAGCGCAGCCACAGCTCGCTCTCCTCCAGGCCCACGCGCAGCTCGCGCTCCGTGGGGTCGCCCTTCTCGCTGCCCGCCCGCAGCTCGCTCTCCACGGCGCTCAGCAGGTGGTCCACGCGGTGCTGCAGGCCCTTCCCCGCGCCCTCGGCGCCCGGGGAGCTCATCCTCCCGCCGCCCCGCACGCCCGACTCGCTACCGCAGAGCCACCTTCGCCCCACTTGGCGCCGCTCCTCGGAGAAGAGGGGCCCTCGGCCCGGACCCGCGGGGGCGCCGGGGTCCCAGCCCAGACGGGGGGCGGGGGTGGGGGAGGGAGAGGACGGAGCTGGGGGCGGGGCGGGGCGGGTTCCACTTGAACTCCCTCCGGCGAGACCAGAGCGGGGCTCCGGGGGAGACGGCGTCCCGTCCCCATAAATAGCGCGGGGCTGCGCCCAGGGGGCGGCGGATTGGGCCGCGCGCCCTTTCAAGTGCGGGGGCCGCTGCCCATTGGCTGCGCGCGGCCATATCAGACCCGCCCGGAGGCCCGGGGCGGCCGGGTCAACAATGGGCTCCCGCGCGCCCGTTTCAAGGAAGCGGAGGTCCCCCTCGCCGGCCAGCCCACACCCCCGCCCTCTCCCAAATGTTTGCGCCTCCATCAAAGCGGCCGGAGGAGGCCCGGGAGGTGGGAGGAGCCGGAGGCCGGACTCGCCCCTGTCCCACGGCCCGAGGGGCTGCGGGCCGCCCACGACGCGCCCCACCTCCCGCGCGCGGGCCCCCTGCTCGCCAAGCGCGTCCGGGTCCTGCGGGTGCGCCAGGCCGGGAGCGCACCGCCGAGCCCACCTGCGCCGGGGCCTGAGGCGCCGGCCGGCAGCGCGCACCGCCCCGCGGTGCCCGGGCAGAGCCGGTCTCATCCCCCCAAGGCCCAGCCCCCCGCGGAGCTGCGCCTGGTCCCGACACGTCCCTCGCCCGCGGCGCTTCCGGCGGCGGCACTGACACCTACGAGCGTGGATCGCCCGCCCGGTGCCCGCGCTCCTCGGCCCTCACCTGCCTGGAGGGGGCCACGCCGTCTGCCCCGGGTCGGTCCGCTCAGAGCGGGAAGTAACGCACAGCAGCCTTTCGGACGCGCGCGCTCTCGCTCTCCAGGCGGGACCGGGAGGACAGGGCTGCGCGCTGCGTGGGACCCGAGTCTCCCGGCTCTGCTTTGGGGAAGGTGGGAGGGGCGGGCCCGGTGCTCCCGGAGGGCGAGCGGGGCGGCCTCAGCCCCAGCCCCAGCCCCAGCCTCCGAGCGGGTTTATGGCCTTTTGGGGAGAACCTCCGCGAGGAGCGCAGGGAAGGGGACAATGGGCAGGAAGCAGTTGGGGAGGGCTTTACCCAACAGCCTTCCTCCCAGGAGCGCGCACCTCGGAGGGGACGGAGGAGAAGCTGGGAGGTGAGCGCGGGCCGTGCCCACCGCTCCCACCGGCGTGCGGTTCCGGCCTCAGTTCCCGGCCTTCGTGCGCCCGCGTGACCCCTGCCCTGCCGGCTCGGCCCGCGCGCTCCAGGCAGAATTGCCGCCCGTCCTGAGCCCCTTCCCCCTGGGCTTCGGGGGCTTGTGCGTGAGTCTCTCCCGAGGGAACACACGGCTTAGTGTCATCTCCGCGGTGCGCACCGCCCGAAACCCCGCACCTGCGGTGAGAAGAAAGGGGGCGACCGGGGGCGGGGAGGGGTCCCCAGGCAAAGAGGGCTGGAGCGAAGCTCCTGACACCCCCACCCCCAGGCGCGCGCTCACTGGGCGCTGAGATTCGGGGTCGGTTTCCCGAGTCCCCCAGAGCCAGCGAGCGCTGCAGGTCCCCAGGCCGCTCCACGCGTGGGCCTGGCTTCAGTTCGGCTCCACGCGCAGGAGGGGATGCGGCCAAGGGAAGACAAGTCCTGGGCAGAGGCGGTTCCGTTTCTAAACGCACGGGGACGGTTGCGCTCCAGTGTGAGCGCGGGGCGCGGTGCGGGCTGAGCGGGGCTGGCAGCAGGCAGCCTCCACCCCTAACTGCGTCCCTCCCTCTGGCCTCTCCCTGCAGCCTGGCTCCCTGGTGCTCAGGACAAGAGTCTGCACTCGGGCCTTTCAGGGCAGGCCTCCGTGCGTGATCGTCTGTGGGGAAGCTTCCTGGCCGCCCCTGGAAAGGACGCTGCCGGTGATGGCGGGGTGCTTCCCTGGAGGGGGTGGGGCGCTCCCAGCTGTTTCTCCCAGACATCTCCCCCCTTGGGAAGCACAGCCATGAGAGAAAAGAAAGAGGCCTTAGTTTGGGCCTTGGGATGCCACTGGTCCCCCACAAAATAGGGGGATCCCCCCAAATAGGGAGCACGCACCCTCAGTCCCCAGAGAGGCGGTCTCTCCCTCCCACGGCTGCGGGCAGCTGGACAGGCTCAGCCCCGGGGGACACAGCTCTCAGCTCCTTCTCTTCGGGAAGAAAAACGTTTCTTTTCTGATGGTTTGATCTGTGCTCGACCTAGAATGTCACACATGTAATGTGTGTGTGAGAGAAAATAAAAACCTAACCCTGCCCACTGTTCACAGCTGTGTTCTCCTCGCCCTTTTCAGTTTGTTCCTCCCTTATTCTCCTTTTCGTACTTTTTCATTGACTTCAGAGAGGAAGGGAGAGGGAGAGAGAGAGAAGCATCAGTGCTGAGAGAGACTCACGGATCGGCTGCCTCCTGCACGCCCCACACTGGGGATCGAGCCTGCCACCTGGGCCTGTGCCCCGACCTCCTGGTTCCTAGGTCCACGCTCAGCCCCTGAGCCACGCTGCTCCGCAGACGTAACACCGCCCTGGCGGGTCCTGAACTTAACAGATATTAAGGGTCCTACACAGCAGCTCATTCCTGTCCCCAGCTGGTTCACCGGCCGCTGCCCCGGAGAGAGACCCAATGAAGTATACGGTGTTTCAAGTCGCTCCGTCTAATCCTGTAGACTCCGGAGCACCGAACATGTTTCAAGGCCGTGGGGCGGTTGGGGCATCTCTGGTTTGTGGAAAAGAATGAAGACTTGTGGGGTTTTTTTAGTCTTTTTCTCAGGACAGTGGCCCAGCTCCGTAGGGGCTGGTCCCCCCATGGCAGCCGTGGGCCATGGCGTGAGCGTGGGACAGCTGTCCCCGCGCTGCAGGCTGGAGGTGTGGCCTTTGCGGGCTGGAGCTCCATGACCAACAGCGAAGGAAGCACTTCGAGACCAAGCCCAGCTCGCTGCCGTGTGGCCGTGGCCGTGGCCGTGGAGCCAGCGGCTTCGTCACACAGGACAGGGCATGGTTCCGTGACGGCGTCCACACATTACAAACAAACACGCCTGCCGACAGGCCGTGTCCGAATGATCCGGTTGTGCCGTTTCTCCTGGAAACTCGGGCACCCACGGGTCCTTTGAAGCTCAAGGCTGCGGAGGAGCAATCGGGGGTCCCCGACGCGCTGGGCTGTGTGGTCGGGCGCCTGGTGGGCAGCTCGGCTTTCTTCCTGTGCAGTGGGGTCCGGAGTCCTCCTGGGAGCAGGGAGCGCCACGCGCCAGCCGTCTCCCGTGTGTGACTGTGACCCTCAGCCGCCCCGTCTCCCAGGAAGGCAGCCGCAGCGCGTTTATGCACCCGATTCCAGAGCCACGATGGGAACGCGACTACAGAGAGCTGGCTTTTTTCTTCAGTACGTTTGTACTGATTTTCAGAGAGAGAAGGATAGACAGAAACATGGACGAGAGAGAACGCCATTGACCGATCGGCCGCCTCCGGCAGGTCCCCCACTGGGGATCGAGCCCACAACCCAGGCCTGTGCCCTGATCGGGAATCGCACCAGCGACCTCTTGGTTCATAGTTCGACGCTCAACCACGGAGCCACACAGGCTGGGCAAGAGTGGACGGCTGATGACAGTGGAGACTGGACGGACAGACGCCTGCTTCCGAAGAGCCGTGGGAGGGATGCTGAGACAGGAAGCCCAGCCGGCAGGCCATTTTCCGTCAGACACGTGCTGAGTGTGGGTATGGAGGAAGGAGGGGTGGGCAGAGGTCAACAGGCAGGTGTGGGCACGGCACTGGGCAGACTCTGCGTGGGACGGGATGCCCGTGTCTTCGAGAACTAACAGGAAGAAGGCTGGGAAAGGCCTTCAGAATCCTGCAAGCCAGCTGGGCCCTGGTGGGCTTCCTGCAGAAATCCCGTGCTCACCGCAGACCACGACAAACCGGCAGAGGGGATCGCACTGGGGACAGCTGACGGGGCTGGGACAGGGGAGGCAAAGCCTGCCTGGGCCTTGGGGGAGGGACCAGGAGAGGGACAGACAAGGGCCTGGGCTGGGCTCCCGGCATCAGCTGGGAGGCGGGGAGGGAGGAGCTAAGAGCCTCCCTAACAAGCACCAGACGGACGGGAGAAATTAGACAAAGGGAGGGCTTGGCACGTCTGTGCGAAAAGATTCCCCCCAGCCGTTCCCACCACCTTCTCCAGCTAAAGCGAAACCTCTGAGGAGGCAGCCCGTTGGGAGTGAGGTTCGCACACACTGCAGCCTGACCCACGGCTGCCGGGCGCCGACACCTGCACAGCCCAGATACAGGAGGACACGGGACACTGGAGGACATGGGACATAGGACAACACGGGACACTGGAGGACATGGGACATAGGACAACACGGGACACTGGAGGACATGGGACGTGGGAGGACATGGGACACGGGGGCCCAGGACACAGGAGGACATGGGACACAGGGGGGCCCAGGACATGGGAGGACACGGGACACAGGAGGGCCCGGGACATAGGAGGACACGGGACACAGGAGGGCATGGGGCACAGGAGGGCATGGGGCACAGGAGGGCATGGAGCACAGGAGGGTGGGAGGTGCAGGGACTCTCCCAGTCTCTGATCTGCAGGGAGTGGTCCCACCTGTCCTCTGGCCTCAGCAGCCTGCAGGCGGGGCCTCCCTCTCACCTGGGCAGCGCGGTTCCTGGGGAAATAAAGACATAAACGCTGGAGTACCGTCTCGTGTCCAATCATCCTGCTTTGGAGCAGGAGTTGAGAGCCACGGCGTCGGCTAAATAAAACAGCGCCTGCTTCTAGCAAGACAAACGAATCTCCACCAAAACCAATTCTCAGAGAAATAGAAGCAACACACTGAACAAGGGTGTGTGTGTGTGCATGTGTGTGCATGCACCGGTGTGCCCGTGCATGTATGTGCGTGCATTGTGTGTAGGAAAACCATAATTGCCACTTGCATGAAAAGCCAAGCAAACGCGGGCTCCTGTGTGCGTGCTGGGTGTGTTGGCTTGAAGGCCTCCCTATAACCCAGCAGCACCTGACGGCCGCCAGGAAGCGGACCGGAGGACAGTGGGTCAGACGAACCTGTGTCTTCAGTGATGGCTCCCCCCGGAGCCCAGAGGAACGGCCCGTGACATTTCTCAAAGGGCAGGAAGCGGGGGCAGCCCGCACGGGGAGACACCCCGCCTGCTTCCCGGCCACGCGGGCAGGGCGTGTGCGGCCTCCCTGCTCCCCGAGCGCACCGCCTCTGCTGAGCTGCTTTTACGGTGAGCGTGTGGGATGGCGACCTTTCTCCAAACCAAACGGGCCTCTGTCCTCCGGTCACCAATCCCAGACCCAGGATGGAAACGGCCCAGCACGGACACAGCTCGGCATTGTCACCCTTCATGCTGATGGCCACACCGCTTCCAGGCAGCCCTCCCACCGCGTCAGGACCATCCCGTGCATTCCCGGCCAGCTCCCCGCTGGCCCCTCGCCCCGCCCCCCACACCTAAGACAGAGCCTCACTGTGCGGCTCCCAGACCAGACGCGGCCCGGCCCTCGGGCCCACATCTGGCCCGGCCCTCCTCTCCGGTCCCCGCGGGGTGGCAGCAAACTGAGAAAAGCAAACAGCCAGCTGCGAGGCCGCACCCCTGCACGCGCGGCTGGGAGGCCTCAGTGCGGCCTCGGCCTCGCCGGCACCCTGGGCCCGTGTCATCCTGAGAAACGCCTGTGGCCGCGGACAGGAGCACCGCAGACCCACCTGCGGGACCCGCCGAGGACGCGTGGCGTGGGTTTGCAGGAAGCACGTGGGACCCGCCAGCACAGTCGCCCAGGAAACCACGTCTTCCCTTTGCTCCTTCAGGGTCCTCACAGCACAACCCACATACGGGGCCTCACCCGAGAGCTGGGCTGAGGCGCCTGGGGAGAGGATGCTCCTGACCGGTGGCCGTCCACCCCGCCGGCCGCTGCGGGCCCCTCGGGCCTGTCTCTGACCGGCCGTCCCGCTGGGATCGCGTGCGGACTCAGAGGCCGTGTGACGGGCAGAGGGACAAGCGCACCGCGGAGAAGCCGCACGGGACCTGGGACACAGGCCACGCGCTCCCGCTGCCGCCCTCTCTCCACATCTGTCAGCGTCCCGCCCCCCGCGGCCGGGCTGCCAGGGACGTGGGGACGTGGGGACAGAGGCGGGGAGACTGAGGGGGATTCCCTGCGGCCCCATCAGCCCCAGAGGCCGGGGACCTGTGTGTCACCTTTGGGTGACATTATGGACCCTCCAGTGACAGCACAAGGATGTCCCCTCCATCCAACACCTGCACGGTGACCGCAGGCCCCACGCAGCTCCGTGAGGTCTGCGCTGGTTTATTTTGGGGGACACGGAATCTAGAGCCAACAAAACCACACGATGTCACATCTACCCAGAGGGCCCCGGGGAGCCCCAGCACGGCCCCGGGGGGGGGGGGGGTTCGGAGCGGGGTGAGGGGCCAAGGGCGGTGGCCCCCGCACGGGCGCCCGTCCCCCTGGGATGAGACAGGTGCCGAGAGCACAGGCACCGTTTGTCTCCGTCCACGTGAAACTGCAAACAGCCAACCCCGAGGCAGAAACAAACAGCCTTTATTGGCGCCCGGCACCAGCTCTTTGACAAACTGCTCTTCCTGGGAAGGGCTCGGGCCTGCGGAGGACACGGTCACCAGGCGGCTCGGCCGCTAAGGAATGTCACGGCAGGGAGGGCTTGGCAGGACCAGTGAAGGCGGTAAACCCAGGGGGGCTTCCCGCAGGAGGGGGCGAGCAGCTGGACAAACCCAGCTCCTGCCCTCTAGGTGGGCGCGGCGTGGGGCGAGGACGCAGCAAACACCTGCGTTTCAGCCAGAAACGCCGACCGAAGGGCGGCTTGCTGTGCACGGCGCCGCTGAGGGCCCTCCCACCGGCCCAGCGGTTCAGGGGCCCCAGCCTGGCCGTGGGCCCCGCAGCGTCCGCCTCTGCCTCCCCGGGCCGGCCGCCCCCCGCCATGTTGCCGGTTCCCCAACTCTGCGCCCTGATGGAAGGGGGACCGGCATCGCGTGGGCCCCTAAAGGGCAACAACAAAGGCCACGGGTCTCTCTTCCGTCAAAACCGCGGCGGCCTCATTCCGGGCACGTACACGCCATGGAGACGCTTTCCTCCCAATGAGCAGGGTCACCTCCGCCCGGGGCTGTGGCCGGCCGCGTGGTGCCTGGGAGGGGAGGCCTTCCACCCAACACGCTCTCCCAGGGCCTGGCCCCTCCGAGCTGCCACCCGGCATACGAGAGAGACCCAGGCAGGGAGACAGGGGTGAGGGTGGGGGGCAGGGAGACCCAGGCAGGGAGACCGGGGAGGCCTGGTGCAGCTCTGACCTCTGTGCTGGGAAAGCCTGGCTGTGGCTGCCCCCCTTCATGCACCCTCGTTCTGAGGGGGCCTTGCTCCAGGGGCCCCAAAGAAAGGCCAGGTTCCCCCAGTCCTCCCTCCACCCTGCATCTTTGGGGAGCTGTCACCTGACCTGGGGCCAGTGATCCAAATTCAAGTTCCCACCACTCAGGGCAGGACCTGGGCCAGGGTCTGGGCTTGACTACCTGTGCACATGGGGTACCTGTTCAGTCGTAGGGGACAAGGGACCCCATACCTTCCTCCCTGCACAGGAATGGGGGACCCTACCTACCTCCCCGCACAGGGATGGGGGACCCCTTACCTACCTCCCTGCACAGGGATGGGGGAACCCCTACCTCCCTCCCCGCACAGGGATGGGGGACCCCATACCTTCCTCCCCCCACTGGGATGGGGGACCCCTTACCTACCTCCCTGCACAGGGATGGGGGAACCCCTACCTCCCTCCCTGCCATCGGAGGGAAGGAGCCCACAGCCACGTGGCCCACAGCTGGCGTCGAGAACAGTTTCTCTGAAGTCACATGTTTGCTGAGAGTTCTTGCTAAATTGCTTTCACTCCTTAAAACCCACGTGCTGGCGTCAGGTATGGGACGACGGACTTCCACCCATGTCTCCAGGGGTAACCGACGCTCAGGAGGTGCACGTGCCCCCTGGGGGCCCCTCTCCCTCAGGACGGGGTGGGGGTCGGCCTCTAGTTAGAAGCAAAGCTCCTTCTTGGGTCCAGGTTTGGTCTCCTCGACCCCATCAGGCAGGTCCCATCCCCTCATCTCACGCCAGGGACAGAGCAGCGGGTCGGCGGAGACCAGGAGAAAAGGGTTGGGGGGAAGTAGCCAACATCCCCCCCCCCCCATAATCCGTGGGTCCAAGAGGGAGTCTCAGGGACATTGAAAACATACTGAACTGAGTTAAAATGAAAACGCGCGTGGAGCTGAGAAGGAAATCGGGAACAGTGTCGAGAAATGTGAACAGGCCGCCCGCGTGGCTCAGTGGCTGAGCGCCAGCTAGGAACAGGCGGTCAGGGTTCGGTTCCTGGTCAGGGCGCATGACCCCAGAGAGAGAGGAGCGAGAGAGCAATAAAGATGAGAACATAACTCCATGACATTAAAAACAGAAAGCAACATCCGTGAAACAAAGGTAGTTCTTCGGGGAAAACTCAGTGACAATCTCTGAGCCTCGGGCAAGACTGGCCACAAAGAGAGACGGGGTCACCCCGCGGGGAATGAAACCAGAACACCAGACCCGCAGCCATCCGCAGAGCAGGAGGGGGCTGCGCGTCGGCACGCGTAACGCTGGCAACGCAGAGGAAACGGAGCTGCCTCAAAACCCAACTGCCGCCTTGGCCGCGATGAGAAGAAGAACCGTACACCGTGAGGAGCCTTAGAACCATCCAGGACATTGAATTCACACACTTCCAGGCCCGGGTGGTTTCGCAAGAGGATGGTATCTGACGTTTACGGAAGCGTGAACCCGGCGTGTCACACCCTCCCTTCCAGGGAACGGGCGAGGAGGGCACGCCGCCCGCTCGTGTGACGAGGCTAGTGTTACCCTGGCACCAAAGGCAGAGAAAGACAGCACACGCCCCCGCAAAAGAGAACTA
Source organism: Corynorhinus townsendii (assembly GCA_026230045.1). Lineage (NCBI taxonomy): Eukaryota > Metazoa > Chordata > Mammalia > Chiroptera > Vespertilionidae > Corynorhinus > Corynorhinus townsendii. The sequence goes on along the minus strand of JAPDVU010000004.1, from coordinate 1,255,135 downwards.
TCTCAAGAATATAGACACAGAAGTTCTCAGCAAAATGTGAGCAAATCGAATCTAGCGACACGCCACGGCCAAGTTGAGTTTCCAGAGATGCACGGCTGGTTCAAGATTCCAAAGCAGTCCGTGGAAGCCACCCTGTTTGTTCACAGGCCACAACCGTCCGTGGACCCAGAAAAGGGGATGTCGCTTGCCCGGCGGGTGTGGCTCGGTGCTTGAATGTGGCCCACATCCAAGTGGCCTCCTGGTTCGACTCCCAGTCAGGGCACACGCCCGGGCTGCGGGCCTGTTCCCTAGTAGGGGCCGTGCAGGAAGCAGCTGATCGATGTTTCTCTCTCTCTCCCCCTCTTCCCCCCGCTCTCTCTGAAAATCAATAAGGATATTTTAGCCCTGACCGGCTTGGCTCAGTGGATAGAGCATTGGCCTGCGGACTGAAGGGTCCCAGGTTCGATTCCGGTCAAGGGCATGCACCTTGGTTGCGGGCACATCCCCAGTGGGGGGTTCAGGAGGCAGCTGATCGACGTTTCTGGCTCTCTATTCCTCTCCCTTCCTCTCTGTAAAAAAATCAATAAAATATATATTTAACAGACTTTAAAAAAAGACAAAGGTCTTTGGCCAAGTGCTATCCCCCATCACGTCCAGTCAGTCTCTCCGCAGGCGGGAACGGAGGGCAGCTCCCTCCACCCCAGAAAGGGCACGGACCATGGACACAGAGCCCGCCGCTGGCATCACTCTCCGCAGCTGATGCCAGGGTGCTTTCCCTTTAAGGCTGGGAGCGAGGCAGGGGTGTGCTCCCACCCTCTACCTCAGCCCTGCTGGACCCTCGTGCGATAAAAGGAGGAGAGGCGATAGGAGGCAGGGGGCTCGAAGAACAGGAGTAAAACCGACCTTACTGCAGGTGGCGTGGCTGTCGATGGAGGGCATCTCGCGCAACCTACAAAAACGTCTGCAACCAGACCTCAAACCTTTTCACGAAAACTTAACTCAAAATGGATCGCAGCCTTAAATGCGAACGCAAAGCTATGAAGCTTCTAGAAAACAACGCAGGAGCAGACCTCGGCGCCTCCGGTCGGGCAGGGAGCGTTTCCGATGCCACACGAACAGCAGCACAATCCGAGGAGGACAGGAAAGGGTGACTCGAGCAGCGTCGTTGAAAGGTAAAGGCGTCTGCTCTCTGAGCGACACCGAGGAGAGACCAAAGGGACAAGCCGCGGACGGGGGGAGATGCAGGGGGTCCCCCAACACGGCTGCACGCACTGTGAATCGTCAGAAAGACATGGCGCACGAAAATGCAGTCCATTTTCAAAATCGAGCTGTCAGCCGTCGCAGTGTGTACACACGTTTGGGGACACCCTGTGTTTGCAAAAGCTTATCTGAGGACCTGTATGGAAAATATGCAAAGACTGTAAAAAAATCAGCAATAAAAAAAACACTACAATTAAAAATAGGCCGCCCTGGCCCGTGTGGCCCAGCGGTCACAGGTTTGACTCCAGGTCAGGGCACGTGCCCGGGTTGCAGGCTCGGTCCCCAGTAGAGGGCGTGCAGGAGGCAGCTGATCCATGATCCTCTCTCATGGATGTTTCTCTCTCCCTCTCCCTTCCTCTTTCTCTGAAAATCAATTAAAAAAAAAAAAAAAAGTAAAACAGAATGGGCCGACGATCTTAACAGACACCTCACCAAAGAAGATATACCGGTGACAAATACACACATGTCATCTGGGACATGTGAGTTAAAACCACGGGGCACCCCAGCCCCTGGTGGCGTGGCCACAGCCTGGGACATGACAACCCCACGCGCTGGCGGAGTCCACGCACGGCGGGGGGCGCCTGGTGCGGGTGCCGTGGGACGGTGGCGATGTCTCACAGAAGCGAACACACTCTCCCCTACAGCGCAGCAGCCCTGCTCCCCGTGACCCCCCCGAAGGAACTGAAAACGTATGCCCACACGACAGCGGCCCCTGCGTGTACGGCAGCTTCAGGCACGAGGGACGAGCTGGGGAGCACGCCCGTCCTCGGTAGGTGCTGGCCAAGACACGGTCCCATACGGACGGGGGAAGGGTATTCGGGCTAAAAGGGCGTGGCGGGACCTGGAGGCGCCTTACCAATGAGAGAAGCCCCCTCCGGAGGCTGCGTGCTACCCGGCCCGGCGCCAGGACGTTCTGGAAAAGGGACTGTGGGGACAGTGACTGTCAGAGGCTCCGGGGTGAGAGGTAGGGGGTGAGAGGGGGGTCCCAGAGGAGTTTCAGGGCAGAGCAAGCACCCCGACGGACCCCGCAATGGTGTCAGCTGGCATCACGCCTTTGCCAAAACTCACAGGACGAGCAATGCCCAGGGGGCGCTCGGTCCACGGGCCCCAGTGAGAGACGGTAAAACGGGCCGTTTCTCTTCACCCTGACGGGCCGGGCAGGCTCCCTCCTAACCCGGCGAGGCAGCGGCTGGCCGTCCGTCATCGTCACGGAACAGGCCGGCAAAGTGGACGGAGCGAGCCCCCGGCGGACAGAGGTCCTGTTCTGTCCTGGAGGGACCAGCATGGCCCTGAGAACCAGCAGGGCCTGACCGCCTGGCAGGCGTGGGGTGGCATCGCCAGTGGCGGGCGGGCTGTCACATCATGCCATTGAGAGCCGGTCTGTGGTGAGGGGGTGAGAGGATGTGGGAGGAAAGGTGATGCAGGGGTGGTCCCCGGCTCCATAAAGGAGGGTGAAGCCGGCCCCACCCCCACCGCCGCCTCCACCCCGCCCCTCTCTGTACAGAAAAACCTGCGGACCATGGGAAATCTGGAAGTCCCCCATCGTAACGAACTGTCGATTCTCATTAACCAGTGAGTCCCTTAAACACGCTTCCCCAAAGCATTTTCCCTTCTGATGGATCAGCTGATGTAAATAGGCCGCGGGAGCCGGGACCCTTTCAAGTCAGGGCCTTAATCAAGCGGGAGATGAATGGTGCTGAGCCGAGCCCCCAGAGGGTGGCAATGGGGGGGCGCTTCCTGCTGCCGCATTAGCATACCCGGGCAGGATCAAAGGGGCCGCTCCGCCCGCTCCCCGGGGGAGAGAAAGTCTGATATAATTAAAATTACGCTGCAATTTGGTATGACCCGAAACTGTGACAGTTTGTCCCCAAGGACTAAGGCTCACGGAGAGCGCCCTTCCCGGGGCCTGGGGAGGAGGCCTGGAACTTGACCCTCTTCTGTGGAGAATTCATGGTGTGTCTCCTGAGACAGCTCCTGGACCCAGGCATTGCCCACGCGGCCGCCGGCGCCGGACATTCCACTAAGTTACGTGTTCAGTGAGTCGGTGGCTCCGTGTTCCCAGTAACATGGGGACATAAATGTCCCACCGTCCAGGGGCGGCGGAAGGTCAGGCTGGTGTCCGGGCCTCTGCTCCCTGCCCCGCCCGCCCGTGGGGTGCCACGCTCCCCTGCCAGCGCCTCCCACGGACTTTCCGCCCGTCGGGGACCCCTTGCCCGCCCCACACCGCAGCCACCAGCCACGCGGCCGCGGAGCAGGCGAGGTGTACTGGGGCCGAGATGGAACTCCATACCAATGTCCTCGGGCGGGGACATTAACAGGTGAGTGGTCACACGGGACTAGTAGCCACAGCCCTGGAGAGAGGAGGCCTGGACCAGCTTCCCGTGGGGAGCTGAGCCCCAGGAGGTGAGCGCTGGGTCTGAGGCCGTGAGGCCAGGCCACACCGGGACGCCCCGCGAGGCCCTGCGGGGTGGGGGTTGGGGGTGTCTGGTCTCGTTTCTCCGTGAGGAGGAGAGGCTGGGCGCTGCTCCTCCGCGCTCCGGAGACACGGAGGCAAGCGTGGCACCGTCTGTTCTCCCGCGTTCTGCGCCGGGATCCTAGCGATCCCAGTTCTTGCTTCAGATTCAACACCAGACATTCGACACGCCGCCCGCTTTGCCTGCACTTCCCTAACGAGCGCCAAGGCCACCTTGACACGAAGGAGTCACCCGGAAGCCGGGGAACTGCGGAGGGCGTGGGGCTGCGCCATCGAGAAGCATCTTTTACGCTTTTCCCGCGTGCGTGTTCCGACCGGAGACACAACGCCCTGGCCCGGCGAGGTCTCCTGGAGACCAGTGCCGTGGGGTCCTACCTGAGCGCGGGCGCACATGCAAGCACACACATGCGCACGCACGTACACACACACACACACACACACACACGGGTGCACGCTCACACCTCCGGGACAGTTCATGCGACACTGTACAAAAGTGACAGAACAAGCCCTTCTCTAAACAACAAAACATGCGGAGGGAGAAGCAGGAGTCAGAGGTGGAAGTCGAGGTGTGTAAGTGGGAAGAAGAGGTCATAGGAGCTTCGATTCGTGTCCTCAGTGCTCCTTCGACGGAAGCACGATGGCCCGGCCGGCCGGCGGGGCTCAGGGGGTGAGCGTTGACCTAGGAGCCAGGAGGTCAGGGTTCGATGCCCGGTCGGGGCACGTGCCCAGGTTGCGGGCTCGGTCCCCAGTGTGGGGCGTGCAGGAGGCAGCTGCTCGATGATTCTCATCATGGATGTTTCTCTCTCTCCCTTTCCCTCTCCCTTCCTCTCTCTGAAATCCATAAACACATATTTAAAAAAAAAAAAGAAAAAGGAAAATGCCCCCAGCAGAGCGAAGGCCTGGGGGGGATGTGGGCCCGGGGGCGGCCGGCACCTTCGCCTTCACCTTGAGCCCGAGCTCCGTGCGTGCGCGTGCATGTCTGTGCGCCGCGTCCCCGTCCCGTGGCGGGGACTCGCCCTGCCTCCTCACAGTGAGGTCCCCGAGGCAGGAGGCCAGGCCTGGGAGAGCAGCGGGGAGCCCTGGCAGCCCTGATTGGGGGGGGGGGGGAGTGGGGGGGAGAGCACACCTGGGACCCCAATTGAAGAGGAAAGAGGAAGTGGTCGAAGTCATGCTTTTTTGTAAACTTCAAAGGCCGCCGCCCCTCCCTCTTCACATTTTACTGTCTGGGGAGCAGGCTCGGCTGCAGCTGTTGGCAGAGGCTGCTCCTGGCGTCAAACCTGCCTCCTGGGGCCATAAAGTTACCGCAGGGAACCCCGCCCAGGTGTGGGGCCGGGGCCTTAATGATTTCCCTGACACCCATGCTGGGCTGGGAGGAAGGAGGGAGGCCTCAGGCCGGCTGCCTGCTGGGGGTGGGGTGCAGGCCCACTCTCCCCGGGGCCCACCGCCGAGTGCAGGGCTGGGCGAGGCCGGTCCCCGGCCCTCCCCGGAGACTCCCCGGGACAGCCTGCGGGCACAAGTCCACGGCCACTGAGACCCCCACGGGGAGAGGGAGCCCCCTTCGCTCCAGCACCGGGTCCCGGGTTAACACAGCCGTCGTGAACGGCAGCCAGCGCCGTGGAAAGCGCCCCCAAACCTGGGGATCAGCCTCTTCTCCTCCCCACAGGGGCACGGCCCGTGTTCCCGGCCGCCAGGATGGTGAGCACGCGGCCCACCTGCCCTTCGCTTCTTCCCGTGGCGGAGGAAGGAATCGGCGCAGACCGCGTGCCAACCCCCGGCTCACCGCGCCTCGTGGCTTTGTGACAAGACGGCGAAAAAGAAGGTGAGAAAATCAACTTCTTTCGGTCTTACACCGTCCCTGTTGCTTTGGCTTGGCAGGTGGAGAAATACACACGCTCTTCGAAGGGTCGGAAAGTTATCCTGGCGTTTTCTTCCAAGAAAGGAGGAGGGCGAGGAGGGCCGCGCCGAGCAGAAGGCCCGTGCACTGTGCCCGCTGTGCGCCGCACTTCACGTCCGGGGAGCGGGGAGCGGGGCAGGCGTCCGGGGGGGCGGGGGGGGGGTGCGGAGAGAGAAACAGATCCCTGGGTTTGACCTCTAGGGCCTCACTGTACAACGGGGACCCCCCCAGGTAAACCCCAAAAGGACTTAGCGCGTTGTAAACATCAGCGGCCGGCGTTTCTCTTACACCCTCACGCCAGGCCCACCCCGGGATGCAGCATGCTGCTCATCCCGTGGATCGTTCTGGTAGGTTGTATCTGCTGGTTCCTCTCCCTAAATCCCACAGAAAGCGGGGGCGGGGGGCGGGGAGGGGGGGGGGACCTACGGAAACCGTCCTGTAAAGGCCGACGGGCAGGAAAACGTCGTCCTTCGGGACTGAAGTCGCGGGCTCAGTAACGCTCTCAGGAGGCGACGAGCATCTGAGACCCTGCGCGTGGCAGGCTGTCCTGGGGTCTGGGAATATGAGGGCCAAACGTGATGACGCGTGGGGCTTAAGGATGTTTTCACTACATATGTACCACTGCTGTCCGAGAGGACGGGAGAGGGAGAGAGAAACATCCATGATGAGAATCACTGACCGGCTGCCTCCTGCACGCCCCCTCCTGGGGATCGAGCTGCCACCCTGGCCTGTGCCCTTAACCGGAACCGAGCCTGGGACCCTTGAGGCCACAGGCCGAGGCTCTATCCACTGAGCCACACCAGCTGGGGCGAAGCGTGTGGCTTAAACAGAAAGATGCAAGGTCACGAGGAAGGTGGCTTTGGTACTCCGAGACGCCGTGACGCAGGACGCTGCAATCCGTGTGTCTCTCATTCCCGTCCAGAAAGGAGGCTCCCTGGTTACTGCACAGCCAGCCTCCGGGCCAAACCTGTGGCTTTCACATTTGTACAGGGCTGTTGAAATGAGAGGAAGAGAAAATGGAAGGAAGAAAGGGAGGGAGGGAGGGAGGGAGGGAGGGAAGGAGGAAGAGGGAGGGAGGGAGGGAGGAAGAGGGAGGGAGGGAGGGAGGGAGGGAGGAGGAGGGAGGGAGGGAGGGAGGAGGAGGGAGGGAGGGAGGGAGGAAGAGGGAGGGAGGAGGGAGGGAGGGAGGGAAGGAGGAAGAGGGAGGGAGGGAGGGAGGAAGAGGGAGGAGGGAGGGAGGGAGGGAGGAAGAGGGAGGGAGGAGGGAGGGAGGGAAGAGGGAGGGAGGGAGGGAAGAGGGAGGAAAAGGGAAGGAGGGAGGGAGGGAGGGAGGAAGAGGAGGGAGGGAGGGAGGGAAGAGGGAGGGAGGGAGGGAAGAGGGAGGAAGAGGGAGGGAGGGAGGGAGGGAAGAGGGAGGGAGGGAGGGGGGAAGAGGGAGGGAGGGGGGAAGAGGGAGGGAGGGAGGGAGGGAGAGGGAGAGAAGGAATATGCCGGAGACTGCTCGTGGCTGAGAGTCCGAGGCATGGCGACCCCCCTCCCCCAGAAGCCGCTCGCCTTGAGCAGAGCAGCTGGAAAAGCCACGCCTGCCCCGCACGGTCCGTCCTGTCCTTGGAACGGGCAGGGTCCCGGGACCCGAGGGCGCACGTTTAATTAGATGAAGTCTAACTTGTTTCTGACTCCCTGGGCCAGCGCTGGCTGTGTGACGCTTTCCTGGTGAAGCGCTCGTGCCATGAGCACTGTGTGTTCCACGGAGCTGACCTCTCAGAGGCATGCCCCCCGCAGCCCCCCGCAGCCCCCCGCCTCCCCAGACGGCTCGCACGCCTGAAATAAACACGTGTCTGAGAGCCACGGCTTCTAACGGCCGTTAAACCACAAAGGCGGCTCGTGTGGGGACAGAAGGACTTCGCCCGTGTGGGACAAGTCCTACTTCATCCCCAGCGTGTGCCTGTGCTTCTGCCGACACACGTGGTCTCACACGGCCACACGGTGGCCGCCCGGGACGGGTGCCCGCGGCCCTCCAGGCCCCCGAGGAGGCCACAGCCGCGCCTTCTCGCTCATCAGGGCGGGAAACAGCTCCATGCAGACGCCGGGTTTCTGGAATTTTGACTTTACACGTTTACCTTACTTTTAAGCACGTTTGGGGGGAAAAGCGAAAATGCACACATTTTGGGAAATCAAGGCCAAACAAGTCAGCCTGGATTTTCTCTGCCCACTGAGAGGGCCTGAGAAGACAGCAAATCGGAGCGGGAATTCATTCTAAATTGTCCTGGTCGGTGGATCCCACGTTTGCGCCCCATAAACACAGCGCCGTGGGTCTTCCCAGCAAGAGGCAGAGTAGAAGCGCGATCCTGGATCGAAGAGGAGGCTGCGGTTGGCTCCCAGGACCAATCCCTCCGCTCGGCGCGTGCCTGTGCAAGGCCGTCGAGGCCACTGGTGCCGCACAGAGCTCAGCCGCCCTTCGCCGCCGCTGGACCCGGGGACGCTGACGGAGGAGGCGCCTGCAGGGTGACGGGGCCCAGGGGCGCGTGTGGCCAGCTGCCATTAGCCGCCGGAGCCGTACACCAGGACAGGAGGTGCTTCCAAATCCACGGAGCGGCCAGCGGCTCCGTCAGCTGCAACGCGTCCCCACGCGCGCGGCCCCTGTCCCCTCGCGCGGCGTGGAATAAGACACTTCTTTGCGGCCCCGTGGATTCTGCCTGGTTTCAAAGTGTGGGGGTGCCAAGTAGACACAAATACTTATCCGTGAAAGAGTAATGGAGGACATGAGAGGAAGGGAGAGGGAGGGAGGGAGAGAAACATCCACGATGAGAGAGAATCACGGAGCGGCTGCCTCCTGCACGCCCCCACCAGGGATCAGGCCTGCAGGCCGGGGCCTGTGCCCTGACCGGGAATCGCGCTGGGACCTCCTGGTTCCCAGGTCGGCGCTCCCCCACCGAGCACACCTGCGGGCTCCCTGTTTCCTTTCATGTTCTCCTGGGCCGTCCCCCTAAAGCAGGGTTTGTCCACACATATTTGCCGGCCCGGGGACCCAGGCTGCCGCTCTCCATGCACTCACTCCGGATTTAATTCCCAGGGGCACTGCTTTCCATTTCAGTTTTAGTTTTTCTCACCTTCCCGCGAACAGTCTCGGGCCAGCTCCCGGGAGGCAGTGCTGAGCCGGGTCTGTTTGCCCAAACCAAACAGGACAGGGCAGAGCCCAGATGAAAGGCGGCAGCCCACAGCCTGGGGCCAGAGGCAGCTTGTGGGGGGCGTGGGGCCAGCTCCTGCGCAGCCCTCCCTCCCGTGCGGGGCCAGCCTGCCCAGGGTTCACCTGTGGTCGTGAGAACAGCCCCCCTCATGCCACCGCTTCCCCCTGGGCCTGCCTGGTCTCCGAAGACACGGGGACACGTATGAACTACGCGTGCTCATTGGCCAGGAAACCAACAGGAAACCCTCAGGAGGACCTGGGGTCCGGGGCCAGGACGCCCTTTAGCTGGTCCTCTGGGCTCGGGGAACCTGTGTGAGTCTTTCCTGGGTGGAAACTTCCAGAGCCTCGTCGTCCGGCCTTTTTTTAAAATTTCCATCCTTGTCTTGAAACCTCCACCGTCTACTTCGTCTACCGAGATCCTTCCCCCTCTCGCCCGAGTGAACTCCCCACGCGGCACCGGCCCCGGGTGCAGGGGTGACGGGACCGCCCGTGACAGGGAGCCGAGCCCCGCCTTCTGTGGAGGCGTGCTTGCTTTCCCCTGGACCCTGCTCTGTGGCTGCGGCTGCTGCTGCAGGAGCTCCACGCTGCTGACTTCACTTACGAAACTGCTTCCCCAGTTCAAGAGGAGACCCTTGTTCTGACCGACGTGTCGCATGGAAGCCAAGTCCACGGTCGTGAGGCCATTTGGTCCCCTGCCCGGGGGGGAACGCAGCCATGAGACCAACACTCGCCGCCAGGCAAACCTGCGGCCCCTCCAGCCCGACCGCCGGGCCCCGAGTACCGCCCCGTCTCGCAGGCGGGGAAGGTGTGCCCCTGGCACCCGGGTGCGAAGGCCCAGCCCGGCCCGGCCCGTCTGGAGGGCGCAGCGAACTGGACGGGGTCCCAGGGCCCCAGGGGACAGGAGGACAAACCAGAAAGCCTGCCCCCCCCCCCCCCAGCCGGCTGTGGCCCCAGACGGGCCGAACCGCGCTGTGGCGAAGGGAAGTCCAGGACACGGCGCAGCGAGACCGCGGCGAAGACGTCCCCAGAACCACGCGGCAGGCGAAGCACGGGCGGCGGCGGCCCTCCTCCCCCTCACGGCAGCCTGAGCGGCACCTCCGGGCGAGGCTGCTCTCCCAGGACCTCGTGAAACGGGTCATCGCGGCCCTTTGGGGGTTTCCTGCCCGTCATCGGCTTGATCCCCAGGGAGGGGCGTGCAGGAGGCAGCCCACCGGTGTGTCTCTCTCTCTCGCTGGTGTGTCTCTCTCTCCCTCTCCCTTCTCTCTCTCTCTCAAGCCAATGAAAACGTATTTTAAAAATAGATAAATAAGGAAAGTCACTCGGCCAGCAACGTCTGCGTCTCCTCCGGAAGTTAACTTTCCAAGGCGACGGGACAAACCGCACAGATGACTTAAGGCACCTGCACGCTTGCACCGAAGCCCTGAGACCTTTCTGTGGAAGAGGCACGTGCCTGTAGGCGGGGTCACGTGACGGAAAAATCTCCCGTAGAACCCAGGGCGGAGGGTCGGAGCCTAGGAAGCTCCCACAGGACGCAGCGGGCGCCCAGGGCGCAGGGGACGCCCAGCTCCAGGCCGTGGCCTCGGCACTTTGCGCGAAGCCCAGGGCGTGGTGGCCTGCGTGGCCTCGGTGTGGGCTGGTGACCGGCGCCGGCATGGACATCTGAGAACACTTATGCGCGGAGCAGAGCGGACCCGCGGACCTCAAAGCCAGGAGCCGCACCTCCAGGCCCTGCCAGTCCCCGGGGGTGGCCTCCATCAGCCACACCGCGAGCACCCGTGGCGCTGGTACGGTTCCACACACCTGCCGCCGCCTGGCACCTCCCAGTCACTCAGAAGCGACGCCTCCGTACGGGCTACGGCCCTGCTGGGATGAAACCGCTGTGTGGTGTCCGTGCCCTATGATTTGATCAAGTGGATGTAACTTACAACCTTCCTTGCAGCCCCCCTGTACCATCTCGTGTCCCCACACCTCCAGCACGGGGGACACCGGCTTCGCCTCGGGGGTCTGTCACGCGTGCTGGGCACCCTCCCCCCGAGGCCCGCGCGCCCGGCCTCCCCGAGACGGATTCCCTCGCGGAGTACGAGGCGCCCGGGGCAGGTGCCGAGAGCAGAAGCCAGCGGCTCTTCTCACCGAGACGTGGTTCCTGCCCATCGTGGCGTTCGCGGGCATCAGGACACGGACAGGGAGTCCACGTGCAAGCTTGCGTGGACAGGGCTCGTTTCCGGAGGGAAGAGTCGTGGAGCCGGGGAACAATGACTAGTAAACAGCCCCGCGGGGGGGTGGGGGGCCCTCAGGCAGAGGGGGCGCTAATGAGCACCAGTGCCACCCTCCCACCCCATCCCCCACCCAACCCCCCCCCCAAGGCCCTGGAGCAGCCCCACTCTCACCGTGCCCAGGGCTCCCTGGGTAGAGAGAAACTGGGTCCTGGGACCCAAAGCACAGTCCAGGCACCCCGCCCTCACCAGGTGAGGGCCCACCCACCGGGGATGCTGGCGCCGGGCCCTGCAGACACACCCTCCTGCAAACCAGTCCACAGGGACTGCCAGGTCCCCCCATCTTAACCCTTTCTTCTTCTTTTAAATATGTTTCTATCGATGTCACAGAGGAAAGGAGAGAGAGAAGCATCAATGATGAGAGAGCGTCATCCATCGGCTGCCTCCTGCACGACCCCCTGCCCCACTGTGGATCGAGCAGCAACCCAGGTATGTGCCCTGACGGGGAACCGAACCCTGAACCCTGTAGTCCGCAGGCCAACGCTCTACCCACTGAGCAACACAGGCCAGGGCTAACCCCTTCCTTCATTAGTTCCTGGTCCGGCTGCAGGTGCAGGAATGGTCAGGCAGCTCCTGTGTGAAGCAGTGCAGGACACCTGGGCCAGCTCGTGGGGCCACAGGCTTCCTCCGGTGGGGCCGGGGGGCGGGGGGTGGGCTGCGGCCGCGAGGTCCCCGCAGCAGCCCCTGTCTCCCGGCAGCAGGACCTCCGCAGGGGCCCGAGGGCTGTGCAGAGAAGCCCAGCAGCACAGGCCGGGAGGCTTGTTTATCTTCCACGTTTGGGAAGAGGTGGAAGGTGGTCTGGGGGGAGTCTCATCCCGGCCTCGCAAGCACTGGCTGAGCAGGAACGCGGCCTGAGCACGCCTGTGAGATTTCTTCGCCGGAGACACACTCCCTTTGTTTGGAGGGAGGAACCTGTATTGGCGGACACACAGGGCCGAGCGGAGGGCAGGAGTCCCTGCAATCCTAAAGCGGGAGCCTGCGCTGGCCACCCCGTTCCCCTCTCCCCACTGTGCGCCTGGTGCTCTGAGGCTTGTCTTTCCCCAGGAAACCCATCCAGGTAGTTCCGTGTTCAGTTCACGCGTTGAGCCCTGAGCAGTGGGTCAGGATCGCTTCCTTCAGCGTTAATAATGCCATAACGGGGTCGTCGCGCTGATTTTCAGCTGAACTAGAAACACATGGATTCATTCAAGTCTTAAACCAGGGGTCCTCAAACTACGGCCCGCGGGCCACATGCGGCCCGCCGAGGACATTCATCCGGCCCGCCGGGTGCCGCTGCCTGTCCTGCTTAGCAGCCGACTCGTCCTGGGCCCGCAGTGCGCATAGGAATTTGTTCATAGTTGTTTTTTTTTTAACTATGGTCCGGCTCTCCGACGGTCGTGAACTGGCCCCCTGTTTAACAAGTGTGAGGACCCCTGAAAACCAACATTTTGGGTCCTGACACCACAAGTTCTCTCTCAGAAAGTCATGCTTTCACAGTAGGTGTGAAGCGCTCGGTTAACAGGAATCTCCTTCACCCCCACTACCCACCCAGGGCAGGGGTCTTTGTGATGCAAATGCTTGTGGCAACAGTAAAACAAGGATGTCGCTAGTAACCAGCAAAATTAGTTATTAACTTCCCACTCGGTAATACGTTTACACGACACTAAAAATATTTGCTAAAAGAATACAGGGAAGTGCTTGCATGCCCACCATGTCGTGTGCTCAGCGTAACCATGACAGTTACAACACACCTAGAGATGGTCGTTTAAAAAGTGCATCGCTAACAGCAACTAGATGCACCACACGGGGGTACACAGCAGGGTGTGTGGAAGGGACATAGGTTTCGGGGGCAACCTAACTTGGGCTCACATCGAAACTTGTCCTGCTGGCCAACCCCGCGCTTCAGGCTGTTCGCAGGATAAGCCCGCCCTGGAGCTCCGGGGAGCAGGAGGCCTCAGTGCAGCACCTAACCCCTCTGCACCCGGGAACCTCAGCTCTATCTGTTCCCCTGTGTCAGCTACCCCTGGGGGCTGAGGTGCGCAGGACAATCACAGCTCCACGCAAAAACCTTCCCGCCCACCTCTGCAGCCATGACCCGGGTTACCAATACCCTAAAGATACGTCAGCCCGGCTGGTGCTCGGCGGTTGAGTGTCAGGGCACAGGCCCGGGTGGCGGGCTCGACCCTCAGCGTGGGGCGTGCAGGAGGCAGCTGATCCGTGATTCTCTCTCATCACCGGTGTTTCTGTCTCTCTCCCTCTTACTCTCTGACAGCAATAAAAATAAAAATAAAGAGATGTTCCGATTAATAAAAATAAGAAGAAAGACAATAATCACGCAGCCATTAAAACCTGCACGGTGTACTGGCACTCGCTGCGCGTGTCAGTGGGATGAACGGCACGCGTTCATTATGCATCGCCGTGTCGCAAGTTACAGCTGCAGCGGCTTGGAACACCCCCGTCTGTGACCTCACAGCCTCTGTGGGTCGGAGGCCTGGGGAGGCGCTGGGCTGAGTGACTCAGAGGTGGGCATCCACAAAGGCACCAACAGCAGCAGGCAAGGCTCAGGGGCCGCCCCCGTCTGCCTGCCAGTCTGCCCGAGGCTCCCATGCCCCTGTCCCTCCCCAGGCTCCCACCATCCAGGCTCTTCCTACCAGCGTCAGCTCACAGTCCCAACCGCATCATCTTACTCAGGCCAGAGTTGTTGTTCGCTTGGCTATGGTGCTGCCGTTCTCACCGACAGCTCCTATCCGCCCGGACTGTCACCTTGGAGGGGGAACTGCAGAGCCAGAGGCGGGGACAAGGCTCCCAGCACGAGGCACCCGCCTCCCGAGCTCCCCGTGGCCGGCCCAGCTGGGGTCATGTGGGCTACCTGATAATTAAACGGTAATAACGCAAGTCAGTATCACTTACACTGAATGGTGGAGCCGAACTGTCCCACGGTTTCTGCTCCCTCGAGGCCAAGTGCGGTCCTGGTCCCCCACCTGCCACCTGGGAAGAGGATACTAAATGCCCTCCGCACCTCCCCGTGAGGGGATGGAGCTCAAGGTCATCTGTACGCAGCCAAGGTCACTGCGGATGTGGCACCTGCTGCCTGCTCGTCCTCCCAGCCCGTGACGTGACGCCCCCAGGTGAGGCGGAAGGGCAGGGTCCCCGCTCCCTACGCCCCCAGTGCTCCCAGCCCTAGCGGCTCCTAACTGACGGGCAGCCCTTGCTTAAGTCCAACGAGCTCGGGTGAGAATTGTTTGTTCTGCCGCTCATCACCTGAGGCTCAGTCCTTCCAGCCCAGCTTATCCCTGGGGTGCTCCTGGTGCCCTTGGGCTCCGGAGTCCTTTTCACAGTTTCCCCTGAATCCTGGCCTCTGTCCTTGCCTCTGAGGCCCCCAGGCAGGCCCTATCCAAGACGCCCCTGCCCTCGGCCCACGATATACTCTTCCCGGCTGAGCGCTCGGGGTTCACACAGAGAGCGGGTGTCTCTCTCTCTGGCCCTCCCCCCACCCTCAGACTGTCATTCCCGCTGCTTGATGGCACCACTGCTGCTTTTAATTCCAGGGTTCTGATCTGTGATGGGCATCCCTGTTAGAACTGGACCGAAAATCAGTATAAAGACCATCCTATATACTAAAAGGCTAATATGCAAATTGACTGAACAGCGGAACGACCAGACGCTATGACATGCACTGGCCACCAGGGGGCAGACGCTCACTGCAGGAGCTGCCCCCTGGTGGTCAGTGCGCTCCCACAGGGGAAGCGCCGCTCAGCCAGAAGCCGGGCTCACAGCTGGCGAGCGCAGCAGCAGTGGCCGGAGCCTCTCCCACCTCCGCAGCAGTCGGACATCCCCCAAGGGCTCCCGGACTGCAAGAGGGTGCAGGCTGGGCTAAGGGACCGCCTCCCCCCACCCCCCAGTGCACGAATTTTGTGCCCCGGGCCTCTAGCATTATGTAAGCAACAGCGACAGAACTAGGCACAGACAATAACAAAGGCCCCATCACATTCCGAGGGACAGTCATCCTGCTGTAGGGATCACATCTGCCGTCAGCCGCCACAATGCCTTTGCCCACGCAGGCCATTCGAGAGGCTGCAGTCACATAGAATGCCGGGAGCCAGTGCCAGCACGTCATAACCGCGAGAGTTTCATCGAAAGGTTGGTGGAACTTGGGGACTCAACAAGGGCTGAGTCACATATGTTATCGCCTGCTGGAATGGCTAAAGGCATTTCCCCAAACCTGAAAAGGATGATTGTTTGCTGCCAGACAGCTCAGGGCATCTTAATCTACATGTTATTGCCTCCTGTTGGCCAAACACCTGAAGAGCTGCAGGCTCTTCCCCATTCTGACAATGGATTCTGTAGAGGAAACCCTACCCTTTGATGTGTATGTCTCCACCTTGCCTTAGGACAATTTGTGTTAATAAAAAGCAAGGGTCCTGAGACAAGGAGAACTTGGTTTCTTCAGCCAAGCCCTTCTGCCCCCCCAAATGCCTTTCAAAATTATGTTTCGTCTCTGGACTCTTATTTAATCTATGCATGGCCCCGTCTCCAGATTGCTGAACCCTTCTCGATGCCGGATCAAGACCCACCGGTGTTAAATGTCGCCCAACGTCTGGCATTAATAGAACAGTGCTCGGGAGTGTGGACCCAGCGGCCTCCTGCCTGTGCCGATGCCAGCCCCGCTACTGCAGGCTCCCAGTGCCTTCCCTTCTCTGGCCCTCAATTTTCCGCATCTGTAAAATGGACTTGAAGACCAGTTACTAGCTTTGACTTTGAAAGAGACGCACACCTACACACACATACTTATTTATGTGCCGACAGCTCACGCATCCATTCGTGAAAATAATAAATGTAGACTTAATGCCACTGTGTCCAGTAGAAAGCACTCCACTGTAACAAAATAACAGTGCCAACATTCCAGAAGGGGTTCTCTCGATTGATTCTGATCACCGTTTTGGGGTACAATGTAAATTTTCATGGTCTAGTCCTCTCCACTGAGTTCAGGTTCAGAGGCATTCATATACTGGATTGCTCGACACAAAGCACCATTTTGATCAAAATAATGGATTATTTTGGTGTTTTGCAAGCAAAGCCCATGAAACCAATATTTATTGTGCACCTAATGCATGCAAAGTAGCAAAAGAAATAGAATTTCCCATTATTTTGAAAACCATTCCATTATTTCTGGTACCCGGCGTAATTATTTAATGGCCGTCCTTTTTCCCATTGCTGATCTGGGTACGTTTGTATTGATTCCCTAGTTGATATAAAGGTCAAGTATACTTATTAGGAGAACAAGGTCCGGCCCCTAGAAAATGTTTCCTGAAAATAATGGGTGAGATGATCTTTCAACCATGGAGATCTGCTGCAGGCTAGCCCTGTGACCCAGGTCCCCGCTCCTACTGCCTCACGCACACTGAAGTGACGTCTACCCTCGTAGGTATCACACGCTCGGGGCCAGGGACTGGAGCTCTAATTCCATAGGGAGGGTGCGTGGATGGTTTCGGAAATGGGAACGGTGACAATCTGCCCTCTTCAGACTTAAAACGGGGATCCTGAGCCCCACCCCCGTGGCTCAGTGGTTGAGTGTTGACCTATGAACCAGGAGGTCACGGCTGGATTCCCCATCAAGGCACATGTCCGGGCTGCAGGCTCAATGCCATGATTCTCTCATTGATGTTTCTCTCTCTCTCTCCCCCTTCTTCTCCGTCCCTCCTGAAATCAATAAAAAAACGGAGATCCTGACATCCCGGGATGGCGCTGGGAAACCCGCTATCATGTAGGTGAGTTGGGCTGGGTTGGTGTCTTTCGTTTGAGCTTCAAAGTCCCAAGTTCTGTGTGGAATGACTGAGCTCACTGCAAGGACGCAGACCCACCGTCCTCCCAGAATTGATGGCCGTCCCTGTGGCCAGCTCTCCCTAAGACTCCTGGCTCTGCATTTCCCTAGCCCTCCCACAAGGAGAGACTGACTGCTCTCAACAACCAACGCCCTGCCCTCTGCAGCCTCCTGTGGAGGCGAAAATGAGTGGCACACGCACCAGCAGCTTCTTAGAAAGGGAAGAAAGGTCGCTGACCTGGTTCCCTGGACACACGTTCCCAGGCTGGGTCTTGAAGCACACACCCGGGGTGACAAACCCTGCAGCCGGGGGCTTGGGGCGGACGGGAGGGGGGTGAGGATGGGTGCTGCCCTGGTCCGCCCTCGGCCTGCCAATTCTGAGTTGCTCTGCTCCGCTCCTTCAGCAGCTGGCTGGACGGTAATACCGCCGAACTTAGTTAAAGTAGCCCATCCTCTAAGTGAAGGGAACGGCCAGGCTGCCGGCCAGGATGGCAACGTAGGCAAATGCAGGACTCGCCGCCTCCCACAGCCACAGCACAAGCACAGCCAAGCTACAGAACGACCATCCTTCCGGACCGCCCGGAACCTGGCTGAGTGGGAGTCCTACGACAGGGATTGAAAGAAGACGCTGCATGGACACTGTTGGAAGTGGAGCAGGCCGGTCCCACCCCCACGTGTGGTGGATACCCATCGGAGGGATGCCTCAGCTGTAGAGGTCGCCCCTGAGGAGCCAGGGGTCCCAGCCCCATGCCAGGCCCCCCAGCAGGGAAGTCCCAGTGCCAGGAAGGGAAGTCCCCATAATGTCTGGCTGTGAACACCAGCAGGATTGAGGCGAGGAAGGCGAAGGCAGCTGGAGTCCCAGGCAGTTCCTCTTAAAGGGCCCGCACACAGACTCACTCCGACTCCCTCCCTTTGAGCTGCAGCCTGTGAGCTCCTGGGGGAAGAGCCTTATTGTCCCCGGTAAGTCACTAAGCTTCCAGGTCTTAGTTCCTCTCCCTGGAAAATGCAAGTTTCCTGACGGATGGAAAAATTCCTCTTGCTCCTACTTCCTCATAACGCCCGACAAACCCACGAGCGGCCTTACCATCCTGTTCCTCCAGCATTAAATAGGGGCTGTGTGCTGGGGACGAAGTGAGTGTTCCTTCACTGGGCCACAAGGAGTATGCTTCTTTATATTGCAGTGCAACATATTTAGCTTGGCCACAGAAAACAATTCGGTTTTGCTTTTGCCAAATGACACCACATTCCTCTCAGATGGGTTTGAGCTGCCGGTGGGTGACTCATGGGGCAGCTGTTCTGGGAATTCTAGGTGCCGTGTAAGTCCTACTTTAAGTCCATGAGCCAGGAAACGGTGCGTCATTTTGAGTTGGAAACTCACTCTGATGAAGTTTCTTGTAAACAGAACGGACGAAACCTGCCCGATGCCTCAGAGTCCGTTTTAAGATGTGTCTTCACGCAGAGCCTTTGCCCAGCACAGCGGAGTCCTTGGCTCTGTGCCCGAGGGAGGGACACGGGATCTGGCCAGGATGACGGGGCCCTAACAGAGGCCACACTGTGGGGAGAGACTCTCCAAACACCATAGCAAATGCGATCCGGCGCATCTGCCCCCCTCCCCCTCCGCCCATCCCCTTCCCGCCCACCGCCCTCCCCTCTCAGCCATCCATTGACAAAGCAGGAAACTGAGGCTGGAGTGGGCGAGGGGCCCAGGGACCCTAGGATTTCCAACGCTAAGTCCAAATCCCCTCCGGAGTCCAGTCCAGAACTTTCCAGTCTGCAGGGGTTTTACGGGAAAGGGCAGGAGCCTTCCCCGCGGTGGAGTCTTTATTAAACTTTACGGACCAGGGCATCGCTCCGCCACCAGGAAACCCTGCCGACGGTAACGTGCCAGGCCTCACTTCTCCTTAGTAAGACAGCGGGCTGCTTCAGGGTGAAGGAGGGTTCAACCTGTTACAAAAGGCATCCTTTCCACAGCAAGCAGAGCCGGGGGTGGCGCCGGCCCAGTCTCTGCCGCCTGTCCGGGCACGCCCCCTCCCCCCTCCCTGGGGGAGAGACGATGGGGTCAAGGGTCCCCGAGGCCCCTAATTCGGCGAGGGCACGAAGTTGGAGCTGTTCATGCCTTTGGCCGTGAGAAAACGGAGACAGGCCCATGAAAGCTGTTACCGTCGCCGGGAAACCAGTCTCAGAGACACATTTTGGGTGGGCCCCCCCCCCCCCCGGCCCGCACCCCCCGACTTTGACGTTTGGAAGCATCGAAAGTGCCTCCGTATTTGCTGAATCCGATCAAACACCCCAACCTGAGAGGACAGCCCTGGAAGTGGATGTGTTTTCCTATGTTTACGCTCAGCGCCCTTCTCCATCTTCGGTGAGGGCGTGCTGCTCCGAGGAGGACATCCGTTCTTTACTGTCCTCACCGAGCCTGGTTCAGTCCACTGCCCGCGCCCCCCCCTCCCCCCCAGCACCGGCTGGGAAATGCGAGTCCTTTGTACTCATCAAGGGGCTGCCTCACCGGGGCCCTAAAGGCAGGGAGTGCCGTCTGGGGCTCCCATTAGGGCTCCTCAGAAGTCGGCGAGAGGGAATTAGGGGTAATTGTCCTTTAAAATGGAGAGGAGTTCCTGGTAGGAAGGAAACCCCCCAAGGAAGTGGCTTTAAAACAAACAGTTTCAGGGGCAGCGGCAAAAGGTGGGAAGCGGCCTTTGATTCCGGGCTGTGTATTCAGGCAGCAGACGGCGCTGCATGCACATATTCCTGGGATGCTAATGAGCCCGGCGAGCCCCGGGGAGCGGCGCTATTTGACACTGAGGACGGTCAACAGAAAGGTTGGGGTGTGTTTCTAACCCCCATCAAGGTGAGGGGGGCAGTGGGGGGAGGAGGGAGATCGCAGACCGGGGAGTGGGCTCCGGGCTTGACCTCCAGGTGGGGGCCACCTCGAGGTGTCATCCAGGGGCCTCTGCAGAACCACACCCTCGGTCTGCAGGTGGCTGGGGGCTTATTCACACCCCCTCCCCCGTGCCCCCCTCCTCAGGGCCCCGCCTCTGCCACCCCATGGGCACAGCACCGCCCAGAGCCCCTCCAGGTGTACAGCGCCCTCCCCAGCAGCCAGAGGCCTGCGACTCTGCATTTCTAAGGGGTTCCCAGGGGCACCGCCTGCTGGCCGGGGACCACCCCCAGACGCCACTGCCCCCCAGCCTCATTTAGCTGCTGGGACCCAGAGCGGCACCTTCCTCACGCCTCCCGGGTGTGACCGCATCTCCCTTGGGCTGGGACGCCAGTCCTGTGGCATTAAAGCCACGCCCCTCCAGCATGGCCTGGTTCTAACTAGTCACATCTTCAAGGACTTTATTTCCAGAGTCCCGTTTGCTTTTGAGGGGACACCGTTTAAGCCACGGCAGAGCTCCTTCGCACTCCCCGCCGGGCGATTCCCCTCTGTGGGGCACGCCCCCCCCACTCCTTCCCTCCCCCCCACCCCCCCCCCCGCGCGCACTGCGCCCCACAGGACTGCCGGCTGCCCACACGGCGTAGGCAGCCTGGGCAGCTAATGAACGTGAACGTGGCTTGTGTCACACGCTGGGGTCCTCTTTGAACGGAGTGGCTCCCCAGTTTCGCTTCAGGAGACAGGAGTTCCCACAGGTCCCAGCGGGAATGTGCCCCGGGGGACAGAAGCACCGCACACACAGCCGGCGGCACCTCACAGCAGCGGCGGCAGCACCCAGATGCTGAGTGAGAGGATGCTCATGCCCTCGTTGCTCCGCCCTGCGGGGGCTCCTTACCCGACCCAGAGACAGAGCCAAAGCCTAGCTCGGCCCGCCCGGGCACAGCGCCCCTGCCCTGCCCCCCTGCGCCCCCTCCCGCCCCTCCTTCCCCCCCCTCCCCCGCTCAGCTCAGCCTCTCTGCCCTCCAGACCCACCGATGTCTCCCAGTCCCCAGGGCCCGGGCACCTGCTGCTTCTCCCTGGACCCTCAGACCCAGAGACCCACGGGCTGCCTCCCCCTCCTCCCAGCCGCTCCGGGCCAGCCTGCCTGTCCCCGTTAAATCCACGGTGCCCAGCACCCACATCTCCCTCAGCCCCTCAGTGCCTGTTGGCAATCTCGGAGGAACAGGTAGCCTTTCCCTGAAGCACAGTGTGAGCGGCCGGCTCTTCCTGCAGATCCTGAGCCAGGAGTGTCCTTCTGACCCGAGTCTTCCGACAGCTCGGGTCAGGAGCCCGTGTTGACCTTTGTCCAGGGCTCTGTCTGTGGGGATGGCTGTGATCATGTGACCACGACGAGCCCTCGGGTCAAACGGATTGGTTTTCAAACACCAAGCCAGCCCTGCACACCCAGAACCAGCCCTGTTTTGCGGGGTGTTATTTTTTGTGCATTTTGTGCCACATTGCATTTGCTTGCATTTTTGTTAAGGATTTGGGGGTCTATATTCAGGAGGAATATTGCTATGCGGGTGTTTTGGTTTGCGGAGTGGGGATGGATTTTTTTGGCTTGTTTTCCACTGTCTCTGGTTTTGGTCTCCAGGCTGAAAGCAACTCCATGAAATTAATTGGGGTGTTCACTCCTATGTTCTGGGAAAGTTTGTATAAAGTTTATGTTAGTTATTCTTCAAGTAACTGACAGGATTCTCCAGTAAAGTCATACAGACCTGGGAATTGCTTTGGGGCAGTTTTAAACGACTCAATCAATTTCCTTAATAGCTACAGGGTGATTCAAGTGAGCTCTTTCATATCCTTGCGAGGTGTGTGGTAGTTTTGGGAGGAATTGGCCCATTACATCTAAGTTGTTAAATTTATGGTATAGAGTTGTCCCTATTGTTATCATTTTTTTTTTTTTTAAAAAAGTATGTTTTTTATTGATTTCACAGAGGAAGGGAGAGGGAGAGGGCCTTAGAAACATCAGTGATGAGAGAGAATCACTGATCGGCTGCCTCCCACAGGCCGCACACTGGGGATGGAGCCCGCAGCCTAGGCCTGTGCTCTGACCAGGATTCAAACCCTGGCCTCCTGGTTCCTAGGTGGACGTCAGCCCCTGAGCCCGCCGGCCGGGGCGGGGGCCGTAGAGTTATCTTCTGGATGCCTCACATTCCATCGTGAAGTCCCACCTCATGGCTGACAGGAGTGACTGTGGTTTGTCAGTTAACCTTTTCAATCAGCCACCTCTGTCTCTGAAAGCCTCCCCATTATTTTTCCGTTTTCAATTTCATCTAATTTTGCTTTTATCCCTGTCGTTTCCGTCCCTCTGCTTGCTTTGGGCTCATTTTGCTTGTCTCCTTTTAGGTTCTTTTGTTTACTTGTGAACATTATTACAGATGTCCCCCATCTCGCCCGCCTCCTGCCCCCTCCCCCCAGACCCAGCCCTGTCTCCCCCCCCCCCCCCCCCGGCCATCAGCACACCGTTCTCTGTGTCTGTCGTACTCATGGACGTGCTCTGTCAATGTCTCCACCTCCTTTCCTCCGGTCCCCGCGTGACCGTCTGCACCTGCGTTCTATTTCTCACCCACAGGACACAGACGCGGCCTGCTCCTTCCTCTGCCCTGGCCCCCGCGTCTTCCCACCTGTGACATTTTGGAGCTCTGAGTGCCCATGCTGGGCGGCAGGCTGGATCCCCGGCAGGGGGCGTGCAAGGAGGCAGCCCATCCATGTTTGTTCTCTTATCAATGCTTCCCTCCCTCTCCCTTCCTCTCTCTGAAAAATCAACTTAAAAAAACCCACTTTTAAAAAACCCACAAAACAAAGCACTGGGCCCGGGCCGTTCTCCCCTGCACAGGTGCGCACACCTGGGGACCGAGAGGGCGGCAGGCGGGGCTGCAGGCGGGAGGTCCAGGCAGCTGCTGCTGTGTTTCCCCTGCTTGTTAAAGTGAAGAGTGTTTTCAGTCTGAAGGCAACCTAACTGACCTCGCCCGCGTCGGTGAAACAATCTCTCAAATCCGCTGAGACTGCAGCCAGGCCCGGGGCTTTCCTCCCGCGTCAGAAAGGAAATGTGTTGCGGGGCGCCCTGTGCTCCGAAGCCTCAGAATGACCCCCCTTCTCTGCCACTGAGTCCACGGCCGCCCCTGCCTTTCACTGTCTTGTTCTCCTGCACACACATGTGCCCGGGCGTGAGAGCGAGTTGTGTGTGTGCCCGTGTGCGTGTGCGTGTGCGTGCTTGGGGGTGGGAGGTGCGCTGCTGGGTGGCAGGGCCTGTGCTCGCCCGGTATTGATGCTCGGGGGTTCCCTCTTTTTAAGGAACCTGTGGGTCTGCCATCCGCGTCTTAACCACTGACCCAGATAAGGGAGCTGTGCTTCCTTTGCTTCCTTGGAGGCCAGCGGACTGGAGATGGAGAAACGATGGGTGTCAGCAGCTCTACTGGGTGTCACTCCAGCCGCCCAGGCGAGATCAGAGGGACAGGCCCGGGCTGAACCCCTGTGTGGTCTGCTCGCCGGTCCCCAGGCCCCTCGCCGCCTCACCCGCCTCAGCTTTCTCCGCTGTGCCCGGCCGGCAGCTCCGAGGCTGCCAGGTTATTCTCCAAACGACACCAAGGAACTCACTGACCGCCTGGCACCCCAGACCCGGTGTGGTGTCCGCCTCTCACAGACCCTGACCCTTCGCACAGGGGTGAGCAGGCGGCTCAGCGGGGGGCGCAGAGCGTGGACTGGGGAAGAGTAAAGACGCGGATTCCGTCCTGACACCCGTTACCACCGACCCGCCTCCCTCAGCCCCCGAGCTCCAGGTGGGCTGTTTGCTTCCTCGGGGCAGCTGCGGGTGCACTCCCTGTCCTCGGTGTTAACCCCCCTCCCACCCCTCGGCTGCAGACCCTGCCCCTGCACAAAGAACACAGGAAGCCCCGGTAGAAGTTACCGCAAATCCACGCCACCGCATCCGAGGACCTGCCTGTACGCCGGCTGTCCTGCGAGCTCGCGTGGCCGTGGCCGCGAGGGGAGACTGAGGTCTCCAGGGCGCACACCTGCTCCCCGGCGCCCGCGGCCTCGCCCGTTCCCCCTCCCGCCTCCAGAGGGCGCCCTGGAACCGGGAGCCTGCAGCTCAGCAGCTGGGTGTGGACCTGGCTCGTGGGCAGAGAAAGGAGGTGAGACCCGGGACAGCATGGGTTTGTGTGTCCCGGGCAGGCTTCCAGCTGTCACGTGCTGCGTGGGGCCGTGGATGACAGGCTGCGTGAAGGGCTCGCACGCACGCACGCACGCACCTGAAAGTGGCTTCGGCTCAGAGCCGTGTCCGAATGCGCCGCAAAGGCACGGTGCTGGCTGCTGCCCGACCATGGCCCGTCGTCGGGGATGAGCTGAGGACACCACATAGAGGACGTTAAAGACCGCACGGTGCGTGTGACGTGCACTCAGGCCGCTCCCGCACCTGCTCCCCAAGGCCTGGCCTCAGACCACAAACACATGTCGCGTGCGGCTTCCTGAGCTTCTCCAGTGACCTTTCAAGACTCGTGACCTCCTGCGCCACAGGTCTCTTCCCGAGCACATCAGGTTCAGGGTCAGGGTGGTCTCCCTGGAAGGTGTGTTTGACATTTAACAGAATGCGGCCCCTGCGACCAGCCGGGAGCCAGGCCGTGGGGTGCAGCTTGTGGGTGCAGCTTGCTCTGCAAACTCACCTCCGAGGAGGAGCAGCAGATGGGGAGGGGTGTGTCCCTGAGCCCGTGGTCCCTCCTTCCCCGCACCCCCTGCCAGCAGCTAAGGGGCCTCTCTCCCAGGCTCATGGGCCCAGGACTGGCCAGGAGCGGATGAGGGGCTCACAGGGAGGTGAGAGGGGAGTAGGGGGAGGAGCAGAGTGTCAATGGGATGAGAGGGAACTGCCTCCCAGCCAGCGCCACCTCCTGCTGCCCCAGCCCCAGCCAGGGGGAAACCAGCTGGCCTGAGAGTGGGGTGTCACGTTCTTGTGATTCTGTCCCTGCTTCTGCGGCCTCCCCCGCGGCCCTGAGACGCCGGGGGGGGTGGGGGGGGAGAGGGTTGGGGGGGCTGCCTTTCACCTGAGATAATTCACATGCCCCGGGGCACGGTTTGACACCAGGGCCGGGTTTTGAGTACACCGCAGGCCGTGCAGCCGCCACCACCACCAACTTCAGACCATGCTCATCACCCCAAACGGTGCGACGCATGCTCTCTTCCGGGCCCTTTACGTGAAAATCGAGGGCATAGCAATCTGCTCTCTGCTGCCAGGTTATTCTCCAAACGACACCAAGCCGTGCACTGCTTGTTTCCGCAGTGTTTTCACTACAGGGATGGACGGGCCTGCGCCACGGGCTGGGTCCTTCCAGGGCCATGCGGGGGCCGACGGCTGAACGGGCAGGTGCTCTGGAGCATCTGGGAGCCCACCCCCTTGTCCTGCGGGTCCCCTCCTGTCCCTCTGCTGCCTCAGTTTCCCCTCCCTCACCCCCAGCCCGGCCGTGACTCTCCCACGCCACCCAGCTTCACTGCGCGTCTCCGGCCGGTTGTCACATGAGCCTGACATCCTGGTGACCGACGCTGTGTCTGTGGCCGGCTTCCCCTTCTTCCTCACTTCCCATCCCGCCGGCCGCTGCCTGGTGGGAGCTGGACTCACTGCGAGTGGCCTGGCTCTTTCAGATTCCCGTCTCCCAGAAGCCGCCGGGTCTGGCTGCGGGAGCCGGACTGGAAATCCGCTGGCGCGGGGCTCCCGCAGCTCGCACCGGAGAAGGCTCGTGCTCAACGTGACGCTCAGACTCATGCCTTTAGCCCGAGGACAGCTCCGCGGCCAGTAACTGTGGGCCCAGGGGTCATTTCCCGTGCCTTGTTCAGTCCGTCGCACCTCCCACCCTGTTAGGTGCTTCAGGGCCAGGTCCTGGCACCAGGGGGAGAAGTGTGACTTGGAATGAGGGGGATACTGAGTCCCGGTTCCTGTAGGGGCGCCCGGGTCCCCTTTTACACGGAATCTGTTTACTCCACCCGGGAAGTCAGCAGTTACCCCATCGGAGGCAAGGACCACCCTTCCGTAAGTCCCCCAAGTCTGAGTCAAATATAAAGTGTGAGTGAGTTTATGGGAGCAATAAGGGCCGAATGAGCTTCAAATCTATCTGTCTATATATATACACACACACATATATACATATATACATATGTAGTATGTTTTTATTGATGTCGGAGAGGCAGGGAGAGGGAGAGAAACATCAACGATGAGATAGAATCATGGACCTGCTGCCTCCTGCACGCCCCCTGCTGGTGATGCAGCACACAACCCGGGCCTGTGCCCTGACCTCCTGGTTCATAGGTCCGTGCTCAACCACTGAGCCACCCGGGCCAGGCTAGGTCTTAATTAGGGGGTAAAGGTCACTGATGTCTCGAACACACAGGAGCCATGTGTTCACCGGTCCCCGTGAGACCTCAGGGTTTCAGCACCACCGCCTCCTGGACAGCGCTCTGCCTCTGCACAGGCTGTGGGGTCCGCGTTCGCTTCCGGTCAGGTCCCGGTCCTTGGGTTCCGTGGGGGCAGAACTTTGGTTCTGGGGGTCATCTGCACCCCCTTCTCCTCTGCACGTGCGTCGGCAGCTCACGTTTGTGCTGCCCTTAAAACGTGAGCGCTTTGGGTCCCAGCCTCCATTCCAGGCGAACAGCCCGTTGTCTGTGGGGTGCCATGATTTCCAGGCGTGGCTAGGCTCTTAGCACAGACGGGCATCCTTAGGAAAAGTGCTGTGACGTTCTTTTTTAACTAAAAAAAAATCTTTATTGTTGAAAATATTGCGGAGGTCCTCCTTTCCCCCACTGACCTCTTCCAGCCACTGGCCCTCACCACCCACTGTCTGTGTCCACAGGTCCCGTGACGCTCATCATGCAGACGGCACCCTCCCCCTCGATGAGGCCACGGGGGGCCGTGGGCGCCGCAGCTGCTGGAGCTGGGACAGCTGTGCTTTAGGACAGACAGGCAACTGTTCGCGTGATCTACCCTGAGATTTGGGGTTTGCCCCTCCGTCACCCCGGGTGCTTCTCCGCAGACCCGCTGAGGATTCAGAAGGGGGACTCTCTGTGCTTGAGTCATGAAGAGGCCTTTGTCTGAGGCCCCGACTGTGCAGAGCGGGCACCGCTCCAGGGCTCGGGCGCCTGGCTCTGCCAGTCCGCGCCCACTGCAGCTCCCAGGCCTGTCCCAGCCAGCACCAAGGCCACGTGCGGGGCTCAGCCCCACCCTGCCCTGCCCCGCCCCGCCCGTTATTCCCTTTGACCTTCAGCTTCTGATGGCTGTGCCTGCCCCTTTGAAACTGCTTTTGACGAAAGAAGAATGTTCTAGTGAGAGGCTGAAGTCCTTGCCTGGGGTCGGCGAGCCTCCAGAGCGGCAGCCCGCACCGTGGCTGCGCGGCGCCCATTTTTGGGAGTGTATTTGGAAACAGCTCTCATGGGGCTCTGGGACCCAAAGCCTCATCGTCGTCCTATCTGGTCATCGTTGAATGGTGGCACCCCGGTCACTGCAATCCCGGACACTGGGGTGGGCGCACCGTGGAGACCCACACTGGGGTGGGCGCACCGTGGAGACCCACACTGGGGTGGGCGCACCGTGGAGACCCACACTGGGGTGGGCGCACCGTGGAGACCCACACTGGGGTGGGCGCACCGTGGAGACCCACACTGGGGTGGGCGCACCGTGGAGACCCACACTGGGGTGGGCGCACCGTGGAGACCCACCCAGGACAGATCCTTCGTGCCTCGGGACCTCGTGTCTTCCTCAAACGGAAATGCAGGCCCGGACTTGTCTTTTATTTCAACACCGAGAACCGCGACACGGGGACTTGGGGCGCCTCCTGGGAGCGGCAGCCACAATGTGAACTGGCCTCAGGCACCTGCGGAGCAACTGGGGCGCCCGGACCCGCTTCAAGTGGAGAACAAGGCACACGCACTCGATGCAGCGAGGACAGAGCGATCCGTGCCAGGCTGCGGCCGGACACGAGGGCGGCGGGGGCGGGGGGCGGGAAGAGGGGGACAGGGAACCCGGAGAGAGAGGGGTGAGGGAAGGAAAACAAAGCAAGACACAGGGACCCAGAGACAGACCTGCAGGTGGAGAGGCCCACGTGTCCAACAGCAACGGGACGGGAGACGCACGAAGGCAGAGACGGGGAGGCCTCCCGACGCCACGACGTTAGCAAAGTCCCTGACACCGATGACTGCGACGAGGGGCACAAGCCTGGGTCCCTTGGTCATCAGTCCTTGCACCACATGCAGAGGAGACCAAGGTACACCGCTGCCGAGACCTCAGTCTCTCTCCGCCCGCTGGTGACCGGAGACGGGCAGAGGCCAGCCCCTCCCCGGGTGCAGAGTTCTTGCGGGACAGGGGTCTCGGTGGCTCCCTCGCAGGACCGCGATCTCTGCCTCTGGTGCTCACGTGTCCAGTTCAGTTAGAAGCAGCATGGCTCTCGGCGCGCAGAGGGGTCAGAGAAGACGGCTGTTCCCCTGGGGGCTGAGCCAGCTCCCCTGAATGAAATGCGCCATGTCTACCTCGGTTTGTGCTGAGGGGTGTGGGGAGAGAGATCAGCACAAAGATCTCCACGTGAAAAATAGAACATTGGTTTTAAAACATGCGCGGCTGCGATGTAAGATGTAATTAGGAATTGGGCCCCACCGGCGTCCCAGGACCAGGAAGGAGGTCAGGGTTCAATTCCCGACCAGGGCACATCGATCCCCAGTGGGGGGCGTGCAGGAGGCAGCCCACGAATGCTTCTCATCATTGATGTTTCCATCTCTCTCCCTCTCCCTCCCTCCCTTCCTCTGAAGACATATTTTCTTTAAAAACAATCTATTTTAAAAAGTGACTCAACATATTAAAGTCTAACAACATAAACATTAAGCTAGTAAACATTACAAAGTAAGTCCAAAACTGAGGTCATGTTATTTCCCCGTGCCCGGTCTAATCTGATTAGAACCACTTTTTCCTTCTCAACCTTAAGCGAGTTAAATGTGCTCAGACGCAAGGAGAGAACGCCCAGGAATCGGCCCGGAGTCGGCAGGGAGGGCGAAGCCCCTAAAAGGCGGAGGAGTTTACCCTTCACCCGAGTAACAAACAGGAATATTTCCAAAAATCACCATGTGCAACCGAACAAGCGCCTGTTACTGGCTTTCACCGGCTCCCCACCCCACCCCGCCTCTCCCCACTTTGCCCATCAATCAGCTGCTCCTCCGCCCGATCTGCGTCCAGCTAAGCTTTCTCCGTGTGCCCTCTCCGACTGGCGACTTCCTTTCTGCGGCGTAAAGATCCTGTGTGAGCAGCGCAGCTCGTCATATGAAACCGTGCATGTTAGCGAGGCTGCCCCTGGCTCCTGCCCACACCTCACCCCAACTGCTGAGAACAGTCCCCCAGGGGAGACGTGTGCCAGCATGTGTGTGTAAGAGAGCACACGTGTGAGAGCATGTATATGTGAGAACATGCGTGTGCTCGTGAGAGCATGTGTATGTAAGAGCATGTGTGTGTGTTGGGGGGAGGGCTTGCACCGGCTCACAGCGGAGCGCCACCCAGAGCACCCAGCCAGGCTGAGCTGTGCCCACAGATCCTGCACTGCCCGCCCCTCGGGCCTGGGCACTTGGGTTACCTGCACCTCCAGGCTGCCCAACCCCCACGAGGAGAAACGCACTCGTCCATGCAGCCCCATGTCCAGTTCCACAACAGGGGTCACCCTCCCTGTCCCCCGCCCCTCCCCTCCGATGCCCAGGAAAGGTCCTGGGGCTGCCGGGCCAGGGGGTGGAGGCCGCCTGGGCAGGAGGTGGGCCCGGGGGTCCAGCGAGGCTGTCCTGTCCCGGGGGGGCCCACCTGGCTCACAGGAGCCCAGGACCCGCGTGGCGGACCGCAGAAGAGGCGGTGTGTCCCACGAGGTCGCCCAGGTGGAGCAGCAAGCACTGTGGGCAGTGGGTGACCGCCAGGCAGCGCGTCCGGGGAGGCCCACCTGGCGCACGGTGCGGGGAAGCAGGGGTGGCGTGGGAGGGTCCGGCAGCTCACAGCGCGCTCAGGTGCGGCAGCGCGTCCAGCGGCCCCGTGCGGTCTCGCGCGGCCGCCGCCGACTCCACGCCCCGCAGCCACTCGGTGCACCTGCGCACCAGCCCCTCGTCCGGGGCCCCGGCCGCCGCCTCCTCCTCCTCGTACTCCACGTCGTCGTAGCGGTGCCGGTCGTTGAGCAGCGACACCTGGAGCACGCGGCGCAGGTCCGGCCGCGGGTGGGGCGCCTGCGGGCCGCGGGGCAGCGGCGGGGCGGCAGGCCGGCGCGCGCCCAGGCCCCCGGGGTCGCCTCCCCTGCGCAGACCCGCGGCCTGGGCCCGGGCGTCGGCCGAGGGCGAGAGGGGCGGCCCGCGGGGCGGCGGGAGCAGCTGCCCCTCCAGGTGGCGCCTCCGGACCAGCAGGGCGGCCTCGGGGGTGAGGCGCAGGGAGAAGCGCGCGGCGGCGGCGGCGGGCCCCACGGGGCTGCGGCCGGGGCCAGACGGGGCCGGAGCGTGCGCGGGGGCCGGGCCCGGGGCGCGGCGGGCCGGGGGCCTCCTGAGCGTGGCCGAGGGCCAGGAGCGGGACGGCGGCGCCGGGGGCCGCTGCTTCTCCCCGGCGGCGGGCGGCGCGGGTGCGGGCGCGGGCGGGGCGCGGGCGGGCGCAGCTGCCTTCCGGAGGGCTCCGGGCCGGCGGGGCGGCGGGCGCGCGGCGGGGACCCCCGGGGCCGGGGCGCGAGGCGGCGGGAAGGGCATGGAGCCCCCGAGCCTGCGGAGCATCAGCGCCCGGAGAGGACACGGCGGCCCTAAGTCCCGGGCGCGAGCCGGCGCCCTCCCCGTCGGTGGGCGGGCCGCCTCCCCCTCCCCCTCCCCTCCCCTCCCTCTCCCCCTCCCCC
Organism: Corynorhinus townsendii; assembly: GCA_026230045.1. Taxonomy (NCBI): domain Eukaryota; kingdom Metazoa; phylum Chordata; class Mammalia; order Chiroptera; family Vespertilionidae; genus Corynorhinus; species Corynorhinus townsendii. Next base: position 1,224,493 of record JAPDVU010000004.1, on the reverse strand, counting down.
TCCCCGCCTCCGTCGGGCCCCGCCAGTCCGGGCACTCACCCGGGGCTGGAAGCCGAGCCCCTTCCTCCCCTCCGTCCGGGCCGGCTCCTCGGCCCCCGGCGCCCGCTCGGAGCCTGGCGCCCTCAGGAGCGCGGCCGGGACACCGCTCGCCCCGCGGGTGTCCACCGGCGGCTGCAGCCAGGCGACCGGGAGACGCGCCGGGAAGGGGGCGGGCGCGGGCGGGACAGGGCGTGAGCTCAGTCCTGGGCGGGCCCTGCGCCTCGGGGAGCACCTCCAGGAGCTCCAGCAGCCGCGGACGCGCTGGAAGGTCGGCCGCGGGGACGCCAGTGGGGAACAGGCACCGTGTGAATCGCTCCGTTCGCTCTGGACGCTGTCATTTCAAAATGAAGACCCAGCGCCCTAGGGTGGGCACAGCGGTCGTCGTTAGCTGATGATGATCAGGGCGCAGCAAGGAGACCTGAGCTTCGTTCCCTGAGCGGTTCCTGTGTGAAGGCGATGTGACCGCCACAGCAGGCTCCAAAGAAAGCAGCCCCCCGCCAGCTTAGGTCCTGGTTTGGGGGGGCGGGGGGCACCCCTAGTCTTCAGAGGCTGGTTGAGGGAGCAATGACAAGGCCAAGCATCAGAAAGTCCGTGGGGGGGGGGGAGGCAGCCCACTGAGGATCTTCATTTGTGTTCCTCCCCTCCCCCACTTCCTCTCTGACGTCCATAAAAATACATCTTTTAAAAGTCATGGCAGGTAGGCCGGGACCCCGGGGAGGGTTCCTTACTAACAACACTCAGTGGTCACATCTCCCAGCACCGGTCTGGCCAGAGCCCGGGTGAGCTAACGGCGGTCAGATGTGCCCGAGCCAGCAGTCCTAGGGGCAGCCCCCCCCCCCCTCGCCGTCCCACTGCACCCAGACTCCCGTGTTCCAGCAGAGGTGGCTACGGGCCAGGACACCGGCAAGAGCCTCGCACCTCAGCGAGAGGGGCTGGCAGAGAGGAAGGTTTGCGCCCTGATCTGCACCAGCACCCCCCAAACCATCCCACACTCTCACACCTCCTCCCATGCAAATGCAGCTTCAAGACATGGCTCCAGCTGTCACTCAGGCATTCTCCCCGTCCCACCCTCTCCCTGTCCCCCGGGGTGAGGTGGGGGAGGGGGGTGCCTCGGAAGGCTCAGCCGCTGCTCAGGTGAGTTCGGAGCAGCTCAGCCGGAGGCCCCCCAGGCTCTGAAAGCGCTGCATTGGCTCCATGTGCTGCCACTTCGGCGTGGGGGTGGAAGCAGTGGGGGGCTTTGTCAGGAGTGGAGGCCTGGAGGTGAGACGGGAAGGGGGCAAGCACCACTGCCTGTGGGCACAGCCTGAGGGAACCCCAGCCGGAGGCTTGCATGGACCCGAGGTCAAGGCTATGCGGGTCAGCGTCCACAGCTCCTGGCAGGCGGGCGCCAGGGCTCCCGGCCGGTGCGGACCTGCGGGGGGGGGGGGGGGCTCTCCAGGGTCTCCTTTGGTGCTAATCCCAAGCCGCTACCTGCTTCCCCACCAAGGCTCTGGCTCTGGCCCTCCCTCCCCCCGCTCCAGCAGGCTCCTGGGTTGCCCGTGGCTGGTCCCTCACCTGCCCGGCCTGCTGTCCACTCTCCCCACCGCACACCTGGACCCTCCTGGACCCCCTGCCTGCGGGGCTCAGGGAACCCCTGGAGCGGGCCGCTCGGCAGCGGGTCGGACTGAGCCGTCTCCAGAGAACTGGCACGGAGCCCCGAGTTTCACTCATCTGAATGAAGGCTCTGCCCACTAAAAGGCTGTAAACTTGATCCAAAAATGGGCTTATTTCAAAATTGTAAATATTGATATATTATTTTATTACATATGATAAGCCATTTTTAAAGTAAAAACTTTCACATTTAAAGTATGTTTAAATCTTGACATTTTAGAAAAGCCGAAGAGGATCACGCAGCGGAGACTCATCCCTGAATGTGCCCAACTCAAATGCAGTTTAGAAAGAACTAAGGGAACGGCTACCAAGCATTCACCCTCGGCGATGATCAGCCTCCGTGTGGGGAAGCACACGAGTGACTGAGCGTCACAGTTTCCTTGGCTGCGGGTTCCGTGTGCTGAACGGCTCCGCGGGGGTGGTCACCGGCTCAGGAACGCACTCCACCAAACCAACAGCCACTTCCAAAGGCTGTGCGGCTCCGGGTCTGGTTCTCAGCTCAGGAGGGAAGAGCAGCACTTCATGACGGCGTCCCTGGGGGGGTGTGTGTGTGGGGGGACCAGGTCAGAATCTGCCTCAGCGCAGGCCGCCCCCGCTTCCTTCGCTGCTCTTACTAGGCACAACTTGGCTGCTTTTTCATGTACAACCAGCTTCCGTTTACAAAGAAGCAAAGCCGCCTCCACAGCGCTGCCCCGAGCCCGTCAGGCAGGGTCCGCAGTCTGCTTCCCTCCACGCAGCAGCATACGTCCCTGGACGGGCACAGGGGCAGCGACCTCTGACCCCAGAACAGACGTTTCTAGGGCTTAGAACTGCACTCACGTGTCAGACCTCACTTTCTCACTACCTTCTCTTTAAAAAAATAGAAGAATTTGCCCTGGCTGGTTTGGCTCAGTGGATAGAGCGTCGGCCTGCGGACTCGAGAGTCCCGGGTTCGATTCCGGTCAAGGGCATGTACCTCGGTTGCGGGCACATCCCCAGTGGGTGGTGTGCAGGAGGCAGCTGATGGATGTTTCTTTCTCATTGATGTTTCTAGCTCTCTCTCTCTCCCCCTTCTTCTCTGTAAAAAAAATCAATGAAATATATATTTTTTAAAAAATAGAATTTGTTTTGCTGGCCTATCTAGTGAATATCTGCCGTCATGGAAGGATCCAGAATCTCTAGTCCAAGTTGATGGCAGCAAAGGTCCAGGCGAACGACCAAGCAGGAGTCCGTTCCCAGCCTACCCGCTAACACGTTCACAATGGCGTCCCCTATACAAACTTTTTATCCGTCCCATTTAGAATATCGTTTCCTTTTGGGAAGAAAGTCAGCCTTTTAAGTCACAATTTACTGTAAAAACTACTGAAACTGAGGTATTTCTGCAAAGCTAACCGGAGGACCGGACACGGAGGGATTCGAACGAGCTCACCTTGCATACGGGATGTACGACAGGCTGTACCTGCGAGAGAGAGTGCAGCTGTTGAAACGGTCTCGCAGCGCCCTCTTCCTGCATCCTGCCCCGTGCAGGACAGCGGCCACGGCACAATCCGCCCCCCGCCTGACCCGCACCAGCAGCGCAGCACCACCGGACCTCGGGAAAACGCATGTGGCTGGGCCCCCACCCTCCCAAGCCCCCCAAACTCTCTAGGCAACTCAGGCCTGCTCCAGTCTGAGCTGTTGTAATAAGAAGTTACCCTTTTAAAGTTATATATATATACACACATACATATACATATATATATATATAGAGAGAGAGAGAGAGAGAGGTAATCTGCAAATTAGGCTGGGACACTGTAATGGTCACCACCAGCTCAGGAGGAGGGGCAGGCGCGGGCTCAGAGCCTGCGAGGACAACAGCCAGGGCGGCCCACACCTGGCGCCGGAGCCGGAGAGAACACCAGGCCGGGGCCGGAGCGGAGACACAAACCCGCAGGGGGGCCCGGCCCCCAGCAGCCGCGCGGCCGCCACGTGCCAGCAGTCCTGCCTCTGCTCGGAAGCTGCAGAGGAAACACCTTTCTGACCGCTCACTGGCTAAGCTCCCGGTATGCCACTCTCAGTGTGCTTGGTAACTTGGGTAATAAGAATCCAAGAAGGTGATCTAGGTTTTTCCACTCACTCCTGGAGGAAAAAACGAAGGTCCGCTGCTGGAGGGCTGAGAAATGTCATATCCTGCCCTAGCTGGTTTGGCTCAGTGGATAGAGCCTCGGCCTGCCGACCGCAGAGTCCGGGTTCGATTCTGGTCAAGGGCATGTACCTAGGTTGCAGTCTCTTCCCTGGCCGGGGACCAGGTCAGGGTTCATGTAGGAGGCAACCAATCCAAGTGTCCCTCTCACACTGATGTTTCTCTCTGTCTCTCCCTCTCTCTTCCCCGCTCTCTAAAAATCAATGGAAACATATCCTCAGGTGAGGATAAAAAAAAATGTCATATCCTATGAAAGAGACATCTTGAAAATGCCTGAAGTTGTAATTTTTTCGTGGTGCAGGGACTGGAGTCCCTGTTGATGAAAACACCTTGGTGGCTGCAGCAGCCGGCAGTGGCAGCAGCAGTGGGGTGACGGGGCTGGCGCCTCCCCCTGATCAGCCGGGCGCCTCCCGCAGAGGGAGGCCAGACTGCGGCCTAGGTCCGCTGGCCCTCAGTAGGACATCCCCTGAGGGATCCTGGACTGTGAGAGGGGGTGGGCGGGGCTGCGAGTGTGGCAACCACCTTGGTGGGCGGGGCTGCGCGATTTCACGCCCTGGGCTTCTAGAATTTTGAATAGAAACTATCAAATGATTGAGAATAAAGTACATTCTCCCTTAGAAATAAGTCAATCGTTAAATACAGCTGATGAAATAAAGAGCAACATAACAGAGAAAATGACCGGCGAATTCAATGTAAAATTCTATCTCACTTGAGAGCGAAACCTCTTCGCAGGCCCCTCTGCAATGCAGGGCAATGCGTTTAGCATTCGTTGACGGTACACTCATGGGTGGAAAGGAAGAAACGGGCCAAAGAAAGATGACCCGAGGCGGGGTAACAGCAAACAGGGAGGGGCTTACCGACCCCTGGAAGGAAAAACGAAACTCCGCCATAAAGGCAGCGCGGGAACCCTCCTGGCCAGGCGCGGGGTGTGGGAGGAGAGCACTTCCTGGCCCTCATCCCAGGGCCTTTGGCCGCAGCTGGGCTGGATGCGGCCCAGGCCATGAAGGTCAGGGCCACGTAGGATGGGAGGAGGGGCGTGCCTGCCACACAGAGGCGCAGGACCACAGCTGCTCCCACTGCGGGTCCTCAGGGAGCCGGCATCAGCGGGAACCAGCAGCACAGCGCCGGGAGGCAGACCACACCCTTGGGCTCAGCTTAGAAAGGACTAAGGGAACGGCTAAGGACTAAGGGACGTGACACGGCCTCGCTTCATGGATTCCTGCGGCGCCACCTACACGTCTTATCACTTCTCCTTCACGTCTCACGAGACAAGTACAGGCACCCTGGTGTGATTATCCAAGACCTCTCCCCCACCATGACACGCACACACACGCACACACACGCATACACACACACGCCTCCCTTCCCCCCTGCAGTCACCACTGAGCCCGGGAAGTCCCGGGGACCCCCTGCAGACTCACTCAGTGGACCGCTCCGGAGGCCTGGCCCCACCGAGGCCCACGCTCCCACCCCAGCTGAGAGCCCACAGCCTCCAGGCCAGCCCACAGCAGGTGCCCTCACGGCGCAGGGACCGCGGACTTCCTAGCGGGCGAGACTTACCAGGTCATGGACAGGAACTGCAGGATGCAGAAGAGCAGGGCCAGCCCCTTCTTATGCCACTGGCGCAGGGAAACAGAAAGAGCGAGTGAAGAGCTTTTCAAATACTCTTACCCCACCTGTAACTCTCCCTTCGAAAGCGTGAGCTGAGAGCTCCATTTCGCCAGGTTTAGCAGGACAAGGTGACGCTGCAGCAGATGTGACACTTAACTTCCTGCATCCACCGATTTCAGTCCTCTACACGCCTGGCACTGAGCCGGCCGCACGGCGGGCACGGGCTGCACACGCTGCCTCTACACGGCTAGGGCCTGGAGTCCCGTGACCGTTTCCCCCTCGGTACTAGTAGAGCTGAACCCTCCGTAGAACTTAGAGATCTTACTCAGTCTCCCTTGCCCCCTTTCTTGAATGATTTTTTGAAGGAAAACTGCCTTTTATTGTGACCTTCTGGAATAATGCATAATAAAGTTTCCATGCGTTTTTACAGGATCCGCTTTCAGAATTCCTTGTCCATTTTTAATTGTCGTTTACTTACTTTTTACTTAATCTACTGCTTATAAACAAACAGGCTGCAGCCCATTCCAAAACCAGAAGGCAGGTGCCTCTGGACGTGCAGCAGTGTTAAGACGTTTCACCGGAAGTGGTGTCAGGACTCTCCCGGGGCGTCAGGCAGCAGCCCGACCGCAGTGAGGACCAGTCAGCCCTGCCCGTTTCAGCTGCAGAAGCCACAGCAGCTCTGTCACCACCCACAGCGCCAGGGACACCCATCTTCGGGGGGTCTAAGGGGCAGACCGTGAGCTCCTCGGAGGGAACGTTAGTGGGAAGCAGCGTGGCCCTCGTACTTACCCACAGAGCAGCACACAGGGTAAGCACGAAGCACACCTGGGGAGGAGAGAGCGCGGTGAGTGCGCGTCCTCGCAGAAGCTGGACGAGAAGCACACGTGGTCGCCTCTGTTGGCATGGATGCCACCAGAGCACAGTGCAGCCAGGCGCCCTCTCTGCGGTCCGCGGTGCAACTGACCCCAAAGGCGATGACCACAATGTTCCCTGCACCCGGAAGCATCCGGAACAGCCTCCGCCGAGTGCGCCCACGGAGTGTCTGCAGAGTGACTCAGTGACAAAGCCGCTTGTGCTGACGCTCAGGACCAGCAGCGCCAGCGGTGTCAGCACAGCTGTGCCACAGGGGGGCCCAGGAGGCCTTCCCACAGAGGGGCTCATCACGCCCATCCCTGTGCCAGGAGGCAGGGGCCCAAGGAGGGGCAGTGACAGCTCAGTGACAGGCAGGAGATCTGGAGGCGGAGCCAGGCGAGAGCCCAGCTCTGACACCCCCTCGCTGGGTGGCCTGTCAGTCACCTGGTCTGGACCTCGGTCAGTTCTCTCTGAAAGGACAGCAGCTGCCCACCTGCTCCTTTGTAGTGGACAGATCAGAGCTTGTCCGTCATGTGCTGGGGGCGGCACTTAGAAGGTGCTAAGTGTCAGCATGTCTTCACCTTCGTTAGGCACAACCCTGTCAGCAGCAAATGAGGTCGTGCAAAGCGTCCGACGAGGAATGCTGACAAGTCACCACCAGAGTTAGATCCGAGGAGTCACGAACAGTCCCTGGGGAAGGGCTGGGTCTCTAACTGTCTCAACAGCTATTGGCCCTGCTTGCCATGCAGGTAGGGACCCTGCCCCTCGGGTCTCGGGTGCCCTGGACAGAATCAAACGGGTGACACCTGAGTGAAACGTGGGCCTGCCGGAGTCTAACAAGGCAGGTAACGCTCCGTCTCCCAGGCAGAGGTCAAGGTCACACACCTGCTGCTACAGGAGCTGGCACAGGAAATTCCAAAGGACTCAGCTGACCTCTCTGGAGGTCAATGGAATACAATGGATACAATGTAACGAGTACGATGAGGCCGAGTAAGGACACAAATAAAACATTGGGCTAAAAAGCTTTTCTCTAGTCAGGAGGAGGGGGGAGACACACTTTACCCTGAAAACATTTGCTAACTTACAAATCTACAAAGAAGGTGTTTGAAGAGCTAGTTAAGAGTGAAACGGACAAAGTAGCTGTGCTAACATTTCAGTTCAGCAGCTTTAAGGGGGAGAGCTCTGCGGGAGACGCAGGACAGCACGTGGGACAGAGGCTCGGCAGGGAGGGGCGCGGGTTCCCTCTGCCCATCGCACCCAAAGCGACAGTCCGTGAACACCGCCACCCGCGTGACGATGAAAAGTAAATGTTTCCAACACAAACACCCAAAGACAGAGCCCTCAACTCAGTGGGACCGACGGCCAGGGACAGAGCCCGCAGCGAGCGCCGCCTGCTGCTGGGAGTGTGCCAGCCAGCCGACGGCGGGACGGCGCCCGGGGACAGGCCCCCCCGAGGCTCCAAGGCTGCCAGCCCCCCACCGAGCGCCCACAGCGGCCCACCAACAACGCTCGTGGCTGGACCCCGACACCAGCAGCTCTGGCTCCCTCCCTGGAGCTGCCCTGCTGGCCGACGCTGTGCTGACACCGTATCACCCACCCGGCCTCAGTCAGTCACACGCAACGAGAAACGGGACGCAAGGCCGACAGGAAGACGCCATCGGTGGGGAGTAATAGCGCAGCAAGCCCTTCCACAGACGCCGCCGTCGTCGCAGCTACTCACAAGCATGATGACTGTGGCGAGCAGCCTCGTGGTCTCGAACATCTTCTTCAGCTGCTTGAAGGGCCCCATCAGGAAGCACGTGCTGTGGAGAGACGGGCGCTGCGTTCACTCGGGACATCTCCCAGGCCGGCGCAGCTCTCCTCAACACCGGGGAGCCGCGTCCCCTGTGCGACCTAAGTGCCCCTTTGGAGCTAGCTCCAAGTGAACCAGGAGCCCAAGCGGCCGAGCTGACGCCATCGCCATCACGTCCTGTCCAGCGGTCCCATCGGGCCAACGAGGAGCCAGCCACGCTGAGCCGTGCCACGCCAGCTTCGTGCAGACCAGGCAAGAGGCAGGCGCGAGCCCGGGAAAGCTGGCAGAGCGCGGCCTTGGCGCACCCACCTTCACTGGACAACACCTCTGATCCAGAAAGTTCCTGAGAAAGACGGTCCCCTCGGAAAGCGAAGGGCACAAACGCGGGCTCATCAGTCTGACTCCAGCAGACACCAATACACCCAAACACGCGCCCGAGATGCTCCCAGAGGAGTCCCAAGGCCAGCCCCGCGCCTCTGCGCCCCTGCGCCCCTGCCCCGACCTCCTGCACGGCCCGGCTCCCTCACGGGGCCGCAGGCTTCATGAGAACAGGCACTGGGCTCCGGAGCCCTGTCTGGGGTAGGCTGCCCATCACTCACTAGGCACATCCCCAGCTGAACATGGGGCCTCATATAACAGTGCCACCTCGTACACGGGGCAGAAGAGGCCCTGGCACACAGTGGGGCCTCATATGAGTGCCGCCTCATAAACGGGCAGAAGAGTCCTTGGCACACAGTGGGGCCTCATATAACAGTGCCACCTCGTACACGGGGCAGAAGAGGCCCTGGCACACAGCGGGGCCTCATATAAGTGCCGCCTCATAAACGGGCAGAAGAGTCCTTGGCACACAGTGGGGCCTCATATAACAGTGCCACCTCATATACGGGCAGAAGAGGCCCTGGCACACAGTGGGGCCCCAGGGCTGGCTCCTCCTACCAGGAACACTCTCATGGCAGCTGGCACACGACACGCAGCAGGAGTCAGTACATACTCATCACACGAACACGGGCTTGTGGCTGAGTTCACGGGATGTCGGAGCCATAGAAGTACGTGCTACCAGGAAGGTGTTTACTAGGAAGAACACTTCTGATGAAGCAAATAAAGCATCTGAGAAGCCGAGCGTCTGCACGTACCTGGCCAGGGCGGCAATGTTCCCGAAGGTGTAGAACACTGCGAAAAGCTTGATGCCCCCGGGGAGCCACAGCAGGCCAGTGCCCTGCGTGAAGACGGGAGAGGTACTTCAGTTTCCCACGGTGATGCTTCATGTGAGATGTGCTGCCGGAGCAGTGATGTAAACACGGGACGGATGAGTTTTAACATAAGTGCGCTCGACACAGTCCCTGTGTCATTTTTAAGAATTAATTTCAATGTTACTTGCTAATTTGAATCTTGGGTCTATCATAAGTACATATAACTGAGCCACAGCACAACTTCCTCTACACATGTGGGTAAATCTCAGTCCATTTAAGCTCCTTTTAAAGTGAGTTTAAAGGGTAATTACCATCTAAATTACTGACTTTGCTGCTCCTTTGATTTTATTTCACTTTAAGGAAATAATAATCCGTAGCCCCCCAACATTAACTTCTGCATCTTGGCACTGATCTCTGCCCCAAGCGACTGACCAGGTCCCTCACAGTCTGAGAGCCGTCCAGACAGAGCAGGCTGCTTGCGCACTGAGCCGGCCACAGCAGAAACGACCACGCACCCCCGCCTTCACTCACGAGGATGGAGAAGAAGATTCCGCTGACGAAGCAGATGGCAAACCACTTCAACCTGGTGTTGAAGCTCAGCGAGGAGGCATCCAGGACCTGGGAGGAGGGTCACAAATGGGCTGGGGCGGCCACACAGCACCGTTGTTTACACTACAGCCAGGGCGCGGTGCCCTCGAGCCCAGTGTGGACGTGTGTGTCACTGTGCAAACAGCAGTGTCCTTTAACAGCATGAGGACCCACGATGGTTAGGACGCTCGAAGGTGGTCTGGGACCAGGCGGCCCTGAGGAACCACGGGCATCTTGGGCAGGAGTGATACCCGGGCTGTGCTCAGGTGAGAGACAGCACATCACTCTGACACGGACACAATGACATCAGGCTAAGACACATGATACCACACGGGGTGCCTGAAAAGCAGGAAAGGCGCAACCAGATGGGCAAACTGTGACAAATGCTGAGGCTGGGTCATGGGCACACAGGGCTCACACCGCCTCCCAGCCTCTGTCTAGGTTGCTGAGATGAGGTGCCCTGTGGGAAGGGAGGGGCTGGAGAGGGCGCCCTTCTGGAACCTTCCTCCCACCAGCAGCTCAGAGCCTGCAGGCTGGGGGCACGCCGGCCTGATGATGGGGACCTGCACAGCCAGCAGCAGTGTCTGCCATTGGACACACGTGACTGACAACCTCCACCGTAAAGTGTTCACTGCAACAGCTCAGGAGAAGCTGGGGATCGCCCAGCCAGCATTAAAAACCCTGTGCGAGCAGTTATTTATTCTAGAGCAGCGGTCGCCGGCTGGGGGTCTGCGGACCATGGGTGGCCCGTGAGGTCTGAAAGGTTGGCGATTCCTGCTCGTCATGCAAGGGCTGACACCGTGGGGAAAGCAGAGACGCCGGGGCATGTAGTAAAGCAGGACAGTGCGGCATGCAGTGACCGTGAGCGGGCACACTCGGGTTACCACGGGCACGAGTAACACACAGCTTCCCGATAAGGCGGGGATAGGACAACAGCTCCAAGAAACTAGAAATATATGTAAGAATTTACACACCAAAATTTAAATGTCTAACTTACATTACAGCACATATTTAAAAACAAGACTGCGTATAATGTATTCCCAAGAATAATGAAGTAAAAACAGAAAGTTTTACATGCAAAAGCTCAAATACCTTTGGCTACGTCCTTACCTGAGTCCATTAATCTGTGAATCCTTACGTAGCATGAAAGTAGATAAAAATAACCGAATAAGGGTTCTGTCAAAGTAACACCCATCACTTTTAACCCATTTTATTTTGTTGTTGCTAACCCTCACCCGAGGACATGTTTCCACTGGTTTGTAGGGAGAGGGGAGGAGAGAGGGAGAGACAGAGAGAAACATCGATGTGAGAGAGACACATCGATTGGTTGCCTCCTGCACGAGCCCTGACCAGGGCCCGGCCGGGGAGGAGCCTGCAAGCGAGGTCCGTGCCCTTGGCCGGAATCGAACCCAGGACCCTTCGGTCCGCAGGCCGACGCTCTATCCACTGAGCCACACCAGGTAGGGCACTTTAAATATTTTTTACATGTTTGTTTAATTCAGACGTTCTTGTATCCAGCAATCTCATCTGTTGATAGGAAAACTGGTTGCAGGATTTTAAACAAAAAATGAACTTGCCTATAAAACCCTCTGAACTTCATTCTTTCTGATTCAGAATACCCATCAAGTGTATGCTAACCACACGGGGACGGCATGAACTAAACCCCCAAGACTGCACCTGGCACGGGGAGCGACCCACTGGTTCCCACAGACGTGGAGTACCCCAGGTGAGAACGACGTCTGACGGCCGGCGTGAGCCCACAATCACGTGAGAAGGCGTAACAAGAGAAGAGAGGCGCCACTTTCACTTCCGCACAAGTCTAAGCCACCCCACTCCTGTACGGCCCGTTGCTGCTCTGCCACAGCCCTTCACTCCTCTCACACGCTTATCTGTGTGCCGTCGGCACGCTCCCTTCGCTGTCTCCCCGTGATACAGTTAGGCCCACAGGAGCAGAGCGGGAAGGACAGGCATAGAGGTCACCCAGGGGATCCCCCTCATCGTGCCTAGCAACGGGCAAAACCGGGAAAACCAGGACCCCAGCGACCTTTCCTCCGCAGCATATGGCTGGGCATGCAGTTCAGGCCCTGCCCTGCCCCCCCCCCCCCATGCTGTTGGTCACAGTGGGCTGGGGGGGGGGGCGGGGGGCAGGAGCCCTTCCTGCCGCAGTGCACGTGGCCATCCCCCAGCAGTGAGAACAGCGCAGCACCGGCTTTAGGAGTGAACCGCAGCCCAGGAGATGCGCTGCTTTCCTGCGGGGCGGAGCCGGGAGACTGGCGCTACCACAGGGCACAGCTGTGCAGGCCAGCGCCTTGCTCCCGGCCACTTGAGTGAAGGGAACACGGTGGCCTCAGCTCATGACTACACGGTGCAGTGTTCCTGCAAGTCCTCTTTCCAAACCATCGTGCTCACGGGAGGGAAGGTGGAGTGAGCACAGGAAGCAGGCCCTCTCCCCGGCCCACCCCTTACTCGAAGGCTCATCGGCTAATAGCCACCCGCGCTTGGAAACGGAGGCCATGGGGGGGACGCCCCTGCTAGCGGCTAACCAGCAAGCCCGCTCCAGAACCCCTCTCCCCTGCCCGGGGTCACTGGCTGGCTCCCAGGCTTCGGTCCAACCCCTTGGAGCCCTCAGGGGACTGACAGGAAACTGACCGGCTTCTCCCCTCCCTCCAATGGTGAGCCCTGCCGAGGCGCTTCCCATCTTAACAAGGAAAACTTTTCTTTGACTTCACCCTCCAGCCTCTGCTGGCTAGCTCATTCATCCACCCACCCTCCCATCCATCCACCCACCCTCCCACCCATTTACCCACCACCCACACCCACCCACCCATCCATCCACCCACCCATCCATCCACCCACCCATTTACTCACTACCCACACACCCACCCACCCTCCCATCCATCCACCCACCCACCCATTTACCCATCCACCCACCCACCCATTTACCCACACACCCACCCACCCTCCCATCCATCCACCCACCCACCCTCCCATCCATCCACCCACCCACCCACACATCCCCTACTGAGTGCTCCCAGGCGCCTGCTCCGAGTGCTGGGGGAGGAGCCTGCCTCCTGGTAAAGGGTGTCTGGGAGGCTGCCCTGCCCACAGCACACCTGGCGTCTGCAAGGAGCTGCAGCGGAGGACGGGGCCCTGGCCCCCCTGCCCCTTCCGTATCTCAGCCCCACGCCCTCCTGGGTCTCTTCACCTGAGCGCGGGGCAGACAAAGCTCCTCTCCCACCGCGCCATCGAGGCCTCTCACAGAGGCAAGGGGACCCTGAAGATACTTTTCTCCTTTCTGACCCACTCACCCTCCCCCCGACCTCAGGGTTCATGAAACTGCCCACTTGGTTTTGTCCAGGCCTTCCTCCCTGCACAGTGAGATGACCCACGTCTGCCCTGATCCCCCAGGACTCCGACCAGTGCCCATCGCTTGGAAAATGGAGCCGGGGAGGCAGCAGGCTGAGGCAGCCCTTCCCCTTTGGCTTGTGGTTTAATTAGCTCCTCTCCCAATTGGGCTGAGCTCCTGACCCTGGAAACCCAGGAAGGCCGCTGTCCTCACACAGCAAGTGCCCACACTGTGACCATCAGGTGCAGGAAGGGCTGTGAAGAGAAACTCAGCAGGTGGAGGTGGAGAGCAGGAGGGAGGGAGCCCCTCCGATGCAACCTGGGCGACACGGACACTCTCAGAGGCCTTCCTGGGACCGGAACGAAGCAGGGGTGCACAGAGGGAGAGCCCCTCTCCCTCGTTCTACCAAACCTCCCCATCATTCCTCCACTCGCTCTCCAGAAAGGGGTGCTTTTCACCTTGTCAGATCCAGGCTTCCAGAGCCAACCTGGAGAAGGCCGGTGGACACACCCTCCTTGGCACATGCCAGGCACACTCTCCTTGACCAGTCGAGCTCCTCCCAGGACTAGAACCCTCCAGAGCAATAGCAACTTCCTGTCCTTCATCCCAAGGAACAGCGAGACTCCAGTCTCCTTCCTGCCCCACCGGACACTTAATCACTCCCCTCCATCAGCTCCTGACAGCGCTCAGGTGGCTCCTCGCAGGTCTCCTCTGCATCCTCCCCCAAGTCCACAACAGAAAGCAGCAGCGAAGGCACCCCATTACCTTCTCCCTCTAGACTGTGGGCTCAAGACAAGCGGCTCCGTCACCTCCAGGTTCCCAAGGTGCAGAGCAGATTGGCCCAACAGAACTTTCCACACTGGGGTGTGCTGCTCACCCACCCACGGTCCGATGCCGCAGCCACCCGCATGTGCCTACTGAGCACCTGGAGTGTGGCAGGTGTAATGCTGTAATTACAATGAGTGCAGGTGTCAACAGTCACGCGTGGCTGTGGCTGTGGCCGTGGCCAATGCACAGCAGAGACTGAGCACGTGAACTGGGGCACACGGTTTACTAGGTGAGCTGGTGACAGGTCCCCGCCACGCCGGCTCTGCTCCTATTATGACTGTGGGTTCTTGCACGACCACTGATTTGCACGCTGGTCAGCGTTCCCTGAAAGCAGATGCTTGCCTTACAGTCTCTAAACCCCGCCCACCAGATGTGCTGAGCGAACAGGACAAGGAAGGGAGTCAGGACAGGGAAGGGGGCAGACAAAACGTCCTTACACAACCCTGCTCGGCCTTCACTGCCCCAGTTCTGTGACAGGCAAACAGGAATTGATCAGCATGCAACTCACAAAAAACACTCGGGAAGCAGTTTCGCTCCTATTTTTAACTCTCTGGACAGAGGAAGTAACCTTATCAAGTCCCGCGGGGAGGCGGACACGAGGATTTTAAATCTCTTATCAGGCAACTTCAGTTCAGCAGCTTCCCTCCTTCCTACAGACAGCGCCCGCTCGCAGCAGCTGCCTGATTCCCGGCCTCACGGAGGCAAGGCGACGTTAGGGTCTGGGCGCGCGGCAGCTCGAGGGGCAGGGCCTGCACCCCCCTCCACCGCACAGCCCCCAGCGCAGACCCCGCGCCGCCGCAGGAACCCGGGCGGAGCGGGTAGGGGCAGCGCGGGGCAGACGCGCAGCAAACGGGCCCCTCAGGATCGGAAAGCCCGGTGGGGCGTGTCTCAGAGAGCCTGCGCACACCCACGAGAGCCTGGGCGCCCCAAACCCTCCGGGAGCAGGCGGAGCCCTCACGCAACCAAGGTGCGGGCAGTGCAGGCCCCGCCCCACCCTCGGGCCCGGCCCAGCACCCACCTCCGGGCCCGGCCCCCGCCCAGCACCCACCTCCGGGCCCGGCCCCCGCCCAGCACCCACCTCCGGGCCCGGCCCCCCGCCCCACCCCCGGACCCAGCCCGGCCCAGCACCCACCTGCGCGGTCAGGCCCTGTTCCTCGTCATCCTGGCCGCTCAGGACCCGCCGCAGTTTCTCCATGGCCGCGCTCCGGGTCCAGCGGCCGACACTCGCTGCCCGGCCGCCGAGAACCCGGAACCGAAAGCCCCCGGGCCGACCGGAAATCCGGGTGCCCCGCTTCCGGCGCGTCCTGAGCGGCCACCTTCGCAGCGCGCGCATGCGCGGGCTGCGGCTCTCCGCCCTCCGCGGTGTGCGCTCTGCTGCGGAATAATAAACGTCTGCGCTTCCGTTTACTTGACCTGTAAGTGTAAGGTGCCCTGTCCATGGTCTGTCCGGCCGTGCTTCCGCAGTAGTGCGCTCCTCTTGGTGGCTTCCCTGTTCAAACGGCCCCAGTACCTGCTGCCCAGGCTCCGTCCAGTGCCCTACGGGCGGGCAGCTGTGACGTGCTTTACGGAGAAAACGCGTGAAAAGGGGCTTCTTTCAGGCCCGAGGTACGTGCGGTTGGCCACGAGTTCCATGCCGTGGAGTCAGCACCGTGCAGTAAGGAAGGTGTCATTAAACACAGGACACAGGTTACAGGTGATCCAGGACGCGAGCCTGTACCTCCCCGGAGCCGAGCTTCAGTGTGGCTGATGCGGAACCGCCCCGCACGCCACGCCACTGCGGGCGGCCTGCCACTGCGAGTGCCCGGGACGTGCGTGGTTTGGGATGAAGAACCACTGCTGTTTCGCGGTGTATACTTTCTGCTCTGGATCCCGGCTTCCTTTCCCAACCCAGTGAACCGTTTCAGCCAGTCTGTATCTCGTGCACAAACCCAGAAAAAGATCTAGTAGCCTCTTCTTCCTCCTCCTGCTTCTCAGCTAGGGAGCCTGCCAGAGCGTGGCCTTCGCACACACAGGCAGCGCAGGCACCAACAGGAGGTGCCGAGTGGTCAGAGAGGCAGGGCGGTTGAGGACCTGCTCGCTGGCGCCCTGAATGGCTACCTTGCTCCTCTCCTCCAGGCCAGCCGGAGCTGAGGGGGTTCGCAGACTGTCGCCTGCAGAGCAATCAGCCCCTCCCGTCTCCTCCCCTTCCCGCCCCCCTACCGCAGGAAAGCCCCCCCCCCCCCGCCCCCCAGTCCAAGCCAGGTCCAGAGACAGGAGCTAGTCAACCAGAGGAGGTCGCCCTGCAGGGGGCGTGGCCGTGGGAGTGGAGAGTCTGGTCCTTTCTGCAGGTAAACCCACCCCCAAATGTGACCAGCACTCCATCCCCGCCTGGAGCTGTGCCCCCGAGGGCCCGCACACTGACCACCGCCCTACCCCAGCTGACTGGTGGAAGGGGCACCGATCCCCCAGGATTCTTAAGAGAGGGACAACAGGACGGTGTGCGGGAACCTTCCCGGGTGGCTCCATTCAAGGGTTTTGAAAGAAGGCAATAGAGAACCTCTTACATTTCCTCCTCCCAGCGCCAAGACCGCACACAGCCTTGGTGGAGATGCCGAGCGGGCCAAACACTCTCCAGTGACCTGACAGGACGCGAGCCCCTGTGGGGCTGGAGGTGCCCTGGCCTGCAGAACCCGGGTGTGTGGGGTGGGTGTAACATGTAATGTCCAACCATTGGCCGTTGACTGTCCCATCAGCTTGTCTGCGTCACTTCTCTGGCCATGACAGCAAATCCTGGTACAAAGAGGCACACAATTGCTTTTCTTCCTTAAGGCCCGAGGACCCAAATGCTTTGTGAACGAGCAAGTCGGTTGCCTATTAGCAGGTCTGTTGCCAAGGATCTAGGAAGCAGCATTGGGCAGGACTGGTTGTTGTCATGGTGTGGGCGGAAAGGAGAAATTGGGGATAATGACTGATGTGAAAAGTGAGGAGACAAACCTTGAGAAAAACACAGCCTGGTTCTAACTACGCTTCTCATTTTCCATAGAATTGTTTACGGCATTTCAGTGTTTCTGCGCCTGACGTCACCCCTAGACACGGGTGAACGGCCCTGACAACCAGAGGCCAGGGGAGGGGTGTCCCATTAGGACAGAGAGGGAGCAGCGTCCTCACACTTCCATCCAGACCAGCAAACTGCGAGGATCATCACCCGCAGCCCCGTCCTCGGGGACACAGCCACGTGGCAGTGGCCAATGTCAACTCCGCTATCCTGGCCCCACTCGTGGCCATCTCCACCGGGCAGCTGTGGTCACTAACTCTGTTCATCACTCCTGCTTAACAACCTCCCGTGAGTCCCTCATTTCCTCAGAATAAATGCACAGCTGGTCATAACCAGCCCAGCTCTTCTCTCCAGCCTCCTGTGCCACATCTTTCTTTCTTCTATTTTAATCCTCACCTGAGGATATTTTCCCATGGATTTTGAGAGAGGTAGGAGAGAGAGGGAGAGACAGAGAAATATCAATGTGAAAGAAACACATCGATCGGTAGCCTCCTGCATGCACCTGCCCAGGGCCCAGGCCGGGGAGGAGCCAGCAACCGAGGAACGTGCCCATGAGCGGAATTGAACTCGGGACCCTTCAGTCTGGAGGCTGACGCTCTATCCACTGAGCAAACTGGCTAGGGCTGCACCACATCTTTCTTCCCACAATACGTGTTTGCACACATGTGCACACGCAGAGACTCACATGTTTGGCCAGACCACCCGCTGAGAGGCTGAAATCAGGACCCCACCAAGAGGCCTCTGAAGCTCGATTCTCAGGGCTTGAAATCCTGCTCTCGCACCGCCTTGGCCCACCCAGCTCCTGCCAGCTCCCCTGGACCTGGGGGTCTCCCCTCGCCTTCTGGACCTAGAGACATGGCTGCACCGCTGCTCCGGGCCCTGCTGCTGCTGTCCATCCCGCGCGGACCCACCAGCTGCTCAGCCAACTTGCCTGGCCAGTCAGTCGTCCCGCTCAACTGCTGACCGCGTCCGGGCCCCAACCCCCAGGTACAGGGCCGGCACGTGACGGAAACTCAGCAGGTGCTTCCAGCACGAGTGCATGAGCAGCAGGAGAGCACAGCAAAGAAGCGGAGACCTAACCCCTCCCATGGCCACGAGGGTTGGTTGTAGGAGAAGACAAGTCTTGGTGTCAGCTCACAGTTATAGCTGAGGGAGGCCCGGTGGCAGCTGCCCAGGCCGGCAGGGTAGGCACACAGATGCCGGAGAGCAGGCCTGCCCCGCCCTGTGAGGGGACTGGCCCGGAACACGAAATTCTACTCCCTGGTGGGGCCATTTCCCGAATGCTACAAGGATCTCGGCTGCGTGCCCTGGGAGTCCTTCAGCCCTTTACATGGCTTTCCTGGTTTCAGCCTGGACTTGTGACTGTTGCTTGGTAGCGGAGGGACGTGGTCTTCTTGTCTCGACGCGGTCCTCTTCCCCAGCCGAGAGGAGGGGCGTCGTCCCCCAGAACAGGCCGCATGAACTCAGGTCCCGCGTCTTCACCGCGTTTCCTCTCTTCACGGGGTGCCAGAGCCTAGCACCACATGATCCAGTAGATGCTCCGGAAACATCTTCCCCGTGAGCGAGTGAGCAAAGGGCTGTAACTCCAGAAGTTCATGGGACATGATCTTGTCTGTCCTCTTAAAAACCAAAAACGAAGCAAGGCCCAGGGACACTCAGTGATGTCCCTGCAGTCTCATAGCTGGTGAGGAGCTGAGCCACGGACACCCAGATGAACAGAAGCCTCGTGACCAGAGACTTGCTCTCTGGACCGGCCTGGGTGGGAGGCGGGAGGACCGACCTGCAGGCCGTCTTCTGGACGGGAAGTCTCTGCTCCGCTGCGTCCCCACTCAGAAATACTTATGGAGGCACAAGTCCGTTAAGGGCAGGTCTTTGTGGTGTTTCTTTTGCATCGGGGTCATTTGTTAATCATGTCTGTAGCGGGGTTGGTTAGACAAAAAACAAAAAGACAAAATGGGGTTAGTCTCAGGCACTTGTCTCAGTCTGCCCTGCCCCGACAAGCAGTCCGGGAGAGCCGGGAGCTTTTTGTCTTAGCTTCCCCATGTGCGTGGCAGTAGATGCAGGGGGTGTTCTACTAAGGAGACTGTGTCTCGCAGAGTGTTTTAATTTAAATACTAGGAGCCCAGGGTGCAAAATCGCGCAAGACCCGGGACCCAGACACCCGCCCGCCACCCCGGCGGGACCTAGAAATCCACCAGCACCTCTGGTCAGGTCCTCCAGAGTCAAGTCCCCGCGCACCCCGCACATGCAGCCTCCTGCTGACCGCTCATTACGGCATGATGGCGTGACGACCACAGGCTTTTTATATAATAGAAGCTATTTTTATTTCAGAGAGGGAGAGCAAGACAGAAGCATCAATGACGACAGAGAATCACTGACCGGCTGCCTCCTGCACGCCCCACGCTGGGGATCGAGCCGCTACCCTAGCATGGGCCCTGGTCTGTAGGTCAATGCTCAACCCGAGCCACACGTGCTGGACTGAAGTGTGTGTACAGTCTCACAGGTACGAGGCCACCATTACTCATTTCAGCTTTTGAATCCAATGAGGCCACAAGGTGGCGCAACTTTGCCACAAAATCATTTCAAACCTGGGGAAGGGCCAGTGAGGAGCTGCAGGCCTGTGGGAGGAGGGGCAGGTGTGGGGGCTCCTGCTCTCCCCGGAGTCTGCCTGCTCCTGGGAGCCCAGGGTGCAGTCTCTTCCTGCAGCCCCGGGGGACGGTCCCTGGGAGACCTCAGCTCGCACTGGAAGGGCCGTTACCCCTGCAGCTATGTGATGGCATCGATTTCATCGGGGAGTGTGTTTTATTGCAAACTCAGAATACGCAATGTTTGCTGAAACTGACAGTCTTCCCTCGCAGTTCTTGCTCTACCTCCCCCCAGACTTGCCTGTAGTCTAACGCAGCCCCGTCCTGCCAGCAGCCCTGTCCCCACCGTGAGACAGGGCCCTGCAGGCTCCAAGAGGCATCAGCTTACACCTCTCCAGGTCATTCCCTCTGACAGCGTGCAGAGCGCAGGCCCCGAGGCACCCACCCGTCCGGGGCCTCCCCTAAGAGGACGCTGCCCTGTGATACTGGTACAAACACTGCCAGGTGCGCGTGCCGCCGCTGACTTCTCATCTCGAGTTGTGGGCATACGACCAAGTCCCGGCCCTTGTCTGAGGCGGGTGAGCCCTTGACTGCAAACAGAAACTCCTGAGTGAAGGGATTGCAGACAAAACCCCGAAGAGCTTGCATCGACATAGGTCGCCTCCGCTCCCCGTGTGATCCGTCCCTCTCCTTACAACTCGCCCGCAGGAAGATCACACGCGGACTCACTCAGGTTAGAACGGCACCTGAGGGAATTAGTTGAATGTATAAGTTAGCCTTGGTAGGTAGAAAACTTGGCTATCACTTTTATTTAAAGAGAAAAGTTGTAACTTAAAAAGGGGCACAAGACAAAACTTTCACAGCAGGACAAGATTAAAAGTTTAAACTCTGCGGTGGTAACAGCACCAGAAATGAGACAGTAAAAGGCAGAAGTGACTTGTTTGGCCAGAGGTCCTCGGCGCAGACAGAGTGACGAGGACTGAACTCGGAGACAGAGTGCTCAGGTGGCCCCGTCGCCCCGACTGCCCGGGAGGCGGACCTCCGGGAGCTGTGCTGAGAACACTGCCAGCAGCTGCCGCTTCGCTGCTCGGAACCTCCCGACAGTTGTAGCCAACGTCACTCTGGAAAGTGCTTACGGAACAGTCAACGGTTACCTTCCGTGCACTCAGAACCATTACTCGGAACTGGCGTGCTTCAGACACTAAGCGGGCAGGAATCAACGCCGCTCTCGCACCGAGAGCCCGCGTGGTGGCGTAAGGACCGTTCCTCAGACCTGGCCAGAGCCCCGGGGAACGGCTTCGTGTTGGGGTCAGGCAGGCAGTGGGCAGGAGGCCGCCGGCGTGTGTGGGGACAAGAGGAACTCTCAAAAGATGCCCACGTCTCTAGGAGACGGAGCTCAGCCAACCCCAGAAGACAGAGCAGGAGGAGCTGCCCAGGCCCCCTGCCGCCCGGCAGCTGAAGGAATGACACATGAGCCGAAGGAATAAGGAGCGCAGCTGGATACACACACATTAAGTCTTGCCCTGCTGGGTGGCTCACGTGGTTGGAGTGTCATCCTGCATACCAACAGGATGTGGGTTCGATTCCTGGTCAGGGCACATAACCTGGGTTGTGGGTTCGATCCCTGAGCAGGGCATACAGGAGACAACCTATCGATGTTTCTCTCTCACATCGATGTTCCTCGCCTTCTCTCTCCCTCTCTCTCTAAAATCAGTAAAACGTATCTTCGAATGAGAATTTAAAACAACACATTAAGTCTATAAAAGTTCATGAGTCTATTATCATGCTCAAGAGAAAAAGCCAGAAAAAATTCAAAAGTTACAAGGGCAACTGGTGTCCTGCCCTCCCCAGGCCACCGACCTGCCAAGCCTCCAGTCCCAGGTCCCCCGGGCTTTGCTTTCGAGGACGCAGTCTTGATGTCGCTTCTCTTCTGGACCTTAAACAGGAAACTCTGAGACCAGGTTGCCTGCTGGCGTGTTGGGTGACAGGGCCGCAGACGTTATTGCGCCTTCAGCTTCCTCTCTCTCTCCTGTCTGCCACCGCTCCGTGCACACGAGTCTGAGAAATCCAAGTGAAGAGGTGGAAGAGACAGGAGCCATTGAACGCAGCCTGGGAGCGAGCGGCAGAACCGGTTCTTGTGGTTCCTGCCCTGGGGAGCGGGGAGAGGGCCAGGAGGGAGGGGCAGCCCCAAACCAGCCGCGGCCGAAGGGGCATTGCGAAACAGGAAGCCCTTGACCAGTTTCCTGCCGAGGCCGTGCGCCGCGGGCAGCGGGCTCCTCGGTGCCAGGACCCGCGCGGGCTCGGCCGGCCCTGGCAGAGCAGGAAGTGCTTCGCAATCGTCACCTGGTCCCCGAGGCCATCACAGCGTGGGAGCCAGCAGGGCACCTCCGCTCCGACCTCCGGTGTCCGCGCGCCTTGGACGTGAGCCCGGCTCACTGGTGCTCCCCGCTCTCTGCCTATGTGAATGGAGGACGTGTGGAGCGTTTGGGTGTCCGTGTGGAGAGGAGGTTCTCTGTGGAGCTGACAGTGCTGAAGCTGTCCTGGCTGTGGAAGCAGCCCAGGCTGGCATCAGCCCCACCCTCACTTTCACACTTCAGTTCCCAGGGGTCCCCTCCGGCGCGGACCCCGGTGCTGGGGGATGGGTGGCGCCCTGTTCCCCATAACCCCCAGGCCCTCGGAGAACGCACTGACCGCCAGGCCAGAGGGAGCCTCCGGTGCACGCTGCTCTCGGCACGGAGCAGACACAGGTTTGGTGCCAGGACATTTCCCACGTCTCTAGGAGACGGAGCTTGGCAAACCCCGGAAGACAGAGCAAGAGGAGTCACCCAGGACCTCCCGCCGCCCGGCCATGGAGCAGAGGTCGGCTGTTCGGTCAAGCGGCCATCGCTTCCCTGCCGACCGCCCAGGGTCCTCAGCGCCCCTCGTGCCAGTGAGACAGCGGATATGGTCATTTTAAAGCAACTGAGAGACAGGGCAACGGGCCCTGCGCGGAAGAGCCCTTCGCAGGCCAAGTGGACGTGGATGAAATGAGGAACGTCTGGCCCACTCACACCCTCCATGCTGTCTCCTGGCATGCACCTTGGCGACAGCGTGGATGAAATGAGGAACGTCTGGCCCACTCACACCCTCCATGCTGTCTCCTGGCATGCACCTTGGCGACAGCGTGGATGAAATGAGGAACGTCTGGCCCACTCACACCCTCCATGCTGTCTCCTGGCATGCACCTTGGCGACAGCGTGGATGAAATGAGGAACGTCTGGCCCACTCACACCCTCCATGCTGTCTCCTGGCATGCACCTTGGCGACAGCGTGGATGAAATGAGGAACGTCTGGCCCACTCACACCCTCCATGCTGTCTCCTGGCATGCACCTTGGCGACAGCGTGGATGAAATGAGGAACGTCTGGCCCACTCACACCCTCCATGCTGTCTCCTGGCATGCACCTTGGCGACAACGTGGATGAAATGAGGAACGTCTGGCCCACTCACACCCTCCATGCTGTCTCCTGGCATGCACCTTGGCGACAGCGTGGATGAAATGAGGAACGTCTGGCCCACTCACACCCTCCATGCTGTCTCCTGGCATGCACCTTGGCGACAGCGTGGATGAAATGAGGAACGTCTGGCCCACTCACACCCTCCATGCTGTCTCCTGGCATGCACCTTGGCGACAACGTGGATGAAATGAGGAACGTCTGGCCCACTCACACCCTCCATGCTGTCTCCTGGCATGCACCTTGGCGACAGCGTGGATGAAATGAGGAACGTCTGGCCCACTCACACCCTCCATGCTGTCTCCTGGCATGCACCTTGGCGACAGCGGGGTCTCCACCAAGTCCCCTGGCTGCCCCCCTCCCGGAGGACCCTCCTCTACCTGGTGCCCCCTCCCGTGTGGCCAGGACTGCAGCCCCACAGGGACACTGCCCAGCTCTGCCCCCGCTCAGGGAACCTCAGGGGACAGGAGGTCAGCGCCCCTCCAGGGCCGCAGAAGCCGGGCATCTCCAGGACAGCACTGGGTGCATTTTCTAACGTGGCCTGTGAGAAAGAACCGTCTGACCGCTCGGAGGACGGCACCTCCGGAAGGTGCCTTCCCGCGTCCTCTCCCCTCAGCACTGGGGAGGGAGTCCCACGTTATACCGATCCTGGTGCCGCAGGGACACAGTCCTGCAGTGTCTTAAAAACATGGCAAGGCCTTTGTCACTCCCACTTGACAAATATTTAAATCATTTATTGCCATTAAGGGACAGCCTTTCAGAATACACACTGCATGGAAACGGGCACTTTTCAGAGCCTGGGGGTGAGAGCTTCAGGACGGAGCCAGCTGTGGGTTGTCCATGATCATTACAGAGCAAGTCCAGAGCTCTGAGCACTCTGGTCTAGGAGTCACAGGCTTTGTTCTCTTCCGTTGCTTGTTCAGTAAATGCTAACAGATAACAAACAGCTCCGGAGCAAGCATCGCGGGAATCACGCACGACGGCCTGGGTGACTACTCGTTAGGGGGACGAGGGGGTAGTCAGTACTTGCCAGGCAGCCGGGACGGGTCAGGGGCTCAGGGGCTCTCGCTGTCTCAGTAAAAACGGTTGGGTTAGTAAAAACAGCATCAGCGGGTCTTCAACAGGACGTCCATGATGGAGCCGGTGGCTCAGCAGCGGGCAGAGCCTCCCAGCGCCAGCCCTCCCTGCCCGTGGTTATGCCGATGCCTTCTCGTTCATCCTGGATGGAGACACAAGGAAACAGGGAGCGTTTCACTGCCGGCCTCAAGGCCAGGAGGCTTTAAGAAGACCTCACCTAACATGCGTTTCAACTTCCAATGTTATGAAGACACACCCTGCTCCATGCTGTCATCAGTGCATCTGCACTGTGTGGCGTTAACTGCCCAGGCACTGTTTCACCTTCACCAGCACAGCTTTGCTCAGAAACGGGTTTCACATCCATCTGCACACACTCACAGCCCAAACGCCCAAGACAGGACCGGGCCCGTTCTCCCCTTCCCTCAGCAAAGAGGGTGAGCTGGCACTGCTTACTTGTATTTGATGAGCCGCCCGCCCTGGATGAGCTGGGCCACCTCGTTGGTGGCGTGGCACACGAACAGGAGCCAGTTGCGAGGCTGCACCTTGTAGGCAAACCTCATGAACGTCAGAGAGTAACAGCAGAGGGCTGCAAACACCAAGCAGAGGGGAGAGTGACTCACGGTTCAGAGACCTGGTGTGGGAAGACCCCAGATGCACAGCGCGCCCGCCTGAACCACAGGGCAGCTCTTCCGCCAAGACCTCGGACAGATCAATTCTGGCGGAAATGCACCAGGAGTGGGAAGCTCGTCGGACACCGCCTCTCCTACTAGGTACTGCTACTTATCACCGGACATCTAAGGCTGGAGTGTCGGAGGGAGGGCGGGGCACCCGAGTTCCAGCCAGGGTCCTGTCCCCTCAAGTCATTCGGGACTGCTATGTCATCCTCTCACCAGCTTTGTGGTCAAAGATCAGGGTTTCCAGTGAGCGTAAGAAAGCGTTTTCCAACTGCGGCCCAGCGGACACCTCCTTCAGCTGGGCGTCCGCCCCCCGGGCTAGCGGGCTCTAGCTCTCCCAAGACAGCACTTCAGAGCCACCTGTTTTTCCTCCCTGTGCAGAGGTGATGCCTTGGACGCGTCATGCCATTTTCTAAGCGACTGGCCCGTCCGGAGCTGTTTATGCTCATGACGCAGGGAGAGGCTGCAGGTGTCCAGAGCACACACTCACCAAATGTCATCCGCCCACTGATGATCTCCGGAGACTTTTTCATGTCATTGATGGCGGCAATGGGGAGACCCCAGTTGGCTACTGGGCCCCAGAAGTGCTATGGGAGGAAAGAGAAGGGAAAGGAGGAGAGAGGAGAAATGAGGGCGGAGCTGTGAACAGCCGGGCTTCTTTCTCATCAGCGTGAGCCTTGGGAAACAAATCCCGAGCTTAGTCCTGCGGGCTCACTGGTCAACCGCTGAAGGGTTTGCCTGTGAGTCAGCAGTTCTTACAAGGTGAGTGCAGAGCCAGAAAGGACTTGGCAGTGTACCAGTCCTGACCAACTTTCAGATGACAACCAAGTAACCTCTGACTGTCCCAGTGAGAGCTCCCGAACAAGTCAGTCGTGCCATAACTCAAAATGTGTGATAGCTATTCTCCGTAACTTAATGTTTAAATCTTTCAAAACTTCTGTTTCAGATTTTCATTGACATCTCTTAATATGCAGACCCTAACCTGGATACTTTTTCTGAAGAAAGGAGCTGCATTTAATACGGGAAAACTGTTTTGGCTCATTTGAGCTATTTTAAGGTCTGAGAACCTGCAATCTACACTCAAGAGTCCCAGATACTAAGATTGGAAAAGAGCCCTGGCTGGTGTGGCTCAGTGGATAGAGCGTCGGCCTGCAGACTGAAGGGTCCTGGGTTTGATTCTGGTCAAGGGCACGTGCCTGGGTCACGGGTTCAATGCCCAGCAGGGGGCCCGTAGGAGGCAGCTGATGAATGATTCTCTGCCATCACTGATGTTTCAATCTCTCCCTCTCCCTTTCTCTCTGAAATCAATAAAATAATATTTTTTAAAAGTCTGGAAAATACTTGTAGAACAATAGCGACAACTTCTATTTTAAAAACGGACCCACAGCTTTCATTTTACAGCCACGTGGCCGTCCCAGGACCCAACGTAAGCTGCCCATGCTTAAGAGCAGGGACACCAGCCAACCTTGGAGCGATGAGTTAGGGCTGCCCTAAGAGGTGCCGTGCGGCAGGGCGTGCACTGTGGCGGTGAGCAATGACCGGTCGTGCATGTAGCCTGAGAAAGTACAGAACGGTACAAATACTGTCCACACCGGCTGGCTAAGGCACCTCCCTCAGCAAGTGTAATACGTGCTTTCTAACTAGCACAAGGCTCTCGTGCTCGCGTCCCTTTTTAAAGTACGTTAGGTCTATGCTCTAGCAGATAGTCACCATGAATTCTAGAAAAAGAAGGAATTTCATGATACATATTTGAAAGGAAAAAATTAACATGTTTTGGATTAAACGGGAAATTACTTCTATTTCACTACAAATTCGTAACTTGGGTTAAAGACCAGCCACGCGAATGAGCGCCGTGTGATCTGGCTACTGGTGTGGAGTCAGTTCCGCCAGCGGCCGGGCTCTGTGCTGACTGCTACCAGCGAGGCCGGGTCCCTGGGTCCTGCAGAGGCGTGAACTGGGAGGGACCAGAGGACCGCAGGGACGCCGGGCCGGGACCCCAGGGCGCACGCAGCCCGCTCCCTCGGCCCTGGTGCTCGTCACACCATCTCCAGCAAAGGGGTCTGCGCTCCCTAACTTGGTTGATGCAGGATCTGCCACAGCCTGAAGTGAAGGAGGAACGATTTTCTTACCGTGCTGTTTTGTGAGAAGTCGCCGCGGTTCAGCAGGGAAACATGGAAAGAAAAGGAGGAAGAGGTCAGGCGTTTTCAGAGGCGGGGTCCTATCCGGCCCCTGGGCTCAGTCTGCGCAGTCTCAGCGCCGGAGCTGCGGTGTGGGCAGCTCGGTTCTCTCTGCCCTGAGAAGTCTAGTGACATTTCTAATAACAACTTGGACCTAATGAAATTAAACCTTAATTTTATTAAAAAAATAAGCGTAATCCTTAGACGGTGCCAATAGAAATACAATGCAAATCACAAGCAGGAGCCACATACGTAATTTAAAAATGTCTAAAAGGAAAAGCAGAAATTAATTTTATTAAGTTTATGTATTCCCACATATCCAAAGTACTTTCATGTGAGCCAGTGGCAACGTATGCATGCGACATCTTGTGTTCTATTTTGTACTGTGTCTTTGAGACGCGGTGTGCTGGCATGGGGACCGGCCACATTTTAGGTGGCTCGCGGCTCTCACACCACACAGCACAGGCTTAAAGGGACCATCCCTTAGAAAATGACAGGGTGGAGAGAAGCAGAGTGCTGCAGAATTCTACGAACAAACTTCCCGCTTGCATTTACTAGCAGGTTCTCACCGGAATGAAGCCCCTAAGGAGAGGCGTGTGATGTTACTTTCTGTTTCCTACTGAGAATCAGGACCCTGCAGTGGGGCCCTCCATTCACAAGGCATTCAAAAAAAAACACTGAGTGAATGAATAGTAAAAGCTTTCAGTGTTAACCGAACTGTTTTCCCGAACGCCACGCTCCATCCCATTTAGAACATGTAGAAAGTTTTATAGTGAATTCCTTTTATTTCTGAAATGGCAATTCTTCTTTCCAGGATGTAGCTTAATTGTTCTGCGAAGGGAAAATCTTAGTTTATCTACCGAACGAGTTGTTGAAATACTACGATAAAACCTTCCATAGACACGCGTCCAAACAACACTTCTGGAGGTTTTGATGCAGAGACTGCGGAGGTTCTAGTTTACAGCCTAACCTGTTGGTTGACAGTGCTCCGCAGGTTCTGCTAGGAAATATAGGAAGCAAAAAGCCTAATAAGTTCTGCCTCAGACGGTGTCACAGCAAGTCCGCACCGAGTGGCGATGACCTCCGGGGTGCGGGTTGGCGGGAGACAGCCACTGGCCACTCTCCTTAACACGTCTTGGCCCCGGGGTGAGCACGGGCCTTTACTGAACTACATATTAGCAACAGCGCGTTTTCCTTGCCCTACAAGAATATTTTAAAAGATGCCGTACTCAACATCTAAAATGTCATCTCCTGGAATCGTACAATAGTTCCAGTTCTACCCTAGCTTACAACAGGTGACTTTAGCACAAATATAAAGGTGCCGGAGGCTAAAGCCAGCAGCGGTTAGCATATTAATGTACAAATAAACCAGTGGAAGGCCAATGGACTTTGGCATTCAGCAGGGCTGAAAATCAGCATACTATCGCCCTGCTGTGGGCTCAGTGGCTCAGGGCAGCGCCCTGACCTGAATATCCTTACATTGTTTACCCAACTTTACCTCTGATCTGCCTGTATGCCCTGCTAAAGGGCAAATGTGTATTCAAGTAAATAAAACCAGGACCAGGCCTGGAGTCAAGTGCCTCTTCAAGAGAGAGGCTCCACCTGGCCCCATGCCTTCCGAATTCCTATTTGTGGTATAGCGTTGTCACTTGTGCACGGCCCCTCCTGCAGACCCGGAACCCTGCCGAAGGTGGCGGCAGAAAGGGACATGGACAAGAAAACTCTGCCTTCAGACGCCGCTCAACCCAAAGGTCCTGCATAAAAACGCCTGGCAGCCACACTGGCAGCCACACTGTGAAATCCCGCTGTTGCCCAGAACGGCAGGAAAAACAAGTTCCCTTAAAAAAATCAATGGCGTCCAACCCAGATTCAAGTAAACGAACAGGGAGGGGGAAAGCACATAAGCTGGAAAGCCCGTGAAGTTATTAACCTTGGGGAACAGGGTAGGCCGTGCACCCAAAGTCTTCCATTGGAAAGCCCGGCTCTCAGAAGACTGCGAGGCAGCCAAGAATAGAAACCCAGACAAGCGGGCTCCCGGCTCCCTGGCTCCCTGGACGCGCACCTAGGAGCTCCTGGCACGGAGGGTGCCAAGGCCTCCTCTTCAATGACACCCAACCGCGGCGGAGGCTCACGACACCGGGAGGACAGAGGGAGGAGACCCGCGGGGACAGGCAGAGCCGGACGTCCCCGCGGGGACTCGCTGCCGCCTGGAACGACTGCTTCGCTCAGACTTTCCAACACCTGAGCCCGCGGCCCCACCGCGCCCCGCCCCGCAGCGCCCCGCGCGCTGTCACGCAGCCCCGCTCGGGCCCCAGCGGCTGCTCCTCGTCACGTCAGGAGTGGAGCTGCTCTTTCCAAACCCGCCCCACCCCGTGGCAGCCCCAGCTGCTCTTCTTGCCCGGTTGCCCGGGAAACTGGAGTAAACAGTGTTTGCCGCCAGGCCCGGGATCGGAGTGGACAGCGACCCAGGTACATGGTGAGTGAGTGCCCTCCGAGGGCCGGTCCAGGAACCCCCTCCCCGCGGCACTCGCCACCGGAAACCACGCGGCCCCACCTCCCGGGGGTAACGCCACGCGCAGGGCACTCACTGCAAGTCCCACTGCCGGGCCGACGCCTCGAAGCGGCTTCAGTTACAGGAGATGCTGAGATAAAGCGGCCGCTGCGGGGCGGCGGTGACACGGAGCCGGAGGCCGCCTGCAGGCCCTTCGGCCGCGAGCGCCCCCGGTCCCCACGGGAAGGCAGAGCCGCTGGGAAGCAGACGAAAAACGTCTGTCCTCGGTCACACGACTCGACCTGGGGCCGCAGAAGAGTCGCATTTGAAGACATTTTGGATTTCATTCCCTCCTACGCTTAGACGTGAAGTCCGTAAAAGGAGAGCAGGGAGAGGCGGCCTCAACCCGCACGTTTGTCCCCGGTGGCAGGGGCTCGGGCTGCGCGCGCCCCGCCTCTCCGCCGCCCCAGGCGTTCTCCCCCCGCTTCCCCCTGCCCCGCGCACTCGGGCGGCAGGTGCAGAGGAGAGCTCCCGCCCCACTCCGCCAGGAAGCTGCCCCCGCCGCTGTCCGAGCCCCGGACCCCTGCCGGCCCCCGCCCCGCTGTCCGAGCCCCGGACCCCTGCCGGCCCCCGCCCCGCGCCGCCACCCCCGCTGTCAGAGCCCCCGGCCCCCGCTCGTGTTCTCATCCGGGGGCGGCGGCCCGGCCTTCCAGAGCTCGGCGTTCCATCCGGGGGCTCACCTCATGAGGTAGTCCCGGAAATCCTTGCTCCGGACATAGTCCGCCGCCTTCCGCACCAGCGCGCCCGCCATGGCCGTGCCGGACGCAGGCAGCCCTCACTGCCCTCGCCGCCACTCCTCGGAGCCCTGCAGCCCGGCCCAGTGGACAGAGGACACCACACACCCGCCCGCGCCCGCGCCCGCGTCACGACAGCTCGGCCCCGCCTTACGGCCGCCGGCGCTGGGCCTATGGGAGGGCTTGGGGTGGGAGGCGACCAGCGGATTGGCTCGTGCGCGCCGCACACTTCTCCCCGCCCCTCGGCGGCGCGCGGGGCGGGGCTTCTGCCGTAAAATGGCCGGGCCCGGCAGCGACTGGCTGGCAGTTGCTAGGCGGTGGCGCTCCCGGCGTGGCGTCCCCTCAAGGGCACTGCGCCCGAATCTCAGGTCCCGGTTCTGCGCCCGGTCACCTCCCCCCGCCCCGCCCCGCGCTTCCGCCCCGGCCCCGGCCGCAGGTGCTGGGCGCGTGGGCCGCACGCGGCGGCTGCCCCGGGCCAAGGTCACCGAGGCCCCCAGCGTGCGTGGGGTCTCGAGTCACGGAGGTTCCGCAGCGGGGGATTCTGTTATTCGGATTTTACTTTGTATTTGATTCTTTGGACTGGCTCTCGATGCAGATGATTTGAGTCATTTAAGCTGCCTTCTGTGAAGGTATTGGCCCCGGGGAGCATCGATTGGAATAGGGGGTGATGGATTGGAATAGAGGGTGATGGGAGCAACGGGCCAGCGAGCGCGTTTCTAGAGCCCCAGCCCCGGTAGGCGAGCGAGTGTGCGGTCCCCGTGGAAGCAGGCCTCTCTTGTGGGCGGACCGGGCGTGTGTGCGCCCCTCCCGCGGGGAGTTAGTGGTCCCGGGGTGCCTCTGTGCAGCGGTGGGAAGAATAGGGCCCCTGTGTGCGACGTGGGCCGACCTTTAACATTTACAAGAACAGCATGGAGGCGCAGGACTGTGGGTCCAATACGCTACTCGCTTGTACACAGACACCCCGAAAACGAGACCGCAGACAGGAGACATGTCGGGCCTAAGGATGGTTAAGGGTTCGAGGGATGGAGGGAAACACCTCCCTGGGCCCTCGTACCCCCTTTGACGTCTGTAGAACGAACATGTGTTCTCTATTAACAAATGGCATTAAAGAAGGAGAAACGCTTTTAAGAACTAAAATAGCAAGTCGCTGATTGGTCAGAATCATGTTCTGCTAGGCTCTCCGGGTCACACCGGGCCTTGGTCCACAGTGCAGCCTCCTAGCAGCACCAGGAAGGTTGGCACAGCCCTCCCGTGCTTCCTGGTGGAGGTGGGAGTGGGCGGCCTCAGAGGAGGCAAAGGGGTTTTGATTATGAACACCGTTAATAGGTACGCTTTGCTGACCAGTAGGCACTCGTACACTTGCTCCTCGTTCAACCCAGAAGGTGGGTGGAAGAAACTGAATGGCTTCTTGACGAAAAACCCAACTGCTTCTCCCTCCCCCTCACAAATAGACAAGCAAACAAGCCAACAAAAGCACACCAGACTTCCCCTGCAAGATTGGCTGAGAAGGCCTCTCGCAGGCCTGTGGTCATCTCTGATGCTGGGCAACCGTCACCTGCCTGAGCGGTGTTCGGCTGGACCTTAAAAGCAAGGCTTTCTCAGAGCAGAAGTTCCCACAATGACAAAAACAATGACCGGTGACGTAGGCATAAGTATGATGTTCAATGTTGAGCTCATATTTCCGGGCAGAAATTAAGGCAGACATGAGGGAACCTGTATCGTGTGATTCCACGTGTGTGAAACGTCCAGAGTACACAATCCACGGACGCAGCAAATAGAGGGGGGGCTGCCTGCGGCCGGGAGAGCTGGGGCATCAGCACTGACCACCGGCACGCGCTGTCCTCCTGGGGTGATGGAGACGGCCTAAGGTTGGTCGTAGTGGTGGTTGCATAACTAACGCTGTGACGATGCTAAACGCCATCAAATTATACACCGGAAGGGGGTGAATTGGATGCTATGTAATTATATCTCAAAAAAGTTACTTTAAAAAACAGTAATTTCTCTAAAACCTCAAAAAGGTGCGTAGAAAAGCCAACAACCCCCTGAGATGCTGTCTGATCCGTGCGCCGGCTCTGGGCAGTTTGCGAGAGCAGCAGCTGTGCGACCTGTTTCCGGCGGCCTCGCGCTGAAGGGGAGAGTTCTTTCAGGGTGAGCCCAGCGAAGGAGGAAGGGTTGAAGGAGGAGAACACCGGGTTAGTCTCTGTGAAGTGACTGATTCGGACGGCAAGCATCCCGGGATGGACACTACCAGCACTGAGGGCAGGCGTGGGGGCTGGAAGCTTCCGGGCAGCAGAGGCCCTTCCCGGGGTCACTCACGGATTGACAAGAAGGGGCCCGCTGATGACTTCGGGGTGTCTCCTGGATGCAACATCAAGTAAACAGCAGGGGACCTGAATCCAATTGAGCCTGTAGCTCCGCCCCCAGGTCCCACTAGCCCAAGGATGGAACCCGTCCGTCTGCTGTCCGTCCGATAGGGAGCACTGGAGATGACACGGGGGATGGAGCCTTCTGGGCCACACAGCCCGGCGTGAGGAGGAGACTGACTGTCCGGGTGGACGCAGCCCAGAGGAGACATAACAGGATGTGAGGTTTCATCAGCCAGCCACGTGAAAACGCAAAAGGAAACAGGTGGAATTGATTTTACTAGTCTAGTTAGTCCAAAACATCCAAGAAGTTATTGCAATAGGTAAGCAACATAAAAGTTATTGAAATATTTTAGGGTCTTCTTTCCATACTCAGCCTTCTAAACCTGGTGTGATTTTAGACTTACAACGCACCCCCCTTCGCATGCCAGGTTCTCATTGGCAATGCTGGATGTGCATTTACGTTTCATGGGACTTACCATTTAATGAAGCATGTCCCCACACCCAGGTTACCCACATGACAGATCCTCCCTTCCCCCAACTGATGGACAGAGAATGGCGTACACTCCATTCCTGAACCCCTAACCAGGCACCTTCTATGGACTGTACATTGAACCACCAATCAGCACCTGCCAAATACCCTAACCCCCGATTTCTAAGTCCCTGATTATGTGCCTTATATGAAACCACCAATCAGCGTGTGCCAACTACCAGAAGCCCCATCCCTTCCATTTCCTCCCCTCAAAAGGCGCCTTCACCCCGGCACGCGGGCTCTTTTCCACCTGGAAGACAGCCCGGCAGGGTCTCCTCCTCTCATAAAGCCTGTGTCCTGGTCTCCGGCCCTCTGTCTCACCTGTCACCACACAGCCTGAAATTCCAAACTGGATGGAGCGCCTCCCCAAATCACCCCCTTTAACCTGTGCGCTCACAGGGACAGAACCAGCTGACCTTTCTCCGAATTCTCTTGGAAGCAGAGGCAGCATCGGTTTCACCATGACGCCGGTTCACGTTGAGTAAGTTCACCTCCGCTTGTTGCAACTCCGCGTGTTCCCTCTGAACTCAAAGGTCAGCGGCTGCGCACACTGACCGGCATCGCGTCCGTTGGGGGCACATTTTGCAGCTGATCCACACAAGGCTGACGATCACTGCTAAGCGGTGATCTGCCTGTTCGTGTTAGAAATGTTTCCAAAATCATGATGACTGATTTGTGTTCCAGAAAGTTCCATTGCAAATACATTCTCCAGCCCGGCTGGCATGGCTCAGGGGTTGAGCATCGACCTAGGAACCAGGAGGTCACAGTTCGATTCCCGGTCAGGGCACAGGCCCGGGTTGCGGGCTCGATCCCCAATGGGGGGCGTGCAAGAGGCAGCCGGTCCATGATTCTCTCTCATCATGGATGTTTCTCTCTCTCTCTCCCTCTCCCTTCCTGTCTGAAATCAATTTAAAAAAATATATATTTTAAAAGTAAATAAGTAGATGAGTCCTCTTGCCTGCCTGTCCAGCTGGATCACAAACCATCTTCGAAAGGAGGTCTGTAAGCTCCAGGCTGCGCTCATTCAGAGGCTGCGACACTGGGGAGGAGAGCAAGCCGTCCCTTGCCCTCGATTAGCCCACATTTGGCCAGTGGTCCCGTCATTTCAAGAAATTCTCGAGTCGGAGGTCAAGTCGACATAAGCCTCCTGGAGTTCTTCCACGAACGACTCGGCGGACAGGCCTGGCAAGCACGGCCGCATTCCCTGGCTTCGCTCCCTCTCGGCGGTTCTGTGAATGGATGAGGGGCCAGAGACTGGGACCCAGGAACCCAACGAGTTAAAACTCTGTCCAGGGCCCTCTTCATAGCGTCTGCCTCCAAAAAGGAGTATCAGTATTTTTACGAAGGCTCACAGTCTGGAACGAAGCGGTGGGAAAAACATCTGTAAAAAACCATTGAAATCTGTAAAGAATCTTTGTGAGTTTATTTGAGCCAAACTGCCGACCTATGCCGGGAAGCAGAACCTCAAGGAATTGAGAAAATGCTCCGGAAAATGGTGGGTTATAGCTGCAATTTACACATTGCAATCAAGGGAAAGGGATGTAGGTGGGTTACATGAAATCCATTGGTGATAGACTAGAGAGGCGGGAGAAAGCAAACAGGGAAACCCCTGGGATTGGATAAAAAGTAAAATGATGGACAGGTACTTAGGTGGGTGCAGGAGCAATTAACATAACAATGAAGGAATTTGTGGTCTCTGTCCTGGTGCCCAGGCACATTAGGTTGTGGCCCAAGGGCTCCAGAAAAAGGGAAGTTACAAGTTACCCAGACGTTTCAAGGGTGTGTTATCACAGATGCAAAAAGACCGATAGGCCCAGTTAAGGGAAAGGTTGACCTTGTCAGTGAAGATTGCGGCCTAGGATGTAACTGCCCACCATAACGGCTTTAGGTAAAGTTTAATTTCAGACCATCCTTTGTGGTTCCTGTAGGCCTCTGAGTTTGCAAGACCGCCAAGCAGGCCTCCCCTGAGCTGGTCAGGTCAGCATGTGGCCCCTTTCGTCCACAGTCTTTTGTAAAAATACTAATAAGTCTCGATTTCCGGCCGGTAGAAATTATGTTTTTACCTCTAGCGGACACTCTCCAAGACTCCACGGTACCCGCTCCACGCTCCCATCTCTCGGGCCACGGCTGGCGACACCTGTCTACGCCGCCAGTCTGGTGTTGGCCTGGGAGGTGGCTCGCACCTGAGCGGCCCAGCGGCCTTCGTTCACTCGCATCTTGTTCCATTTTGGAGTTGATTAGGTGCATCTTAGATCGGTTTATCACTTTTTAAAAACTTGAATGATGCCCGGCTGGCGTGGTTCAGTGGTTGAGTGTTGACCTATGAGCTGGGAGGTCACTCGATTCCTGGTCCAGGGCACAGGCCCAGGTTGCAGGCTCGATCCCCAGTAGGAGGCGTGCAGGAGGCAGCTGATCCATGATTCTCTTTCGTCATTGATGATGCGCTTTTGCTCTCTGTCTCTGTCTCTCTCTCCACTGCTCTCTGAAATCAGTAAAAAAAATTTTTAAACAAAATAAAACCTAAATGGTGTTCCAAGCAGTCGAAACCTTTGTGTGTATTCTGAGTGCACACTGTTGGCCTAACGTGTTTTTCATGAATGTGGATTTTCTTCACCGACCACGAGCTGCCAGCCGGCTGTTCTCGACGTGGTCGGTAGCCAGTTTCCTCCGGCGCCCCGTCCGGTGCTTCCCTGGCCTTGGTTCTCGTGCCACTTTCCTCTGGTCTTGCCCAAGTCACCGCACAAGCTCGGTCAGCCTCCCCCAGTGGCGCCTCCTCTGAGCCAGGGCCGCGGGCCGGGAGGGAATGCCACAGCCGTGGTCAAGGCCTCCGCTGACACACTTCTAACTGGGGCCTGCGCCCCCGAGGTTCGGATGGCTGCTGAGCTGTGCACGTGATCGTGCACACACTGCGAGTGTGAGGCTGTTACACAGGTTAGTTAGCCACACGCTGCCCCGCAGAACAAGGCCAGCGGCTTCTCAGACCCCTGTCACCCAGAGCGGGCCAGCGTGTGACGGCGCAGGTCCGTGTGCTCGACCTCAGAGCAGCGCCCGCGTTGCCTAAGCAGCGTATCTGAAAGCTAATATTTGGCTGTCCTGACCCATCACCTTTGGTGCCTCCTCCTCGGGTGCACTGGCCGGGCAGGCCCTGTGTCCTCGGCTTTCTGGCTGAGAGGACACTGGTTCCAACGGCAATAACGGTGACTGGACTTTGCCCAGTGAGAGGGGGAAGCGGTGTGGCTGCCCCCCCACCCCCCCGTGTTCCGTGCACGCTCACACGTGTCCCCACAGGAGGAAGGAGTGACAGCCGCACTTCCTCCCACAGTCATGTCACAGAAGCCCCAAGACCACGGCCCCCACGCAGCTCACGGGGGCCAGAGCCGGAATGGGAGCCGTGACCGTGACTTCCAGTGCCACGGTCAAGGCGCTTTCTCCTTTCAGGCACCGCTCGCTCGCGCTGTGGGTCAGTCAGCTTCCCAGGCCCGGCCGGGGGCTCAGGGGCTCAGGGGCGGAGCGCTGACCGATGAACCAGGGGGTCAGGTTGGTGCGGATGCCCGGGTTGCAGGCTCGATCCCCAGTGTGGGGCTTCAGGTGGATGACCCTCTCTCATCACTGATGTTTCTCTCCCTCCCTCCCTCCCTCTCCCTTCCTCTCGGAAACCAATAGGAGTATATTTTAAAAGCAGGAAGTTTCCCCGGGGCGTTGTGGGGGGGCCGGTGGGGGGAGAAGGCGGCGATTTCTAATGAGAGGAAGCCGCTCCCTTTGCAGGTTCGCGACACACACGTTTAGGGCCCTCCCACTCTTTTTCTCACGTGGACACAGATCGCAGACTCCCGGCCGGCTGAGAGCCCAGGTGGCCCGTGCAGGCAGGGCCCACCGCCTGGAGCCCAGGGAAGGGAGGGGCGGGCGGAGTGGGGAGCCCTCCTCCAGCCCCTCAGGGCCAGGTGCACCCGGAGGTGGCAGGACGCGCCCCCCCCCCTTCCCCGGTGGCGGACTGTGGCTATTCAAACACATCCCGCCAGGCTTCTCGGAGGAAGCAGTGAGGTCTCGCGAGGAAGAAGAGAATTCAGCGACCACCTCCACGGTCCACGGGCCTCCCGCCAAGCAAGGCGCACAGGACACACGGGTGCCGGGTTCGGGTCGTGGTGGCCGAGCGCCGGCCCGTAGGTCCCGCTCAGAACCTCCTGCACCCACTCAGCCTGTGCGGGCACCGCCTGCAGCTGGCGGGGACAGGCAGCTGTGGCGCAGGCTGCTCTGGGCGGCAGGGAGGACAGCTACGCTAGGGACACATTACACTTCATAAAACCCGTGTTTATTTAAAAAATCTATTCAGAAAGTCTGGAAAGCGTAATAAATACCTGTGCAGGGCCGCGCCCGCACACACGACCCGCAAGCGAACAGAGGCCTGTAAACATAACCGCGGCGGCGAGCGAAGTGCGGGGCGAGGTGGGGCGGGCGGCGAGCGGGGCGGGGTGCAGCGCTCTGTGGGTGGCACAGCCTTGGAGGCCCCCCCGTCCCCCCCGCTGGGCGAGGCCACACGGCAGTCACTGGCTTTTCCTCGCCGCGCAGGGTCCCGTTCCACTCTCGGCGCCATGCGGGACCCAGCGCGGCCTGGGGGACACACCGCCTAGTGAGCCACCTGGCCGGCACTGGCCACTGTCCTGGGGAAGGGGACCAGCCTCCCGGACACGAACCCGCGAGGCTGGTCAGATCCTCGCAGTCTGGGCTGGGCGTGCGCACACCGAGGGGCGGGCCAGGCCTCTCTCCAACTGGGGGCCCACCTGGTGGGGTGACCCCTAGAGGGGTGGCGAAGGGTCCACGAGGGGGTGGGCTGGAGGCCGAGGTCAGAGTCCGGGTGTCTGACCTAGGGGGTGCGGTCCAAGGTGTGAGCAGGGCTGTGCGAGTCCTGGGGAGCCTTCCCCCAGCGCCAGGTCCGGGGAGCCCCGTGCAAGCTTGTCAACTCTCAGCCCCCCTCGTTCCCTCCGGCGGTGCGGCCCCGCTATGTCCTCTAAGGCTTTGGAAAGCTTGGTTTCTTCCCCAGGGACTCCTCGTGGGGGGAGGGGGGAGGGGGAGACGTGAGGACGGGGAGGGGTCCTCACTCGCCATGCTGCTCAGGGTTCTCAGCTCTGGGTCCCCGGCAGCACTCAGGGACCCCCTCCCCCCAGAAGACACCCAGCCACGGGGGGCGCGGCAGGCAGCCGGGCCCCGGCAAACAGGACGTGTGACTTGGGCCAGTTTCTAGGAGCGTGACCTGCAGGCGCCCGTTGTTCCCGTTTCCCATAACAAGTGAAGCGGCTCAGACGGAAGCAGACGACGACGGAGGGGGGCGAGGAGAGTCATGGAGACTCGGGGAGCACTTTCCGCCGAGGAACGAGGACGGCCCCGGGGCCAAGGGAGCCAGGGCACGGACGTCACGGACGTCCCACCTGTGTCCGTGCTGGGAGAGAGGGTGCCTGTGGACCCCACTCCTCTTCTGGGGTCTGAAGACCAGAGCCAAGCGAGGGAGGAACTTTCCGGCAGGCGGCCCCCATGGGTGCGCCTGTGTGTGTGTGTGTGTGTGTGTGTGTGCACGCCTGTGTGTGTGCGCGCACGCCTGTGTGTGTGTGTGTGTGCGTGCCTGTGTGTGTGTGTGTGCGCGCACGCCTGTGTGTGTGTGTGTGTGTGTGGGTGCGCCTGTGTGTGTGTGTGTGCACGCCTGTGTGTGTGTGCACGCCTGTGTGTGTGTGTGGGCGCGCCTGTGTGTGTGTGTGCGCGCATCTGTGTGTGTGTACGCCTGTGTGTGTGTGTGTGCACGCCTGTGTGTGTGTGTGTGTGTGTGGACGCGCCTGTGTGTGTGTGTGTGTGTGGGCGCGCCTGTGTGTGTGTGTGCACGCCTGTGTGTGTGTGTGCACGCCTGTGTGTGTGTGTGTGGGCGCGCCTGTGTGTGTGTGTGTGGGTGCGCCTTTGTGTGTGTGTGTGTGTGTGCACGCCTGTGTGTGTGTGTGTGGGCGTGCCTGTGTGTGTGTGTGTGTGCACGCCTGTGTGTGTGTGTGTGTGTGTGTGCATGCCTGTGCGTGCGCGCATGTGCGCCTGTGTGTGTGTGGCACTGGAGTTGAGATCAAAGGATAAAAGAAACAATAAAATGTCGTCTTTTTAGAGAAAACCTGGCTGTGACTGACAGTAGTTCCCATAGCCTGGCCCGGGCACAGAGGGATGGACAGACGGACGGACAGACAAGTGACAGTCCTCTTCCGCCCGGTGGGGGTGGCTCCCTGGGTGGGCACGAGCTGGAGGAGACGAGGACACAGGCGCTGCCTCCTCCAGCCCCGGGTGGAGCGGTCGGGATTTTATTAACGAAGGGGCACAGCCTGAGTGTCTGCGTGCCCCCGGGGACACATGGACTCACTGACCGCCAAGGACAGACCCTGCAGCAGGCGCAGACACGCAGCTCAGCTTCCGCCACGGGCATCCCCGGCCGTGCCCCCGACCCCAGTGGGCGACAGAGGCCGAGCTCAGGGTCCCGAGGTCACAGTTTCTCTGGGGGCAGGAGAGGGAGCGAGCCGAGCAAGCCAGGCGCTCAGCCCGGGGATGCCCAGCCCGGGCCGCTACCATCCAGAGCCAGGGCGGGGATGCAGAGGCACCTGCTGGCTCCTTCCCGGGCACCAAGGGGCACCAAGGCCGAGCGCAGGCGGCTCTGGGTGCCTCCCGCTCAGATCTGCTGCGAGGACACAGCCGGACCTCAGTCACACACGTGGGGCAGCGAGACGCGGGCTCTTGGCGTGATCGTCGGGGGGCGGGCTCAGCTCCTGTGCCCGTGCCCTCCATCACCTTCAGCCGCCCACAACAGGGGCCCCCGAAGCCGGCCCCTCCCACCTGACCACGGGGCCTCCGGTGGCAGAGCCGCCCGCTGAGCAGGTGCCGTGTGGGGAAGGCCTTCGCGTGCAGTGGTGACAGGAGTCCCTGTGGCGGCCAAGGAAGGAGGCGGCAGGCAGCAGAGCGAGGCGTGGGCAGGGCGCCCTCGGACCCTCCTGGGCTGAAGGGGAAACGCGGGCCCGGTGAAGGCGCCGGGACCGCTCGAGCCGTGCCCATGCCCGGGTCCCAGGCGTCGGGTCCTGCTGGCTACAGCCGCGTGGACGTGAGTCTCTTCATGCCCCTGCGCTGGGCCAGGCCGGACGACAGCACGGGCTCCAGCCGCGGGGCCTGGGGCGTCCTGTGCAGGGCCAAGTAGGTGGCAGCCATGGCGCCCTGCAAGGCAAGGGAGAGGCAGTGACCGCGCGGCCCCCGCTGCTGCCAGAGCCGCAGCACGGCCTCTGGGCCTCGGTTTCCCCGTGTGTGTGGGCCACGGGGCCACTGCGGGACGCTGAGAGCTGCAGCGGCCTGGGGTCTCATCTCCGTGTTCACTGACACCCACAGCAGCGGCGGCGGTGCTGGTCACTTGGCGTAAGTATTTCCGACTCCCATGGGGCCCAGGCTGAGGTCAACCACCCCCCACTTCGGCAAGGCGCCGGCCTGCTAGGTCCCCACCGCACACTGGCACCCGGCCAGAGCCTGGCCACCGCCTCCTGGCCACTTACAATTTTTAAAAAAATTTATTTCAGAGAGAGGAAGGGAGAGGGGGAGAGAGAAGCATCAACCACGAGGGAATCACTGGCGGGCTGCCTCCTGCACGCCCCGCCCTGGGGATGTGCCAGGGGATCTACTAGAATATTAGGGGGCGGGGGGGGGGGGGTGCAGGGCCGGCCGCCCGGTGGCTGCTGCTTTGTGAATAAAGTTTTACCGAGCTGCAGCCACACCGACGGCGGACCGGCTGTCTCGGGGTTTCTGTGAGGCACAGGTGAGCGGAGTCCTTGAGACAGAGGCATCCGGCCTGAAATGCCACGAATATTTACTGTCTGGGCTGTCGGAGGAGTGCAGACCTTTGGTCTATGATTGAGGACGTTGGGACCAGGAGTTGGCACAGCCCGGATTCATTCTCCCTCTCCCTCTCTCTCTCTCTCTCTCTCTCTCTCTCTCTCTCTCTCTCTCTCTCTCTCTCTCTCTCTCTCTCTCTCTCTCTCTCTCTCTCTCTCTCTCTCCTCTCTCTCTCTCTCTCTCTATCTCTCTCTCCTCTCTCTCTCTCTCTCTCTCTCTCTCTCTCTTTCTTCTCTCCCTCTCTCTCTCTCTCTCTCTCTCTCTCTCTCGCATGCACTGAAGCTGTGAGCACGGAACAGAGCTGTAACTATTCAGCGTCCTGCCTGTGTTGCGTGTATGTGATGAACTCTGAACCTTTAGGTGAGTGGGGAGGCATCACAGCGCCTTTTTGCGCGCCCCCGCCCCACCCCCACCTGGCCTCCTGACGCCCGAGCACCTTCACCAGGTGGACGTCCTGTCGGCTGAGCTGGCTCTGGGGCAGGTACTCTCGGTTCACAACCCACGGGTGTTTGAGGACCTGGAGTGCTGTCAGGCGCTGCTGCGGGTCCACGTGGAGCATCCGGGACACCACGTCCTGCGGGGGGCGGGGGGCGGGGGAGGGACTGTGTGGGCACCGAGCCGCCGGGGACCCTCCGCCCCTCGAGGGCAGGCCTGGCCGCTGCTGTCTCCAGCTGCCGTCTGCCGTGTACATGGGCTTCCCAGCCTCCACGGTCACATAAGCCCATTTAAAAAAATACCAGCTTCTCTCTCTGTACACACACACATCTTACTGGCTCTGACACACCGAGACGGTAGAAAAGGTGAAACGTGCTGTAAAATAGTTTTTCCAAAACTTTTTTCAGCTGAGCAGCTTTGAACACAATCTTGCTGATGAGATATCCGTGTTGTTGGTGTGAAGGAGCAGATGAGCGGCTGCTCTGAGTGCCCACCCAGGAAGCACTGGGCGTGAGCTCACCTTGGCCGCCTCCGAGACCGAGTCCCAGTTCCCTCCGGAGAGCGCGTACTTCCCGCTGCCGATCCGCGCCAGGATCTCCTCCGGGGTGTCGTCTGGCCCGTTAGCAAACGGGGTGAATCTGTGTAACGAGAAGGCTTACGGTGACGAGAACGCATGATCTCAAAATTCACAACGGAATCCCCTTTTTGTTGTTAAAAATGGCCTTTTCTTAGCCGGCTGGCGTGGCTCAGTGGTTGAACGTCGACCTATGAACCAGGAGGTCACGGTTTGATTCCTGGTCAGGGCACATGCCTGGATTGCGGGCTCGATCCCCCATAGGGGATGTGCAGGAGGCTGCCGATGGATGATTCTCTCTCATCATTGATGTTTCTCTCTCTCTCTCCCTCTCCCTTCCTCTCTGAAGTCCATAAAAAAATATGTTTTTAAAAGCAGCCGTTTCTATCCCATTACGCTCCGAATCCAGCATTCACGGCAAAGCACCATTCACTTCTCAGTGCTCCGTCCGCGTCCTCACTCGGTCACGGCTGGGATCCACGGGGCAGGTGAGCCAAGCTCCGTGGACCCAGCACGCGCTTTCCTGGACCGCTTCTGGCTTCCCTGGCAACAGCGTCCAACAGTGGTCGGCCCACTGGCTCTGTTTCCATGGTGACAGCGTGATATGATGGATGAGAGCTGGAGACGTGAGGTCTGAGGGACCCCTGGTTCATTTATCACCAACTCTGGGTTCTCTGACAAACTGGTTTTGAGCTTCAGCTGCAACATGGGCAGAACCCTGGGCTCACAGGGATCTCGGTACCATGGGCAAACACACAGAACGTGCGTGCTCAGTGCGTGACCACCGTGAATGCGTGACGGGTGTTTCCTGTCCCCTGGAGTGTAAAGCAGGGCCCACGGGTCCCCGCTCTCCGAGCAGGGGGTTCTGGTGGTTCTCACAGCCGGGCCGTGACCTCCATCAGGGACCCGGCAGCGTGACGCCGGGGAGCCCGGCCGCCGCCCCCTTCGGCACTCGTCACCGACTGACGATGAAATCCTAGTCAGGCTGGCCCATCCGTGCTCGCGAGGCACCGTGTCCGTTTTGCTGCCGTAAAAAGGATGGGTGGTCCCTCCGTTGGAGTATGCGTTCGACTTAAAACGTTGAGCGCCAGGGGGTTTAGGATTCTAGACTTCATGGCTGGAAGGAGCCTTAGACACCACACAGCGTTGGCCTCTCGTTCAAAGGGACGGAGCTGAGGCCCGGGGGTCAGGAGTCAGCCGGCAGCGGAGCTCGGGAGGGAGACACGACCCGCTTCCCACACCACCAGGTGCCTGGTCCCAGGAAACTGGTCCCCCCACGTCTGACGGCCACCGTCGGCCACAGCGGCATGAGCGGCCGCCTGTCTCCGGGTGCTGTCTGACCAGGGCCTTTATGGGCGCTTCCTGGCTCAAGAGGATGATTTTTATTTTATTTATTTTTATTTCTGTTAATCCTCACCCGAGGATATTTTCCCATTGATTTTTAGAGAGAGTGGAAGGGAGGGGGGGAGAGAGAGAAGCATCGATGTGAGAGAGGAACGTGGATTGGTTGCCTCTGCGAGCGCCAGACCAACCGGGGCCAGGGAGGGAGCCTGCAACCCAGGGACCTGCCCTTAACCGGGATCGAACCCGCAGCCCCTCGTCCGCAGGCCGCTGTCAGGAGCATGACTGTAAGGAGCGGATGCGTGGACACTATCAGGGAGTGGCCCCTGTGGAGGTGAGGATGTGGCCGGAGGCCCGAGGCCTGCATGTCCATGGGTGAGCAGGGGCCTGCAGCCCGGGTCCCTAATCTGGAGGGACGGCCTAGAGGCCTGGCCCAGGGCCCTGCCTGCTTCTCGCTTCTCCTGGAAGGGGCTGAGGAAGCCCAAGGTTCGCCCACACCCGTGCCCCGGGGACAGGGTCAGCCTACAGGCCCGCGCCTCCGTGTGGTCTGCTCACCCCGCCAGCATGGTGTACAGCAGGATGCCCAGGCTCCAGATGTCACACGCCGCGTCATAGCCTTGCCGCTTCAGGACCTGGCGGGACAGACGGCCACAGGTGAGCACTGGGCGGAGACAATTCAAGGTCTCAGCGTGCTGCTCGGGGCGGGGCGGGGGGTGGGGGGTGGGGCGATCCCGCAGTGTGGGGACGGGGTGTCGTTCATTAAGGCAAAGCCACCCCAGTGCGCCCCACGGGCTCCCCAAAGGCCAGCCCCGCGGGAGCCACAGCCCGCGGACACCGGCTCCCAGACCGAGGGGGGCGCATCGCATTGTTAAGGCAGAAGAACTGCTTAAAGGGAGGTCAGACAGGACGTAAAACCGACGCCCTCACCGCTCCAAGAGCCGCACGGGGTGCGCTCTCACTGGGTGCAGCCCCACCTCCACCTCCAGAGCTCTGCGTCTTCCGACCTCAGCCCCTCTCACCCTCAGTCCCGGGCCCTGCCGCCCGCCCCCTGCGTCTTCCCTCCAGGTGCCAGACAGGGGTCACCCTCTGGTGTCTGGCTCATCTCTTCCCATAATGTCCTCAAGGAGTGTCCGTGTGGCCTGGGGCGGGACTCCCCTCCCTGAGGCTGGGCCACGTCCCGCTGTGGGGACGGCGCTCCCTTCAGCCACTCATGACCCCCGGGCGGCTCCCACCCACGGCCACTGTGTCAGGCTGCTGCGAGCAGGGGGCAGATGCCACGTAAACAGATAAAATAAGCCGTGTCTGGGCAGGGAGCGGCCCTTCCTTCGGTGTGTGTGTGTGAGGCCGCCACACCCCGCCCCCGCCGGCTCGGGAGCTCACCTCGGGGGCCACGAAGTTGGCCG
The DNA here is from genome assembly GCA_026230045.1 of Corynorhinus townsendii. Taxonomy (NCBI): domain Eukaryota; kingdom Metazoa; phylum Chordata; class Mammalia; order Chiroptera; family Vespertilionidae; genus Corynorhinus; species Corynorhinus townsendii. Next base: position 1,179,576 of record JAPDVU010000004.1, on the reverse strand, counting down.
TGTAGCAGGGCGTCATCAGCAGCCCGTTCTCGGCGCGCAGCTGCTTGGCGAACCCAAAGTCGCAGATCCGGATGGACTCGGGGTTCCCGGACTCGTCCACGTACAGGATGTTGCTCGGCTTCAGGTCCCGGTGCACAACCTCCAGAGGCAGGAGGGACTGCCTAAGGGGGGGCCCTGGACGGCGGGGGGCAAGGGGGAGCGGAGTGGGAGAGCGGGGCGGGGGTGGGGAGCGGAGAGCAGAGGCACTAGGAACCGGGGTGTACTCGGGAGCCCTTTACTCACAGCCCTGCAGCAGGGCGAAGCAGCCCGGATGCTGACCTTAGAGTCCCCACACATACTGGCTCACGTCCGCGGAGACCGCGCAAGCCCCTCGGACGGAGAGTGAGGTTTGAAAGAACAGCACGTGGCAGCTGTGCTGGCCACAGGCGGCTCCGGGGCCGGAGACCAGAGCTGTGGGGCTGCCCTGGGCGGGCTCGGCTGCTTGGAGCTTTGCCCCTGCAGCACAAGGTGGCGGGTTTGGTCCCGTCAGGGCGCATTCGGGAGGCAGCTGATCGACGTTTTCCTCTCACACTGACGTTCTCTCTCTTTCCTCTCCCTTCCTCTCTCTCTAAAAATCAATAATAAAAACATATCCTTCAATGAAGATTTAAAAAAAGGGAAGGTGGTGAGTTCAGGTAACTTGAATACAAAGGTTTCTAAAGATGAATATTTGCACTCGGCCAGCGTGGCTCAGTGGTTAAGTGACAACCTATGAGCCAGGAGGTCACAGTTCCATTTCCGGTCAGAGCACAGGCCTGGGCTGTGGGCTCCATCCCCAGGGGGGGCAAGCAGGAGGCAGCGGATCAGTGATTATAGTCATTGATGTGTCTATCTCTCTCTCCCTTTCCCTCTCTCTCTGAAATCAATAAAGATATCCTATCTAATAAGAGAGCAATATGCAAATTGACTGTACCTCCACCACACTCACAAGCCACGCCCACCAGCCAATCGGGAGTGAGTACGCAAATTAACCCAACCAAGATGGCTGCAGCCATGGAGAAGTTGGAAGCTTGGGTTTCCCCAGTGATGGAGTAAGACAAGCTTCCCGCACACCCTGGCCAGCCCATGCTTCTGCTCAAGGCTACAAAGTTTCAATTATAGAAGATAAATAAATCCCAACAAAAATGGCTGCAGCCATGGAGCAAGCAGGAAGCTTGGCTCTGCTCAAGGCTACAAAGTTTCAATTATAGAAGATAAATAAATCCCAGATACCAGGGCCTCTGCTTGGGTCACTGGGGGCGTGGCCAGCCTGCAAACCACCACAGGCCCCTCGCCCAGGCCACTCCACGCCCCAAGGGAACCCCCACCCTGATCTGGGACACCCTTCAGGGCAAACCAGCTGGCCCCCACCCATGTACCAGGCCTCTATCCTATCTAATAAGAGTAATATGCAAATTGACCATCACTCCAACACACAAGATGGCTGCCCCCATGTGGTCAAAGATGGCCACCACAAGATGGTCAACAGGGGAGGGCAGTTGGGAGGGATCAGGCTTGCAAGGGAGGGCAGTTGGGGGTGATCAAGCCAGCAGGGGAGGACAGTTAGGGGTGACCATGCCAGCAGAGGAGGGAAGTTGGGGGCGACTGGGCCTGCAGGAAAGGGAAGTTGGGGGGGACCAGGCCTGCAGGGGAGGGCAGTTAGGGGTGACCAGGCCTTCAGGGGAGGGCAGTTAGGGGTGACCAGGCCTGCAGGGGAGGGTAGTTAGGGGCAATCAGGCTGGCAGGGGAGCAGTTAAGCATTAATCAGGCTGGCAGGGGAGTGGTTAGGGGTGATCAGGCTGGCAGGCAGAAGCGGTTAGGGGAAATCAGGCAGGCGGGCAGGCGAGCAATTGGGAGCCAGCAGTCCTGGATCGTGAGAGGTAGTATCGGGCCTAAACGGGCAGTCGGACATCCCTCGAGGGGTCCCAGATTGAAGAGGATACAGGCTGGGCTGAGGGACACACCCCCTCCCCGTGCACGAATTTCGTGGACCGGGCCTCTAGTACATACATAAAAAGAGGAATGTTTGTCTCATGCCCACTGTGTCCCGCAGGGTTAGGTGTCAGTGCGCCAGGGATTTCAGACACAGAAGGAAGCAGCGTGCAGGCCACATGCACAGCTCTGCTCCCCACGCACCCTCCTCACCCCGCTCACCCCCTGCGAGTGCAGGTAGTCCATGGTCCGGGCGATGGTGCACAGCACGGCGCTGGCCTCACGCTCTGAGAAGCAGCGCTGCCGCAGGATGCGGTCCAGCAGCTCCCCGCCGCGCATCAGCTCCGTCACCAGGTACACGAACTGCCCCTCGTCGTAGACCTGGGCCCGGAGGGCGCAGGGGTCAGTGCTGCGTCCCCCATGGTCACCCCACCCTGGGCGTGCTTGTGCCCGGGAGAGAGGGACAGCTCGGGGCGAGGGGGGCTCCCAGGACGTAAAAGCAAGGCTTGTGCAGCACGAGTGAAGGGCCAGTCCACTCACTGGGGCGCAGCTCTGAGGACAGAACCTGCGTGAGTGATCTGAGCCGGCCAGGAATGACAGCGAAGCAGGCGCTCACGCCTGCCTGCACGCTGAGGCACCTGCTGGGGTGAGTCCTGACTTCTGTCCGCCCCTCCCCCCGCCCCCCGCAGACATGTAAACACTGAGCACGTGGAGGTTGCACATAGCGCGCAGCAGGCCCAGGGCGGTGGTGCGGACGCTCCGTGCACCTGGCACCTGGGGACGTGGACGGCAGGTTCTGACCCGCAGGTCCGGGCAGAGCCCCGCCCTGCGTCTGACAAGCCCACGGGCCTCTATGCCAGGACAGGACTTGGAGCAGCGGGCCCCGCGGCCCAGACAGGTGGGGGCGGCCGAGCTGACTTCGCCCCCTGGGGCAGCTCTCCGAGGAAAGCGGGAACAACAGGGAGCTCCCCTCGCACGGCCTGCACACTCTGGCTGTCTATGCCCCCCCTGCACCCCCGTCACCCTGCACGGGCCGAGCACCGAGGAGACATCGACGGGCACGGAGCACCCCTAATGCACTCACGTCCTTGAGGGTGATGATGTTGGGATGCTGGCCATACCGCAGCAGGATCTCGATCTCCTCCGAGGGGTCCCTCCGGCTCTTGTCAATGATCTGGAACAGATGGTGGTGCCGTGAGGCTCTCGGACGGACAGTGCCAGAGCCGGGACCTTTCCACCTCCTGCTCCCCTGGGACAAGGCCGACTGGGGATTCTCGGCATCCTCTCCCCGCCGCCGCTCCGAGCAGATGGGCGTGGGCGTGGGCTCTCAGGGAGAGTTCTGGGCCCGGAGGGCAAGCCTTGCCTCAGGCAGGAGCTTCCTGTGTCCTTGGACCAGCTTGTGGCCACGCATCCAGACACGTCTGGTGACGATGGCCCAGGTGGACCTCCCCCGCCTCCCTTCACCCCCCTCCGGAGTCCAGGTCGGCTGGGTGGGGGGTGGGGCCGAGCATCGTGTAGAGAGCGCACAGTACCCTCTCCCAGACACTAGGTCACCACGGGGCAGGAAACCGCTGTAACCCAGCCCCACCCACCCGGAGACTGACACTTTGTATTTCCTGGTGAGATACGGAATGACAGAGCGAGCGCTACCAGGTGGTGACAGACTGGATGGCGGACGTTGTTACGGCTCCTGATGGCTGAGAGTGCCGCCACCCCCACCCCCACCCCCACCGCCACCGCCACCGCTACCCCCACCGCCACCCCCACCCCCACCCCCAACCCCACCGCTGCCGACGCGTGAGGCTTGGCCCAGCTGCTGTTCGAGCCTGCGGCTATTTCTTTGACTTGATTCTTGGGGACTGTACCCACCTTCCCCCCACCCCCCGTCCCTCCCTTTGCCAATCGCTATGCCCGCCCCCATCTCTATCCTCCCAAACGCCAGTGCTCAAAGCCGCCACGCCAGCGTGGATTACCCACAGAGCTGCGAGAGGGGTCGGTGCCTCCATGCTGACTAGAGCTGGAAACAGTCATGATTTGCAAAATAAAGTTCAAATGGGGACCTAACATCCGAGCCAGGGGAACCCCGTCGTGTGGGAGCCTAGACGGTGGAGGGCGGGGCGGGGTGGGGCGGGGGGCGGCACCTGCAGGTGGGCGCAGGCAGCTGCCCGGGGCCGGCGCCCGCATCAGCACCGCCCGGCACGGCCTCACCTTCACGGCGTACTCGGCGTCCGTGGCTCTGTGCACGCACCGCTTGCACACGGAGTAGGAGCCCACCCCGATGTCCTCCTTGACCTCGTAGCCATCGGAGAAGTGGACGTTGTCCCCGTGCAGCTGCTGAGGGATGGAGGCAGGGCCCTCAGCTCTCTCGGGGGCGGGGGGGGAGGGGGAAGGGGCACACAGCCCAGGTGCAAGGGGGTCCAGGCTGTGCGGTCCGACCCTGAGGCCGGGGATGGAGGCGGGGCCCTCAGAGGTCTCGCAGCGGGGAGGCACACAGCGCAGGGGCAAAGGGGGTCCGGATTGTGTGCCTCAGCACGGAGGCTAGGGGGCGAGTCCTCTGGCCAGGGCCACGGAGCTAGGACGACGGCTCCCCACCCGGACCCCAGCCGCCCCCAGCGCTCGGTCACACCCCTTTCAGACACCGGGGCTCTGTGGGCGGGCGGCCAGCTCCCCAGCAGCTGAGAGCGTGGATCTGGAAGCAGGAGGGGATGGAGCCCGGGAGGCCCAGGCGTGGGGCTCAGGCGCTGCGTGGCGTCCTGAGCGCGTGTCTGCGTGTCGACATCTCAGCGGAAAGCTGACCCCGTGAGGCCCGGTCACGGCCGGTACAAGCACCGAGGCCCGGCGCGCCCTCCCAGCCAGCGTCGTCCCCTTCAGACGCCCTGCCTTCTTTCCCAAAGCGCGCGGGAGAGAAATGTGAAACCCAGCCCCTGCGCCCCGACGGCCTTAGACACCATGGCATCGTGGATTCTGCTCGGAGGGCTCCCGCCTGGTGGGAGGTACAAGGTGGGAACCCACACGAGCCACCTTCCCTGACCGCCACGGGCACATCCCACGGCAGCGAAGTGGCTGCCACATGTGGAGCCGCCTCCTGGGGTCCTGGCTCCACTCCCCACAGCGAGGACGCCCGCCAGTGCCACCTGTGGCTCGGCCCCGCACGCCTGACCTCCATCTCAGGACTCCCCTTCCTCAGGGTGGGCGAAGGGGTACAAGGCCACAGTCAGACACCACGGCCGGCTCGCAGAGGCGCCCGCGAGGCACGAGAAGTCGGGGCGGAGAGCACGGCTCGGCTGAGATGGCTCGGCCGCGTGCATGCGACACCGGTGGCCGCGCCCACGACCCGCCCCGCAGGGTTACCTGCACGATGGGGTGAACGGCCGCTCCGTGCAGGTCCTGCTGCGGCGGCTCCTGGACCAGGTTGGAGGCCACGAAACTGAAGCCTCTGAACAGCTGGTGCGAGTTGGCGCTGGGGGGCACGCCCGGCGAGTCTGTGGGGAACAGGGAGCGGTCAGCTCCGGGAGGGGCTGCGGGACCGCGGGGTGGGGACAGCGTGGGGACAGCATGGGGTCAGTGCGGGGACAGCGTGGGGTCAGTGTGGGGATAGTGTGGGGCGTGGGGACAGCATGGGGTCAGTGTGGGGATAGCGTGGGGTCAGTGTGGGGACAGCGTGGGGTCAGTGCGGGGACAGCGTGGGGTCAGTGTGGGGATAGTGTGGGGCGTGGGGACAGCATGGGGTCAGTGTGGGGACAGCGTGGGGTCAGTGCGGGGACAGCGTGGGGTCAGTGTGGGGATAGTGTGGGGCGTGGGGACAGCATGGGGTCAGTGTGGGGACAGCGTGGGGTCAGTGAGGGGACAGCGTGGGGTCAGTGTGGAGACAGCGTGGGGCGTGGGGACGGTGTGGGGACAGCGTTGGGTCAGTGTGGGGACAGTGTGGGGCATGGGGTCAGCATGGGGACAGTGTGGGGCATGGGGTCAGCATGGGGACAGCGTGGGGTCAGCGTGGGGACAGCATGAGGCATGGGTACAGTGGTGGGGCCAGCGCGGGGACAGCATGGCGTGTGCATGTGGTGAGTGTGCGGTGTCGTGTGTGCCTGAGGTGCCTTACTGACTCCTGCAGCAGAGCTAACAACACTGGAGCTGGTTGCTGGTGACGGTCTTGGGGCCACCGGGGGCAGCAGGAGGCCCCGAAAGGACTCAGTGACCACCCTGTGCCACGCCCCTCGTGGGCAGCACCAGAACCGCTTCCTCCCCGTCCCTGAGCCGCCGCCGCCGCCGGGTCAGGAGCTGCCTGCCCCACTGTCCCGCGAAAGCCCGGAGGCTGCAGGTCTGCCCGCAGCGCGCACCCGAGTGCCGTCGTGGCTGGAACGGGCTTCCCCGACGGCCTCAACCACGGGAACAGGTGCGACCCGGTCCCCACCCGGCGCACTCGACGCTCTGTGTCTGACCAGCTATCTGCGTCACGATTCTCTAAGAACCACGGGCAAGTTCAGCTTCCAAAGCAGCGAGAAGGGAACCTGTGCACCCTCCCACGGGATCCCAGGAGCTAACTCATCCGTGACCACCACAACGCGGTAACTCGCAAAGGGGGCGAGCAGACCTGATGGGACTGGGGAGACCTGCAGAGTGGCCACGGGGGGAACGTGAAAGCTAATTTCCTTTCTGCGCCGCTGGGACCCGCAGCTGCTGAACCGCTCCGACGGGCGTTTCCGTTTTGCAGTCAGAGCTGTCCTCACCAATCTGCACGTGTAGCTGCGCCCCCCGCCCCCCGCTGTCCTAATGAAAGGAGAGGTGTCATGTCTCCAGATGCTGCCCGGTGCCGGCCTGCGTGTCCGTCTGAAAGGGAGGCCACTGGACTGGCACCTCAGACCAAGAAGTGGGGGGCTGGGGTCTATAGGAGCCTGGATGACTCCCTAACAGAACGGACCACTATTTCCCGTGAAGGCGCCTTGAATCCGGGATCCTCTGGTCAAGTAGGAGGACCCGACCCGCCATGGGCAAGGACCCTGTGCGACACCCCCTCGCTGCGGCACACACCTGTGGGCGTCCGGGCTGTGAACTCGGGGTCGAAGTGGAAGGTGTCCTCGGGCCGGCCCACAGCGGGCTTGAAGGGTGGCTTGATGTCCTTCCGGTACAGCTTCTGCGGGGAAAGCGAGACAGTGAGCAGGCGGGGCCACGGGGCAGGGAGAATGAGGTGGGGTGAGGGGCCGGGGTCACAGGCGCATGGGTCAGCCGGCTCCGGTCTCCTGGACAACGGCACCCCACACGCTGACATGTAAGTGAATACATGTCAATTACATGTCCCATGGGAACATGTAAAGCCACAGCCACAGCGAGGCTTTGGGGACATGGCAACCGCTCTCATTTTAGGGCAATGGGCTGCCTCCTTTTTTTACTCTGTTCCTTCAAGTAAACCCTGTAGGACAGACTGTCTCGCCCCACGTCGGGGACGGGAACCGTGGGAAGCGCCCTGCCCTGGGCACCTCCTCCCACCCCAGCGACCTCGGGGCCAGCGCCTGGGCCCCCAGCTCCGCGGGGATGGAAACGGCCTCCTGGCCGCGCTCTGGGTCCTTTCTCGCTCGCACCCCAGGGCCTGGCCGGGGGCCGGGCTCCTCCTCTGGGCCCTGCTCTGCCTGCCCCTCATCTGCCACCGGACTCTCCCATCAGGTGGGCCGGCGGGCTTCTGTCCCTCTGCACACCGTGCGCACTTTCCCGCCGTCGGAGCACCGCATTCCGACGGGTCGGGCCTCTCGTGGGCACCACGCACAGGAGGCCCCGCCCGCATCACGTTTGTCTGCAGGGCCTGCCCGGACGCCCCGTCGTCTGGGCTGTTGTCCGCCCTCCTCCCAGCACCGGCATGACTGCTCTGGGGTGACTCAGGTTGGGGATCCGCACAGACGCACTGGGATCCGGCTCAGGGGGAGGGTATGCTGCATCTGGGCAGAAGGCAGGGGGCGGGGCACCAGCCGGAGGACGTGGGGTCCGGGCGGTGTGCCTTGAGGGCGGGGCAGGGCCTGCAGGACCCCGCTCCCCAGGGAGGCCGAGCGGGGTTCCTTCGGGGCTCAGGCCACCTGGAGACCTCGGGGCCATCCCCGGCGGGCGGGGCGGGCAGGGTGTGCTGCAGGCACCCGCACGCGCAGCCGCTCGGCTGACCGGGATGAGCAGCGCTCCCCGCAGGCCACGCCCCCACCCCTGCACGAACCCCGCACCGGGCCTCCAGTCTTACATGAAAGCCCCAGAAGCAGAACCAGGAAGCCAGGCTTTAAGACCCCTCCCCCAGGTTGACTGCCGCCAGGGGCTGGGGCGGGAGGCTGTGGGGGGCGGGGCTGGGAGCCCGAGAGCTGCCGTGAGCTTCGCGCGTGTGTGACATGTTCTTGGAGGTGAGACTGGGCTGGACGGCTGCCCCGTCTCAGCCACAGCGCCCCTCCCTGCACCCACGGGAGGTGCCCAGAGGTGACCCCTCCCACGCCGAGCTACTGAGGCTGCGGGACCGTTCTGTTTACTCTGCTGAAAGGCTCTGAAGGCCCCTGTGACAGCGAGGGGTGGGTTCTTCCCTGCGCTGCCAGGGCCCGTGAGACTCCGCCCGGCCAGGCGGCTCCGGGGGCCCCGTCGGGTGACAGGTGGACGTGGCCTCGGTGTGTGCCCCCGCCCCCGTCCCCGTGTGAGGGCACCACGGCACTTACGTTCCAGTCTATGGTGCCGAAGAACGGGTGACGCTTGATCTCCTCCACGCCGTCACTGCCCGCACCTGCCGCAGAACAGCCCGTGAGCTGGGGCGGGCCCGCGGGTGTCAGCGGGGAGCCCCCATCGTGGAGGGCAATCCGGGAGGCCCCTGGGGACCCCACAGAGACTGCTATGGAGGTGAGTGTGGTGGCGACCTCGGGGAACCCGGGTCTGGCGCCCGCTGAGACGCCGCAGTGAAGGGGCAGCCCCTCCAGGCCGTCCTGTCTCAGTCCCGAGCGGGCGGCAGGGAAGGCCAATCCGGGTGTGGAAACGGGGCTTTGACAGCAGCTCCACCACGAGGGCAGCGGCCGTGAGCCGGGACCTCGCGGGCCCTGTGTCCTTGGAGCTCAGGCGACAGCACCCCCACCCTCACCCCCTCTGGGGCCCGGGACCCCGGAGCAGGAGCAGAGCGGGGGCAGGTGTCCTGGCCCCGTGTCCCCGGGCGGGGCGGCGCTTACCCAGCCGGTTGCATGGGTTCCGCTTGAAGAGCGCTCGCAGCAGGCTCTGCGCCTCCGCGCTGAGGAACTGAGGCATGCCCAGCTTGGCCCTGGGGGCGGGGCGGGTGGTCAGGTGGCACGGCCACCAGGCACCACCACCCTGCTGCCCGGCCACGGCCACCAGGTGCCACCACCCTGCTGCCTGGCCACGGCCACCAGGCGCCACCACCCTGCTGCCTGGCCACGGCCACCAGGCGCCACCACCCCACTGCCCGGTCACGGTGACCAGGCATGACCACTCTCTCAGCCTATGGACCCGGCCACAGTGACCAGGTGCGACCACCTCGCTGCCCGGTCACAGCCACCAGGTGTGACCACCTTGCTGCCCGGCCATGGCGACCAGGAGCCACCACTCCACTGCCCAGCCACGGCGACCAGGAGCGATCACCCCGCCGCCCGGTCATAGCCACCAGGTGCGACCACCTCGCTGCCCCTTGGCGACCAGGAGTGCCCGTGCTCCCGACCGGCCGGCAGCCCTGAGGGACCAGTGAGCTGGCGTGGCCGGCAGCCGTGCCCTGGCCTGGGTCAGGCCCTCCCGCGCCGTAAGGTGGGAGCCCTGTCCACGTGAGCGGCACCGGGGATGCCGACCACACAGCAACTAAAATGGAGACAAGGTCCCAGTCCCTCCTTCAAACCCCTTTCACAACAATGAAGCCACCAGGAGCCACAGCGCCCGCCACCCCCCGCGACCGTCCATGGGATTCACTGAGTCCCGGGCCGCAAAGAGGGCTTGGGCTGCCATGGCTCCTGTGGGGTCTCGTCCCGGGCCGGGGAAGGAGGGCCTCGCACGCCCGGGGGGGAGGGGGTGTCTCAGGCCCCGGGGAAGGTGGGACCCCAGCTGGGAGCTGCCCCGAGGAATGCCGGCCCCGCGGACCGGGCACAGGCCCGCCTCCCCACCCTGGCTTTGCCGAGGAACGAGTGTAACGTTAGAGAAAGTGCAGGTCCCCCTTCAGCCTTAGAGGAACGGAGGCAATCACCCCAGAACCAGGGTGTCGTCCTCGCCGGGAGCCTGGGAACCCCTCTCCTGGGGTCTCCTCCACGGCCCCCTCTCCACGGGGCACGTCACCCACAAACACCGCAGCCTCAGGGCCTCCGGCTTCTGTCACGGCCACGTGTCCACTCGTGGGGCTGAGTGAGGCGTGGTGAGGACAGCAGGTCCCCTTTGGCTCACAGCGAGCCCCTCCCCGTTCTGAGGGGTCCCCACTCCCAGCCCCGCCCTCCGCCCCCTCCCTCCAGGAGCTCGGCCCACGTCCCGCCCACACGGACCCAGGACAGGTGGACGATGCCACGCCCTGGGGTCAGACTCTGTGGGGAATTCTAAGGGCAAACCCATCCGTGTGGTGAACGACCCCCCGGGAAAAGGAGGGAGGAAGACGCGTGCACCTGCAGCACAGGTGGGAGGAAAGGGACCCCTCCGTGTTCTCTGAGCCCCTAGCCTCGCCCTCTGACCCCATCAATCATCCTGTTCCCAGGCCCTGCCACCGGACACCCTGGAGCATCCTTCCCGGTGGAGAGCCCATCGGGTGGACGAGTCCCTCGGGCCCCTCGCAGGGTGGACGCCCGTTACCCCCGGGACCGTCACTGCCAACACCTGCTGAGGCCCCTGGTGCTGAGCCCGAGGCTCCTGGGGTGAGAGGACGCTGGCGGGTGCAGCCACGGGGCTCCCCGACTCACTTGAGGATGAGGCCCATGGTCTCCTTCCTGTCCTTGCCCTGGAACGGCAGGGACCCCGTGAGCATCTCGAACTGCGGAGACAGAGCAGGGGGCGCTCAGACCCGCAGAGAAGGTTCTGGAAGGGCTGTGCTATCCCGGGGACGGGGTGCGGAGGGGCAGGTGCGAGGGCCTGGCACACCCCGGGCAGGACGCCCTCACCATGAGCACGCCGAAGGACCACCAGTCGGCGCTCTGCGTGTGGCCCCGCCGGTTCACCACCTCGGGCGCCATGTACTCGATGGTCCCGCAGAACGAGTAGGCGCGCGTGTCATGGTCGATGGCCTCCTTGCTCAGCCCGAAGTCTGGGGAGAAAGAGCGCGACTCGCAGTCTCGGCGGCACAGCGGCGTTTCTGTGAATTCTGCCCAGCTGGGCGTCACGCCCGCCCGCCCACGCTGCCCAACTCAACCCCTCGGCCGCCAGCGCCCACACCCTCAGGCGCTGCATGAAAACTGGAACTCCTGGGCAACGGCCTTCAGACGCCTACAGGGTCAGGAGCCCCGGGAAGGGGTCAAGAAATTGCACTTCTGCCCGGCTGGTGAGGCTCAGTGGTGAGCGTCGACCTATGAACCAGGAGGTCATGGTTCAATTCCTGGTCAGGGCACAGGCCCAGGTTGTGGGCTCGATCCCCAGTGTGGGGTGTGCAGGAGGCAGCCGATCCATGATTCTCTCTCATCATTGATGTTTCTCTCTCTCTCTCTCTCTCTCTCTCTCTCTCCCCCCCCTTCCTCTCTCTGAAATCAATAAAATGTTTATATTTTAAAAATAAACGGTACTTCTTAGTGACCACCATGAACTCCCCAGGAGACCTGATTTCTAACAGGCCCGCGCAGGCCAGCAGAGGGCCCGACAGCACTGGGGCACTGACCAGACTGGCAGGTGGGGTTTGTGGGAGGGAAAAGGAGGGAGGAGGGGGGAGAGGACAGGGAGGAGGGGGAGAGAGAGAGAGAAACATCCTCTCTCCTCTACCTCCCTCCCCCTCCTCCCGCAGCGGGGCTGATTCTCAGGGCCAGGGGAGGTGTCGAGGGCCCGGCACTCACTCACCTGTGACCTTGATGTGGCCCTCTTCGTCCAGGAGGATGCTGAGGGGAGAGCAGAGGCTCTGTCAGCGCCCGGCAGGCAGGCACGCAGGGGGAGGGGGGCACGGCACCCAGGGACCCCCAGGCCACCCGTGCGCAGTCTCCACGCAGGAGCTGCCTGGATTCAGAGGACGACCTGTGTGTGTTCATCTCTGCGTTTCAGTGACCCCTAATCTGGGCCCAGAAGTGAGCAGCTTTCACGAGGAATTGCTCACTCATTCTCACTGACACACCTTCCCTCCTCCAGCCCTGCCCGGGCGTGCGGCTCCTTTTAACTATAAAGATCCCTTCGACCTGTAGGAAGAGAGAGCGCAGGCGCTCGGGGCTCCCGGCCGGAACCCACCGGCTGCACTGGCTGGAGGAGGGGCGCCTCGATCACGGGGCGCCGTTCCCTCCGTGGGACACCCAGGTAGGGCCCCACGATGGTGTGATGGGTTATTCACCCCTGCCGTCAGCTATGCTGTGCTGTGCTGGCGTGACGTCAGAGGCCACGAGGCGTGTGGGGCCAGCGGGGGAGGGCGTGCCACTCACCTGCCCACCTGCCCACCTGCCCCACAGCCAGGGCCTTGGGCTCCGCCGGCCTCCCCGGGACCAGGTCCCAGCGGCTGGGAACCCTGCGCAGTCAGCGCGAGCCCCACTGAGTCCGGATGCTGTTCAGGGGCCGCAGGTGGAACTGCTCTCCCACCGGGATCCCCGCCTGGGCGGTGCCAGCGTGAGGAAGCCCCGCCACTCCCTGGCCTGGGCGGTGCCAGCGTGAGGAAGCCCCGCCCACTCCCTGGGTGACCTCACATGTAAACTGAACCCGAGCAGGGGCTGGGGGGGCGGGGGGGGGGGCTGTCAGGCAGGGCGAGGCCTGCGCCCACGCGGCCCACGCACTTCTCGGGCTTCAGGTCCCTGTAGATGATGCCCAGGCCGTGCAGGTGGTTCAGCGCCAGGGCCAGCTCCGCCAGGTAGAACTTGACGTCCTCCTCCGTGAACATCACCTGTGGGCAGAGAGCGGCCGGCCGGCGGCTGGTCCCTTTACAAACTCCGCCCAGGGCGGCTCAGCCCCATGAGGCCCACACGGGACCCCCTCCCCCATGGCCCCCCGCAATGCCCTCTGGCACGCACAGTGGGGACACGGGTCCGTTTATAGTTTCAGGTCAGGGCAGGCGAGGAGCGTCCTGCAGAGCTGAGGCCGCCGGGCCTGGACCTCCTCTCCCGGGTCCTCGCCCGCAGGCACCAGCTCCCAGCCTCCCTGGGCTTACATGCCAAAGGAGCTTCTGATGGGAACAGGAAGGCTGAACACACAGCCGAGCGCCCGTCGGGCAAGGAGCTTTGACATCACGCCTGGCATGCGCTTCTCCCCTCTCCTTGGCCACCTTCACGGATTCACACCGACGGGCGGCTGCTGCCTGCCCATGGGCGATGGGTTCCACGCAGGGCGACACACCGTGGTGCGGGGTCAGCTGAGCGCCCCGAGCCGGGGACAGGGGACACGTGGGTGTCGGGGCCCACGGCTCCGGGCACTTGATTCAGGCTGGGAAATCTCACACACGTCAAGGTCATGGGGCCACCAGGACACTCCCCGGTCCCCGAGGGTGTCAGAGCAGCAGGTACTTGGCGTGGGTGCCGGTCAGGGAGCCAGAGCGAACAGGGAACACTGTCCTCACTCGCCACGCGATCAAGGTCACCCACCCGAGCCCAGAGTACCCTCTGAGGGCGACATGTGAAATCGGTTCCAGTGTGCTTGGCGTAAGCAATAGCTCCGCGTGAGTGGGAGCGCGGCGTATGGCGGCTGGGACCGGATGTGACTGCCAAGCTCACACGGACGAACACCTCACTTCACACAGGGACCCTCCCAGTGGTACAAGGACCGTGCCCACAGCCTGGCGGGGACACCTGGTGCTGCCGCCCTCCCTTCAGCCTCTGGGATCTCCCATTCCACCTTCCGCGTTTCACCGGCTCTCGGTTTCTTTCCTAAACGGCCACCACATTCACGGGCTTCCTCATCGCCAGCTCCGAGGTCACCCAGTTCCCTTCACCTGACTCCACCCTGTACACAGAGCCAGGGCGTCTCTCTCCTGCTCAGAGGGCACAGACTTCTCCGTGGGCCAGCTCTCCCGGCATCGCACGCGGTGCCAGGGACAACACAGAGCGTCTCCACGGCAAGAAACACCTGCAGGCAGTCTCTGCAGTGAAGGGACCACACCTCCTCCAGGAGGGACCACACCTCCTCCAGGAGGGACCACGCACCTGCCCCAGGAGGGACCACGCACCTCCTCCAGGAGGGACCACACCTCCTCCAGGAGGGACCACGCACCTGCCCCAGGAGGGACCACGCACCTCCTCCAGGAGGGACCACACCTCTTCCAGGAGGGACCACGCACCTGCCCCAGGAGGGACCACACACCTCCTCCAGGAGGGACCACGCACCTGCCCCAGGAGGGACCACACACCTCCTCCAGGAGGGACCACGCACCTGCCCCAGGAGGGACCACGCACCTCCTCCAGGAGGGACCACGCACCTCCTCCAGGAGGGACCACGCGCCTCCCCCCAGGAGGGACCACGCACCTGCCCCAGGAGGGACCACACCTCCTCCAGGAGGGACCACGCACCTGCCCCAGGAGGGACCACACGCCTCCTCCAGGAGGGACCACACGCCTGCCCCAGGAGGGACCACGCGCCTGCCCCAGGAGGGACCACGCGCCTGTCCCAGGAGGGACCACGCGCCTCCTCCAGGAGGGACCACACCTCCTCCAGGAGGGACCACACACCTGCCCCAGGAGGGACCACGCACCTGCCCCAGGAGGGACCACGCACCTGCCCCAGGAGGGACCACGCGCCTGCCCCAGGAGGGACCACGCGCCTGCCCCAGGAGGGACCACGCGCCTGCCCCAGGAGGGACCACGCGCCTGCCCCAGGAGGGACCACGCGCCTGCCCCAGGAGGGACCACGCGCCTGCCCCAGGAGGGACCACGCGCCTGCCCCAGGAGGGACCACGCGCCTCCTCCAGGAGGGACCACGCGCCTGCCCCAGGAGGGACCACGCGCCTGCCCCAGGAGGGACCACGCGCCTGCCCCAGGAGGGACCACGCGCCTGCCCCAGGAGGGACCACGCGCCTGCCCCAGGAGGGACCACGCGCCTGCCCCAGGAGGGACCACGCGCCTCCTCCAGGAGGGACCACGCGCCTGCCCCAGGAGGGACCACACGCCTGCCCCAGGAGGGACCACGCGCCTACCCCAGGAGGGACCACGCACCTCCTCCTGGAGGGACCACGCACCTCCTCCAGGAGGGACCACGCACCTGCCCCAGGAGGGACCACGCACCTCCTCCAGGAGGGACCACGCACCTCCTCCAGGAGGGACCACGCACCTGCCCCAGGAGGGACCACGCACCTGCCCCAGGAGGGACCACGCACCTGCCCCAGGAGGGACCACGCGCCTCCCCCAGGAGGGAGGACCACGCGCCTCCCCCAGGAGGGAGGACCACGCGCCTCCCCCAGGAGGGACCACGCACCTCCTCCAGGAGGGACCACACACCTCCTCCTGGAGGGACCACGCACCTCCTCCAGGAGGGACCACGCACCTGTCCCAGGAGGGACCACGCACCTGCCCCAGGAGGGACCACGCACCTCCCCCAGGAGGGACCAGGCACTAGGCTGGAAGGACGGCTGCTCTCGGAGGGCTTTTGCTAGAACTGGATCTGATTCTGTAGCCTCAGGCTGAACTACACTGCAAGTAGCCCCTGTGTCACCGTGCCATTGCCCGAGGGACCCCCGGGAAATGAAGGGAGAGAGCACACACCCCGCCCCTCAGGCTCTCCCTCCCGCGGTCCCTTGAGCCCCAGACAGAAAGGGACGGCCGGACTGCGCGGTGGGCTTACCTCCTTGGAGAGCCGGGTGAAGAGGTCCCCTCCCCGCAGGAAGTCCAGGATCAGGTAGAGCTTCCCCTCCGTCTGGAAGGCTGGAAGGGGAGAGCGAGCGGTCAGCTGCCCGGCCCTCATGGTCCCTGGGGCGGACGCCTTGCCCTCGGGCTCAGTCTCTGCGGCTCAGAGGATCCTGTGTCAGGACCCTGTGACCTGGGCCACTTCACAAACAGAGCGGTGGGAGCCAGCGGCCGGGAGGACGTGGGGAGGGGCCGACATTAGCCAGCTCTCTGCTTCGTCACTTTTCAGGGTCTGGATAGTTCTTCTCTCTCCCTTCCCTCCTCCCTTCCTGCTTTCGTCAGAAGGGGACCGAGAGACCCAGCGGGAAAGGCACTTGCAGTCCCTGTGCTGCTGTTGCTGCCCGTCAGGCTGGGCCTGGGGGACAACGGGTCTCACTCTGCTGGGGGGAGGGAGGGAGAGTGAGGTGGGGACCCTGGCTCTGACCATGTTGGGTGGAGCCTCCTTTCCTTCCCACGGAATTGCATTCTCCCCAGCTCAGGGCTCGAGGGCACCCACCCTCCAGCCCCCTCTTTTCCGGCAGTGCAGTGACCAGCTGGGTGGCTATGGCAGTGGTGCGGGTGCTCCAGGCTTGATCACAGCACCACGATTATGGGTGCACTGCTGGTGCCTCTGCCACGGGCCACAGACATAGCTCTGCCCACCCCTTAGCCAGGGTGCCCAGCAAATGGGCTGACTGGGCATGCAAGGGCCAAGAGAGACTGGCCAGCTGGCCAGCGGGGCTCAGTGGCTGAGGGTTGACACATGAACCAGGAGGTCATGGTTCGATTCCTGGTCAGAAGAGATAAAAAGGCAGAAAACTAAGTGACAGGAGGTGTGTGGCCCAGCAGGTAAGTGGCATTGGGCAAATTATTTGATCTGAGCCTTAGTTTCATCTTCTGAAAAATGGGAATAATAACCTACTTTGCAGGGTTTGAAACAGGAGCCACCATCTCTGCTTTACATAACCTACTGTGTCACAACACACTTTATTTTAAAACAGCACAAAAATGTCATCGGTTCGCCCCATCTAGGTCAAGAGACTTTTTTTAACCACTTAATTAACGACAATAAACTATATATATAAAAGCCAGTAGCTCTGACACACACTGACCACCAGGGGGCAGACGCTCAACACAGGAGTGGAAACCACAGGCATGGAAATATGGGACAGACTCATGAATCCTAGAGGGAAGGGGGGAGGGGGAGGGCGGGAAGAGATTAACCAAAGGTCTTATATGCATACTAGAGGCCCGGTGCACGGATTTGTGCACCGGTGGGGTCCCTCGGCCTGGCCTGTGCCCTCTCGCAATCCGGGACCCCTCAGGCTGGTTTCAGACCGATCCACGCAGGCCAGGCCGAGGGACCCCACCGGTGTGTGAATCCGTGCTCCGGGCCTCTAGTTAAAGAATAATGACGTACAGCCACCGCACAATAGGCCTTTGAGAGGAAAATAAGGCACTTGCTCCTTTTGAGAAAAAGAATGCCGAGCAACTTGAAGGGGGCAGGGTGACTCAGAGGGGCAGGGTGGCTCAGGGGGGCAGGGTGACTTGGAGGGGCAGGGTGGCTCAGAAGGGCAGGGTGACTCAGGAGGGGCAGGGTGGCTCAGAGGGGCAGGGTGACCTTGGAGGGGGCAGGGTGACTCGGGGGGGCAGGGTGGCTCAGGGGGGCAGGGTGGCCCGGGGAGGGGGAGGAGCAGGGTGACTGGAGGAGGCAGGGTGACTTGGAGGGGGCAGGGTGGCTGGGGGGGGCAGGGTAGGCTGGGGGGGAGGGGCAGGGTGACTTGGAGGGGGAAGGGTGGCTGGGGGGGGGCAGGGTGGGCTGGGGGGGAGGGGCAGGGTGACTGGAGGAGGCAGGGTGGCCCGGGGGCCCTCTCTGGCACTGGCTCCTCCTCGGTGCCCGTTGGGGCGCTGCCCCGGGTCCCCAGAAGCAGGTGGTTACTTATCCCGTGTTTACCGTAGTGCAGCTTCACGATGAAGGGGTGATTCACCTCCGCCAAGATGTCTCTCTCCATCTTCGACCTGACGCGGTCCCGCACTGCGGGCAGAAAGCGGCTCACACAGGCGGCCTGGCCCAGGGCCCGGCACGCGCACTGCGTGAACACTCCACCCTCTCGTCCAAGCGTTCCACACGCACACCAGAGTGGAACCAGAGGCAGAATGACCAGTAGGTCCCACAATCGCTGGTATTTGTGTTCTCTCTCTCTCTCCACACACACACACACACACACACACACACACACACACACACACACACGCACGCACGCATGTTAGCCAGAAACCTGACTCTCACGGCTGACGCCATGACCCCCCCGGCCCAGCACCTCCTGGGAATAAGGATGACGGATCTCCTACACAAGCAACCGGACAGCCACCCTAAGGCACTGGCTCTCATGCCATCCACTCACCGAACACCCCCTCCACC
This sequence comes from Corynorhinus townsendii, assembly GCA_026230045.1. Classification (NCBI taxonomy): domain Eukaryota; kingdom Metazoa; phylum Chordata; class Mammalia; order Chiroptera; family Vespertilionidae; genus Corynorhinus; species Corynorhinus townsendii. The sequence continues at coordinate 1,161,297 of JAPDVU010000004.1, read as the reverse complement.
CAGTCCCGGTCCGGGTCCCCATGTCACTGACAACGGTTTCCCGACCCAGGAGGCTCTCAGGGCCACACATCGCCTTCCTTCCTTCCTTCCTCTTCCTTCCTTCCTTCCTTCCTTCCTTCCTTCCTTCCTTCCTTCCTTCCTTCCTTCCTTCCTTCCTTCCTCTTCCTTCCTTCCTTCCTCTTCCTTCCTTCCTTCCTTCCTTCCTTCCTTCCTTCCTTTTTCCCTTCCTTCCTTCCTTCCTCCTTCCTTCCTTTCTCCTTCCCTTCCTTCCTTCCTTCCTCTTCCTTCCTTCCTTCCTTCCCCTCCCTTCCTTCCTTCCTTCCTTCCTTCCTTCCTTCCTTCCTTCCTTCCTTCCTTCCTTCCTTTCTTTCCCTTTCCTTTCTCTCTCTCTCTCTTTGTTAACCTTCACCCAAGGACACGTTCCCATTGATTTTTAGAGCGAGTGGAAGGGAGAGGCAGAGACAGAGAAACATCCATGTGAGAGAGTCACATCGATGGGTTGCCTCCCGCACGCCCCCCGACTGGGGCCAGGGATCAAGCCTGCGACCCGTCTTCTGACACCGAGGTGGGTCCTCTTCCGGGGAAAGTCCCTGTCCCGTCGGCCTGTCCAGCCCCCACGCCCTGGCCCTGTGACACGGCCCGGGAGGCGGGGCGGAGAGAAGGGGAGATGTGCCCCTGGCCCCCCTCGCCGTCTCCCTGCAGAGCGCGGCCTTCGGTGCCGGGTAAGAGACCCTGACCCTCCAGGACCGATGCCCTTGTCACCACATTCCGATCCGCTTGGCACGTGACAAACCGGTTCAGTCACCGCCTGATCGTGAGTGGAAACCAAAGGACACGTGAGCCCGGAGCCCATTCCCACCCCCAGGGGCTGTCCAGCCACAGCGGAAAGGACGTGTCTGTGTCCGCCCCGCGTCACCCACCACCAGCCAGGCCCACAGAGAGTTCATGCTGACGCGCATCGAGCCGTACAACGGCCCCGAGACGGTGCCTGGAGGCTGGGAACCTGTCCAATAAGCCGGCGAAGACACCGCTCAGGGAGGGACAGGCCAGTGACAGAGCCGCTGCATGTCGGCGTCCAGAAGCCGACGCACGTGTGTGACGACGGAAACCAACCGGAAAGGGCCGGGAGCTGACCAGCCCCAAGTCCTCTGACGGCACCTGACCCAGGAGGGGCCCGGCTCCGGCCGCAGTGCCCACCGTGACACCGAAGGAGCACGGCTTCGGGAAAACATTTCCATGTGACACGGGATCTGTGAGGCGACGCCGGCAGACCCTGGCCGAACCCCTGCAGACACGGGCCGGGGCGGCCAGACACGGAGAAGGCTTGCTCCCCACAGGACAGGTCCCCCCCTGCTGACCGGCCGCTGTGTGACGGCCACGCCCGGGGCCACGACCAGCTGGGCCGTGTGGGGACCGTCACACCAGGCGACGCCCTTGGAGACCGAGTGACGCGCGTGACCGGCTCTGCCACTCCTGGCATCCGTGGGAATGCACCTGCGGGGCACGAACACCCCGTTCACGTGTGTGGGGGCACACACGTGTCCACGTCCCTCGCCTGGACCTGTGCTCAGTGGCGGGTGGGCATCGGGGGGCTGGGAACCAGGCGTGGGCCTGGGCTTCGAACCGTCCCTGCGACAACCAAGGGACACAAAGCAGCCGCGAGCCACGCGTGTGTGAAGTGGAGCGACCCGGCCTCGCGAACTCAGGCCGACCTGCCGTCCACACGCAGCGTGGCCACCTGCCGGCCTCCCGCTCGAGGCTCTGTGCGGACATGCGTGGAAGGAGGGTGTTGATGCCACGTGGCATATCCTCCGGAAATGAGGGATACGGGATACTCGGAAGTGTCACATGTTTATCAGCCAGAGCCACATGTCTGGTGTCCTCTGTTAGGGACGCCCTCCTAAAGCACATGGCACTGCAGAAGGCGACGTGAGCAGAGCAGGGACCCTCCGAGCCTCCCCTGACCCTCGCGAGATTCTCTGAGGGCCCTGAGCCCCTCCGAGCCTCCCCTTGAGCCCCCCCAGACCCTCTGAGCCCCCCCCCCCCCCCGAGACCCGAGTCCCCACCTTTCAGCGTGGCCTTCTTCAGCACCTTCATGGCGTACAGCTGCCCGGCGTCCGGGCCCACGGCCTTGCGCACCAGGAACACCTGCAGAGAGAGACGGGACATGATGGGCCGCGCCTTCTCCCCGTGTCTGACCGGACAAGGAAGGGGACAACCGGGAGTCCGCGGGGCTTCGGATACGGCAGACGCGCTGCGGGGAAGGTATGAGCGCAGAGTGTTCTCCGGCAGCCGGGAGGCGCTCCCCTTGCTCCCGCGGGTCTGTGGCGACGTGTGCGGTGACGTGTGCGCGCGTGTCCGGAGGCAAGTCAGTGTTGTTTCTGGGGCTTTGACCCTCCCACTCAGCATCTCATGTCAGAGGAATCCACCTCCTTTCAAACACGGAAACCAGCACCCACCGTTCCAAGGGACCTGCCCGGTTCCGTGAGCACCCCTCCACCCCACAGGGAGGGCGCCCCCAGTTATTCTGGTGGCACAGAGCCTCTCCCGGTTTTGTGCTTTCTTCACCCACATCTCAGCTTGGGGCGCATAAGCTCACGGCCTGGTCTCCACGTGGCTCCCGTGGGCCCACATGGACATTGAACGGCACTTTCTGCGGCATTTCAGACCTGCAGCAGGCTGACACCACGTCACCCGTGTTAGGGTGGGGACAGCTGTGTGTCACCCATGTTAGGGGCAGGGACAGCTGTGTGTCACCCGTGTTAGGGTGGGGACAGCTGTGTGTCACCCGTGTTAGGGTGGGGACAGCTGTGTGTCACCCATGTTAGGGGTGGGGACATCCATGTGTCACCTGTGTTAGGGGTGGGGACAGCTGTGTGTCACCCATGTTAGGGGCAGGGACAGCTGTGTGTCACCCATGTTAGGGGCCACTCAGGGCAGGAATACACCCGAAGTTGCGAAACAAGCTTGGGAACTGACGGCCGCTCACAGACGGCGCTGGAGCCGGAGTAGCCACGTCGCCGCGTGTTCCTGCCGTCGCTGCATCTTTAGAGCCGCCCCGCGGGCCCCGAGGACACGGCCTGTGGGCGCACGCGGGACAGGTGAGATGGTGCTCTGAACCGCCCGACCTCACAGCGCGAGTCAGCAGAGCCACCCGGCCCGGGCAGGCTCCCCACCAGCGCCTGGCGTCAGGGTGACCGCGACCCCCAAGGAAAGGCATCTGAAGACCCGGCCGGCACCGCCCCGAGCACGCGGCAGGCAGGGGAGGGGGCCCCCGGCCGGGATTGGGTTCGCTCCCTTCTCAGAACGTGGGAGCCGTAGCCCACGGCGTTAACCGCGCTGGCGTGGCCGTGGCCGTGGCCCTAATAGAGCCGGCGGGCCTGGTCTCTTGGAGGGAGGCGCTTTCCGCGTGATTGAAAGGTGTGGGAGGGGAACGGACGCTGTGGATGCACGACGCATCGCAGGCGACCGCTGACGGGCTCCCGTCGCACTGAGTCCGCAGGACAGTCCGTCAAGTAGCTTCTATCCCGACCTCACAGGCGGGAAGCGGGGCTTACAGAGGCGCAGGGGTGGGAGGTGGGGCCCGGCCGGTCCCGCCTGAGGCACCGCCTCCTGTCTCTGCGGCTTAGTTTCCTTCCTCCGAAGGCGTTCCTGGGGAGGACACACCGCCCAAGGCGGCTGCAGTCCGGGGCGCGCCCTGTGGCAGGGGCAGAGGCAGAGGCACACGGCGGCCGTGAGCAGAGGGAGTGTGTGTGTGACGCTCGGGGGTTCGGCGCCGTCAGCACAGCTCTGTGGTGACCACACTCTCGCCGTGCCAGCGAGGTCACAGCTCTGACCCGCATGCGGGTTCTGGTCAGGAGGGACCACCCAGGGCGGGCGCCTGTGAATGGCACCCCCTCAGCCGGGGCTGCCTTCCCACATGTTCAGGGGCATCCCTACCCCCTTCCCCATCAGCAGACACCCGAGTGCTCGCGTACGAGGGTACTGGGCACGGGGCGAGGGGACTGGGCACGGGGCGAGGGGACCGGCACGGGGCGAGGGGACCGGGCATGGGGCGAGGGGACCGGGCACGGGGCGAGGGGACCGGCCAGTGCCCAGGACTCGCTCAGAGGCAGCGGAGGGTCTCACCTTCCCGTAGGACCCTTGTCCCAAGACCTTCAGCAGCTCAAACTGGGAGGGGTCGGCCTTCTCACAGCCGTCCTTCACGTGGTGGCTGATGTCGATCTCCTTGAGCACGCCCTCCTCCTGCAAGACAGGCTCGGTTAACACACACACACGTACACACATATATGTACACACATGCACACACGTACACACATATATGTACACACACACGTACACACACACACACACACACACACAGGCCTGGCAGCACCCGGCCCCGTCCCACCCGGAGCCACGGCCTCAGGCAGCTGTCACGTGGCAGCAGCGGCAGGGCGTTCCCCAGCCCAGGGCGAGAGCGCCAGCAGGAAAAAGCAGCGGGTCTTTAAATTAAAACATTGACAGAGCCCGGCCGACTGGCTCAGTGGCTGAGCGTCGACCTAGGAACCAGGAGGTCAGGGTTCGATCCCCGGTCAGGGCACAGCCTGGGTTGCAGGCTCCATCCCCAGTAGGTGGGGGGGGGGGGGGCGTGCAGGAGGCACCAGTCAATGATTCCCTCTCATCATTGATGCTTCTCTCTCTCTCTCCCTTCTTCTCTGAAATGAATAAAAAATATTTTTTAAAAAGTTGATAAGTGAGCAGTCTCGGGAACTGCCTCCCAGAGAGCGGGACCGGAGACCCGCCCATGAGAGTGAGGCAACCAGGCCCGTGGGCCGTGGGTGGGGCAGCGGCCCGGTCCCTGGCGCTGGTGTGCGTGAGCCGTGGGACCTGGGCAGGTGCCTCAGCCGGCCCTCACCTCAGGCCTCTGTGAAGTGAGAGAGGCCGTCACCATGAGGCCGACGGGAGCGTGCTGGGCCAGCGAGCCTGGGGGAAGCTGAGCTCGGACAGCACTTTCCTAAGAAGTGATGGCTTCACATCTCCCTCTAGAGCCCAGGCTCCCATCAGGGAGGTGTGCAAAGCTGACCCCCAGGTGATGCGGCCCCTGATTCCTGACGCCCAGCGGCTGGCCTGGCCGGTCAGGGCCTCGGGGCTGAGCTGTGAGCTGTCACCAGGGTTCCCGGCCATGTCTCTATAAAATCCTCCCGAGGATATTTCCCCACTGATTTTTAGAGAGAGAGTGGGAGGGGGAGAGACAGCGAGAGAGACATCGATGTGAGTGAGAGAGGCTGCTGCCTCCTGCCTGTGCCCTGACGGGGGCCGGGATGGAGCCTGCAGCCACGGGACGTGCCCTCGATCGGAATCAAACCCGAGACCCTTCAGTCCGCGGGCTGATGCTCTGACCACTGAGCCGAACGGGCTGGGGCTCCCCGGCCGTGTTTGTGCCGTCCCACCGCCCCAGGGGTCATGAGAGCCTGCAGGCACAGGCACAGCGATGTGACGGAGGAGAGACGTGGCGGGGGAAGACTCTGTGCTTAGAACCCAAAGGCTCGGTGCCTTCGGGGAGACCCAGGACCCCTCCCCATGGCCGCCCGTGTTTAGCGAGGAAGCCCAGGTGGAAGGAGACAGTCTTCCCGAGGTAGAATAGAGACGACAGCAGGACACAGCCGTGCAGTGAGTGGCCGGTTAGTCAGACGGCCAGCCTGCGGAGGTTTGTGAATGTGCCCAGTGTCTGTTTATGCAGCTCAGTAAACTGTATACGGTTGTGCTCTGTTTTCTGAGGTTAGCCTTATTATTATTATTATTATTTCTATTGATTTCGGGGAGGAAGGGAGAGGGAGAGAGAGAGAGAAGCATCCATGATGAGAGAGAATCATGGATCAGCTGCCTCCTGCACGCCCCCCACTGGGGATCGAGCCCACAACCCGGGCCTGTGCCCTGACCGGGAATGGAACCGTGACCTCCTGGTTCCTAGGTCGGCGCTCAACCACTGAGCCACACTAGCTGGGCAAGATCCACTCCACTTTTAATATTATCTACTTTTCCCACTAGAAGCACTTTTCAGCAGGGACAGGTGCCAGGACCACGGACAGGGCTCCTGGCCTTCCGGGCAAGCCCAGTATGATGCGCCCCTGGGCTGTGACCCCACGCCCTCTCCACCCAGCCTGGACCCCGCCCCTCCCCACCTGGACTCTGGGGTCCACCTTGCCCCCAGGAGGAGCCTTCCCTGCCCACCCCCACCCCCCACGGCTTTGTACTCCCCGGTGGGATTCCGTGTCCCCAGACCCAGGAAGGGCCACCAACGGGCAGGCCAGGGACGAGAGGTCGGCTCTGGTTGGAGGGGCGGCCGGGTAGCGTGCTGTAAACACTCCCCCTTGCCGCCTTCCACCGGAACCATGAGGAATTGTGCTGAGACGCGTTCCAGTCTAGATCTGAAAAGGCCTGAGGAGCTGAGCCTCGGCTGAGCAGGTGCGGCCGGGCAGGAGGGCCCAGCGAGCAGGCCCGGCGGAGGCAGGTCCCCTCCCGTCCAGCTGCTGTGCCGTCAACGGCTCTCGGGCCTGCGGGGCTGGCTGCAGGGGCACAGGCTGTGGAAATAAGGCCTTTTAACGTGAACAGGGCGTGTCTGGTAAAACCAAACCTCCAGGGACAGTAAAAGATGGCTACCTCACCGTCGCCTAGCCCACGGCCCTTCTCAGGGGCTCAGCCCTGGGGCCTCAGGAATTGGGTGTCGGTGACCACGCAGCCATCTTCTCACCCGTTTATAGCATGACGTCACGCTTTACAAAATTCCCAGCAGAACAGAAACACATGTAGAAGTCAATGCACATTACCTTTCCCTATGGAAGTAAGTGCCAGAACATAAGCAGGCAGTAGTCAGATTTACAGCGTTAGCAACGTTGGGTGTGATTTCCATCTTAACGGAGAAAGCAGGCCGCTCTGAGAGCCATCGGCAGAGGCTCCTACGTCAGAGCTGCCAGCGCGCCCCGCCTCGTACGGCAGGAAAAACGCTTGTGAACACCAAAAGCTGTCACACACAGCATCTGAGGAGACGCTGGCTTTAGAACGGCAATATCGGTGTAACTTGCTGTGAAAAGAATTTGGAGGTTTAGGAAAAAGACCTCTTTATGTTTCTATCCTTTCTGCTACTTTGAAATTCATTCAACTTATCTTCATTCGACGGCTGGCTTCTTTGTAGTCATAAAAATTCACTTGGGGAAAAACGGGGTTAAAGCCTAGACACATCCCAAAATCGGAAAAACAAAACCATCATTTCAGCAGCAATTCCAATGAAGGTGAAGCGATTTGACAAGTTTCCCTCTAAATGTGGATGTTCTCGTACATGTGAGCTGGTTCCTGACATGGCCACATCACTACTTGTGCGCCGAAAGCACGGAAACGGCGTATGCAGCAAGCCCGCGGCCTCACGCGTGGGCCTGACCCGGCACCAGGCACCGGGCTCCAGGCAGGACCCAGGCACTGTCACCTGTGACCTGTCCCCTCTGCCTCCCGTATCTTGTGGCTGAAATGCTCATGGACTTCCTGCATAGCCTCCAGGGCAGAGGGTAGAGCAGCTGCGGGAAGAACCGGGCGGGGGAGGGCCTGCGCATCCTGCACACTTTTCATCGCTACGGTGGGGGCAGCGTGGGACCAGTTCCTCCACTGCCCAGATGGGACCCAAGAGACACCCTGAGAGACACCCACTTGCATGTGACAGCCTGTCCTAAGAAACTAGAAGCCTGCCCGGCCAGCGTGGCTCAGAGGTTGAGCGTTGACCTATGAACCAGGCGGTCACAGTTCGATTCCAGGTCAGGGCATAGGCCCGGGTTATGAGCTCGATCCCCAGGGCATGTGCAGGAGGCAGCCGATCCACGATTCTCTCTCATCATTGATGTTCCTCTCCCTTTCCCTTCCTCTCTCATATTTATAAAACACTAAAGCCCAGTGCATCCAGCTCCTCTGGGTGCTTATTAAAAGCTCCAATAACCAAGAGGGTGGCAGCCTCCTGGCCTCCTGGCGTTCCCTCTGCAGCCGCGGCTGCTCCTCTCTGCTCGCTTCCACCCAGGAAGTGCTGAGCGAATGAATGAAGAACGAGCGTGCTCCATGTGAATGAATGAAGAACGAGCGTGCTCCATGGGAATGAATGAAGAACGAGCGTGCTCCATGCGAATGAATGAAGAACGAGCGTGCTCCATGGGAATGAATGAAGAACGAGCGTGCTCCATGGGTATGAATGAAGAACGAACGTGTTCCATGGGTATGAATGAAGAACGAGCGTGCTCCATGGGAATGAATGAAGAACGAGCGTGCTCCATGTGAATGAATGAAGAACGAGCGTGCTCCATGGGAATGAATGAAGAACGAGCATGCTCCATGGGTATGAATGAAGAAAGAACGTGCTCCATGGGTATGAATGAAGAACGAGCGTGCTCCATGCGAATGAATGAAGAACGAGCATGCTCCATGGGAATGAATGAAGGACGAGCGTGCTCCATGGGAATGAATGAAGGACGAGCGTGCTCCATGGGAATGAATGAAGGACGAGCATGCTCCATGGGAATGAATGAAGGACGAGCGTGCTCCATGCGAATGAATGAAGAACGAGCGTGCTCCATGCGAATGAATGAAGAACGAGCGTGCTCCATGGGAATGAATGAAGAACGAGCGTGCTCCATGGGAATGAATGAAGAACGAGCGTGCTCCATGGGAATGAATGAAGAACGAGCGTGTTCCATGTGAATGAATGAAGAATGAGCGTGTTCCATGTGAATGAATGAAGAACGAGCGTGCTCCATGTGAATGAATGAAGAACGAGCGTGCTCCATGGGAATGAATGAAGAACGAGCATGCTCCATGGGTATGAATGAAGAACGAGCGTGCTCCATGCGAATGAATGAAGAACGAGCGTGCTCCATGGGAATGAATGAAGGACGAGCGTGCTCCATGGGAATGAATGAAGAACGAGCGTGCTCCATGTGAATGAAGAACGAGCGTGCTCCATGCGAATGAATGAAGAATGAGCGTGTTCCATGGGAATGAATGAAGGAGCGTGTTCCACGCCAATGAAGAACGAGCGTGCTCCATGGGAATGAATGAAGAACGAGCGTGTTCCATGGGAATGAATGAAGAACGAGCGTGCTCCATGCGAATGAATGAAGAACGAGCGTGCTCCATGCGATGAATGAAGAACGAGCGTGCTCCATGGGAATGAATGAAGAACGAGGGTGCTCCATGCGAATGAATGAAGAACGAGCGTGTTCCATGCGAATGAATGAAGGAGCGTGTTCCATGCCAATGAAGAATGAGCGTGCTCCATGGGAATGAATGAAGAACGAGCGTGCTCCATGGGAATGAATGAAGAACGAGCGTGCTCCATGGAATGAAGAACGAGCGTGCTCCATGTGAATGAATGAAGAACGAGCGTGCTCCATGGGAATGAATGAAGAACGAGCGTGCTCCATGTGAATGAATGAAGAACGAGCGTGCTCCATGTGAATGAATGAAGAACGAGCGTGCTCCATGTGAATGAATGAAGAACGAGCGTGTTCCATGTGAATGAATGAAGAACGAGCGTGTTCCATGTGAATGAATGAAGAACGAGCGTGCTCCATGCCAATGAAGAACGAGTGTGCTCGGGAAGCCATGTGCAGGCGGGTTGGGCCCGACAGCGCTGTACTCCCGTCGCTGTAACCCAGCGACGTAACCTAGTGAACAGCACATGTATGTACAGTGACTCAGAAGCTGGTCCACCGGGACAGACACACTTTAATTAAGGGCCAATAAAAATGTGCATCTCACATCTATTTTATGGCCAGGAAATGGCGTGTAGTTAGGCCATGAAATACCGTCAGTGAATGAAAATGCCCAGGCCTCCCACGGACGCGCAGGGCCCTCGGCATGTGAGGAATTCCAACACGGTACCCGGCTTGCTCGTGTTCGTATGCGATTTGTCACTCTTTCCACCGTGTTGTACAGCAGCTCCCAACTGGACGTTTAAATGAGCAAGAGGCCACGCCGCCAAGGCTGTAGTACGTACATTCTTAGAAAGGCTGAAAGCACAGAATCCACCGCCGTGGGGCCTGTTTCCTGCTGTGCAGGTCATGGCTCATCTGCCTGAAACGTGATTGGATCCAGAAACTCAGACACGCTTGGCAGAACTCGGGATTTTCACGAACAGGGACGGGAGACTCTGAGATCGGGGGGTGGGGGGGGGGGTGGGCGGTGGTAGAGACGCAGCGGAGCGTCTCAGACACACAGCCGACGTGGCCTGCAGCTGCCCGGCTGCCTCTGGCCTCAGAGCGCCTGGACGGTGGGCATGTGTCTACAAGGATGTGGGGCTCTGGGGCTCAGGTCCCAGAAGAGCAGAGGAGCACGTTGTTCTAATGGTTCGATGCCACGTGGGAGGAGGAGACGGGGCGGTTTAGGGACCATGGGAGGTGGGTGCCCAGAGTGGGCCCTTCACAGAGCAGGAGAGGCTCCGAGCTCTGAGGAGTCACAGCTGCACCCAGCACCGAGCCTCCAAGGACGCGGAGCCGCCCCCCCCCGCCCCCCCCACTTCCTCAGCGAAGAGCTGTAGAGAAGAGCCCGACGCACCGGGAGCACACGGCCAGGTTGACACAAAAACGCTGGCCACGTGGCCGTCGCCTCCGGCCGCAGCGAAGGCCGGGAGTCCACGTGCTTACGGGCCGGTGGGAGGAAGTGGGCTCAATCTCTAACCACTCCACTGAGGGCGCCGGGGGCCCCGCCCGGGACCTCGGCCCATTTTCACTGAAGGAAAGAACAGGCGTGGGCGGGAGGTATCTATAGAGCTACTCAATTGAATGCGTGGTTCAGAGGAGTGTGTGGCCCTGGGGACACGTGTTCCAACCGAGTCACACGGGCCCTGGAAAGCGAGCCGGCGTGACTCACCAGCGGGGACCAGCCTCCACCGCTGAGCTATCCGCTCCTGGCACCAGGGCTGCGCCCGTCGGACAGACATCGGTCGGAATTTGCCGTGTTTCATGGAAAACCTGCATCCACGATGCCTCTGCCCTCGGCCTTGTGTGTTAGTGAACGAACATGCTTAGTCACGGAGGGTGACGGCCCGAAGGTACTTTCGGAGAATGGGAACTGCACTCGTGGCTTTATTTATTTATTTTAAACATGTTTTTATTGACGTCAGAGAGGAAGGGAGGAAAGAGAGACATCAACGATGAGAGAGAATCATCGATCAGCTGCCCCTGCACACTCCACACTGGGCCTGTGCCCTGACCGGGAATCGAACCATGACCCTCCTGGTTCACAGGTCGACGCTCAGCCACTGAGCCACGCCGGCCGGACAGGACGGCCCTCAGCGCTTTAACAGGGGCCCCAGCGCTGCCTTTTAGCAGACATTCAGGGGAAAGAAGTGCGTCAGCGACGCCTCAGGGGGGCCCCCAGCCCAGAGCGCGTTATCCGTCTCGAAAGGACGTTGGCAAAAGGTCCAGGCCACACAGGCTGTGTCAGACAGAAACGTTTTCCAAAACGTCTCTCTCACTTTGTAAACAAGATAAACTAAACGCGTGCAATGTGAACAGAGCGGAGATAACCTTGTCATCTAGTCGGGGAGACGAGAGCTTCTGTCCCCAAACACAGACCGCGAGCCGTGTGGACCCGCCACGTGAGCTGTGTGGGCAGAGAGGAGGGCGGGGGGGGGAGGGGCTGGCGTCCGGAGGAAACGGCCGGTGGAGGGCTCCGACGTGGCAGGGAGAGGCCGCAGGGGGAGGCCGCAGAGCCAGGGTCCGCCTGATCAGTCCGCTTCCTTCCTAGGTTGTTTTGTTTCTACCTTTTGCTTAAAACTCGGAAACGGGGAAATAAGTTTGGAAGAGTCAGTTACTAGCTCCCCGGCGGTGGGCGTGGAGGGCAAGACCCTTCCCAGAACCGCAGGGAGGAGAGCCGCCCGGGTCTGGCAGGCTCAGCATCAACTGAAGGTCGATCTACAGATCCCCGGACGTGACCTCAAATATCCCTGAGGCCCGGGAGAGAGAAGATCCTATTTCAGGGCACGGAGCACCAGGTCGGACGGACGCTTTAATCTTTCATGGACAGGGAATGGAAAGAGCCAGCGTCAGGGCTCTGCCAAGATGCCCGCCAGGCCTCTCCTTCTGGAAGGTGCGGGGGGCGCGTGGGAGGACAGCGCAGGTGGCACCAGCAATGGAAGCCCCCCATGGCGTCAGCAGCCGCCTCCGACCGGCCGTGGCGGGGCCGCTGCCGTCGGATGGTAACTGGCGTGTGTTAGGGGTTGAAGCGTGTCCTCCAGGAAATATGCGGTGAAGTCCCGGCCCCCAGGCCCTGGCCATGACCTTTGGACATGGAGCCACTGCCCATGGAACCGGTTAAGGTGGGGGGAGGGCGGGTGACCCAGGATGACTGAGTCCCGGTCAGAGGCCACCTGGAGGCACACACGGGGGACCGCACCAGGGGCACAGCCAGGGACTGGCCTGATGCTCCAGGAGCAGACCCCCTTCCCCCCCGGAGCTGGAGGAGGCGAGGAAGGGGCTCTGCAGAGAGTGGGCCTGTGAGCACAGCTTCGCTCAAAGCTCCTGGCTTCCCGGGCTGTGAGCGCACACACGCTGTTGTCTCAGCCCCCGGTTTGTGGGCGTCACGGCGCCCACGGGAGGCTAACCAGCAGGCAGCAGCAGGACTTCCCTCAGACCCCGGCCCCCGAGGGCAGGCAGGACCACGGGGGGGAGGGGGCGGGGGGGCTATACTGTACGAGTCGCACCACAACCTACAGCAGCAACAGCGCCAGCGGCACACGCCCCTGCACAGCCACAGCTTCGAGGGAAAGGAGGCGCCGGCGCAGGAACGGCTCCAAGCGCACAGGGTGAGAAACCGCGGGAGATCACTTCACGGAGAGACGAGCTCGCAGGGCAGCAGCCGGGCTGCACCGGAGACAAACGCCTGCAGGGTGGACCGGAGACGGGGTGCTGGTCCGCACAGCATGACTGACAGCGACAGAAAGAGAAGTGCGGCCCGCGGGACCCACGGAGCTGGAGAGCGCACACGTCCCGGCGAAGCACCGGGCAGCTGGCCAGCGGGTGCCGTGGGGGAGCCGGTGCACCGCCTGGGCCAAGCCCGGCTCCGGCGCAGAAGGCAGCGCGGCTGGGCCGGGCGCAGAAAATCGGGGGAGACGCGGGGGAAGGCTGTGCACAGAGAAACGAAACACACGAGGGAAAGCCAAGCTCACGTGTCAGAGGTTTTAGGGAAAGGCAGGCACTTGTGGCTGATAACAGAGGGATGAGAGCTCGAAAAGGGGAGGCAGGCAACGCCCATCCCCAGAGCCTCCGCGCTTAACCAGCAGCACCGAGCGAGCTGGCCACGGTGGGGCGGCCCCGCCCGCTCTGCACGCCGCCCTCCAGGCCCGGGCTGCGGTGCACAGGCCTGTCCTTGGCTTCCCGCCCCAGCTCCCGCTGCTTTCCTTGGCGCCCTTGTCCCGTAACAGGACCACGCGCCTGCACGGCAGATGGAGCTGGTGCGCGAGCCGTGTTTCGTCTTCCTGTAACACGGCCACGCTGTTCCCGTCTGAACGGGCTCAGGAGCGTCTCGGCGACATCTCCAGTCACACGCGCACAGGCTGCTGCCCGGAGACCAGGGCGCTGCCATTCTTCGCTCACTCTGGGTGGATTTAGGGTCCCCTCACTTTGGGAATGTGAATGCTAATCTCTGACGAAGCACCTACAAGCACGTCTTGCCCAACAGCTGGTTGAACAAGCGAATGGGAGCACAAAGCGGTGATTCTTTTAACATAAACGCTGCTCTTCTTACCCCGTTTTCAGGACTCAACCATCAAGCTGCATGCAGACCATGGGGAGTAAAACGACATTTCAAACGTGTAGAAATTGGCGGGAAAAGCTCCTTACTTCACACAGTGAATAGAAACAGCAAGTGGAATACGCGTGCACTTTGAAAATGTTCTTCTCAAAACCAGTAGGAAATTAAATTCCAACCCTGAGGTCGTTTTTATTATATTATTCCTATTGGAATCCGTCTTGCTCTTGCCTAGTGGACATAGGGAGCAACTTATTAAAATACCCTGCATATCCAGCACTTCTTAAAACCTCTTGCCCTCACCTGGAAAAGCTGGTGATAAACAGAAGAAGAGTGAAAGTGTAAATTAAAATCCCAGCTAACTGGTCTACCTGGGCCCGACTCACTGGTGACGCCACGCAGGTCTTCCCGAGGGGAGAGGCTAGAAATGAGCCGCATGTCTTCCCTGGCGAGCAAGTGCAAGAGCAGGTCCATGGGCCACAGGAAATGGCCTTAAATCCTATCACACAGCAAAGCACCATCACCCCCAGGAGACCAGCGGGCTGCAGGCTGCCCCGCCCGGCCCCCCGCAGTGCCGCAGCACAGGGGCCCACTCCTGGCTGGCCCAGTGCGCCTCACTCAGAGACCCACCCTCCCCACGTTCACCCTCCGACTCCCGCTCTGAAAACCGTGTCCATCAGACTTTCTCGAAAGCTTCTGGCCGCAGAGGCGCTTCAGCCAAGTCACCTCCTCTGCATTGGGTCCCGGTTCCTGAGGCCCAAGGTCCGCGGACACCTGTTCATTCTACCAGCAGCCCGCAGCCCTGGGCCTTCTCAGCCCTGGGCCTTCCCGCAGACTCCTTACGGCGGATCCCTACTGTGGCCCACGCCTGTGACCGAGACCCCACAGCCTCCGGTTACCCCAAGAACATGGCTGTCCCTTAGTTACATTAGCAGTTCGGGCGGGTCAGCAGAGCCTAAAAGGGGAGATTGACTGCAAGTCCTCGAGGTCTGGCTTGGAACTGAACCTTGCTGGTTAAGGCTTCATGCCATTCGCATAGGACAACTTATAGCTGTAAGCCTCCAGCAGATATTCCTATCTAAGGTTTAAAATACCACGCTGTGTGGGCACGTAAATCCAATGTGACATGATCGCGAAAAGCGAGCACACGGCCTCTGATGGGAACTGTGGGAGGGCGGCGTGGGGGCGGCACCCGAGCTAGAAATGCGTGCAGGAACGGTTTACATGCTCCCCTTCCGGCATTCCGCAGAGATGTTTTAAAGGTGACCTCAAAACAAAAACGGCACACCAGGCTTCAGGGGACCGAGCGAACCCGAAGATTGCTTTCTGTGGTCATGAAACCCCAAACCAAAACATGACGAATGGGTGAGCTCTAAGAGCCTTCCCTGCCCAAGACCTCGCCACCCAAATAGAAAGCGTATTGCTTTGCAGATTGATGTGAATTTAGCCCAAAGCGGAAACCATCAGCCATCAGATCCCAGGCCTCCAAGGTCCCGGCAGGCTCAGCACCCGGATCAGCTCCACAGGAAAGCGAGCCCGGCCCCCGGCGGCCCACGGAGGGGAGCGGGGGGGGGGGGGGCTCTCACATCAGAGGCCCCCGTGCTTGCTGTTGAGCTGCAGCCCGGCCACCCCCCCCCCCACCCCGGTTCCTGCCCACATGAACATCAAACGGTGGAGGCAGTGCCGACTATTCCCCTGGACCACACGCCGGCCGGCCGGCTGCACCCGCTGCTTTGGAGACCCGTAGACCTCAGTGCTTGCAGAGTTCAAAGTGATGCCTTTGACATGCACCTCCCTGTTCACTGTGGGGGGGCCACGCCAAAGAAAAGAGAGGCCCCCACCCCCCCGCCTTCCTCGCTTTATTTCATAAGAAGGGCGAGTAGCACCATGAGTTTAATGCTGCACAAATGGATCCTGAACACACAGCCTGCTGGGAATCCGGGTGACTGTGCAGGGCTGTGGGCGGCTGGGAGGTGACCACAGATCACGGGGGGTGGGGGTGGGGGGGATGACCGGTGAAGACCACAGCCACGGCACTGGTGCGGCACACAAGCCATCGACAGCGCGCGAAAGGACAGCCCACACAACGGGGAGATGCTCGCAGAGCATATACCTGGCCAGGGACTGGTGTCCGGAATACGGAAACACCTCTGGCAACGCAACAGCAATTTCAAACGTCACCTAATTTTTAAGATATATATATTTTTGGTGATTTCAGAGAGTAAGGGGGGAGGGAGGGAGAGAGAGAGAGAGAGAGAGAGAGAGAGAGAGAGAGAGAGAGAGAGAGAGAGAGAAACATCCACGATGAGAGAGAATCACTGATCGGCTGCCTCCTGCACGCCCCACACTGGGGATCGAGCCTGCAACCCGGGCATGTGCCCTGACCGGGAATCAGACCGTGACCTCCTGGTTCACAGGTCGAGGCTCAACCACTGAGCCCCTCCAATCGGGCGTGACTTGGATTTTATGAAACGGTGTACGGAAAAAGTCGCCAGGGCACCCGCAGGAATTCAGACAAAGGGTGCCCGAAAGACGAGACGTCTCGGGGCAGAGCAGTTCCTCTCACCTCTAATTCAGCCGAGTCAGCTCCAGGAAGAGTCTGGAGTTTTCCCCAGACCCCCAGCGGGCACTGGCGGGCACTGGCCACAGGACGTCTGCGGTGACAATGTCAGAGGGTCGCGGCGGGACGTGCCCCATGGGGGACGCGAGTCCCCCGGGGGTGACCGCTGCCGTGTGGAAACAGCCCCCGCTTAGAGTGGGGTGACTGAGTGTGAGCTGCTAATGGAAACCTGCTCCCACGGGTGCTACCAATGCCCAGGTGCTTGGCCCCAGACACTCTCAGCTCACTTAGCCGCCTATGTGCGCGGAAGAGTATTCCACCGAGACGCCCTGTCACGGGTTCGGGTCATTTCCTCTGGGGGGAGGACACCAGCAGTGACCACAAGGCTCCTGGGAAGCAGGGCCCTGTGACTTCTGTTTGGGTCTAAATGGCCTGGGGCAGATGGGCTGGGGCAGATGGGGCAGATGGGCTGGGGCAGATGGGGCAGATGGGGCAGAAGGGCTGGGGCAGATGGGCTGGGGCAGATGGGCTGGGGCAGATGGGCTGGGGCAGATGGGGCAGATGGGCTGGGGCAGATGGGGCAGATGGGGCAGAAGGGCTGGGGCAGATGGGCTGGGGCAGATGGTCTGGGGCAGATGGGCTGGGGCAGATGGCCTGGCCGCCTCATGGGAAAGGCAACGTGGCAGAAGCCGGGAGAGCCCGAGCGCCGGGCTGGCTTCCTCGGAGCCTTCGGAGACGCCCCCTCGTTGCCCAGGCCTGTCCTTGGAGGAAAGCCCTTTGCGGCCGCCCGCGGGGCCCTGGGGGCCTGCAGCCGCTCTCTGGGTGGTTAGTCCGTCTCTCCCACAGTGGACACATGTTTACACCAAGTCCTGTTTACCCCAAATCCACGCAACGGGAAGCTAAGGCTCTCTTTTAAAAATAGAGCCTTTATGAGCGAGAAACAGGAACTCGGCGGGGACGGCTGTACAGTGTGAGGCGGGCGCGCCTGACGCGCCACTTCCTGCGCACAGAAGGGGCCCAGCCCAGTGCGGGCGCGTGCAGCGGACATCGGGGACCGCGGGCAGGGCAGGGCAGGGCAGGGCAGGGCAGAGAGGGGAGCCTCGGTGCCTGCAGTTCCTGCGCTATGGGACGCGCGGCTGGAGGTGAGACAGGGAAGCTGCTATTTAGTTCCTCCCGTGGACAGACGCTTGTCTAGACTGGTGGTTCTCAAACTAGGGTTCCCTGGAAACCTGGAGTCCCATGGCCCGGCCCCGGGAAGAGGGAGGAGGCCACAGAAAGAGAAGGCCCCTCCCACCCCACGCACCCAGAAGGCTCTCCCCCTGCTCCTGCTCCTGCTCCGCACACTGCACCGCAGCCCTGCACCCTGCGGCCCCACACGGGAGGCTTACATCAGGGCCCGAGCAGGAGGCGGAGACCAAGCCCCGGTCTGCACCTGTGTTCGGGGTCACTGCTGAGCGCGCAGCTGCCCGGCCGCGGAGACAGCGACCTGCCGTCTCCCTGGGAGAGGACATCGTGGTGGCTGCAGGGTGGACGGCAGGGCGTGACAGTCACACCGACCTGGGCGCACCGACACGCCGCGGAGCACACGCCGAGCGGCCAGAAGCCTGATTTCATCCGGGAAAGTGCGGTGTCGGGTGCATGTCATTAGCGGTGGCGGCCTGGGAACCGCGAGGCCGCCAACTGGGATAGGGCGCCGGGCGATGCCTTTCTCACTTACGTCGGCGTGAGGAGAAGCCGTTCCTTTGGATCGTAGTCTTGTTCTCTTTTCTATGTTTTCCTAATCGTTCCTGCTCTTTCCTTAAACGCAGGTACAAACCTGGCTTCCTGAGGCGCAGACCCCGACCCAGACCTGCGTGGCACCAGGCCACCCAGGGACGGAGTCAAGCGACGGCCAGGGGGCCCCTCTTGGCCTTGTGTGATTTCTCTGCGCTCCCGCCTCCCCGTTCCAGCTCTTGCCACGCACGTCAACACAGTGTCTCTTCCTACCAAGGCGCTGCCGGGAGCAGCAATGCCAGCGGCAGACGCCCAGGAAGAGGTGTCCCGGAGTGGCAACGGAGAGGCGAGGCGTCCCTGCCGTGCCGCACGAAGGTGGGGAGAGCGAGCCCTTTTCGCACGCAGGCGCGTCGCAGCATCACGGGGGACGCGCGAGCGCCGTCTCTCTCGTGGAGAGCATATACTCCCACCAGCTCGGACCACCGGGCAGAGGGCGGGCAGGACACGATCCGGAAGCAGCAGCGGCCCAGCACGGCCAAGCGGCGGCGGAGGGCACGATCCCAAGGAGAAAAAGCTCATGATGGCGAGTGCAGACAAAACGCTGCGCTCGTAGGCCAGACGCTGCGTGCGACCGGCACCGAAGCGTGTGCTCACACCCGGCGAGTGGCCGCGCCCAGGGCGGAGGGCTGCCTGCTCAGAGTCCCCCAGGGAAGTCTTACTTGTCTGGCGACAGATCCCTCCGGTGACTAACGAAGGATGGCCGCCACCGTCAGAGGCGGGGCCGGCACGGAGTCGGCCACGTAGCACACGGAATGTAACGGCAAAGAAGACCGTGCTGCGGCGTTCTCACAGAACCGATTTCACTCATCGGGTATGTGCGGAATCACTTACTATGTAGAGTTATAACTGAATAACTTTAGGAAGCGGGAAGCTAGGCACAGCAAATAAAACAACTTTTCTAGAATAAATACCCGTTTCTATCTCGTTTTGAATCCTTCTTTCAGGGATGATTTACATAGTCTAGATGGTAGACTGGAGATTTTTATGAGAAAGAAACGTACCCAGAGAATGAACAAAAGTATCCTTAGCCCCACAAAGCGCACTGGGAGAATAAAGAATAATTGCAAACATAAAATAATACATTTCATTGTTTAATGAGTTTTTAAAAATCTAATTTTAATTTCCTCATTTAACGTGTTTCTACTATGTCGGGAAACATAAATTCAGAAGTATTATCTCTGCCGAAACCGGTGTGGCTCAGTGGATAGAGCACCCGCCTGCGGACTGAAGGGTCCCAGGTTCGATTCCGGTCAAGGGCATGTACCTGGGTTGCGGGCACATCCCCAGTAGGAGGTGTGCAGGAGGCAGCAGATCGATGTTTCTCTCTCATGGATGTTTCTAACTTTCTACCCCTCTCCCTTCCTCTCTGTAAAAAAATCAATAAAATATATTTAAAATAAAATAAAAGTATTATCTCTTCCAAATACACACGCTGTAAGACCCATCCACGTTCCTCACGGGCGAGGATTTGGCAGACTCCCCTCAACATTTCCCAAACCGGTACCCACAGCACCTGCGTCACAGACCCCCACGGCCCGCAGCATCGGAGCATCCCAGGTCAGCGCCTCGCCTCCCTCTGGAGCAGGGGGTGTGTGTGTGTGAGGTGCAGAGTCGGGGGAGGGGGTGCAGGGTGGGGTGGGGAGCTCTGGGCATGTGCCGTGCCCACCGTGTATCGGGAACAGGAGATGCACCGACGGCACATGGGACACCGCGTGTTTCCCAGCACGCCGGAGAGCCGCCCACGGTGACCGGGCGTCCCGCAAGAGCGACGTCCCTGGAGGACTCGGCTCTGAAGGGTTTGGGGAAGCGGCCCGAGACCTGGCGAGCTGCCGCGCAGGGGTCTCGGCACAGACGCCGTGCCCTCCGTACACCCGTCCTGGGGGCTCTGGCAAACATCCCCGCTGTCCCAGGGGCCACTGTACCATCTTACATTTCCCTCCGCTTCCGCCCCTGGGTGCCAGGCTCCGCCCACCAATCCCAGGCGGGCTCGGGGCAGGACCCAGCAAAGCCGCCTCCCGTCCCGGCTCGTGGCCACCCGGCATCCCGACTGTGACCCTGTGGCCGACAAATCCTTCTAGGGGGTCTCTCTGAGCCTGTCCGTCTTATGTAGACCCTCTTTCTTCTGGCAACTGGGGACGCAGCAGGCCATCAGCCGAAATGCTCACTTTTGGGTTCATTTTTTTGAACCTTACTACTATATATATGTTTTTCTTGATTTCAGAGAGGAAGGGAGAGGGAAAAAGAGATGGAAGCATCAATGATGAGAGAGAGTCACTGACCGGCTGCCTCCTGCACACCCCACACTGGGGATGGAGCCCGAAATCCAGACCTGTGCCCTGACCGGGAATCGAACCATGACCCCCTAGTTCATAGGCCGACGCTCAGCCACTGGGCCACACTGTAAGGCGGGCTGGACCTTACAATACATGGAGAGTGGAACAGCCGAAGGAAGAACAACTCTCTTCTGTACAGAGTCACAGCAGAGCATTCTGCCGGCGCTGAGCCACGGGCTGACTCCCGCAGTGACAGCGCGTCTCTGCTCCCCCAAGAGCGGCTACTCCCGTGAAGTATGTTTCACCGACAGCCCCGTGGATGAAACCGTCGGCTCTCCTAACCTTAACAGAGTTACGGCTGGAACTGCCGCTCCTGGTGAATACACAAACCTGGAACACGTGTGCTCGGAGGGGCGGGAGAGGGGACGGAGACCGGCGTGGTGTGGCACCCAGAGCCCAGTGCAGACTCTTCCCTGACGAGGCACGTGCCGTTGGCGAGCATTCAGTAACCTGGGGTTGGCGTGATGCCACACGATCCCATGTCACGGGCGCGCAAAGGGGGCACGCGGCTGGGGAGGCCCGCAGGAGGACAGGGAGTGTGAGGGGCCAGGCAGGGGCAGCCAGCAAGGGGGGCCCGTCCAGGGCAGGGAACGGGGCCCTGGGCCAGGCTCTGCGGGCGTCGGGGGCAGGAACACCGCCTGCGGGGCCGGGACCTTTGCGAACCAGAGCCAGAGGAGGAGTGGCCGCTGCATCTGTGGCTGGAATGGAGTGGCTTCCTGATCAGCTGTCCTGGGCACCTTTAACAGGTCTCGAGGGGCGTGCGCAAACCCACGAACCGCTACTGTCTGACACTCGCCAAAGGCGCGAGGAGACTCCTCAGGGCCCCGCAGAGAGAGAGGGATGAGCCCAGCTCCACGGCGAAGAGGAAGAGGGGGAATTCAAGGCCGAGGGGCGGGGGGCAGGGATGGAGGGGGACGTCGGTAGATGGAGATGTCCTAAGGGACAGCTGAGTCTCTCTAAACCAGGGGTGGGGACCTGTTCCCGCCAGGGGCCACTGGATATTTACAACGTCGTTCACGGGCCCTACGGAACGATCAGCTTTAAACATGAGCCTGCGCCGACTGGTCGAACACTGAATCAGCTCACCCCAATGCCTTGGCAGAGCCAGACCAGATGACTCTGCGGGCCTTAGCCGGCCTGCGGGCCGGACGCTCCCCACCCCTGCTCTAAGCTGACCCGCCGGGTCCTTGCTGAGGCTTCACCTGGGGGAGGGGAGGAGAATTAGGTCCGAAATGGAGGGCGATCGCGTATCGAGGGCAGGGTCCTCTCTAAACCCACTCGGCAGGATTCTGGATCACCGGGGTGTGCAGGCCCCACAGAGGTGGCGGCGAGGGCTCGGGGATGCTGGGTAGAGTGTGGGAGACAGTCCTTGTCCATGCACATCCCGTGGTTCCAAACACCGGCTCCTGCCGGGGGGCCTCGCGGCCGCGTGGGCCCCGCACATTCTCCTCCTCGGGCGGCCGGTGTGCGGCCTCGCGGCTAACGCAGCTGCACGGGGACGTCTCCTGGCGGCTCGCCTGCGTGGAGGCTCTGACAGCCGCGAGCCCCAGACGCTGAGCGATGTTTTGTACTGAACGTGCCTGTGTCTGACCCGTTTGCTTAAGCCACGCTGCAGCTTCACAAGTCGCTAATTCCTACTTGCATTTCATTTTAATTTCTTAGCTTTTACATCAGCAGACACGTAACGCCGGGGGGGCAGCGGGCAGCCCAACCTCTCCCAGCTCCGTCAGACACACGCAGAGCCTCGCTCTTAGCCGTCCGGGCCCGGCTAGCTTCGCGTATGGGACCGCGGGGGAAAGCTGAGGAGGGTCTCAGCCCTGGCCGCCACTTCATACAGACGAACCCGTCCTAGTCTCCCCACATTTCAAAGCAGCGCTTTCCCTTAGAGACACGCGTGTCCTGAGCGGCCCACGCAACACTGTAACGCGCCTTCTCTCCATCTGCATTTGTTTCTTCTCTCGTAGATGCTCCGTTCACAGAGGGCAGAGACCAGCCCTCCCCACCCCCGCTCAGCACCAGGCACACAGTGCACCCGCTGGTGCCGACTCGAGTGGGTGACAACCGAGCTAACAGTAAAATGCTTCTCCCAGCACCAGGTCCCGGATCGCATCCCAGTTACAGATCTCGCGTTTTGTCCTTCTCACTCACCCCAACTGTCCTTCAGTCACAATGTCAAATTCAGGTCAAAGGGCCAAGCCCCGGCCCGGGGGGGGGGGGGGGGGCCGCCCTCAGCAGCCGTTCCAGAAGTGAACCGAGTGCTGATGCCTTTAGGAAGCTGGTAGAAAGAGCTGACCCGAGGGACTCCTGTCGCTTTTCATTCATTCTAAACCATGAAGCCTCCCGCCAGCCCCTGCCGCCTGTCCCGGCCCCGTCGGCGTGGAGCGTGCGCGGCCCGTCCTGCTGCGGGTGGCTCTCGGGGACACGGGAGCCCCGAAGCTCAGCCAGGCGGGGACACCGCGCTGGGCTTTTCCGGGCAGGGCAGGGCAGGGCCTCCTGGGTGGCGCGCGGGCAGGAAGCGGCACCGCGTCCGCAGCTGACAGCGCTGCCCAGCGCTTCCACCGCCCAGCCCCACGCCAAGTGCTTCCATGCCATCCTAACCCCGGGAGGAGGTCCAGGGCCGCCCCTTTTCACAGGAAGGAAAGCGAGGCTGAGCGCCGTTCCGAAACCCTGCTCGTGACAGGCAGAAGCGGGAGTGCAGTTCAAGGGCACCTGAGGCAGAGCCCCCCGACACCCGGACGCTCACGCCCAGAAAAGGCTCTCGGGGTGACGAGGTGGTGGAACGCGTGCCAGAGCGCCCCTGGCGCGATTCCCTTTGGACACGAAGAGAGCCCTCCTTCCTGCCTCATCTCGTACGCGGTAAAGGCCACCGCCGCCGGGACGGCTACAATGAAGCCCAGACAGCTCTTCGGTTAGGGACTTCCTTGGAAGCGTGAGGAGTAGGGGCATCAGCCGGTCACCTCGCTCCCTGGGCCCCGTCTTCTCACATATAAAGAGGGCTGATGCATGAGCGGGGGTGGGCTGGTGTTCTCAGGCAGCGTGGTAGGCGCCCCGAAATCAGAGCTTTCTTGGGGGGCAGGGCCTGGCAGACACCTTCCCTGCGCGTGGGCAGAGGAGTTGATGCAAGGTATCCCATCTCCCCCCGAGGAACCCGGAACCGCTCCTGCCAGGGTTAGCCGTGTGGCCATCTCAGTCAGCACAGCGCTACCAAACTATTTAACCCGTGGCTCATCGGCTGCTCCCGGGTCTGAGGAAGCAGCCTGGCGTCTCTGCTGGTGCGAGTTTGCCCAAGGTTGGGCTCTAGAGGTGAAGTGGAATTTAAAAGCGAGCATGAAACATTGTCACTCCGGGCAGCCTTTTAAAGAAAGACGATATTGTTTTAAACGTAAAGTAATGACTGTCACGTTCCCATTTTTGTCACTAGATTTTGAATTATAAAAAAATAAAAATTTTAAATTATATATATGTATATATATATATATATATATATATATATATATATATATATATATATATACACACACACACACACACACACACTAGAGACCTAGGGCCCTCTTGCAATCCGGGACCCCTTGGGGGATGTCGGACTGCCGGTTTCAGCCTGATCCCCGCAGGCCAGGCCGAAGGACCCCACCGGTGCATGAATCTGTGCACTGGGCCTCTAGTATGCATATAAAATCTTTGGTTAATCTCTTTCGCCCTCCCCCTCCCCCTTTCCCTCTGTGATTCATCAGTCCGTTCCATGTTTCCATGCCTGTGCCTTGAGCGCCTGCCCCCTGGTGGTCAGTGTACGTCATAGCTACTGGTCGAACGGTAGCTGAGGCTTCTCTATATATAGATTGATTTCAGAGACAAAGGCAGAGAAAGAGAGAGAGAGAGAGAGAAACATCAATGATGAGAGAGAATCATGGATCTGCTGCCTCCTGCACACCCCACACTGGGGATGGAGCCCAAAACCCAGACATGTGCCCTGACCAGGAATTGAATGGTGACCTCCTGGTTCATAGGTCGACGCTCAGCCCCTGGGCCACACTGGCTGGGTTCCACACATATTTAAAAACATAAATTTCAAAGAAACAACCAACATTTTTTTTTTTTTTTGCATAACGTGTTATCTTTTCCATTAGTCCAAACACAGGAAATATGCATCTGTTCAGTGTTTTATTCACGCTCCAAGTGGACAGCCCTCCCCTCCTAAACTCTACCTTCTGGCGAGCGATTCCAGCGTACAACCTGCGGCGCGTACGCAGCCAGAGGCAGGCTCCGCTGGAGACAGCAGGAAGGAGCTGGGCTGGAAAATGGACCAACGCCCAGGGCCAGCCACTGGCTAGGTCCCCGAGAGGGGAGGCACCCTGAGGCCAGGGTCTGGGTCCTGTATCTCGAGCTACGATGCCCAGAAAAGGGCTGACCCCGTGGCAGGTCTTGGGCAAACACGTGCAGAAGGAATTATCGGATAAGCTTTCAACAAGGCCCCCAGGCTGGCAGGGTTTTGCCCCCAGCATAGAATGTGATGTAAGACAGCTACCTACGGGTTCAGAAGCCGCCCCGGCGAGCGCACGTGCAGGGAGTGGAGAGCCGGGTCAGTGCTGGCCCGCTTGGCTAGTTCTTGGTTATTGGTTATTAGTTCTTAGTGGCACTTCCCTCCAGCTCTGGGTCGGATCAATGCTCGCTGATTACGTGCTGATGGACCGCATTTCTCTTTCGAGACGGTCAGACCTGCGGCTCTGGTGTTTATCAGTGGTTTTCGGGAACGTCATTTTCACACGGACGAGATGTCACGTCTAAGCCCTCCCACCCGTGGCTCCATTATCTTCCTGGCGGCACTCACACGGCCCAGTTCCCTGCGGAACCCTAACTCCAAGGCCAGCGCACCGTCTGTGGGATTGCTGACCCTCACCCGGGTGCCTCCCCTCGGGAAGGACGGTGAATGAACGGAGACGGAGCGGCCCCACAAGCCCGGTGCGTGGGAGAGTCAGAGCGTACCAGGTAGAAGGTTCTTCGTCAGCTCTCGCTGTAACGCGCCCCAGACCCAGGAAAGGACTCATCCCCGTGACCTGATGCCAGATCTGCCCGCCAGCCTCGGCGAGCCGCCCCGTGATTTGACTCATAAGGTGCATTTGTTGGACATTTTACCGTGGGAAACCAGCCGCGAAGACCCTTTCCGATGCTTTAAATTCGGGCTCAGCGAGGCCATAGCAGAAACTTCTGAGACAAGTCCTCCCCTGTTGCTTTCCAGCCTACCCTGAGCTTTGCCCGAAGGTCTCCATTGTCACTGAGCCTGCTGCCTCACACCACCGCGGCGTGAACAAAGAAACCGAGATGAAGAATGGGACTTTGCACCCACGAACTTGACGGCACGGGAACAGACAAGCCCAGACCTCCGCAGGGGCCAGCCCTGCCTGTGGCCGGGACAGGACACCTCAAAGGACACCCCCCATCCCCCCCCACCCCTGTGAGCGACGCCCTGCCCGCACCCCTCCATCCCCTCGGCTCTTCCCACTTGAATGTATGTCACCATTCCGTCATCTATAGAGTCAACAGTGCGACGTGGACGTGGAGTGAAGAGAGTAAGACCGGGTGGCTGAAATAAAGGACGCATCGTAGGAGCATCCGCGGACGACTTTGGAAACCCGAGCAGGGACCGGGCCAGGGCCGGCTCTCCAGGGTCCTGGGTCCGGCGGAACCGGTCTCAGCCCGGACCTGCAGGGGATTTGATTGCATCAGCACTGCAGACCGGCCAGCGCGCTGGTGCTGCTGCTGATCCATCCTTTCTTGTCCCTTCTCCCCTGACTCACCCCGCGAACCATCTGCCCCACGCGGGGTACTTGGCGCGGCTCTGGGCGGCGGTCACACATCCACCAGCACAGCGCAGCGCAGGGAGGGCCGGGAGGTCCTGCGCTTGGGACTTCGGAGGGGCGCCCCCAGAGGCACCGGCCAGCCCTCCTCCCCCGGAGCACCGAGGCGACCGCCCAAATCCTGCCCAGACCGCGGGACAAAATGAGTTAGAAATTCATCCGGGGCAGTTTAGTCCGCACGGAGGACCGCGGCCGGTCCCCTTATCGCCAAGTCCCAGCCATAACCTTGGGTCTTAGGCAAGCGGACCAGCTCGCCCGCAACTTCAGCTCTCGGGCTGGCGGGCGGCTGTGGGCACCGTGCATGTGACAATGGGCAGGGCTCGGGATGGCCTGCGATCGCAGCATCTCGGGGGCGCGGGGCGCAGCGCGGACCTGGACCCTGCGCGCACGGGGGCGACGTTACCTGGAGCCGACCGAGGCTGGAGCTCTTGGAGCGCGACTTCCTGCGCAGGTACACGGAGAAGAACCTGCGCACCGTGAACTTCCTCATGCTCAGCTCCATCGCCCGCGCCCAGCCGGGAGGAGCCGCAGGGCCGAGGACGCGCATCCCCGGCGCAGCCCAGGCGCGGAGGTTAGGTCCGCGGGCGGGCGCGCGTGGCCGGGGAGCCCGGCGGGGCGGCCATCCGCGCGGGGCACGGGCTGCGGGCACAAAGGGCAGGCCGGGCGGCCCCAGCGGCCCGGGTGCCAGCAATCCCCCCTCCTCCTCCTGTTCCAGCCCCTCCAGCTGCTGCCTCGGGGCGAGGACCAGGCAGCTCCACCTTCGCCAATCAACGCCCGCCGCCCCAGGCGCTCCCGCCTCTTTCTCCGACCCAAAGACCAGCCCCGAGCGACCCCGCCCTTCCCCGCCCCGCTCGCTGCTACTACGGCCAATCAGCGCCCGCCGCCACGCCCAGCCACACCCACTCCTTGTTCTCCTCCGCTGCCGCCAATCAGCGCCCGTCGCTCCACGCCCAGGCGCTCACTCCTCCCCTCCTCCTTCCCTGTCAGTAGTACTCACTCCCTGCAGCCCCGCCCCGCCCCCGCCCCGCCCACCTCCCCCACCGCCAATCAGTGCCCTCCGTGGCGCATACCTAATGAGCCCCGCCCAGGACAGCTCCGCTGCGCCTGCTGCTTGCTCTGGCTTCTGGGGTCTGGGTTCTGCTCCACGAATCCTGCGGGGTTCCTTTTCCCAGCTTACGGGTGTCATTATGTTTCCTTTTCTTAAAACACATATGCACACACTTTGGCATAATGTTCTGTGCCGGACAAAACTTTAATTTTTGATTAGCAAACACCTCCAGAGAATGGAACCAAATCCGGGGACGGGGGCGCGTGCGCTCTGCACCCCTTCACCCCCACCCCGCCCGCCCTGCAGGCGGGCACCCAGACCCTGAGGTCCACCCGCCACTCCCGGGTGATGAGAAGATCCCCACGTGGTTGGGGACCGGGCAGTGGGCAGCGCTGGCAAAGCCGCCCTTGGCAGTGGTTGGAGAACAAAGACACATCCGTTCTCTCTGACCTTCGACTCCATATATAGAATATTATCCAAACGCGTGACCTAGCAGGGCCTGCACAGAGCGTGTCCGGAGGTTGGGCTCTGGGGCCAGCTGCTGGCTGCCGGGCGGCAAGGGATTTGCCTTAAAGGGAAACAGCCTCTTTTCTACAAACGCTGGCTGGAGGGCTGGAGGGCTGGAGGGCTGGAGGCAGTCCCAGATCTGTGAGCAGGAATCTGCGCAGCCTGTCTTGTTTATCTTGTGCAATGTCCACGTGTTGGTGTAAGCTTAAGGCCGGGCCCAACCATCGCATTAGCATACCGCCACCCGTCCCGCAAGCCCCCCTGAGTCATGCCATCCGCTGGCAGAAGCAAAAGCTGCATTAATACCTGCGACAGGCGACCCGCGCTGAAGTGAGTAAAGAGGCGGCGACCCCAATGCGAGCCGGCAAGTTCACGCTGCATCAGGTCGCAGGCGGTGAGGCCTCGGGGTTGATGGGCACTGCAGGCTCAGAGGCCAGCACCGGGGTTTGTGTGGATGCGGGCGCTGCACCACCTTGCTCGGTGGACTTGGCTCAGTGGCATGCAGTGTTCCCCCCGGGAATCTACAGTGAAAAATACATGTCCAAACCCGTTCCTGCTTCCCTCCAGGGTTCTGCTGGAGGGCCATTACTCCTGTTCTGGAAACCAGCTTCCCCGCCCCCCTCCCCCACACACCCACCCTGGCACCCCAGCTCTAAGCAAATGCAAAGGCAGGTGGGGTTATGCCCCGGTGCTGCTCGGACAGACACTGGACCGGCCGGCTGGTCACCAGGTCACCAGGTCAGGGATCAGGGCAGGGCCATCTCCACCGAGCTGCTCTGGGAGGGACTAGCGAGGCCGGGACCTACCGTCTGCCCACTGCCAGCTCAGGGCAAAGGCCTGGGGCGTGACGGGGCTGGGACGGAGACATCTCCCAAGGGAGCCATGACTCCCCCACACTTGGGTGCAGGGACTGTCCTCCTGAACTTGGACTCCCCGACAACAGAAAGAGAGAAAGCCTTCGGGAGTGCCCGGCACTGCTAGGACCCCTCTCTGCCTTTGTCTCTGTCCTGGTAAAACAGGTGTGTCAGCCCCCTGCAGCGCCCATCGGCCACGCGGCACGTGTCTCTACAAGGAAGCCCTCCAGACCACCAAGCCGGCGGGGGCGGGGGGGGGGTAATGGGGGGGATCCAGGGTCCGAATGCCGGAGAAGGACGGCGAACTTCACAAAGGTGGACGCCCAGATGACGGGGTGCACCCGGGCCTGGGGAGGCGACGCGGAGCTTGGCACACCCCTGGTTACCGCTGGGTCTTGGCTTAAGCACCGCGCAGGGACTGGACCCGCGGCAGTGGCGCCAGGTCTATGGGCACCGACGGGCTCACAGGCGCTCCCTTCAGGCCGAGCGATGACTCCTCCTAACCAGAGGAGTCTGGGCGGAGGGGCACTTGGGGCGACCCCTGGGGTTGAGGAGCCGTTCCCGCACAGGTAGGGTAGGGAGGCGGGTCCCAGGCTGCCGCTCAGGGTGACTGAGGACTTGGGACAGACGGGATTTCATGACGACTAATGAACAGTCCTACCCAGGCCCCAGACACAGGCGGTATACAGTTTCAACATTTCAAGGACAAATAACGCTGCCAATGAAGCAGATGCTGAGCTGTTCCCCAGCCGGGGAGACCACGCTCCCCGAGAACAGGATGCCCCACGGGGCGGGGGCACCTCCCTCATGTCCGGCCCCACCATGACCTCTGTGGTCTGTGGGGAGGCGGCAGCATGGGGCTGGCGTCCGGAGCACTGCGCGCAGGGTGGATGCTGCTCGGGGGCGCAGAGGGGCTGTGCGCCGAGTGAGCTCTACTCACAGGGGTGGCGTGGGGGGGACGGGTGCAGCTCCTGTGGGCCAGAGGAGCGCCGGAGACAGCTCCCCTCACCCCGCCTGTTTCCAGGGAGCTTGCGAGGACGATGGACAACAACGGAGCGCCTGGTCTCGCCGTGTAGACCAGGGATAGGGACCTTTGTCCTGCCAAGGGCCATCTGCATCTTTATAACATCCCTCGCCGGCCATACACAATGACCCACCGAAACAGGAGCCTGCTCTGTCTGCTCAAACATTTCATTAACTGCCCCAAAGCCTTGGCAGGGCCAGACCAGGCGAACTCGGGGCCTTATACGGCCCGAGGGCCGGACGCTCCCACCCCTGGTTTATACGGAAACCTAGCAGCGAGTGGAGAAACGAGGAGTGACTTCGGGTTGGTCCAAGCCTGTGCATAGCTCACTGAGGGCCTTTGAAAGGGAGGGCGTCGGCAGGAACAGATTCAGACTAAAGCGGGAAGAGCTTCTGCGTCTCAACAAGGAAAGCCCTCACCGCAGGGTAGTCTCTCAAGTCCTGGAACGGGCACAAAGGAGAATGCCAGCTCCCTGCCAACAATCCTGCCAGCCAGAAATGTGCATCTTTTAAGGAGACTTCATAGGCTCCCACCGAGATGGGCACCCGCTGCACAGGGACGAGCAATGCTCAGCGACACGAGCACAGGGGTGTAGGCCGCAGCCCGCGGCCCTGCCTGCGGCCCATCGCCCCTTTGCCCCAGTCAGAGGAAGGAGGCAGGCGGGCCCCCATCTGCATGGATTACACGCATGGAAGGCGGTTTCCTGAGACACACAGAAGTGCTGGCTAAAACGAGGGGAAGCCCCCATCCTTGGAAAGCATGGCTGACCCAATTGTAAGT
Organism: Corynorhinus townsendii; assembly: GCA_026230045.1. Lineage (NCBI taxonomy): Eukaryota > Metazoa > Chordata > Mammalia > Chiroptera > Vespertilionidae > Corynorhinus > Corynorhinus townsendii. The sequence goes on along the minus strand of JAPDVU010000004.1, from coordinate 1,130,799 downwards.
GCGGGGACGACTTCAGGCCAAATTTGAGGCCGACGCGATATTCCCCATCGTGTTGTGAGGGGCACCTGTCCTGGAGTCCGTCCGTCCCGTGACCTGTGGCCGAGGTTTCACAGGCCTGGAGAAGGGGGGGCAGGGGGGCGGACTGGAGAAGGCCGGCCACAGGGTGGGAGGGGAGAGAGTCCCCTGTGGAGGTCAGGACCCTCGCGGAGCGAGCTGTAAGGTGAGCAGGGGCGACCCCTCTGCAGGGACAGCAGCGCCTCCGTGTGTGCCTGGAAGCAGCGAGAGCGGGGGCTCTTTCCTCCCAGATTCCTGCAGCTCCCGTGGGAGACCGTGCCCCTCCCCCCTCCCTGGGGTGCGAGGGAGCGGCCTGAACAACGCCCAGCCACGAGCCAAGAGCCAAGCCAGTTAGAAAGCAGACTTTAAAAACAGCAACAAGGCGGCAATTTCCAATCGGTGTCATCTCCCAGCACGTAAACGCCTCCAGTTCCGCGGCACTCCAAGAAATACGCATCTTGCCAAACCGACAAGAAAATAGGTGTAATTCTGGTTCATTCACACCGGGCGGCTATTGTGTTAGCTGCTGTCGTCTTTCACCTTGACAACCTAAGGAAAACGCGGGCCGTGACGAGGAAGTCGGGCACTGCGCGCTGGAAGCATTCTCGAGGCACATGGTTGGTGCCTGTGAATCAAAGACGGGCTAGTCCGGCCGGCATGGCCCGTGGTTGGGCGTCGGCCTATGAACCAGGAGGTCAGGGTTCGACTCCCGGTCAGGGCACACGCCCGGGTTGTGGGCTCGACCCCCAGTGTGGGGTGTGCAGGGGGCAGCGGATCCATGATTCTCTCTCATCATGGATGCCTCTCTCTCTCTCTCTCTCTCTCTCCCCCCCCCCCCCTCCCATCCCCTCTGAAACCAATAAAAATATTTGAAAAAGCAAACCAACATCACCACGGGCTGAATGGACAGACGGGCGGGCCTGGCAGCTGTGTGCCGTGGGACGGGGTAGAATGAAGACCCGCGTTGAAAAGTCAGCGGCCCCTTCTCTTCTCCCCCGTTTCTCAGCCAGGAGTTGGCACATCGCCTGGGCTGGCGGAGGGGACACGCCAGTGACCCTAAATAATACTCCCAGGTTTGCTAGGGACACGAGGCAGCTGCTATGCACAAGCAGAGAATTCCTCCGTGAGGAACAGACGTGAGGTCCCCGAGGCACAGCCCGACGCTCCGCAGGGTGCAGCCCACACTTCTGAGCCCTTGCGTCCCTGGCACCACGCCAGCTCCCAGCCCACGACATCGCTGCCTCTATGAGCCTGCGGGCGCATGCCTGCCTGGGGCAGCCGCCTGGGGTCTGAGGCTCCTGCCGGGAAACAGGGGTGGTAGCCGGGTCCCCCCATCTTTTCAGGAGGGACTGGATGTCAGCTGCAGACACGAGAGCAGGGCGAAGGCACTTGAGCTTGGAAGCATTTAAGCAGCAGCTTAAAAACATGGGAAATCCCAAGCAGTCGAGGTCTGGGAATTCTCTGTTTCCATGTGGTGGTGGCGTGACGGGTGGGGTTGGTGTCCCCCAATCTGTATTTACAATAGTCACTCCGCCACCTGCCTCCCCCGCCCCCCGCCTCTGTAAGGCCCCTGTCCACCTCAGACGTGGTGCCTAGCCCCGGGCCTCTCTGCCCTTCCCTCTGCACACCCCTAGGCATCGCTTCCATCGCCACGTCCCAGGTCCCACCTGGGCAATGTCTGCAGACGCCCTTCCCCGGTGCCAGCACCGCCCAGGCCTAAGCATCAGGCCGACCTCCTTCCCGTGGTCTCACCAGTCCAGTCAGCACGTCACTCACGGATTAGCACCCCTACCCTGGGCAGCGCCCCGGCTGTGCCACCAGGGCTAACGCAAACTCAGCTCCCACTCAAAGGCCCATTCGTGTCCCCATCTGCCCTCAAGCTCATCTCTCCCGTCCAGCGGGACCGGGCAGCTGCGTCCGGGTCACCTTCCTGCCTTGTCCTGCCCTGGCGCCCCGCCCCACCCTCCCACCCTAGTCCCTGCCTCCAGGCGTCCTCTCCACCGTTGAAGGTGAAACTCAAACACGACCTTTTATCTAAGCGTCTCCTTGTTCCCAGTTAGAGAAAACCAGAGCTTCTCCCACGAACCCCTTGCACGGTGTGGCTACTCTCCTGACGATGACACTGGAACTGGCATCCTAATGGTTTGTTTCTGTGTCACCCTTCCCATTAAATCATGCGCCACGACGGACAGGGTGCCGCCTCGGTCACCCCCACGGCCTCCGCTCCCCACAGCACCTTGCGATCCGTGGCAGGTGCTCAGAAAGGGGCCGTGTGCAAGCTGATGAGGAGACCCCTCGCGCCTCGCCCGGCCCGGGAACCTCTGTGCACGTGGGCGGGACCCCAGTGACTCCGAGGACAGCGCCGAGCACCCTGGCCTGGCCTGGCAGGACCCTGGGGCTCAGGCCTGTTCTGCGGCTCTCCCAACACGAGCTGCCGCGCAGGCTGCGTGGGGTCCGATCTCCCGCTGGTGGGCAGGAGGCGCGTGGAGGGCAGGGCGACCGCAGTCCGGAAGTTCTGCTGACTTGAACCCTCACGCCCTTAGAGAAGCAGGGGCTCAAGGCCGACATGAGATGGGGTGACCGATGGCGCTCGTCCATAAGAACACGGGGACGGTGCCACGAGGACGACGCCCCACACCGTGCTCCTTCCTCTTGCTCATTACGGCAGCTCCTCCCGCTGCTCTGCAAGGCCCCTGCCTCCGTGGGCGAGGAGAGGCCTCCCCGCTTCCATATGGGGCCTCCACAGGAATCTCCTTATCGCACTCTCACTCCTAGACTTGGAGACAGAGCCGCGTCCCCTCTGCCCGGGACTGGGACAGGGACACAGGACTCTGGCTGCCCAGAGGCATGGGGGGTGGAGTAGAAAGGGGCATGGGGGATCAGGAAGAACGGGGGAGGGGGGAGGGGAGTGAAGGAGAGGGGAGAGGGGGTGGAGAAGAGGGGGGCAGGGGTGGGGGAGGGCGGGGAGAGGGGAGCATGAGGGGCGGGGGAGAGGGAGGCATGGGGGATGGGGTGGGGGAGAGGGAGGTGGGTGGGGGAGGGAGGCAGGGGTGGGGGGGAGGGAGGCAGGTAGGGGCAGGGGAGCTGGGCCAACTTTCCTCCTGCTCTGTTTACTGCCATCACTTGAGGGTCAGGAAGCGATTTCCTCTCGGACCCGTGTCCTATGTTCACCACAGCTTGTCTCAGACACAAAGCCGGCGGCATCCTGCCCCTGATGCTATGCGCAAAGGGAAACTGAGTCACACAGGGCGCCTGGGCTACAGGGGCCGGGGAAGCGCACCCGGGTCCTCCGCCCGCCACAGCCCCTTTGAGAGTCTGAGTGACCCCAATCTGCCGGCGTGTCCCCGGGGAGCGGGTAAGACCTGGGACGCAGGGCGTGCAGACAGCTTCGCGGCGGGACTCGGGCGGTGCGAGTGGGGAGGCTCGGGCGGTTTGGGTCTGTCCCGGGGCGGCCTTTCTATGTGTCTGTGGAGCCCCTGTCACTGTGGCCCTGACACCCCTGTAACGGCCCGCCGGCCGGTCCTGCCTCGCTGTGGCCACGTGATCCCCTCTCGCCGGCTCCTCGCGGGGCCGCCACTCCATCCCCGGGGAACCGCTTTGCTCCGGATCCCAGTTAGGCCGGAGCCCGCGTCTCCGGGTTCACGTGGAGACTTCTACTTTATCTCAGAGCCGCGTCTTTTCTCGGAGAAACGCAGAACCTGTCTTCCCCTTCGAACTGATCATCTGCAGCCGCGCACAGCTCAGCAAGCACGGCGGGACCGTGGGCAGCAAGGCTGCGGCTCTTCGCCAGGCCTCGCGCGGCGTTATGTAAGTGTACCTGTGAGCAGGCCATGGCACCACCGGGGGCTGGCGCCATTCGCCCGGCTGTTTCTAAAGCTGGCCAAGGACCTGTCAGGCCCACAGGCGGTGTGCTGGCTCAGCGGAACCCGTTATCACCAGCAGACAGCTCTCCCCGAAGGCCAGGGAACCCACGGCAAACCACGGGAGCTGTTATCTGCGGAGGCGGAGACAGAACTGCCTCGAGGCACCCACACGGCCCCCCGAGACCCGGCGACGGCGATCCAATGTGCCCGCCCCTCGCCCCGCTCAGAGTCCGCGGGGCGGTGACGACCCTCACGCGGGGTTCTCCCTGTGGTTGGTCCTCCCCCCGAGGACATGTTTCCACTGGTTTTAGGGAGAGCGGAAGAGAGAGGGAGAGACAGAGAGAAACATGGATGGGAGAGAAACACACCGACTGGTTGCCTCCTGCACGAGCCCTGACCAGGGTCCGGGCTGGGGAGGAGCCTGCAAGCGAGGTCCGTGCCCTTGACCAGAACTGAACCAGGACCTGTTGGTCCGCAGGCCGACGCTCTGTCCACTGAGCCACCGGCCAGGGCGGGATTCTGAACTAGTAGCTGCGACAGCCTAGCGCATGGCGACAGTGCTGTGTCCGTAGCGACGTGGGCTGACGAGGGCGGACACTGCATGCTGCTGGCGAGGGTTCGCTGAGGACAGTGGTCGGCAAACTCATCCGTCCACAGAGCCAAATAGCAACAGGACAACGATGGACATTTCTTTGGAGAGCCACATTTTTTAAACTTCAACTTCTTCTAACGCCACTTCTTCCACATAGACTCGCCCAGGCCGTGGTATTCTGTGGAAGAGCCACCCTCAAGGGGCCAAAGAGCCGCAGTTTGCTGACCACTGGTTTAGGACATCGCTGAGCTTTCCCTGCGCCCGGGAGGAGCGCGATCCCGGACCCAGGGCCCGTGTGGGAGCCACCGCGCTGCCTGGTCTCAGGCGCAAACTCCACGGCCCGGCCAGTCCCTCGGCCCCGAGCTGGCCAGTGCGCAGGGGGGAGGGCAGGACGCTTACTTCCTGAGAGCACGGCCTGTGCCGCCTCCTCCCCGAGGCCTCCCTTTCTCCTGGCCGCCGGGTTTCACATGCACCGGCTGTTGGGTTTCACGGGCACTGAATGTCGGGTTTCACGCGTTTCACACACACTGACTGTCGGGTTCCACACGTACTGACTGTCGGGTTTCATGCACACTGACTGTCGGGTTTCATGCACACTGACTGTCGGATTTCACGCGTTTCACACACACTGACTGTCGGATTTCACGCGTTTCACACGCACTGGCTGTCGGGTTCCACACACACTGACTGTCGGGTTTCACACACACTGGCTGTTGGGTTTCACACACACTGGCTGTCGGGTTTCACGTGCACTGACTGTTGGGTTTCACACGCACTGGCTGTCGGGTTTCACGCACACTGACTGTCGGGTTTCACGCGTTTCACACGCACTGGCTGTCGGGTTCCACACACACTGACTGTCGGATTTCACGCGTTTCACACACACTGACTGTCGGATTTCACACGTTTCACACGCACTGGCTGTTGGGTTTCACACGCACTGACTGTCGGATTTCACGCACACTGACTGTCGGATTTCACGCGTTTCACACGCACTGGCTGTCGGGTTCCACACACACTGACTGTCGGATTTCACGCGTTTCACACACACTGGCTGTCGGGTTTGATGCGCGCTGATTGTCGGGTTCCACGTGCACTGACTGTCGGGTTTCACGCATTTCACACGCACTGACTGTCGGGTTTCACACGTACTGACTGTCGGGTTCCACACGCACTGGCCGTCGGGTTTCACGCACTGACTGTCGGATTTCACGCGTTTCACACACACTGGCTGTCGGATTTCACACGCACTGGCTGTCAGGTTCCACGCGCACTGACTGTCGGGTTTCACGCACTGGCTATCGGGTTTCACACGCACTGGCTATCGGGTTTCACGTGCACTGACTGTCGGATTTCACGCGTTTCACACGTACTGACTGTCGGGTTTCACACGTACTGACTGTCGGGTTTCACACGCACTGGCCGTCGGGTTTCACGCACTGGCTATCGGGTTTCACACGCACTGACTGTCGGATTTCACACGTACTGACTGTCGGGTTCCACACGCACTGGCCGTCGGGTTTCACGCACTGGCTATCGGGTTTCACGCGCACTGACTGTCGGATTTCACGCGTTTCACACGTACTGACTGTCGGGTTTCACACGTACTGACTGTCGGGTTTCACACGTACTGACCGTCGGGTTCCACACGCACTGGCCGTCGGGTTTCACACGCACTGACTGTTGGGTTTCACATGCACTGGCTGTCGGGTTTCACACGCACTGACGCTGAACGAGGTAAGGACATGACGGATGTTAAAGGAGAGCCTGCATGAGAATATCGTTCTGAACGCATGGCGCGCTATGGAGAGTGGGGGGCGGGGCCCCGCCTCAGAAGCGCTGTCAATCACACGGGGGTAAAGGCCATGGTGGGGCGGGCCATCCTCTGGTCCTCAGCTGCCGTCTCAAACCCAATAATCCCCCAGGAGCTTGTTCCCCTGGCATTTCCGTTCCAGTTTCCCTCCCCGTTTCAGAACCTGTGCGCAGGGCCTTGAGCTAAGTGTCCTGGCGAGTTCACGGCAGCCGGTTTTCCTGAGCGATGGTTGAGCACGCTCAGTCCTTGCCCTGCCCGTGCGCAGTGGTTCGTGCTGGCCGCAGACTGAAGGGTCCCAGGTTGGATTCCGGTCAAGGGCACGCCCCGCGGGTGCTTGCAGGCGCCCTCCCTGGCCCCGGTGGGGTACGTGCGGGAGGCAACCAATCAATGTGTCTCTCACATCGCTGTCTCTCTCTCTCTGTCTCTCCCCCTCCCTTCCTCTCTCTCTAAACATCAATGGAAAACTGTCCTCGGGTGAGGACGAACAAAAAATAGGTGAACAATGCTTCGTCCTCAGAGCAAAAGGAACCGGCCTGCTTTCCTTTCCAGCCTCCCAGGCGGCCGGCGGGCGTTCCCTGCGTGAGGGACTTAGCAAAGGCCCGCGGCGTCGCTGTCCAGGACGCAGCCTCGAACCCGGCACCGTTTCGCGCCTTAACCACGTCATGTCCTGTTTGTGCCCGGAAGGAGCTTTTCCATGTCCCTGGACAACGTCGTGCGCCCTGGGCAGAGGGTGGCAGCGTCACAGGCACACCAGCACCTCGTCGCCCGGGGGTCCCGGTGCCAGGGCGTGCCAGGGGACTTCCGAATCTCAGGTCGGCGGCGTGGGGGACCTGCTGGCCGCTGTGCGTTGTGCTAGGGGTTCCCAGCCTGGTGTTGCCCAGAATAGAGGAAGGGGACCTTTTGTTAAATGGACGCGCAGCACAAGTAGGCTCTCCTATCCACAGCCCCCGAGCACCCCACAGAGCGGGCCTCCCCCCTGGCTGCACCGCCCGCTGCCCCTCCCCCACGCCCGGCTCCGCGCAGGTCGACCGGCTGGCACCTGGCTGCAGCGGTCGGTCCGGAGCAGCCCTGCCCCTCGCCCGTCCTTGCTTTGCTCACCCTCCCGTCGCTGCTCGGTTCCCTCTGAGGGCTTACTCATTTCCACCAACTCCTCAGGCTGTTCTCGGTCTGAACACCAGGCAAACGGGGCCCCGTGCGTTCTTCAATCAGATGCAAAAAGACAGCACCTGCTTTGTGCCCGCGGGTGGGCTCAGTGGGTGAGCGTTGAGCCAGGACCCAAGAGGTCACCGGTTCGGTTCCCGGTCACGGCACATGCCCAGGATGTGGGCTCGATCCCCTGAGGGGGGCCTGCAGGAGGCAGGTGATCGATGATGTTTCTCTCTCACCTGTGTTTCTATCTCTCTATCCCTCTCCCTTCCTCTCTCTCTAAAAAAATAATAATAAATCCATAAAAGGAAAAGGACTCTCCATGCCACCAGCACCCAGAGAGCCCGGGTAAGTGACATCTCTTCCTAGAAAAGCACACAGTGTCCCTCATCTCGTGTCAAAATGAGGCATGCAGAGGGCTAGCGGCCCACCCTGGCCCAGGGGGCGCGTTGCTGATGAAACAGCTCACAGTGGAAAAGAGGGCGGGATGCGGGCCGAGCTCGGCTCAGAGAGGCCCCGCCCACTCCCGCCGGCTTCCTAGGCCAGTGGTGGGCAAACTCCTTAGCCAACAGAGCCAAATATCAACAGCACAACGATGGACATTTCTTTGGAGAGCCAGATTTTTTAAACTTAAACTTCTTCTAACACCACTTCTTCAGAATAGACTCGCCCAGGCCGTGGTATTTTGTGGAAGAGCCACACTCCAGGGGCCAAAGAGCCGCATGTGGCTCGCGAGCCGCGGTTTGCCGACCATGGTCCTAGGGCATCGCAGGAACAGTGGGCTCGGGGTATGGCTCTTGGCGGGGGGTAGGGGGGGGTGGGGGGTGGTGTGGGGTGGGCGCACCCCAAGACGGGGAATCGGGGACAGCACCGACCAGGGAGCAATCAGTCCCACAGAAGGTCGGCCTGTGCCTCCGTCTCCCACCCGCTGTGTGTGTGACCCCGTGTCAGGCATGACCCCGTGTCAGCCGTGACATGCGCTCGGGGCGGAGTAAGGACAGGCCAGGAACGTGAGCCCAACCTCACACCCTGACCCGGGCCCAGTAACCGAGGGCCCGGAACGAGCCCCCCACACTCTCCCCGCGACGGTGCGTGGAGGCTGTCCCCTGCAGGTTCCATGATTGTCCAGTCAGGGAGCCCCCTGCCCTCGTGGTCGCCTTCCTCCTCCTCACCCACTGCCACCGACAATCAAGCTATTTCCTTCTCAAAGGCTCGGTGGCTCCCACGGGGCCACGGAGCATCCGCTGAGGAGGGACAGATGTCCCAGACGAAGCACTAATGAGGCAGGAAGAAACAGTGTCCAAGGCGCTGATACATTGAGACACAAAGTCCCATTTCAACGCCAGCCCGTTAATTAAAAGGCAAACTTAGAATTAGGTGGGATCCCTCATCGAGTCTTTCATTTAAACACAAGCTGGCAACACTAGCTGCACGGTGACTCTCCCTGCGTCCCCGTTCCCCGTGGCCCTGATTCTGGAAGGACTCCTGGCAACGGGGACATCACAGAGGGTGGTGCCGCCCACAGAGAGCCCACACGCTCTGCACCTGGCTGCCCACAGAGAGCCCACACGCCCCACACGTGGCCATCCACAGAGAGCCTACACACCCCACACGTGGCCATTCACAGAGCCCACACGCTCTGCACCTGGCTGCCCACAGAGAGCCCACACGCCCCACACGTGGCCATCCACAGAGCCCACACGCTCTGCACCTGGCTGCCCACAGAGAGCCTACACACCCCACACATGGCCGTCACAGAGCCCACACGCCCCACACATGGCCGTCACAGAGAGCCCACACGCCCCACACGTGGCCATCCACAGAGAGCCCACATGCTCCACACCATGACCATCCACAGGGCCCACATGCCCTGCACCGTGGCCATCCACAGGACGACACATGCCCTGCACCATGGCCATCCACGGAGCCCACATACCCCGCACGTGGCCATCTACAGGACAACAGGGCTGAATTACAGGTCGGGACTGTGTCTTTTCTTTACTATCCTGTGAAGAAACTCTTTGCTTCCACATTTTGTTTTTCGTTCCTAAACGACTGGAACTATAGAAGGAGGGTGGTTCAGGGCTGTGTCCCCGAAGACGGTGACAGGCGTGCACTGTGCAGACTGCCCACCCCTGGGACCTCTCGCTCCAGCCCAGTCCACCTGCCCTCTGGCCTGGCGCCAACCTTGTGGGCAGGGACAGCGCCTCCTGGACCTCAGACCCCAGGTAGGGAAATGGGGAGGCCTGCTCTCACCTGACTGGCTGAGTGAGAGGAATCCAAGGGAATTAAGGATGCTCAGAAATGACTTCTATGGAGGAGAAGGCACCGGTGGAGGGCCAGGCACCGAGGAACTTACACACATGCTAATTGCTTTATGGCACTGATAACAGTGGTTCCCATGTCAGATGCAGACATGGCATTTGTTAAAAGTAGAGACTTTTACTGATGGAATCAGCACTATTATTTTGGTCTGCCTCTTACAATGTGTGAGTGTGCATCGGCCTGCAGCTGTGTGTGTGTGTGTGTGTGTGTGTGTGTGTGTGTGAGAGAGAGAGAGAGAGAGAGATTGCTGAGCACGGATATCGAGGACCGTGTGAGTGTCTGCTGGCACACACCCGGGGATCCGCCTCGCTGGGAGCCTCAGTGCTGTTTGGAGAGACACACGCACTCCCACCATGAGGGTTCACTCGCAGGAAGTGCTGCACCCCGGCACCAGGCGCTGACAGCCTGCAGCTTGTAAGCCCGCTCTCTTGGCTCAACATCGGACAACAGCGCTCATTCCACAGCCTCTGAGGGGTGCACAACAGCCACCGTGCGGGCAACGTCATGTGACCTTCCCCTCACTTATTTTTATGTGAAAAGGCAACAGGGCCAGGAGCACTCGAACATAAGCCACTAATTAACGTCTTACTGTGCCCTTAGAATAAACATGTTCCTACGCATTGGAACACTGAGTTAAAAGTCACACAAATTTCGAGGTGAATAATACATGTGCAGTTGCTTTCCACAGCTTGAAGCAATTCATGCCCCACCCCCACTCCCAGCAGAGCTAACACGCGTCACTCAAAGTGCACCTGCCAATGGTAGCACATGGCCAACACGCATGGCCAACACGCATGGCCAACACCCACGGCCAACACCCACGGCCAACACGCATGGCCAACACGCATGGCCAACACCCACGGCCAACACGCATGGCCAACACGCATGGCCAACACCCACGGCCAACACCCACGGCCAACACGCACGGCCAACACGCATGGCCAACACCCACGGCCAATACCCACAGCCAATACGCATGGCCAACACGCATGGCCAACACCCACAGCCAACACCCACGGCCAATACCCACAGCCAATACGCATGGCCAACACGCACGGCCAACACGCATGGCCAACACCCACAGCCAACACGCATGGCCAACACGCACGGCCAACACCCACGGCCAACACACATGGCCAACACCCACGGCCAACACCCACAGCCAACACGCATGGCCGAAACCGGTTTACTGCCCGAGTTGGCACCTGTGATTATTGGTGTGTGAAAATGCTGGGGGGTTGGCATTACGTTTCTATTTTGTAAATCATGTCCATGTCTCTGGCCCACTTTGTTTTCCAAGTGTGTCTTCTTTTTAAATGTATTTTTACTGATGTCAGAGAGGAAGGGAGAGGGAGAGAGAAACATCCACGATGAGAGAGAATCATGGGTCAGCCGCCTCCTGCACGCCCCACACTGGGGATCGAGCCTGCGACCCGGGCCTGTGCCCCGACCGGGAATCGAACTGTGACCCCCTGGCTCAGAGGTCGATGCTCAGCCCCTGAGCCCCGCCGGCCGGGTGGAGAGTTTGTATTTTGCTTATTCTCTCTCATTGATTTTTTCTCTCTCTCTCTCCCCTCTCCCTTCCTCTCTGAAATCAATAAAAAGGTATTTAAAATAAAAAGTTCCCGGTCCCGAGAGCCTGCCGTGCGTCACGACGTGACCCCGGTTACAGTTAGACTGAGGTCAAAGCGGAACCCACGCGCAGTGCCCCCCCCCCCCCGCCCCCATCCACCGCACTCCCAGGGCCCCGATCAGAAAAGAGCGGCGATGAGTGATCCCAGAATAGAAACGTTATTGGAACATGAGGCCGCGTTCTCACCGCCGATGGATCCAGAAGCCATGGGACAAAGAGGCTGACTCTGGTCAGACGTCCTCGTCTGGGTCGCCTGAGGGCGCCCGGCCCGTGTCCTCTGTCCGTCAGAGCGAGGGGGTGTCCGGGGCGTCTCCCAGGGGAACGGAAATGCTCTCTCTAAGGTTGTTGATGGATACGAATCCCCTCACGTCAATCACTGCGTCCCACTGAGTTAAGTGGTCGGTCAGGTGCCTGAACCTGGACACTTGTCTGTTCTGTGGAAATGCAGGAGAGTGCCATTGTATATATATATATTCCTTGATTTCAAAGAGGGAAGGAGAGCGAGAAACATCCGTGATGAGAGAACCACGGACGGGCTGCCTCCTGCACGCCCCGGCCCTCAACATCTGCTGTGGACTCTGCTCTGAAATGGACAAGGTAAAGGGAGTGAGGAGAAGTCAGGTGAGGACACCGGGCTGATGGGAAATCTGATATCGGGGCCCCAGGAGGCTGCCCCCCACACCGGGGTCGGGGCTGGAGCTGGGCCGGGGTGTCTGCCCAACCAGGAACCTGGAGGTGAGCTCTCTCCAAATCGCTCACCCTGACCCGGCCTCAGAGGTCGGGGTCGGGCCTGAGGTCACGCGTGAGGTCCAGACTAACAGGACAGAACGGGACAGGCCTGACAGGGCCCTCCCACAGGGAAGAGGGGTCTGAAACCAGGGATCGCCCAGGTGCAGCCTCGCCACCTCCGATGGGTGCGCAGAGCCACGTGCAGCTGCCCGCCCTCCCAGCGACGCGTCACCTGTGGGTCTAGCCTAGGTCCGTCTGGGAAAACATGACGGGAGAAAAACTGTGTTCCGGCGTCATCGGTGGGCCCCCAGGCCGCCTCCACCAGGGGGTGCGGGCATTGAGGAGGCGGGGGAGGGGGGCGCGCGGGGGACAGAGCCGGTGTAAGGGCTGCGGAGGCAGAGGTCCCCAGCCTCTGTGATTTCCACCCCCAACCTCCCAAACTCAGGCAGAGAAGCCAGCGCTAACGAGACCCTCATCTGTTAGTTAACGCCCGATAACTAGCATCCTCAGCCAGTTGCCCACGGAGGCTGATAGGAAGATGCTGGCTCCTATTATTCCCTGAATCCCCGTGAGCGCTCAGCTATCCAGGCCACGTCACCCCCTCTTCCTCGGGCGGCGTGCCAAGCCCGCAGGGGTGCCTGGAGCCTGGAGCCTGGAGCGGCGGGCTGTAAACACTGCGCTGTGCCCACGCAGACGGGCCTGCTCGCTTCCCGAGCATTTCCAGGCTTCCTTCTGGGTCCTCCGGCGTCCCATCCCGGGCCTCGGGCGCTACGTTTTTGTTAGTTCTCACCCGAGCGTTTTTTTTCCCCAATTGATCTTTTCGGAGCCCGTGGAGGAGCGGGAGGGAGAGAGGGAGGAAGGGGAAAGCATCGATGTGAGAGAGACACGTGGTGGGCTGCCTCCCGCACGCCCCCCACCAGGGCCAGGGATAGGACCGGCAGCCCAGGCACGTCCCCTTCACTGGAAAGCGAACCAGCGACCCTTCGGTCCACAGGCCGACGCTCTAACCACTGAGCAACCGACCCGGGCCGGGCTGGTATGGAATGGAGCTGGTCCCTTGGGTCTGGGCGCCTGTGTGGGTGTGGATTCTGCCCTCCCCTCCCCCGCAGCCTGCTTTTAGGGTCTGAGGGTCTCCATGGAGGCGGGACCCTGGAGCCCCCGCTGGCTTGGAAGGCACAGGGGCGGCAGGAAGAGATGGCAAACCCACGCCCTGGCGGATGGAAGGATTCAATTGCGGTCAGGGCACAGGCCCGGGCCGCGGGCTCCACCCCAGCGTGAGGCGGCAGGAGGCAGCTGGCCAGTGACTCTCTCATCACTGATGCTCCTCTCTCTCTCCCTCTCCTTTCCTCTCTGAAATCAATAATAATAATAATAATAATAACATTAAAAAAGAGAGAGAGATGGCAAACCCTCACTGCGCTGGCCATGGGCACCCATGGAGGCCAGTCCCTTCTCATTTGGCTGAAAGGACCTGGGTTCCTCTCCCTGACGAATGTGCTCTTTCAAAGTTCCAGAGCTCGCGTAGAGTGCGGTGACTCCGCCAGGCGCAGCGGCCGGCCGCGCCCGGGGGGGTGGGGTGGGGGGCTGGGCAAAGCCCTCCTTCCTGTGACCACAGGGGGTACGCCTGCCGCCCTGCGGTGGGGACAGGAAAAGCGGGGCCCACCAGCACCATCGCCGCAGCGCCCACACCAGCACTTGATCATTCTTCCGAGGAAGCGGCGCTGCGCCCAGGAAGCTGCTTATGGGAAACGGGGCTGGGGGGGTGGGGGGTGAGGGGGAGGGTGGGAGCGCTGACTTCCCTGGGGCCTGGTGCTCTGCGGGCAGTAAAACCGGGAACTCCCGCCATGGGGGTGGGGGTTGGGGGGGCCTGGGGCGCCGACCACGTCACACGCTGGGTCTGAGGGGACGGCAGGCACGGAGCCCAGGGCACCCAGAGGAGCTGCACCTTTGCAGGGAGGCGGTGGGCAGGGCCTGGGGGTAGGAGCGCAGTGGGGACGCCAGGGGCTCAGCACCTCCCAGTTGAAAGGGCAGGAAGCGAACCAGAAATAAGCGCTGATCGCAAAGAATGTCCGTGCTAACCTGCCCTTCCAGAGCACCTTTCCCAAGCGATGCACACAGTGGGAGGGGCCTTTGTGAACAGACACGTCGGCCGGAGGTTCTGGTCCCCCTTCCTCCATCCAGGCCACGGCCCGGGCCCTGCACCCGGCCCTCCCTCCCAGGATCTGCACCCAGCCCTCCCTCCCAGCTCCCTGAGGCCTCTGCTCGTGGTCTGAGAGGCCCCAAAGCACGTTTATGAGGCCCAGTTATGCCACGTGACAAAGAGCAGAAACGTGAGGCATTTGCCCCTGGGTCCGAGGAGAGCAGGCAGCTAAGGAGGCCTCGCGCTGGCCCCGGAGTGGACGGCACCTGGCAGGTGGGGGGGAGGGGGGGGCGGCAGGCGGCCAGGCAGGAGCTGGCGATGGAAGCACAGACTTGGAGCGCCGTGGGCTGGCCTCGAAGCCCAGGCCTGTGCCCTCATGCAGGCCACCTGTGTGCACCTGGGGGGTATGTGTGTGCGGGTCCTGTGCTCTCATGCAGGCCACCTGCGTGCACCTGGGGGGGTATGTGTGTGCGGGTCCTGTGCCCTCATGTAGGCCACCTGCGTTGCGCCTGGGGCGGGGTATGTGTGTGCAGGTCCTGTGCTCTCATGCAGGCCACCTGTGTGCACCTGGGGGGTCCCGGTGCCGCCCACACCTATGGTGCTTTGAGAAGAGCACCCATGGTGAAGGCATGGAGTGGCAGCGGGTTGAGCTGGTCACGACAGGGACAGTCTCTCGGACCCCACAGCGCGCAGGCGTGTGACATTCCCTCCACGGCTTCAACATGACAAAGCCTCAGGTTCCGGGAGACACAGGCGTGGACGACCCGTGTGGGGGAGCCCCGTGCTCGGTGGTGCTGTCTTCCTCTGTGTGCGCTGGGAGCGTGGCATCGTGGGGATTATGCGAAGGGAACCGGCCTCGGGTCCTGACCTCATGCCCAGGCCACGGCATGCCCTCCTCTGCCCTCTCCACACCCGCCCCGGGCCCCGCAGGCCCCCCTCGCCTTACCCTGCCCCCAAAGACCTCCTGGTTCCAGTTGCTCCCCGTAATCCGGACGGACTTGCCGGCTGATCTCCCAAAATAGCTCGGCTCCTGCCACTCAGGGGTCAGCCGAGACCGCGAAGGGGCGCAGGGGGCAGCCAGGAGGACGCCCGGCCACAGGCTCCACGGCGCCGTCCGTGATGCGCAGCGAACGGCCGTGATCAAGGAAACCACCCCTTTGCCAGGATCAGTAACGGGACAGGGCATCCTGCTCTGGAGGGAAAACTACGAATTGCAAAGATGCAATGAAACGGAACGGCAAGGGAGAGCAGAGGCGTGGGCCTGCGGGTCCGTGGGACGAGGTCCCTGAGCCGAGCCTGGAGCGAGGACCCTGGCCCCGCTGGCCGCACCGGCACCTGCTCTCCTGGGCAGGAGGAACGGGAGCAAGGGGAGCAACTGGGTTAAAACGAGGGCAGAAAAGCAAGAGGGTGAGGGGGCGGAGCAGAAGGAAATGTAGGAGGAGGACACAGCCCCGCTCCCCTCACGCCTGAGCCCTGGAGACCCCGCCACAGACAGCCCTTCCCGAGGGGCCACGGAGCAGCCACGTTGGCACCACCGTGGCCAACACCTGCTCCGTCACGACCTTCACACACTCAAGGCCAAGGTCGCGTCACAGGGACGGAGAAGAGCGCGACGCAGAGCAGGAACCTTGGCGAGCCAAGCGTAAAGAAAAGCAGTAAAACGGGACCCGTGTGCACCCAAACGAAGGAAACGTCAGCGGAGTGATGTGTGAAAGACCACCCTCTGGGTTTCAGAGTACGTGAAATCCTGAGAGGCGAGGGGGGGGGCCACCAATGACACCTGTGGAACAAGGTGGCCGGCCGGCCGGTGTGGCTCCGGCACGGGATTGGGGACGGCCTGCGACCCCCACACTGCGCGCCCCCGAGCGCCTCAGGCACGAAGCGGGACTCACCAGCGCCCGGTAGACCTTAGAGAAGGCTCGGCGGAAGCGAGAGAGCATGTCGCCCGGTCGGCGCGGACGTGGCCGGGAGCCGCACCGACCTCCGCTGCAGGGTGCGGGGTGTCCCCGGGGCCCAGAGCCTGCGGCGGGGGGTCTGCAGGGACCGGCAGCTCCCTCTCCTTGCAGGAGGGGAAGTCCGAACCGCTTTTAGCAGCGGACCGAAGCCAGCACCTCGGGTCACTGGCTTAATATAGGGACTGCTCTTCCCACTGGGCGCAAGTTAACGGGGTTGGCCACCTGTTCTGCCAGCCGCCGGGCCGAGCGGAGCCCAAGCAGAGGAGCCACGGGGCACAGCCAGCGGGCTCTGGCCACGGGGGACGCCCGAGGCCACGGCTGCCCAGCCCGGTCTGTTCCTTCTACAGGACTCTGCTTCCTGCGGTTAATCCTGTTTTTATGCCCGCCCACCCCCCCCCCACTCTATTTTTGTCATTTTAAAACCCCAATCTCCCTGCACCATTAGTAGGGCCTCCACTCAAGAAACCTAAAACCGGAGGACGTAAGCCACGTCCCGCCGTCCACGCAGCTTCATCTCAAAGCCACAGAGACCCACGTCACTGCGTGCCCGCGCCCCTCCTGCCTCCTCCCTCGAACCTCTGTCCAAGCCTGCGGCCACAGATGTCTAACGTACACCCAGGTGGTCCGTGCAGTGGCCATCGGTTCTGCGGTGCTGTCTGTGGCTTTAAACAACCCACACCACGTGGATATCCTACCCAGAGTCCCTGGGGGCCGCGACGCATGGTTTCGAATGCCTGCTCCTACCGATGCCCGCAGCTCGCAGCCCCAGCCGTGCCCACGCGATCCCTTCTCTGTGTTTCCCTAACGGCAGCTCCGGCGGTGTTAACCATTTTGGGGGGGAACGTCCACAAAACACAAGCCATTCATCCAAAGGCGCTGCACTCGCCAGGCTCGGGCTCAGCCACCTCTCAGCCCAGAGCTCCCGGCCGGGTTGGCTGCGTGAAGGTGCCATGTGGGGGCACTTGTGCCTGGCAGGTCCGAGGCTCCTGGCCGGGTTGGCTGCTTGAAGGTGCCATGTGGGGGCACTTGTGCCTGGCAGGTCCGAGGCTCCCGGCCTGGTTGGCTGCGTGAAGGTGCCATGTGGGGGCACTTGTGCCTGGCAGGTCCGAGGCTCCCGGCCTGGTTGGCTGCGCGAAGGGCATCGCCTCTGGGTCCCATGTGCCTCCTGTCCTCCCTGCAAGGAAGCTCCCCTCGCTGACTCGCGAGCCTCCCATCCTGCCGCGGGCCACCGACAGCGTCTGTCGCGCATTATGACACTGCCGTTCAGCAGGATTTAAGCAACATTTAAAAATATACTTTTTTAAAAATTGATTTCAGAGAGGAAGGGAGAGGGAGAGAGATAGAAACATCAATGATGAGAGAGCGTCACTGATTGGCTGCCTCCTGCACGCACCCCCCCCCCCGCCCCCGACTGAGGATCAAGCCCACAACCTGGGCCTGGGCCCTGACCAGGAATCGAACCGTGACCTGGTTCATAGGTCAACGCTCAACCACTGAGCCACGCCAGCCGGGCTAAGACCAGCTTTTATTTATTTTTTTAATCCTCACCCTAGAATATTTTTTCCATTGATTTTTAGAGAGAGTGGAAGGGAGAGGGAGAGACAGAGAGAAACTCCGAGGTGAGAGAGACGCATCAATTGGTTGCCTCCGGCATGTCCCGGACCAGGGCCAGGAGCCTGCAACCGAGGGCCGTGCCCTTGACCCGGAATCGAACCCGGGGCCCTTCAGTCTGCAGGCCAACACTCTATCCACTGAGCCACACCAGCCAGGGCAAGACCAGCTTTTAAATGCAAAGAATAGACACCCTGACTTCACTCGGAAACACAGGATGCTTTTACCGACTTCCAGCTGATCAGATGCAGACGCAGCCGCCGGGGAGCCGCTTCTGCTTCCCTGCAGCTCGCCCTCCACGCCGGGGGTCACGCCTGGTCCGTGCGGCTCGGTGGTTGGGCTGCGGGTTTGATTCCGGTCAAGGGCACATTCCAGGGGTGTGGGCTTGATCCCCAGGAGGAGGCGTGCAGGAGGCAGCCGATCGGTGACATCGCTGTCTCTCTCTCTCTCTCTCTCCCCTTCTCTCTCTAAAAATCAATAATCTGTTCTTTAAAACAAAAACAAACACCCCCCCACAAAGTTCTTTAGGGAAACACACACACACACACACACACGCATGCACATACACACACACACACAACAAAACCACTGTGTGTCCGACGTTTGTCCAGGTAAATGAATTCCCTGCTCCTGCCTCTGCCCCGCTGCCCGCCGGGGACCTCGAAGCGCTCAGGGCGCACCGGCTCCGCTGCTCCTCCCCGGCGGCTTTGCAGGAGGCTCAGATCTGCCCTGAGCCGGTCACTGCGCTCCGGTGGCGGCCTCGGCCCCTCGCTGGGCCCTCCCCATGAAACACACCGGAGCCCAGCGCCACCTAAGCATGAACTCCGCCTGAAGCGCCTTCCGCTTTGGAGAAACCTCAATCCCAAACCGCCCGTGAACAGCACACTCAGCGAGAGACATTGACCTCAGAAGCCAGGGTGCGGGCGTCCCTGCTGCGTGACACGCCCCGAGGCTCCCAGTGCAGGAGGGAGAGGCGGCAGAGGGGAGGGGCGGACGGGGCGGGGGGAGGGGGCTAAAGTTCTCTCATTTCACTAATTAAGTTCAAACGCCTTTTCTGTGTCAGTGAGCTAACCACAGGGTTAACCTGGTTATCCACGGGAACAAGACAGGGACCTGATAAAAAACAGGAGAATGAGGAGCCGCCTTCTGGGAACTCGGGAACCAAGGCGGCGTGCGCTCATGGATGAATCGGGACATGCCCCCCCCCCCACCCCGGACGTGCCGCTTCTCATCACTGTTGCTCTCCCACCCGCCCTTCCCGAGAGCCAGGGTCGCGGGTGAAGCTGGTGAAGAAGCCGGTGCCCAGGCGGCGAAGAGGATGAGTCACCGGCAACCAGCCACGGAACGGGTGGGCTGGGCCCCACTGGCGGCCACCGCCTTTAATCGGCCCGTGCCCGCTCCGGGCTCACGGGCGCCTCCGGGCGTCCTCCGTTCTCCGCGACAAATGTAATTACCGTGTGCGTGTTTTCAAACACACACACCAGGGTCCGCTCCCGCCTCTGACTCATCACGGCGGGAAGCCACGGGGTGGGGAGGTCCGCGTGGTGCACCGACTCACGCGTTTCTAAGTCGGGGGGGCGGCCTCGCCATGGCGGGGGGGCGGGGAGGGGCAGCTCCGGTTTTCACAGGGGCCGCTGTCTGACTTTAACCTGGATCCGCAACCAGCGGTCCCGGTCCCAGTCCCCGGGGAAGACGCAGCAACGCTGAGTCATAGTTGTGTCCTGGGCACCGGCCGTGTCCCTTTCCCTGTCACCTCCCGGTCCCGCCGGGAGACCCCCCACGGCCCCACCCCGGGCGCGTCCACGACGAGCGTGCAGCTCGTGCCTCCGGACACCCGAGCGGCTCAGGTCCGTCTGCTCTCACGTGGAGCCGGAGGTCGCGTCTGGAACAGAGAAGGGGAAACGCCGCTCGGCTCTCGATGCTGTGCCGGCCTTGCCGCAGTCACACCCCCGACGCCGACACTGCTCCCGGCACCAGGCCTCCCCACCACGCTTTGTTCTGTGCACACCAGCGTGCCCACGCATGTGTGTGTGTGTATGTGTGTGTGTTCAGATGCCGTCTCTTTCCATCAAGTCCTGGGGCACACGTGTCACGTGCTCACTCTCCACTCCAGGATGGTGGACAGACATGCTTCTCCCACTTCCCTCATTACGGACACCCGACACCTGGCCGTTTCCTAGACAACAAGCGTGCGGCGACGGGAAGGCGGAGAGAAGGCAGCCGGGACCAGGGTGACGGAGGCTCGCTCCGGGCTTCCTCCGTGTGTCCCACACTTGGAGCTGAAATGCCCGTGGACACAGTCAGGAGGAAGCCCCGACGAAGCTGCTCCCCCGTGCGGGGGACGAGGGTACCCCTGCCAGGCTGTAAGGAGGCACCCCAATGTCCCCACACGGGTGGCACCCACTGCCCTGTGGGAACGAGGCCACCCCCCCTTTGTACCAGGCGAGGTCAGCGGGGAGCTGGACAGCCCCCCCGCCACCCTCCCCCACACACACGGGAGAGTTTTTGAGGCCGTGCAAACCCGGCCCTTGCATCATCCCTGGTGTAACAAGTGGCACCACTTCCTGCTGGGATGGCGTCAGAGGGGCCGTTAGACCAGAGCCCCGGTAAGATCTGCATCCCCCAGCAGAGCATCCTGAACGTCCCGCTTCCGTTAAACCGCTCCCGTCCCCGGAACAGGGCGATCTCGTCGGAAGGAGAAAGCCAGGCCAAGACGAGGTGCCGTGAAAGCCCCTGACGACGCCCCAGCAGCCGTGAGAGCTGCTCCAGCGAGCGGTGCGGACAGAGGCCCCGGATGCCGGGCACCAGCCGCGACGGGGAGGTCTCAGCCAAGGACAGCGGGTGGACGAGAAGCAGCGAGAGGAAACCTGGTCTGAAAACACAGCCACGAAAACCACAAGCCCCTGTTGGGCGGGAGAGCTGCCTGAGGAAGGACAAAGGCCGGACGCTGGTCCCCGACTCCTAGAAAAAGGCGGGTAGTGCCGGCCACGCACACAGGCACAGTGACCACGGACACGGGCACAGTGACCACGGACACGGGCACAGTGACCACGAACACGGGCACAGTGACCACGCACACGGGCACAGTGACCACGAACACGGGCACAGTGACCACGCACACGGGCACAGTGAACATGGACACGGACACAGTGAACACGGGCACAGTGACCATGCACACGGGCACAGTGAACATGGACACGAACACAGTGAACACGGGCACAGTGAACACGGACACGGGCACAGTGACCATGCACACGGGCACAGTGAACATGGACACGAACACAGTGAACACGGGCACAGTGAACACGGACACGGGCACAGTGACCATGCACACGGGCACAGTGACCATGCACACGGGCACAGTGAACACGCACACGGGCACAGTGACCATGCACATGGGCACAGTGAACATGGACACGGGCACAGTGACCATGCACACGGGCACAGTGAACACGCACACGGGCACAGTGACCACGCACACGGGCACAGTGACCACGGACACGGGCACAGTGACCACGCACACGGGCACAGTGAACACGGACACGGGCACAGTGACCACGCACACGGGCACAGTGACCACGCACACGGGCACAGTGACCACATACATGGGCACAGTGAACACGGACACGGGCACAATGACCACGCACACGGGCACAGTGACCACGCACATGGGCACAGTGACCACGGACACGGGCACAGTGACCACGCACACAGGCACAGTGACCACGGACACGGGCACAGTGAACATGGACACGGGCACAATGACCACACACACGGGCACAGTTACCACGGACACGGGCACAGTGACCACAGACACGGGCACAGTGACCACATACATGGGCACAGTGACCACGGACACGGGCACAATGACCACGCACACGGGCACAGTGAACACGGGCACGGGCACAGTGACCACGGGCACGGGCACAATGACCACGAACACGGGCACAGTGAACATGGACACGGACACAGTGAACACGGGAACAGTGAACACGGGCACGGGCACAGTGAACATGGACACGGACACAGTGAACACGGGCACAGTGAACACGGGCACGGGCACAGTGACCACGGGCACGGGCACAGTGAACACACACATGGGCACTGTGACCACAGACACGGGCACAGTGAGCACAGGTGCAGACTGAGAGGGCGCAGCCACGTGGCCACAGACCGAGACACGCCCCTTCCCACTGAGCTGCCACTTGCCAGGCTGCCCCACGCTCGCTCCGGACGTGGGTGTTTCTAAAAGGTGCCGTCATTGTTGAGAGCCTTACAGGCGTCCCCCCTTTTCCTCCCTCTGGACACCCCCACCCAGTTCCCGTCCCGCCCCTGGCCCTCGCTACCCTATTGTGTGTGTTCGTGGGCAATACTCACATGCATGCAAGGTCTTTGGTTCATCTCTTCCCACCCAACCCCTGACCCTTGACCCCCGCCTTCCCTCTGAGATTCCGCACTCTGTTCCATGCTCCCATGCCTCTGATCCACTCTGTTCATCCGTTTATTTTGTTCGTTAGATTCCACACACGAGTGAGACCATGTGGTACTTGTCTCTCTCTGACTGGCTTATTTCGCTCAGCAGAATACTCTCCAGGCCCTCCAGGCTGTCTCAAAGGGTGAGAGATCCTTCTTCCTTGCTGCTGCGCAGTGTTCCATGGTGTGAAGGTACCACGGCTTCTTATCCACTCGTCTACGACGGGCACTTGGGCTGTGCCCAGATCTTAGCTACTGTACATTGTGCTGCTGTGAGCACAGGGGTGCGTACAGTCTTCTGATGGGTGCTTCGGGTCTCTTAGGACAGACTAGCTCCCGTCCTTCCCTGCAATCCACAGGCTACACACGCCCTCGGCCACAGCTACACGGTCCCACCACCAAGTCCCACGCGCCATCCCTCCCAGGAACACATCCTGTGTTTGTTCTTTTCCGAGCGACGGGACCCCACGCCACAGGCTGACCTGTGGCCAACCGGACCCCATAAATCAGAACAGGACGGATGCCTGCCCAGTTCCTCCCTGAGAGACAGCAGGGTTTCCTAACGTCAGACCTGACTGAACAACGTGAGGGACACGGAAAGGGTCAAAGGGTGGTGTTTGTGAAAAACGGATGATCTCTGTGTGGATGGACCGTGCAAGGACAACGCAGGGCTCCGTTGCGCCGTTGGCCTGTCCCTCTGAAGGGCCCGTGTCCAGAAGTCTGGGTCACGGCCCGGGCAGACGACGACACTCCTGCCTGACGTGGCGGAATCGACAACGGAAACATCGGAGCGGCTAGAACACAAGCACAGCAGCGGGGGTGACAAGCCGCCGCAGCGGAATCACTCGGTGCAGTCACACACCAGCAGGCACACCCAGGCGGGGCTTCCTGAGGCAGCCGGCGAACCAGAGGCAAAGCAACGCGTCTCGCCCGGACGCCTGGGGGCAGCGCTGCCGGGCCGTTTGGAGCGTGATCGGTGTCTGGAAACAGGAGCCGGCCCGCTCGAGTCCACCCACCGTGGCCGGGCAGCCAGGCACGGCGCCCTATTGATTTTCCCTGGCCTCGCTCTGTTGTCACCTACATCAGCCGTCACTGTTCCATCAGCCCGCTCACAGCCTCACCTCCCTGCGGCACCCTCACCGCCCACAATGGCGTGTCTGACCTCGCTCTCCCTCCCTGTTCACCCCAAGACCCCTCCTGAGCTCGTCTTTCTGACACCCTACGCCTCTGTCAGTCATCTGTGACGGCATCTAGTCCCGCCCCCTCCCCCATCAGTCATCTGTGATGGAATCTAATCCCACCCCCATGCCCCCCCATCAGTCATCTGTGACGGCATCTAGTCCCACTCCCATCCCCCATCAATCATATGTGATGCAGTCTAGTCCCGACCCCATCCCCCATCAGTCATCTCTGATGGCGTCTAGTCCCACCCACATCCCCCATCAGCCATATGTGATGGTGACTAATCTCGCTCCCATCCCCCATCCCCCATCAGCCATATGTGATGCAGTCTAGTCCCGCCCCCATCCCCCATCAGTCATCTCTGATGGCGTCTAGTCCCGCCCCCAGGAGCCCGCACAGGTGGGTTACCCCCATGTGCTGTGGTGCGTGGCTGGGGAGGGGCTGGTCCGCAGGTTTTGTCTGTGCCACAGGTTGGAAACATGAGACGCACGCTCACACGGAAGCAACATGCTGGGCAATATTTGGTTTTCCCTCATAAGCCACGGGACAGCCATGTGCCCCAGAGCTGAGCCCTGGTCGTGTAGGTTCAGACTTTGAAAGACAGCGCGTGAGAGGGAAGGTGTAGGAGAAGAGAACAGGCCATTTCCTGGTCGCTGTGGGTCACAGGGGGCCCCCAAAGACGGATGAAGCCCTGCCCCCGGAGCCTGGGGTGTGGCCTCATTTGGAAAGAAGGTCTTTGCAGACGTCATCAAGTTGAGATGAGGCCATCAGGGTGGCCCTGATCCAGTGACTGGCGTCCTTATGAGACGAGGAAACAGCCCGGCTGGCGGGGCTCCGTGGTTGAGTGTTGACCTATGAACCAGGAGGTCACAGTTCAATTCCTGATCAGGGCACAGGCCCAGGTTGCAGGCTGGACCCCCAGCGTGGGGTGTGCAGGAGGCAGCCGATCCATGATTCTCTCTCATCCTTGATGTTTCCATCTCTCCCCCTCTCCCTTCCTCTCTGACATCAATAAAAATATATATATTTAAAAAGACGAGGAGACAGACATGCAGAGGAAAGAAGGCCCCGTGAAGAAGGAGAAGGTTGGGGTGAGGTGAGCCAAGCACACCACGGACGGCCCACAGCGCCAGGCTGCTGAGGAGGGGGCGAGGGTCCTCGCCGTCGGGACCGTGCTCCCAGGCGCGGTCCTGGGTCCTAGGTGAGACAGGCTGGGAGCGGGTGTACCGACTGAAGGGGCTGAACCAACGGAAAGAGAGAGACTCGCCCTGGCCGGGTGGCCCGGTGGTTAGAGCATCGGCCTTTGGCCTGCAGGGTCAAGGACACACACCTGGGTTGCAGGCTCCACGCCCGGCTCTGGTCAGGGCACGTGCGGGAGGCAACCAATCCACGTGTCTCTCCCATATCAGCGCTTCTCCCTCCCTGTCTCTCCCCCTCCCTCCCAGGCTCCCTAAACGTCAGTGGAGAAAACTAAGGAAGGAGAGACTGGGCGACAGAGGAGAGAAGGTAAGTGAGCAAACACGGTGTGAGAGGCTCTGGGGAGGCGGGCGCCCTCGAAGGGAGGAGGCCTCACCCCAGGAGGGAAGGAGGGTCGGTGGCGAGGGGTCAGGGGGACACAGGAAGCGGAGGTCCGAGGCAGCTCTTCCGTCTCTCGAACCTCAGGGGCCGAGGCCAACTGCTCGGACGGCGGAGCACCTTGAAGAGGGAGAGGACGCACCCGTGGCCCCCGACCAGCCAGGGAGTTGACAGACACGCCCGTCGCTGCCACCGGCCCTCCTCCCTCTCCAGCAGCCGGGCGTCCTCCCTCTCCAGCAGCCGGGTGTCCTCCCTCTCCAGCAGCTGGGTGTCGGCTGGACCCTGGGGGGACTGTTGGCTCTGACACGGATGACCAGCTCGAGGCTTCCCCGCACTCGGCACTGGGGGGAGGCCGGGTGGGCTCCCCTCCTCCTCCAGCCCCGGAGGGAAGTCGGCCCTGGGGGCCCTGTGGCCGCCCCGCTTGCCACTCCTGGCGGCTGAGAGCTGCCAAGCGAGCAGGCGGTGCCGGCATGGCTCCTTCAGGCGCCCGTTAGACGCTCAGCGCCCTTTGTCGTGAGCCTCCGGGAGCCCCCCAGGTCTCAGCGCAGGAACGGGGCGCTGGCTCGGTCTCCCTGAGGCTGACCGACCTGTGACTGGGCTCGCCGGCACCGACCCTGAGCCCGCGCTCAGCGAACCTGTTTTGTTCCTCAGGCCGGTTCTCCCGGGCGCTGAGACGCTGTCCACACTGGTCAGGTGGGGAGCCACGGCCCGGGCACCGCCTTGGGTAAAACGCAGCCCACACAGAATGGGGGGGGGTCTCCCGTCAGCGGGGGGTCCACTTCCCGGGGAGCCGGTCTCGGGCTGGATCCCGTCTCACCTACGGCCGCGGCCGCGGGGTCGCTGCGACGTGCCGTTCCTGCCCGGAACTCCGTGTGACACCCCGCTGTTGTCACTGCCTCGTGCCTGCCTTCTGCGTGTCATCACGTGGATCGTTTTCTCGTAAACGGACATCTGGAAACCGGCCTCGCTGTTACATATTCCAGTCATGTATCCATGTACATTCCGGTTATGTCCAGTTTACTACTGTTATCCATAAAATGACCGAAAGGGGAGTTAGAACTCAACAACCTTCAAAGCCAGCGCTTTGAAAGGAACTCACCAACATTAAAAAAAAACAAAAAACATTTTAAGTTGCTTTTCAGAGAGAGCGGGAGGGAGAGGGACGGAGGGAGAAACATCGGTGTGAGACCGGCTGCCTCCCGCAACCCCGGCCGGTGTGTCCTGACCACGAATCGGCCAGCGACCCCTCGGTGCACAGCCAGCTGAGCCACCCGGCCAGGGCGGGCCCACGGTTCAGATGGTCTTGCAAACCGTCACTTGCTGCTGGGAAGCCACAGAGCGCTGGGTGTGGGGGGAGCCCCGCTTTAGAGGAAGACGGGGGGGAGGGGCAGGGGCAGGGGGAAGGGAAGGGCCAGGCAGCACGGCTGCTGGAGAGCAGAGCAGAGGCCACAGCAGCGCTTGGAGCAGAGGGTCCACGGTGGAGGCACGGCCAGACGCCAGGGCCGCAGCACCAACGCTAGTCTCTCCTGGTGCCTCCGCGCGGGCGCTGCCCGACAGCTTGGCACATGGCGTTGTCTCAAGCGTGACGCATTCCGTGGCCCCACAGCCCCCAAGCAGCTGCCGGGACTCGCTCCACTTTACAGGTGAAAGGGATACGGCGTCGCAGGTTTAAAAAGTCGGCGGAACTGGGCGCAGCGATTCCCTAGGGCGCAGCGACTTTTACTCGGGCCTGGGAGCGCCAACCCGGCGTTTCACAGGCGCGTCCCGTGGAGCGCCGTCTGATTCCAGCAGCCACCCCGCCCCGAGAACACCCACAGGCGTCACGGCCACGCACGCCTTTCCCGCCACGGCTCTCAAGAGGCACCCCCACTGACCGGAGACACCCCACCTGACCGGAGACACCCCACCGGACAGAAGACACCCCACCTGACCGGAGACACCCCACCTGACAGGAGACACCCCACCTGACCGGAGACACCCCACCTTACAGGAGACACCCCATCTGACCGGAGACACCCCACCTGACCGGAGACACCCCACCTGACAGGAGACACCCCACCTGACAGGAGACACCCCACCTGACCGGAGGTGCGGGAGAGCCCGGAGCCCGGGGGCGTGTTTTGAGACTCCTGTCGCGGAAACGGACGCAGGGGGCCGGACGGGCGCTCAGCCCCACGCCACGCCCGCAGCGTTGCTCCAATGGAGACGGTGGGGAAAGCACACGCTATTTTTATCCCGAGAGAGAGAGCGAGAACACCCACCACCAGAAACAAGTCCTCAGGAGCCAGCAGATGTTTCCAAACGCATGGCGACCGCGGTGTCTGCGGTGAGTCACTCGGATGTAGCTTGTCCCAGCGCGTCCCCAGCCGTGTACACTTCCTCTTTCCTAGAGAGACGGCGGGTGCTGCTTCCACATTCACAGAGTTCTCAATCTGCAGGGCAGAGCTCTGATGCCAGAGCTTCCACTCGAGCAAACAAACTTAGAAACATGAATTCCAGGAAACCCACGAGGCCTCAGGATCCCCAAATAAGTGCTTGAACACAAGGGTTCGGTCCAAAGCAGCACACAGCTCAGCCGGCTGCTGGGGAGGCGGCTGCAGGGTAACTCCCTCGGAAGCAACGTTCGCCCTGCTGCCTGCGGGGGGCGGGGGTGCGCAGAGTCAGATCCACGTCCGGGGGTCACCCAGCCCCGGTCACAGGGGAGCCTCGGTGCTGTCTGTGGGGAGGACAGGGCCTCCACCACGTGGGACGCGGCCCCTAAAAGCGAACTTTGCAGGGCCCCGGGCTCCCAGGCCTGGGCGGCAGCCGCAGGGGCAGCTGGGCAGGGAGACCTGGAGGGCAGCCCCAGGGACTGAGGAACAGGCACAATCGTCAGGACCCAGACTCCAGCTGCTCCGCGGTCACGCGTCCTACCGCGCGCGTGACACAGGTGACGGGGGCAGGCGAGCCATGACACACGCAGGTGAGCACCGGCAGCTCTGGCCTTCGTTGCTATAGCAACAGTGCCGCTTACTCTACAGAGACCCGGTTAGTGTCCCTGCGCGGGGCACTGCTCCCTGGGAGGCCCTGGCACCTGGGTGCATGGAGACCTGCAGGAGGACTGACAACACCTGGACCCAGCTGGCTGGCGTGCGCTGTCCTGGGCACGCGGTGCTGCCAGGGCTCCCCTCCCCGTCCTCACCTTTCCCACGCCCGTCACCCCAGTTCCCAGCCCGGCCTCCGTGGGCAGGCCAGCTCCTGCAGCAGCAGTGAGAACAGGACTGGCTCAGACCCCTGGAGCCGCGCAGTCTCCTTCCACACCGGCTCTGGCGCTGCCATCCCCATCGACCGCCAGGGCCATGCCAGGACCCCGGACTCCCCGCGATCGCACGTCTACGCCTGCGTGCGCCCCCGGGCCCGGAAACAACGCTAACGCGCACACGGGCACCCTGGTGCAGGCCTGGATTCGCGTACCGACCTGCATCTTCCTGCGAAGGGCCTCTGAGGACACGCACCCCGCACGCGCGGCTTCCCGGGGCCGCCGGGCCTCACCGTGCCAGGGAGGCAAAGGCCCTGACCGGGGCGCCCGGCCGCCGCCCTGCGGGTCCCCGGTGGGCCATGGTGGCACCGACGTGAAGCCTGTTAACTGCCGCCCGCACGGCCTGGGAGCCTCTGTGGCCTCAGGTCCCCGGGGTGTTCTGCCTGCAAACACGGCCTCTATGGCGACGGAGGCAGCGCAGCACCGGGTCCCCCGCCCCCAGGACGCAGAAGCAGTGGGTCAGGGCGGCAGGGCGGGGTGGGGGCAGGGCGGCACCAGGGAGATGGCATGCCCGCAGGTGGGGGCAGAGCAGCTGAGGCGGTGAGTGTCGTCCCCACACGTCCCCACACGTCCCCACACATCAAGGCTGCAGGTCAGTCTCTGGTCAGGGCACGTACAAGCACCAACCAGGGAATGCATGGACACGTGGACAACACGTCTCTCTCTCTTAAATCAACACATTAAAAAAAAATTTTTTTTTAAATGGGGGAGTCCAGCCTGTGGGGCTCAGAGTTTGAGCGTCGATGTATGAACCAGGAGGTCACAGTTCAATTCCCAGTCAGGGCACATGCCCGGGTTGCAGGCTTGATGCCCAGTATGGGGCGTGCAGGAGGCAGCCGATCCATGATTCTCTCTCATCATTAATGTTTCTCTCTCCTCCCTCCGAAAGTCAACAAAGGAAGAAATATGATTTTTAAAAAGGGAAGCTTATGGCTCCTCAAACCTCACTGCACGGCATTCTGAGTTAAGAGAACAGTCTCTCTATATAAACAGTCTCTCTAGCCGCCCAGCTGACAGGCCAGTAGCTATGATGCTCAATGACCACCAGGGGGCAGACGCTCAACACAGGAGCCACTCAGCTCGCTGGCCACTCGCTCCCCGCCGGGTGCCGTGTGCCCGTGGCTTGGCAGCTGCTGTTCTCGGGTGATGCACCCAGAACCAGAGAGGAGGGAGCCAATTCCGGGGTGCGTCACCCAAGAACCGCCCTCTCGCAATCTGGGACCCCTTGGGGGTTGTCAGAGAGACAGTTTCGGCCTGATCCCCGCAGGCCAGGCTGAGGGACCCCACCTGCACGAATCTGTGCACCGGGCCTCTAGTATAAAATATTTCCTTTGAAACTTAGGCTCTGGTGGTAGCTTCCTGAATATTTGGTTTTAATTATTTTAGTAGTTTTTTGATTTAGCCAAAGAACATAGTATCCAGGCTTGCTTGAGGCTTAAAGGAGTTTGTTACTAAGTTCCTTTATGGGCAGTATTATCCCAGACACACGGGACTCACTGTCACTCTGTAACCCCGAGCCCGTGGGAAAGGTGCTCATCTCGTGGGGCATCCACAGCCCCCACACCCGTCGCCTGGGGATGGCTCTCTGGAGACACCAGCGTGGGCTTCCTGGGGGCACAGACATTTTCTTTGGTTATTTTTTGCACAAACTAGAACTCGGGCTCCTTGAGAAATGGTTTAAATGATCCCTCAGGGCATGTCCATCTGGTCTACCACCAATTGGGAGCCATCCCAGGGCTGAGCAACGACCCACGGGCACCTCTCCAACTGCAGCGCCACAGAGCTCTCTGTGAGCGGGAGCCGCCGGTGAAGACGCTCAGAGCGGGGCCTCCCTCCTGGCCTGGTCCTGGCCGCCAGGAGTCCGAGGCTGGTCTTCCTGCCGGGAAACTATCCGGGTGGGATGAGCACAAGCCACGGGAAAGCTCGGAAAAGGTTCCCCTGATCCGCCCTCTTCCCCCTCCTCCACGCTGCCCACAGCACGGGAAACGCCCGCTCGCCGGCCACTTGCTCCCCGCCGGGTGCCGTGTGCCTGGGACAGAGCGGGAGGGGTGGCGGGCTGAGCGAGCTGGCCCTGCAGTGAGAGGCGCTCAGTATTCCGTGACCCCGCCGCCCTGGAGGCGCGCGCCCCGAGACGCAAAGGCAATGGCTGGGCCGGGCCTGGGAAAGGCCTCAGCAGAGTGGATGGGCCCTGGGCCCTGGGCCCTGGCTGGCTGGCTCGTGTCAGATCCGGCAGCTTCGGCATAGAAACCTTCCCCTCTTAACGGGCTTTAAGTGCAGGTACATGTAAGCATGCGGACTGGGTGTTGCCACGGCGACACCGGCAGGAGGAGCCGGTGCACCAGAGATTGTCATGACAATCGGGGCTCACGCAGCTTCCAAACAGTCCTCGAAAGGAGTCACCTTGGAAGCCATCTCTCGCGCGTGTCGGCCCCTGTGGGAGGGTCTGTGCTGCCGTCTGGGGGCACCCACCTCCGGGGACAGTGCTCACACCACGCGGCCGAGAAAGAAACCCGGCCAGAAGTGGTTTCCTGCCCCCTTGGGCCCCGCCCAGGGCCCCCCACAGCTCGCTCCCCCAAGACCGTCCTTTAGAAAATGCTGCCCACACTGGAGGGGAGGGTGGGGCGCCACGTGTCACCCCAGATGAGAACACAACGACATCTCCTACTTGTTTGAAAGACCCGAGGCCGCCTGGCCGGTGTGGCTCAGTGGTTGAACCAGGAGGTCACGGTTCGATTCCCAGGCAGGACACATGCCCGAGTTGCAGGCTCGATCCCCAGTGGGGGGCGTGCAGGAGGCAGCCGATCCATGATTCTCTCTCATCATGGATGTTTCTCTCTCTCACCCTCCCTTCTCTGAAATCAATAAAAATAGATGAATTAAAAAGAAAAAGGACTCGAGGCCAAGCACAGTGATCTTGCAAAAGAACAGATTGCTTTACAAATTACTAAGAATTAAAACGACAGCAACACGCACACACATGCACATGCACACACACATGCACATGCACACACACGCACATGCACACCCGACAGCAGGCAGGCAGCGACACGCATGCATCAGGCACACCATCCTGTGTGGTCATGTCTGGGCCGGCCTCTGCAGCCCTTGGGACTCAAAGCCCACGGTGAGTGGCCAAGGAGCCATGGCGGCCCCGTGCGGCCCCTGCCTGCATGGCCACAGGCGGCCCCACCTCCCCGCCGGCGTGGAGCTCCTAGGAAGCTGCCAAATGCGCAGAAAGCACGGTGTGTTGCTGTTTAGTATGAACCGGAGGCAGGTTCGTGCGTTCACATACTAACCACAGTGAACCGGGACCGCGTACCTGCCACGCCTGCGTGACATTCAGCCCGGCAGTCCCCGTGCAGGAAGCACGCTGCCCACGGGACTGTGGGAGCCCGAAGAAAGGAAACACCCCAAAACCACCTTGTAAGACTTCTTGTCTGTAATGTTACATTCCACCCGCACGGCTGCTTGACACACTTCCAGAAATCCGCCTCATCTCCAAGCACCATTCCCGCCTGACGCCTGGAAAAGCTCCCGACGGGAACCTGGACTTGCCACGCAGGAGGCTGGCACAGCTGGGGGCATGCCACCCGCCACCCGGGGGCCACCACCCGCCACCCAGGGGCCACCACCCGCCACCCGGGGGCCACCACCCGCCACCTGGGGGCGGGCAGACGCAGCAGGGCGGCCCACATCCCAGCTTCGTCTCTCTCATGTCTCTCTTGCCGTGTGAGAAACATCTAAGAGGTGTTTGGAAGAACACGGCACAGAGAGCTTTCTACAGGGTGTCCCCCAAAATGCATCCGCACGTTAACAGCTGGCAGCTCACTTAACTTCCGCTCTGCTTCAGGTTTAATTGATTTGAAATGTGGGTGAAGCCAGACTAAGCCTTGAACAAAGAGAAGGCACCCTAACGTGCCCCTAGACCTCTCGTGGGGTCACTCGTCCAGACAGATACGTTTGCGGCGAAACCACAACAGCCGGCGAGGGGGGCCACGCAGACACCCACCAGGACGGCTCTCGACGTTTGCCATCCCACGGCTTTGTGTCAGCGGCAGCGCCCGGACCAGAGCGCGTCGGTTCGGAAACAGGTGTTGACAAAAAAGGGATGCGTCTCGGTAGATGCCTCTGAATTGCATACAGTGACCTGCATGCTGACCACACGGCTTCACAATCACCCCGAGGGCGGATACCTTTCGGAAACACCCCGCGTGTGGCCGGCCTCCCAGGGGTCCACGTCGCAGAGTCAGCGGCCCTCCCAGAAAGCAGGGCGCTTCGTCCCGCCCCGCAGGCAGAGCCCAGCTGCCCGGCCGCCTTGCCCACCCCCAGGCCGCGCCTGGCACATGGGCGGGCGGCGGGCGGCCAGCGGCTTAAACTGTGCTGTGTGGGCCCCATTCCTCTGCGGGCCTCGGGCAGAGTAGACACCAAACAAACGGAGAGAAGGCTTGCCGTCTGACTGTTCCTCTAAGGCAACTCGTCTTGGAGGAGAGAAAAGCAAACCCCGGAGGAGGGCGTCTTACCTGGGCAGGCGCGGCCCGCGGCTCCCGCGAGGCGGAGTCACACTGGCCCTGCGGAGGCAGAAGGCGGAGAGGAGCTGTCAGTCAGTTCCCGGTGCCGGTGCGGCGAGCAGGTGGCAGCTGCGGGCAGCTCGCGGCACGCACCAGGCCCCGGAACCTCCTGCTTCTGAACATGAACCTCCACATGGTGTCGGCGCCGGACTCGCTCAGGAAGCTTCTACGCGGCGCCCAGAAGGGAACTGGCAGGGCTTTGTGCAACAGGACACTCGCCAAAGGAAGCGACGGTGTCCCCATCGCTAACCTCAGCGCTCAGCCCCCACGCCCCGTGCTCGCCACAGCCCGGGCCCGGCTGGAGGGACTTCTCGCGCGCCATCCGGTGCAAGACGCTCGTCCCAGCTGCAGGAGCGCGAAGGCTCCATCCGCCTGCCCTCTGCTTGCGCTCACAGGGTTCGAGCCCGAGTCTGCACCCCACAGGGCAGCCCCAGCCTGGGGTCCTGGTTTGCGACCTGGGGCAGCACCTGCGGGCAGGGAGGCAGCGGATGAGGCCCGGTGTGCGGCGGCCAGCGGGGCCCCAGGAGCTGTCCCCTCTGTGAGGACACCGCCGCTGTGTCCTCCCTGTGCGCCGTGAGCACGCGGCCCTCCAGGGGTCTGAATAGACCTGGCTCCTCATTTCCCACCCGGTTACCACCTGTGGCCGGTGAGGGGGAGAAGCAAAGGAGGACCAGCAGGTGGCGCCGCTGCGCAGGAATGAGGACCCGCTGGACCCCCGTGGACTGGCAGCCCGGCTCCTTCCTCTGCATAAGGAGGCCTCAGGTCAGCCTCCCACGCTGCCATGGTGAAGCCATTGAGACATTAACAATCATTTATTTAAGACGATCTTGGGTTTTTCCAGACCTTTCTCTGCAGTGTGGATTCTTTACATATGTCTTTGGAGGGTGGGGCTTTGGCAGGCACACCCAGCCCACCGCACCCCACCCACCTACCCCACCCCACCCCACCCCACCCACCCATCCACATGGGGAGGCTCACAGCAACCCCCAGAGTGTATGTGTCCACAGGCCCCAGAGCCCAGGCCGCCGCTCCCTCCCAAACCTCACCAAGTCCACCAGGAGGGGGCAGCAGAGGACACCTCGCCAGGACCTTCCCCGGCTGCTGCGGGGGCCAGGCCTCTGTCTCCTGAGGCCTCAGGATGCAGAACAAAATGCCAATTCCATGCGGGGCCCAGACTGTAAGGGAGGTGCCCCTGTTTGCCATCCTTGCCTCTCCCTCCAAGGTCCTTCTCCCCCTCTCCCTCTCCCCTGCCCTCCCTCTCCCTCCCCCCTCCCCTCCCCCTCTCACTCCCTTCACCCTCTCCCAGGGCACCTGGATCTGTCAGCACTGCCTGGATACTTAACCTCCCAGGGACCCTTGGTGATTTACACCATCCATCAAGAAAGCCGCTCCTTCGGCCGCTGGCTGGTCCCGGATTATGACCTGTGTCTTCTCCAGGGAAAGCAGGCCAAGAGGGGGTGACCAGTCTCAGAAGGGGGTGTCCGGAGGCAGCTCCCCCCCACCCCCCGGTTCTAAGGGTCATATGTCTGACTTACTTGAGGAGTTTCTAGATTCTTCTCTGCAGTAACAGAGCCACCCCACACCCCACCAGCAGTGAGCGGGGCGTCGATTTCTCCCCTCCCACTCAGATTCTACAAAGCCATTAGGCGTCTGTGCAGGCGCGTTCTCCGGCACCCCCTGTGGGAGGCGAAAGTCACTGTCCTTGGACACCAGTGACCAAAGGAAGCAATCCCGGGCTAGGGGCACAGCTTCCGAGACGCTCAGCGGTGAATGACAGGAGAGGACCAACAGGGACTCACAGGAGGCAGTGCGCACAGGCCCTCAGCCGGCAGAGGCTCGCCGTGTTCCCGGCTCCCCCGAGACAGGGTGAGCGAAAAGAAACACGCCTCCTCCGCTGCCCCCTGGAAGAGGCCAGGACGGCAGACCCCCCCTTATCCACGGGGAACTCCACGGATGCCCGAGCCCATGGGTAGGACAGAACGCTGGATGCTGTGTTTTCCTAAGCACACACCACTGCACGCTTCCCGAGGGCGTGTATGAGTCGCCGGCACCCCTCTCCTCGCTTCGGGGCTGTTATACTATACTACAGGCCCGCGGCATGAATTCATGCCCGGGTGGGGCTCCTCTGCCTAGCTGGCGATCAGGGCCAATCAAGGCCATCTCGCCCAGTCCCGATCGGACCGGAGGCTGGGGAGAGACCGCGGGAGGGTTCCAGGGCATTTCCTGATTGGCCAGACCCCAGCAGCAAGCTAACCAACTGGTCAGAGCATCTGCCCCCTGGTGGTCGGTGAATGTCACAGCAACCAGTCGGTCAACCACTCGGTCAGACATTTAGCATATTAGGCTTTTATATATCCTATCTAATAAAAGAGTAATATGCAAATTGAGCATCACTCCAACACACAAGATGGCTGCACCCATGTGGTCAAAGATGACTGACCCCATGTGGACACAAGATGACTGCCACAAGATGGCCAGCAGGGGAGGGCAGTTGGGAGGGACCAGGCCTGCAAGGGAGGGCAGTTGTGGGCGATCAGGCCTGCAGGGGAGAGCAGTTGGGGGGAACCAGGCCTACAGGGGAGGGAAGTTAGGGGTGACCAGGCCTGCAGGGGAGGGAAGTTAGGGGTGACCAGGCCTGCAGGGGAGGACAGTTAGGGGTGACCAGGCCTGCAGGGGAGGGTAGTAGGGGCAATCAGGCTGGCAGGGGAGTGTTTAGGGGGTGATCAGGCTGGCAGGCAGAAGCTATTAGGGGCAATCAGGAAGGCAGGCAGCGAGTAGTTGGGAGCCAGCAGTCCTGGATTGTGAGAGGGATGTCTGACTGCCCGTTTGGGCCCGATCCTACTGGAATCGGGCCTAAACGGGCAGTTGGATATCTCTCGAGGGCTCCCAGATTGGAGAGGGTGCAGGCTGGCCTGAGGGACAACCCCCCTCCCCCTCCCGTGAATGAATTTGGTGCACCAGGCCTCTAGTATAGATAATAAAAGGCTAATATGCAAATCAACCAAACGGTGGAACTATGGGTTGCTATGATGCACACTGACCACCAGGGGACAGATGCTCAGTGCAGGAGCTGCCCCCTGGTGGTCAGTCACTCCCACAGGGAGAGCGCCCCTCAGCCAGGAGCTGGGCTCACGGCTGGCGAGCATCGCGGCGCAGGCGGGAGCCTCTCGCACCCCCACAGCAGCATTAAGGATGTCCGCCCGCCGGCTTAGGCCCACTCCCCATGAGCGGACATCCCCTGAGGGCTCCCGGACTGAGAGGGTGCAGGCCAGGCTGAGGGCTCTCCCCCCACCCCCCCGCCGAGTGCATGAGTTTTGTGCAGCGAGCCTCTAGTGAAATAGAATGAGGGTGACCTGAGCCCACCATGAGCACAGGTGCTGTGACGGGAGGTCCAGCCTCCAAGACACCACGAAGCGACCAAGCAGCAGCTGTGGCTGGACTACAGGGTGGAGACACAGACCCAGTGAGGGGCCTGCCCAGGCGAGAGATTTCCGCAGGCTGCGCGCGCAGAACAGAACGGCACGGGATTTGAAACGCCTGTAGCTCAGGTAACTGAGACCACGGAGGCAACGCCGCAGGTAAGGGGCCTGCGGAACACATTCCAGCCGACTCCGAGTCCCGGTCAGCCGTGGACGCGCCTCAGGCCCTCCCAGGGCTGAGCTACAGGGTGGGGACGCCGCCCGGAACCGCTCCAGGGTCGCAGTCAGAAACGCAGTCCTGTGACCCAAATCTCCTGAATCAGGTCCTCACGCGGAACAAAAGCTCCGGAGAGGAGCAGTGTCTTCACAGGAGAATCACGGATCCCAGCGCGCTTGCTCGGTCTCCTGTTGCTCCAAAGTCACCTCGGGGATCTCAGCACCTCGCTCAGGGGGTAATGGGGGGCTGAGCACAGTCCCACTGCCTGCCTCCCCCACCATGGCCCCCCTCCCCCCCCCCACAACCCTCCCTCCCACGGCCCCCACCTCCCCTCACGGCCCCCCTCCCCCCACCCCACCCCCAGCTTTCCCTTCAGGCCTCAGCTCGTGCAGCAGTGCTCAGAGAGTGCCCTCAACCCAAGGGGGCTGAACACCTGGTGCCCCCTTTCCACTGACTGTCCACAGGAACAGCTCAGTGACCCGCTTCCAGAACCTTCCTCGGCAGGTCTGAGTCCC
This sequence comes from Corynorhinus townsendii, assembly GCA_026230045.1. Taxonomy (NCBI): domain Eukaryota; kingdom Metazoa; phylum Chordata; class Mammalia; order Chiroptera; family Vespertilionidae; genus Corynorhinus; species Corynorhinus townsendii. The sequence continues at coordinate 1,093,691 of JAPDVU010000004.1, read as the reverse complement.
CTTTCCTGCAACGTCAGGTATTCCTGCCTCGTTTCATGAACAACTTTAAAGACGTAAACCCCTCTGGCAGGCTCTCGGGGGATGTAATGAGCAGATCCACTTAACAGCCTCGCGTGGTCGCGTCCTTCCGCTTCACCGATTCCTCACCAAGAACACGCGCAGGGGAGTTGGCGGGTGTGAACCCAGCGACCCAACACCGAGCCGCACCCAGTCTCCTGCAAAAGCCAGAACCCGGCCCCAGCACAAAGTCATTCACGATTCAGAGGGAATGGCCTCCTCGGCTCTGTTTCCAAAGAACTCGAGCCCGAGATCCTCCGTTTCTCTGTGGGCAGCTCCAGGGCCCAAGGGGAGGGGAGGTCCCGTGGCCGGACCGGGACCGGGACCTGGACCTGGACCTGGACCCGCAGTGACAGCCGCCCTCGGCCCCGAGAAGGCGCCGCTGAGACCAGCGTGGTCTGCTCCATGCCAAGCAGGAGAAAGGAGTTGGCCTGCTCGGCATCGTGCCAAGTCCCTCTGGAAGGCACCGTGTCGGCGCCCAGGGCTGCAGGACCCAGGGCCACATCGGGGCCCACAACCCCCTGGGTTCCTGGAGGCGGGAGGCGGACTGGGTGTGGGCAGGACCTCCTCCCCGAAACCTGTGGGGGCTCCTTCATTGTCTCCGTCTCCTGGGGCAGCCGAGCCCTCACGCCAAGCCCTGCCGCACGCCCCGTGGCCTCTGCCTCTGCCTCTCTCTTCACGCCAGGACCCCGTCACGTTGAATGAAGGCCTCCCTCAGGGCCTCGGCCAGGTCCCGGCTGAAGCTGGTTTTACAAACAGGGCCCACCTCGGGGCCTGGGCTGGGGCTACAAGGCGTCTTTGGGGCGGGGGGCACTCAAGTCGGCACATGGCGTGTCGGGGAGAAGGTTTACTTTGACCGTAAAGAAGGCCCTGGGAAACTCTGTTTCTTTCTAAAGGGAGGGCATGGCTGACACCCTGCATGCGTCTGGCATTCAGCAGCAGCTGGCCGACCCATAGTCCTGACTAATTCCATGTCCCTGGGGCACACACATTTTGTTGTTTTCTGTGGTTTTAAAAAGATACGTTTTTATTGATTTCAGAGAGGAAGGGAGAGGGAGAGAGAGATGGAAACATCAGTGAGGAGAGAGAATCACTGATCGGCTGCCTCCTGCACGCCCCCCACTGAGGATGGAGCCCACAACGCAGGCCTGTGCCCTTGACTAGGAACTGAACCCTGACCTCCTGGTTCATAGGTCAACATTCAACCACTGAGCCACGCCAGCCAGGCGTGTGCACACATTTTGCCATAATAAACACATTTAGAGTTTTTCAAAGATTGAATGGTTTTATGCTTAAAACTCCGAACGGCTCCAGGATCATCTCATTGGGAACGAGCGGGAAGGCACCGAGGGTTCTTAAGAAGATGGAGACACCAATCACAATCAAGAGCCCTTTTAAAATGCGGCTGTGTTCGCGGCAAGGAACAAAGGGAACATGCTTCTCCAAGCGAACCTGGAAATGAGGCACGCTCTTCCACTCTAAGGCGGAGGAGACAAGCGTCTTCCTTTCCGATTGCTCATTAGTATTCGCAGGCGCTCAAGGGAGAGATTTCGGCAGACGTGCTAATGCTTCCCCTCAAATCCATTAGCGCCGGGATGGCCGCCGGCATGCGGGACGGCGCTCTGCGGGCGGCAGGGAGAGGAGCGAGCTCGAGGGACCTGCTTCTTGTACATGGTCTATTGAAGAAATAGTGACCAAGCATCCTTGTCAGGAGGATGGAGCAGGAATTAAACACCGCTCTGCAGGCCTGGCTGGTGTGGCTCCGTGGATAGAGCGTCGGCCTGCAGGCTGAAGGGTCCTGGGTTCGATTCTGGTCAAGGGCACATGCCCAGGTTTGGGGCTGGATCCCCAGTTGGGGGGCGTGTAGGAGGCAGCCAACCAGTTTCTATCTCCCCCTCTCTCTCCCTTCCTCTCTGAAATCAATAAAAAAAATTTTTTTAAATTGTTCCGTAGCCACCAGCCCAGAGTCCAGAGAAGGTTTCATCTCCTTCGCGTCCCCCTGACTGACGAGGGACCGGGGAGGCGGGGGGGCGGGGATTGTGGGGTTACCAGGTTGAAGGGCTGAGCCAGGGAAGGCTGCTCACCAGCAACTTCACGGGCTGCGATGTGGAAGAGACGAACATGCATTTTGTCCGAGTGCTGAACTGTGGGGCCGTGCCCCTGCTTCTCGGCGGCTCGGCTTTCTAGATGCCAACACACAGCAACACGCTCACGATGCGGACACGTCTGAACCCTGAACCCACACGACCACACCCTCCCGTGGTGGTGTCGTCCCGCCGGGACCTGGGACCCGCGGGTCCCACTCAGCCTGGGAAGATGTCGGAGCACGGAAGGAGACAGACATCTCGCTGAGAGCAGGCCTGGCTGCAGGTCCCATCCCGTCTCTTCTTCCCAGGACACGGGCCAGTCGACGAAGGGGACGGACACTTGGGGAAGGCCCTGCGGGCTGCGGAGTGTCCACGCCAACAGGATCGGAGAGGAGCTGACAGTGAAGGGAGGGACTCAGAAGGAACGCCCGCGGAAGGCTTGGTCCGGGTGAGGGTTCAGGACCATGGACAGGGCCTGGCGTTGGCCTATTTCTCTTAATTTTCATCTACAAATAAAAGCAGTGAATTCAAACCAAAGCGTAGATCCTCCCGGGACGCCGCTGTGGGACTCACTTCCATGAGCACCCGGCCCAGGAGAAAGCTTTCGGGGTTTTGAAAACGATGCCGGGGAGGCTGGGGCCTCCTCTGAGGACGGCGAAAGGTGCTCGGTGAACATGACGACGGGCCACTCGCGTCTATGGGTTCTCTGCATGTCGCTTTGTCCTCCTTTCCACAAGGCTAATCCAGGCAACAGAGCAAAACCGCCTCTCCCAGCTCCCCTGAGTCCCAGCCTCCTGCCTTCCAGACCCCTTCATCTACCGTTTAGATGTTTACGTCTGTAACACGGCCCACGCTTCTTCCACCTCTGGCCACGCCACCCCTCCCACACCACCCTCACGCCCGGCCAACTCCTCTCTGTCCTGCAGAGCCCCTCCTCCGATGCCCATTTCTCCTCGAAGCGCTCCCCGGTTTCCTTTCTCCGTCTCAACCCGAGACCGAGCTAAATGCCTCTGCGTCGAGGCCCACGTTCTGCGGTTTAACCCTTGGTTTACGTCGTGTTTGGATTCCTCGCTGCGCCGACGGCCTTTAAAGAGAAGCCTTGAGTGAGCCAAGCGCTTTGCCGCGGGCTGTTCAACAAGAGAGAGCAGGTCAGAAGCATTTACATCCCCGCCCGCCCACGGGTCACCCGGACGCCGGGCCCGTCACCCGCGCGTGGCTGTGTGTCTCAGGGACTCCAAGATGGGCTGGCTGCTGGCCTTGGACTTGGTGTGCATCCCAGGAAACCTCGTCTCTCTCGGAGGCCATTGTGCCTGAGAAGTATTTCCGACCACATGTGTCATAAGAGACTAAAAGCCTCCTTAACGAACACTAATTAGCCCACTGACGCTCGCCTCAGATTAGTTTCGCTCCGATGAACCAGTTACGAAGCTAAACGTGCACTGTTAACGGCTGGCTGAGGAACACCGTTTTAAGTCACTTCTCTTTGCCTGAAATCTCCCGCAAGTGAAACTTGGGGCCTCTACCCTGACGCTTCGGATGCAGCGCTTTATCAGGAGGGGCTGCAGGCTGCAGGCGACCGAGGCGTGAGCCCTGACACGGGGAGGGGCCCGCTCTTGTCCCCACAGGCCGGCTGGGCTGAGACGTGCCCCGACTGGGATGAAAGTGTGGACGAGGCACACCTGAAGTGTGATTTCAGCGTGCTCCACCACAGACTCCCCCCGGCGTGCGGCGGCCGCCCCGAGACCCGCCCCCTGAGCTTGGGAGCTGAGTGGGGGGCCGAGGGGGGGGGTCTCCGCTCTGCAGATACCGTTGAGAGGTACAGGCATCGCCCACAAACCCACACTAGCACCACGTGTTCTCGGGGGTTGGCGATGAGCCTGTGAACTGGGTCTGCTTGTGAGCAGACCACCTCCCCCGAGTCTCACAGATCGCCCTAGCTGGGTGCCCAGAAACGTGGCCTCCACCTTGTTTCATTCCTGCAAACCGAGAGGGTGTCACACACCTCCCCCCCGCCCGAGAGGGGTAGGGGCGTGGGGGCTCCGAGGTGCCCGGCCTCCCCGTGGGGCGCAGCCGGGCCCCGAGTGGGGAAAGCAGCGGTCCGTGTGGGCTGCGTGTGGAGGAGGAACGTGACGGGTGTGGTAACTGTGCTCTCAGCCCCTCGGCCGGGATGACGCAGCCCACACAGACGCGGAGACGCGGAGACGCAGAGCACTTCACAAGCGTGACACACGCGTCCAGACGATGAGTCTGACTCATCGCTTGAAAGAGGAGCTGCCAGGCATGGAAATCTCTGGAGAGACGACGCAGACCATTAGGGGGGAGAAGCCGATCTGAAGCGTCTCCACGCTGTGCGACTCCAGCCGCGTGACAGTCGGGAAAAGACAGAAAAGCAACCATCAAACCTGAAACTCAGGCTCCTGAGCTGCTTGTGACTCAGCTCCCAGGCCGCTTCCTGTCCTCCTCCTGGGACAGCCGAGTGCGCCTGCAGGAGGGAGCCTGGACGGTCACGGGTCCAGGCGAGCGGACAAGGGCCCGGCGTTGGCTCCGCTCTGGCTGTAGGAACCTGGGCACATTGTCAACAAGAGCAAGGTCATCAGCAAGGTCATCGGCAAGGTCAGAACTGGCCTTGAGCCCAGCGGAGAGCAGGGCAACCTGGTGAACCTGATGGCACAGGATGACCCTCCATGGGTGCTGGGGCAGGGTCTGCCCACCTGTGGGGGGAGCAGGTGGGAGCAGGCAGAGGGTGGGCAGGAGGAACACGTGAGCAGCTTAGAATCTGGGGGAGGGAGGGGGGCCACACGCCCACACGTGTCCTTGTCACGGGCCTTCGTGGAGGTGTGGGAGGAAGCCACGGGCAGGGCATGACCTGAGGGGCCGCCTGGACAGGCCCCGTGTCTCCTTCCTGTGTCTGAAAGCCTAAAGCAGGCGCTCACTGCACGTTTCTAGAACTATCTCCCAATGGGACCGAGCCCTACCTTGTTCTTCAGGTGTAAAGCCGTACGGTGCGCTCTGTGGCCTGTGAGACGGCAGGTGAGGGGTGGCTGGGGCTGAGCGGCCCTCGTTGCGGGAGCAGAGGGGAGACATGCACACCCGCTGGTGCTCACTCAGCGCGCACCGGGCACTGCGGTGCTTGGCACAGTCTCGGGAAACGTGTGTTTCAATGGCCCTGGCCAGTGTTGCCCAGTGGATAGAGCGTCGACCTCTGGAGTGAAGGGTCCTGGGTTCGATTCCATCAAGGGCCCAGGCCCAGGTTGCGGGCTCCACCCCCAGCAAGGGGCGTGCAGGAGGCAGCCGGTCAATGGTTCTCTCTCATCATGGATGTTGCTCTCTCCCTCTCCCTTCCTCTCTGACATCCATAAAAATGTATGTTTTTAAAAAGATGAGAAGCGCTTCAATGATTCCCTCAGGACTGTCATGACTCACGCAAACGGCTGCGTCTGTGCGAGGGGGTGAGAGGCTGTTTGTTTCGCTTTTCTTACTTCACGTCTCCGAGGGCCACAGGCTGCAGCCTCCCCGCCCCCCGCCCGGCACCGTGCACCCACACGCACAGGCGGCATTTCCACGGAGGAAAACCCACCCAGGAAACTCGCAGGTCCTCTCCCACGCCGGGCGCCAGGCCTGCCTGACAGGAATGAAGCCTGGGGTCGCTGGAGGAACTTGACCGTCCTGTGTCCTGGAGGCGACAGGCCTCCCGCTGTGATTTTTGTTCCCGTGGAAAAGGAACGGCTTCGTAGTTTCCTCAGAGTGACGGAGAGCGAGTCCCGGGCCACAGGGGTCGGGGAGGTCCACGCAGCCCCTGGAGAGGCAGGGCTGGGGTCTCCGCTGCGTGTGGGGAGGGCACGCGGGCGGGAGATACTGCATGGGGGGGGGTGGGCCAGGGCCCAGCGGTCCCCGTCACCCAATCACGTCGTCTGAGGCCCAGAGGGAAGGACCCCCCTGGCACATGAGCCCTGGTCGCACCGCAAGCCGCCGCCTGCACGGCCGTGGGGGCCAGCGAGCCTGGGAAGCGGGTCCTTGGAAAGGCTCTCGTTTGAAAGGACTCGCTGGTTCTCCGCTGCGCCCGCTGCGTGCCTCGGCCGCTTCAGTTTCCCCTCCCGAGAAACAGAGGGGGGTACCAGCCCCTCCCAGCGCCGCGTCAGGAAGGACGGGGCGAGAACCGGCATCGGGCGAGAAGGTGGGGTCTATGGCACCGCGTCAGGCGTGCCCGCAGCACAGCGCTGCCCTTCCTGCGGTCCAAACCCAGGCGTCCCGAACCCCGAACTCGCCCTTTGGGGTCCGACAGCCGCTGCCGTGCGCTCGGGGCGGGGACTGCAGCCCCCGGGGCGGCTCTGCTTCCTGAGTCAGCCGTGACCTCGCAGGGAAGGGCATGCGTGCTTGCGGCACACGCAGGCGGGCTGCAGGGCTGGACCCCCTCCCTCTGGAGCTGTGACGGCATCGCGCCAGCTCTGAAGTGTCCTCCCTTCTGTCCCATTGCTTTTCTCCTTAGGGGACACTGTGTGGTGGCCGGACATGTGGGTGAGAGTTGACACGTGGGATTCTGCGGGGGGCCTGGGCGCCTGGCGTGGGAGGCCCCCTGGGCCATGACGTTGGCCTGAGGCTCTGAGGCCGTGCCTGGGCTGTTCTCCGCTCGTGCAGGGGGCTCCCCGTGCACCCCAGCCTCTTTCCTGGCCTTGCTCCACGTCTCGCTCCCCCGGGGCTCAGGCCTCGTTCACAATGCCAGGACGTGGGTCACGGACGGTCACAGGTGCTCGGGGCACAGAGCCTCCTGCCCAGGACCCGCCCACTGCCCGCCCAGCCCCAAGAAGGCGCCAGGCACCGGGCAGCTGCGCCTCTTCCAGCATCACCCCTGCATGGGCAGTGTCTCCCGTCCCCCTGAGGCGGTCCCCACAGGTCCTTCCCCTGGGGCTGACGTCTGGAGGCGCCGCCCCCACGTCTGTGCTGCCACGGACACACTGGGGTCTCGCCATCGACCCCGAGAAGGCCTTCCAGGACAGGAAACGCCCAGGACCACAGGAAGGCGAGCGGACCATGCGGTGCTGAGACTGACTTTCAGGACCTGTCTCTGCCGCTGGCAAAGGGGCCTTTCCGAATAAGCACCGCCAGCACGCAGCCCGGAACCGCACACACAAGCCCCCACGCTTTGCACGGCCGTCCTGCGCCATCAGCGACGCGCCTACAAGTCCCCGTGTGCCCCGAAGACAGGGACTGGAGGTTCCATTCCGACGGTGAGAGATGAGGGTCTGGGGCGGCGTCCGCGCCTCGGAACTGGCCCAGCCCCAACACGCGTCCTCCTCCGGCCCTGCTCGTCCCCGTCCCTGAAACTGCACTGCCCCCCCCCCACCCCAGGCTAATGAACCCTCTCATGTGGGGTGAGCACCTGGGAGCACAGCTGCCCACACGCCCCCCTGCTGCCCATCGGCAGCCCCCGAAACGAGCAGTCCACACGCCCGCCCTGGCCGCCCTCCGCTGCCTCCTGGGCCGCCTGTTAAACAGCCGATGATCTGTGCCCGAGACCCAAAGTCCCCGCGTGTGCCCAGCAAGCGCCCCCAAGGGGACAGCCGGGCTGGGCTCCTCCGAGACCCGGGCCTCGGGCCTGTCCATCCGCCGGGGCCTCCTCATTCCCCTGCTCGGGCAGGTGTGGAGTGAAGCTCCATCTCTCCGGAAAGCCACTGGCTCGGAGGTTTGCCCTCTCAGCCCCTGGAGGTCCCCCGCTCCCCCACCTCCCGGGAATGCAGGGCGTGGCCGGGCCAGCTCCAGCGCTGAAGGGCAGCTGGCAAGGACGAGGAGCCTGTGCTCGGCTTTATTTAGCCGACACGGGTGTCACGTGACCAGAGATCCGGTGGCACGGAGCTCAAAATGGGAACTGCTGTGTGTGCATTTAGACTAAGCGAGGGGTGGACGGTCTGCAGACCCGGCCGCTCCTCGCCCGCCCTCCGGCCGACGCCGCCCCACAGCTGGTCTAAAAGCCAACGGACGAGCACAGCTCACAGCCTCCGGTCCCCCTGGGGCACGGCTGAGCCACGGGGTCCCTGTGTCCCCTGACCTGCCTGTCCCTGGCCCGTGGCGCCCGCTGCCTTGAAGGAATTCTTCACCAGCGACAGAAAGACGATCCCTTTCCTGCGGCCTTGACGCAGCTTTGCACTTGGCGTTCTCACGTCCACGCTCCCGCGGACAATGCTGGGACCCGCCCACTGCCCACCTGGCCCCGAGAAGGCACCACACCCTGCCCTGTGACCCCAGCGAGGCCACATGCCCATTGTTCCCACGGCTCCGGCTCTCTCTGCCTCCACTTCTCTCCCCGGGACGCCACCCTCCGGCAGCATCCAGCTCTGTCCCTTCTGCAGGCGGCCCGGGCACTGCCACGGGGAGCGGCCCTGACCCTGAGCCCTCCCGCTGCATGGGCTATGCCCGCCGGGCACTCACGCCTCTCCGCTGCTCCTCCATCCCCGGGCAGGCGAGGGGCTCCCGCTCAGACTGCCAGCAGTGAGAGACGTGCCGCTCCTGTGCCCCCTGAGTCCTCACACCTGTGCCCCCCTGAGTCCTCACACCTGTGCTATTAAAACACAGGCCACTCCTCTTTAAAAAGCCCGCACAGCCCTGGCTGGTGTGGCTCAGAGGATAGAGCATTGGCCTGCGGGCTGAAGGGTCCCAGGTTCTATTCCGGTCAAGGGCACATGCCTGGGTTGCGGGCTCGATCCCCAGTAGGAGACGTGCAGGAGGCAGCCAATCAATGATTCCCTCTCATCATTGATGTTTCTCTCTCTCTCCCTCTCCCTTCCTCTGTGAAATCAATAAAAATATATTTTAAAAAATAAATAAATAAAAAGGCCGCGCACACCCAGGTAACGACTCAGGGCTGTCACCTTCCACACCCCTCCCCCCAAGGAGCCCTGTAGTAAAATGCGTGTAGTTACTTCTTCCGCGGCGTCGTCTGCGTCGTCTGCGTCCGTGGTGGGCGCGGAGTCCAGGGCCATGTCCTCCTCGGGGGTCTGGGGAGAGACACACAGGACGGCCGTCAGCAGGCGGTGTGATTACCAGCAGCGTCGCGCCGGTGCCGATCCAGAGGGCTCGCCAGACACCTGTCAGCCTGCGAACGTGGGCGCCCACGCCCTTCCCCTGAGCTCACTGCACCTGCGTGAGCTTCGTGCCAAGATGCGCCCTCCCCGGGACAGGCCGCAGGTGAGGCAGCGATCGGTGAAAGCCGCGAGATCGGCCCATCGTGTGCAGCATCCACCGCACTCGATGGGAGCATCCGGGTGACTGACGCACCTGCCAGCAGGCGGGGCCGCGTGGAGGCACAGGGCGACAGGCCAGGGTGTGGAAGGCCCCCTTTGCTGGGAGGGCCCCCCACCCGGCTCCGCTCCGAGGAGGCACTGAGTCTGGGAGAGGACTCTGCAGGGGGTGGTCTCTGCTGGCTGCTCAGGGACCTCAGGCAAATCTCTGGGCCGGAGCCTCAGTTTCCCCATTTTGCAGCAGGGCTGCAGCAGCACGGACGGCCAGGAGCCGTGGCAGGATGCAATGACATCACGCAACCCGGCCTCCGCCTGGGGGCTCTGTGTGGAGCCCTCGCTCAGGGAGCCCTCGGCATCACCCCCGCACCCCGCGCTCCACGGGGTTGGGAGCCCCTGTACCCCACGCTCCACGGGGTTGGGAGCCCCTGTACCCCGCGCTCCACGGGGTTGGGAGCCCCTGTACCCCGCGCTCCACGGGGTTGGGAGCCCCTGTACCCCGCGCTCCACGGGGTTGGGAGCCCCTGTACCCCGCGCTCCACGGGGTTGGGAGCCCCTGTACCCCGCGCTCCACGGGGTTGGGAGCCCTCGGCATCGCCCCTGTACCCCGCACTCCACGGGGTTGGGAGCCCCTGTACCCCGCGCTCCACGGGGTTGCTGCACATCAGCCTCCAGCACTCAACGCCGCCCTCCAGGGGGGCCAGGAAGCGCCCCCCGACAGCTCGGCTTTGGACGCTTTTGGGGGCGCGACAGATGCTTAAAGGGGGTGTGTTCACTGCAGGCCCATATTCAGTCCATCTTTAAAAACATGGCCCTGGCCGGTGTGGCTCAGTGGAGAGGACGTCGGCCTGTGGACTGAAGGGTCCCGGGTTCTGTTCCGGCCAAGGGCACGGACCTGGGTTGCAGGCTCCGTCGCTGGCTCTGGTTAGGGCCCGTGTGGGAGGCCACCCATCTTTGTGTCTCTCTCCCATCGATGTTTCCCTCTGCCCCCCACCCTTTTGCTCTCTCTCAAGTAATCCATGGGAAAAGTATCCTCGGGTGAGGATTAACAATAAATAAGGAAATAAAATAAAAATATCAAAACCACCAGCTGCTCTCAAGCTTCCATCAGCGGCAGCAACGCCAGCCCCGAGGCCCGGGGAGGTTTCCAGAGCCTCCCCTCACTCCTGCCTCCGTGCCGAGGCCAGGCCTCCCTGCTCAGGGCCTCCCTCCCGGGCCGGCGGCTGCAGGGCTGACGCGGGGCCTGCACCCCAACATGCACAGTGCAGAGGGGCCGAGGCTTCCGGCAGCAGGCGGACACAGGAAGGATCCGACCCCTAACTCAGCGCCCTCCATCCCGTTCAGCGATGGGCTGAGCGGCCCCTGGGGGTGTCAGGCTCCGTCGAAGGCCCTGCCGTCACCACCGCCACGTGCAGACAGTCCCCCCAGTGAGAGCCGTGCCGCCTCCCTCCGACTGGCGCGCCGTCCACCCGGAAGCAGGCTCAGCGTGGGCTGCGCTCCCCGTCTCTGCTGAAACCTCTGTGCGTGCCCAGCTATTCCGGGAGCCTGGCCCCCCCAAAACAAAAGTAAATATAAGCTAGTAACTTCTCCTCTAAAACAGAATCTCTCGTTCCGCTTGCAGTTATGTTGCATGACTATCTTTATACAGGGAGTATATACTAGTGCACGTGTAAAGCATTTAAAATAGTAAGAATTACACGTATAGGCATGTTGGTGGGTATAGGAAATAAGGCCAAGTTAGAGCTTGGATTTTGTGGAGCTGCAGCCAGGGACTAAAATTAGCCGTTTTGAAGTGCAGGGTGAGTGGCTGTCGGCAGCACCGGCCTGCCGGGTGATTCGGGGGGTCGGTGTCAGTGACTTCGGGGAACTTCTCCTGGAAGCGTGTCTGCTGGCCCTCTGCAATGCACACCGAACACATCCCACCGCTCCCTGGGCAGGCACCTCCCACCCCCCAGCCAGCGCTGGCCGCGATGCAGCCGATCTGGCCGTCCCACCCCACCCCGCATCCTCGGCCCCCCTCGGCCCCCTCTGTGTGGGCCACGCACCTGTGAGCCGGCACAGCCTCAGGCCCTGCTCCTTGGGCCCCGCCTCTGCCTCCCCCTTCCCTGCAGCAAGCGGAGTTTCCTCCTTCGGGGCCACTTGTTGAAGGAAAACCCAGGATGTGGGTAACTGGGCAACGCGAGGGCTGAGAGGCAGGCTTGAGCGGGCTCCGAGCAACGCTGTCTCCCATTCATTCGTCCCTAAATGCGTTTGCACCACACACCGTGCTGTGAGCGGGTGTGTACACACATACATGGTGTTCACGTGTGTGTCTGTGTATGCACATGCATATTTATAACACAGAGCGCACCTCTATGCACGTTAAGGACCCAGGTCCCCGCCACAGACGGTCCCTCACTGAGCCTGAGCCCGTGGGAGTACACACACCCGGCTGGCTGCGGGCAGGTCCTCCCAGACGCGGAGGAAGTCACCTCTTCTCCGTACGCACCTCGCTCTCCATGGGCTCCACCTCGATCTTCTTCCATAGCTCCAGCAGCTGTGCGATCGGCATGGTGACAAACTTTCCCTCTGGCCGAGTGCGGACAGGAGGGAGGAGACAGGGGCAGGCGGCTCGGAGGGGCCCGGGACGTCAGAGCTGACGGCAGAGGTGGGCCCGCAGGCTGGGGGCCTGGGTGGGCAGGGAGCCCGGGGTCCTCAATATGGCTGAGAGCGGGTGCGTCCTCTCCCGCCACTCCAGGCTCCTGGCCGCGGCCGCGGCCGCTGCTGCTCCCAGCTCCCCGGCTCCCTGCTCCTCCCGGGCTGCAGGAGGAGGAGAAGGAGCTGCCGCTGGAGACCCTGCTGCGACTTGGTGAGTGCACGCGGGACTGGCAGCATCCGGTCGGGTCCCTGCCCCCCCCCACCCTCCAGACATCGCCACCCCCCTCCCCCCCACTATTTTACCTTACTTGGCTCTAAAGGAGGGGTGAGAGTTGGGTCTGAGGATGCTGCTGCCATAGAAACTGCCTAGCAACCAAGGGCTGGGGGAGGGGCGGGAGGAGGGAGGGGCCCTGCGGCAGGCTCTGCCCTTCTCCCTCCCAGCGTGCACGCACACACACCCACACACTCTCTCTCACACACACACTTACACGCTCACACACACACGCTTACACACAACACATGCACACACACATTCAGACACACATGCACACCCACTCACACACACATATACGCACATTCACACACTCCTACACACACGTGTGCATAGACATTCACACACACACACACACACCCTCCCTTCCTTTGCCAAGGGCTCCTCTAAGCCCGCATGACCTCCTCTAGCCCGGTCAGGCGGGGGCCAGGCAGGAAGGCAAGCGGCCAGGTGCCCTGGCGCTGGCTCCCTGTGTCCCCAAATCACAGCTGAGGGGGCGGCAGAAGCGGCCTCTGCTCACCCCACAACCCAAGCATCAGTCCAGCGCCGGGGAAGAGAGCGGCCCGAGGCTTTGGGGGGAGAGGCGTGGGAGCCCGGCTGGGGTCTCGTCCCCCGGAGCCAGGCTGCCTGGGCAGAGCCCTGGCCTCGGTCCTGGTGCCGGGGCCGCAGACCCCCGCCGGGAGAGAGCGTGGGCAGGCAGCGCGGGTGAAGCTGCCCGCTCACGAGCTGCGAAGGCAGGACCAGGGTTCGGGGGAAGGATCTTCATTCGAACAGAGGAACTCAACGCTTCCCAGGTTCCGGGAAGAGCGCCGCGTGGGCCGCCGGCTTCCTCACGCACTTTCCCACCTAACGTGGCTCACGCCCATTTCACAGATGAGAACACCCCGGCGCCCGGGCGGCAGGCGGCAGGAAGTCCTGGGTGGCCGCCTCATCGGGACGCCGTCTGGGGTCTGACCGGGGGGACACTCGGAGCACAGTTCTCTGGGGAAATGCCCTTTTCTTCTTAGCCTCTTTGTCTTCTTCCTCACCCCATATCTGCCTCAGAGTGAACGGCGTGTGGAGACGCCTCGCTCCCCAGAGAGCCGCCCTGACCCCTGCGTCCCTCCTGGGGGAACAGCTCACGGCTAATGCAGCCTCACCTTTCTTCCGGGCCGGCTTCACTGACGGAGCAAATGCCCTTCACTTGGAGAAAAACATCTCAGGAAATGGCTTCCTGCTTCCGAACACTATCCATCCCTTTGTCTTTTTCATCTTTATAAAATCACTGAGAAATCTGCCCTGACTGGTGTGGCTCAGTGGATGGAGCATGGGCCTGCGGACTGAAGGGTCCCGGGTTCGATTCCGGCCAAGGGCATGGACCGTGGTGGCAGGCACATCCCCAGTGGGGGGTGTGCAGGAGGCAGCTGATCCATGTTTCTAACTCTCTATCCCTCTCCCTTCCTCTCTGTAAAAAATAAAACTATATATTTTTAAAAATGACCGAGAAATCTAGTTTATTAGCAAAAACAAAAACAAACAAACACAAAAAACAACCCGCTAAAAATTAAAAAAAAAAAAAATAGCCAAAATCCCAGATACTTTGTCTTTAGAGCAAAAACAGACAGAAAGGAGAGCTGACTCCACAGGAGAGTGCCCTTTGTGCTGATTTAAGAGCGTCCCTGTGTGGTGGCAGTCAGACGTGAGCAGAGGGGACCGTGGCCGTGACAGAAGGTCACCAGGTGGAGAGCCCCCAGCACCCCGCGAGGGGCATGCGGAAAGCGGGGCCTCGCCCGGGTGACCTTTCCCCCTAGCTTATCACGGTTATGCGGTTTGGGTAGAAACATCCATGATGAGAGAGAACCATGGTTCGGCTGCCTCCTGCACGCCCCACACTGGGGATGGAGCCCGCAACCCGGGCATGTGCCCTGACCGGGAATCGAACCGTGACCTCTTGGTTCCTAGGTCAACGCTCAATCCCTGAGCCACGCCCGCTGGGCTGTAGTTGTAATTTCTTAAGATGAGGTCCCTCTGGAGAAGGGTGGTCCCATTCAACACAATGGGCGTCCTTCTAAAGGGCGGCCCAGCCCTGCCCACCCCGTGCCCTCAGCCTGCGCCGCCCCAGAGGGACACCCTGCATTTCCTGGTTCAGCACCAGTTCCTGGTGCTTTGCTACAGCAGCTGAGGACGGGGAGGGAGAACGGGACCGGAATCACAGGGCCTTGGCGGCCGGGCTCCACGTGGCCAGGAGCCGAGATCCAGGCGAGAGCACGTGGAGACCCCATCTGCAGGTGCCAGGGCCCCGGCCACCCCGTGTTAGCCGGCAGCACACAGCGGTGCCCAGAAACCGCCCTGCCCAGGAACACTCGGCAGCCTGGCCCAGAGAGACACCGAGGTAACTGGACCGCACCCGCCCGTCCCTGGGGTCCGCCGGAGCCCCACTTCCACACAACGGAGTCGTGCCCGCAGAGCCGCACCTGCAGCTGCTTCCCAAGGCGCTGTTCAGCGCAGAGGCTGGGAGCAGTGACGCCTCTGTCGGGGCGAGGAGGTCACAGCGAGGGGGCTTGTGAAGGAGGAGCGTGCTGCGTGCTCGCCACTCGCTGCGGGGAGTCAGTGTGACCCCGCCCGGTGCCCGGCCTCCTTCGCCAGCCAGGCCCCCCGCGGGCTGGAAGGGTCTCCTTCTGGGGGAGAAACAGCCGAGCAAATGCCCATCGGTTCTAGATGCCTGAGCCTCAGGCTGGAGACAGAACACACGCACACGCACACGCACACACACATGCGTGCCCCCTTCAGAAGGAGAAAGAATGGTGAAATCACTCCAGCTTCCTTTTCAGGCGCCCACCTGGCCTGCCAGTAGAATGCTCCCCAGAGCTCAGCACAGTCGGGCGGAAATCTCCCGGGACACCGGCCTTCTGGCCTCACGACCCGCAGAGAGGCAGGGCCAGCGCGGCGCCCTTTCCCGACGCGGCTCCTGGGCAGCAGCTGTCACCGGGCAACTGCCAGGTTTATTTAACTCAGCCGCAACCAGACACGTTTGTCCCAAGATTCCCCTCAGCTTCCCGAAGGCTAACCACTAGCCTGCCGCCTAACACCACACGCAGCAGCCGTTAGGGGCCAGCCTTGTGGGGCCCACCTGCTGGGCCTCGTCCCAAAGGCGTTAGCATCCTGGGGGCCAGGGGTTTCCACGGGCACTCACGTGGGTAACCACGGCCTCTAAGAAAGAGGTTGAGCCCGGCCAGCGTGCCCAGTGGCTGAGCATCTACCTAGGAACCAGGAGGTCGCGGTTCGGTTCCCGGTCAGGGCACGTGTCCTGGTTGTGGGCCCGATCCCCAGTGTGGGATGGCAGGAGGCAGCCGATCCATGATTCTCTCTTATCACAGATGTTTCTGTCTCTCTCCCTTCCTCTCTGAAATCAACAAAAATATATGTCTTTAAATGTGGGAAGATACCCCATGGATAATGAACGAACAAACGACAGGACTGCCCCACAGCAGCGACGTCATCGCGTGTGCCTGGTCGGTCTCGGAAGGGGTGTTGAAGCTCCTCTCCTGGGACAGGTGACAGGTGAGGGGAAGGCCCAGGTGCAGGCGACAGTTAACAATCTGACCAGCACGGCAGAACCAGAGCTGGCTCCGTCCGCCTGCGCAGGCAGGACGTTTGGCCACCGACCTGACCCCCTCCAGAGCCCCGACCTGACCTGATCCCCCAGAACCCCGCCCTGACCCCCCAGAACTCCGACCTGACCCCCCAGAGCCCTGACCTGACCCCCCAGAACCCTGACCTGACCCCCTCCAGAGCCCCGGCCTGACCTGATCCCCCAGAACCCTGACCTGACCCCTCAGAACTCCGACCTGAACCCCCAGAACCCCGACCTGACCCCCCCAGAGCCCTGACCTGATCCCCCAGAACCCCGACCTGACCCCCCAGAACTCCGACCTGAACCCCCAGAACCCCGACCTGACCCCCCTAGAGCCCCGACCTGATCCCCCGGAGCCCCAACCTGACCCCCCAGAACCCTGACCTGACCCCCTCCAGAACTCCGACCTGACCTGATCCCCCAGAGCCCCAACCTGACCCCCCAGAACTCTGACCTGACCCCCCAGAACCCCGACCTGACCCTCCCCCCCCAGAGCCCCGACCTGACCCCCTGGAGCCCTGACCTGACCCCCCGGAGCCCTGACCTGACCCTCCGGAGCCCCGGATAGGACGAGCGAGAACAGGGACACCTCTGGGCCGGCAGCTCCGGCTCCTGTGGAGGGAGCTCCCTCCCGGGAAACACGCGTGTCAGCGGTGGGAAACCGGCCCTCAGCCTCCGATCTGCTTTCCATCAGCTTTTGCTGTTGCTTTTCTTTGCAAACAGCCTTTTGTCTCGCCTCTGAATGCCTCCCTTCCCACAGCTGCGCCTGCGGCCCAGCGCCCCGATCGCCTTCTCCCCCCGCAGAACCAGGCGCTTTCTGGTGGCGTGGACGGCGCTTCTCTGCCTGGCCACCCGGCAGCTCCTGCTGTCCCCTGGCTCGCTCTTCAGAAGTGGCTCCGAATAACCTTGGGAGCCGGAGAGGACACGGGCTTCTCTGGGCCTCCAGAGCCTGCCAGGACCACGCTGACCACACGGGGACCAGCCCCCCGTCCGGGACACTTGCCCTCGGGGAGGCCCGGGTCTGGCCGGTGCCCCCACATGAGTCAGGTGATTCACGGGAAGACAGCACTAGGGGTGCCCTGACCTCCTCTCTGTACAAGCTCCCCTCCCGGGGCCAACACAAAGGCACAGCCCCTGGCCATGCGTTGACCAAGCAGGGACCAACCTCCCCCGAAACAAGGGGAGCCTCCCACCCCATGCAGGGGGACAGCGGCAGGCGGGGCAGGTGGCGAGGGGGAGCCGTCCGCTGACCTCAGCCCCTCCCAGGGAGGCCAGCCCTGGGCTCTGCTGAGACCGCCCTCCGTGGATGGTCACACTGTGCCTCTCGGTCACCCTGTCCCTGTTCTGACCTATTCGCGTCCTCGGGGGTGAGCGCAGCTGGTGGGCAAAGCTGCTTCGGCAGGAGCCGGGCGGGCCTTCCCCATCGTCCCCAGGGCTGGGTACATAGTGGCCTGGCGGTCATCCAGGTCTGCCGAAGCCCTTGTCTCCCCGCCCAGGTGCCCACATGTGCCCAGGTGCCCACACGGCCTGGGCAGAACAACCCAACAGCAGAGACTGAGCCCTGGCCCAATACGCTGCAGCTGGAGGACCAACAGGAACCAAATGCAAGGGGCCGTGTGCTCGGGCGTGTCCGGTGGGACTTGGGCATGAACTTGGGGCCAGGGAGGGGCCCGGGGGCGGGCTTGGCTGTGAAGAGGAGCAACAGTGGAATGAGCGTGGAACGTAGGAGGATGTGCAGTCGCCTCTCACCACGCGGCCCGGGAAAGCCTCCCGCAGGCAGCACCCGGGCCCTCTCACCTCCGTGTCAGGTGCGCTGCGCTGTGGGGCGGCTCCCGCCGATGGACGCCCGCGCGGAGCCTCCCTCCCAGCTGCGCTGGCAGAATCCCGGGCGTGGGCTGCTCGGGACGGGCGTGAGGACGGTGGGGCCTGGAGCAAGCCGTGGCAGCAGAGCATGTTTCACGCAAGCTTCACCCACAGGAGGGGGGAGCGCTGCGCCCGTGGGTGCTTTAAACGTGGCCGGAAAGATCTTTGCAGCTGAAACACGCTTTCCGCCCCGGCCCGTGCTCTCGAGCGCGGACGTGGCAGCATCGAAGGCTGACTGGCTGACGGAAAGTCAGGAGCGTCCCATGTCCCTCTGGGAACACCGACACGTGTGTAGACACGTGTGTTCTACAAAACTTCACTTCAGTTGTCCTGTGGCTCCAGGTGAAACCCACGGGTAGTTTACAACCAAATGGAATTAACAAGAATTTAACACTAAACAAACGAAGAATAAAAACAGCAAGAACAGTTCCTGCCCTGTAAGACGCAGCAGCTACGCCAAAGGCCCGCCGTCGAGGGCAGCGGTCGTCACGGATGCGCACGCGAGTCAGTAAGTGTGCGAGAGCAGCTCCGTTCGTCACTGCAAATGGACGTACCCTATTATTTAATTAGGGGAAATGGGCAATTTGGGGGGAACTAGTTAAAGATCTCACATCCCAAATACACAAAATCAGGGATCATTAGAATCCTCACCGTAAAATATGAAATCACAGCCAAAAGGAAAGGAAGGTGACTGTTGATGGGACTTGTTTGGGGAATCCCTTTTTAAACATAAAACCGGGATAAGTCCCAACGGCACAGACGAGCAGACTTGTCTGCGTAAGCGTGAGACGGCACTTCCCACTCTGCGCGGACCGCCGTTCTCGCAGCCCACGTCCCGCTGAGGGCTGACGCGATGGACAGGCCCGGCTTCCTGAAGATCAACGGGTCTGCGAGCTTCCCTTTGGCTTTTGCTGAGAAACGGCCTGCCGTTCCCCTCTTGGGGGGGGGGGGGGACGGGAAGGGGGAGGGCCTTCTAGCTGAAGGCGGAGCTCCAGCGTGGATTTCCTCGGTGGGTGAACTTGTGCGGCTTCCCGCTCTGTGTCACGAGCCACCTGTCCAACACGAGGTCAAGGACGGAGACGCGTGTGGCTGGGGAAGTCATAGGCACGTGGGGTTCGTGTTGCTGAGGGTGACTGAGCGTCCGCGCTGCACGTTCTGACACATGAGGAGGCGATGCAGGTTGGACACAGGACCCAGGCAGCCCACGGTGACCCAGTCACACGCACGGTGAGACCTGACAACGCCTCGGTCCTCGAGAGACAGCACGGACATCGCTGTGTGGCCTTGAGCACATCTCCCGGGGGACTGAAAGCAGAACCAAACAGCTCGACTCATCTGGACAAGGGCAGGGGGAGGGCAGAGTGGTACAGGGTGTTCACACGGGAACACGCAGAGGTGAGAGGATGGAGGGGGCTCACACGGGAACACGCAGAGGTGAGAGGATGGAGGGGGCTCACAAGGGAACACGCAGAGGTGAGAGGATGGAGGGGGCTCACACGGGAACACGCAGAGGCAGGGATAGAGGAGGCTCACACGGTAACACTCAGAGGCAGGGACGGAGGAGGCTCACACGGTAACACACAGAGGCAGAGGATGGAGGGGGCTCACACGGGAACACGCAGAGGTGAGAGGATGGAGGGGGCTCACACGGGAACACGCAGAGGCAGGGTTGGAGGAGGCTCACACGGTAACACGCAGAGGCAGGGATGGAGGAGGCTCACACGGTAACACACAGAGGCAGAGACAGAGGAGGCTCACACGGTAACACGCAGAGGCAGGGATGGAGGAGGCTCACACGGTAACACACAGAGGCAGAGACAGAGGAGGCTCACACGGTAACACACAGAGGCAGGGATAGAGGAGGCTCACACGGTAACACGCAGAGGCAGAGGATGGAGGAGACTCTTACGGTAACACGCAGAGGTAGGGATGAAGGAGGCTCACACGGTAACACGCAGAGGCAGGGACGGAGGAGGCTCATACGGTAACACACAGAGGCAGGGACGGAGGAGGCTCACATGGTAACACGCAGAGGCAGGGACGGAGGAGGCTCACACGGTAACACGCAGAGGTAGGGATGGAGGGGACGTGGCGCAGTCCTGGGCCCGGCTGTGTGCGCAGTGCCCCCGCTCGGACCTGCGACGCTCTCTGAGTCCACATTGGACTTGGGTGACCTTTGTACCAGTGACCTGAGTGGTGTCCGCACGCTCACACCTGGTGCTTTCTGCCACCTGCTCCCTCTTCCACCTGGGATCAAAGGCTGTGAGAACAGAGACCTGCCTGCTCCCCGTTCTCTGCCGCCTCCCGGTGCCCGGGACCTGCCTCCCGGTCGCTCCGATGAGTGTGTACTGTGTTACAACGTGAGCCCCGCGTCCTGGCAGGGTCCTCCCACCTCCTCTCAGGCGGGCGGCGCTCGGTCCAAGGGCCAGCGTGGCTCAGGCCCGGGTGCGGCGCACCCGACGCGGGGGCAGGAGGCGGCGTCACGGGCTGACGGGCTTGTGGCTGGACCCCGGCTGGTCCGGAGCGGGAAGCGGAGGGAGGAGAGGGTTTGCCAGTATCCACAGGGATGGTGCTCCGGGTCACGTAAATGGCATTTTTTTTTTAAAGAAAAGACATTTGTTTTCATCTTTTAACAGACCAACCCCCTGAGAGTGACAAGCACGGACCCCGCAGGCTCGGGGTGCTCCAGAGCAGGTGGGTGCACCGGAGAGGGCGGGGTGCACCGGAGAGGGCAGGGTGCACCGGAGCAGGCGGGTTGGCGGGGGGGGGGGGGGTAGTGGGGGGTGGGGAGCGGCCATGTGACGTGTTTCTTGTGCTGGGACTGTCAGCCGAGTCACACTGTGGTGCCGCTGACCATCGGAGCCCGCCGGGGCGGCTCACCCTCGGCCTCAAAGAGAAAGGTGTAGGACACACCGTGCGGGCGCGTTGTCTTAATCCTCACCCAGTGAGCGAGAACCCCTTTTCCACCGACCTTTAGAGAGAGGAAGGCGCGCGGGAGGGGAGGGAGGGAAACATCCGTGTGTGAGAGACACGACGGCTGGTTGCCTCCCACGCGCGCCCCAAGGGGGGGCGGGGGAGGATGGAAGCTGCACCCCAGGTACCTGCCCTTGCCCGGGACCGAACCCGAGACCCTGAGGTCCGTGGGCCGATGCTCTAACCGCGGAGCTCACGGGCCAGGGCGCCACACGGTGTTTAAATGGGAAGCCGGGGGCCTGGGCCTCACTTCCCGCTTCCCTGCCGGGCTGGGGCCTGGATCGGCCGGACACTGGGCGCCGGCGCAGGGCGGAGGGGGACCGCGGGAAGCGAGCCCGAGCCCGTCCCCAGTGCAGGCCCAGCGGACCCACTGCTTCCTGTCCCAGCACAGGGTCCTGTCGTCCTGCCCGCCCGTCCCTGCGCGCAGCCTTGACCGGGGCGGGGCTGGGGGGGTGGGAAGGCGGCCCCAAGGAGAGGTTTCCTTGGAGATGACCCCATCCTCGGCTCCGGTCACACAAAGCGCGTGCGGAACGCCCACGGCGGAGCAAGGACAGCGTGGCCTGACTCCCCGAGGCGCTCGCGGCTTTGTGCACATCCAGCCGCCTCCTGGGCTGAAACCATGGAGACGGCGAGGGCCGACGCTCCTCGGGATGGAAGATGCCGACAGGGAGGGGGGACATGTGGGGCCCAGCAACGAGGGGGACCCTGCTTCCTGGGCGCCCCCCCCCCCCCCCCGCCCAGCACGGTGCGTGGCCCTGGCCCACTGCCCCATCAGAGGGCCCTTCACACCACCCCCTCCCCCCCCCCCCCGTCCCCTCCGAGGGCAGGAAGGCTGCCGGCGCCTCATGGAGGCCTGAGCGGTCAAGGGTTGGCTCCTGGCAGGCAGCACCCAGGCCGGCGGGCACACGCTCCTTTAAAGGTGTCGTCCCAGCTTCGCCCCTCCAGGCTGAAGGGGCTCAGGGGTGGCCGTGGCCGTGGCCTCCGTGCGAAAGGAGGCGCGCCCCTCATCTCACTCCCGGACGGCGGCTGCGGGCTGGCAGCGTGACGGGCGCGGAGGGAGCAGACAGCACGCGGCTGCGTCTCCGCCTCGTTCCCCTCTCGGCGAGGAAGAGGAGACGAAGGCGGCATCACAGCCCACCTGCCCCATGAGCACGCTCGCTCAGGTTTTTATGGCGTTCCCAGCCGGGGGCCCCGCGAGCAGCCTGTGCCCCCCGGGTCTCAGCCGGCGTTCATCGCCCTCGGCGCGGGTGCACGGCACCCCTGTCCCCGGGGCCTGGGCAGCGGCCACAGCAGCCCTGGCGGCACCGAGCACGCAGAGGCTCACGCCATCCAGCAAACGGGGTGCTTCGTGCAAAGCCTCGGTGTAAAGAGCCGTGTGCCCCGAAGGGGTCCCCCCGCTCCCCCGTTCTCTGCAGGGACCCGGCCCAAAGGAGAGGGTGATAAAGGCTCAGCCCCAAAGTGAAAGTGGGGCTGTTGGCCACGGGCAGGAAGTGGCGACACCCCAGCTGGGCTCCGAGGCACCCGCTGTCTGCACAGAAGGGCGGGGAGCGTCGCCCCGAAGCAGAGGCTGCTGCTCATTCAGCCTCGCTCACCGTCACAGCAGCACACGGACGGGGGGCCGGCCCCGCCGGCGCTCATACAGGTTCTGACGCGTGTCCATTGCCCGGCAGCCTCCCTGCGCCCTGAGCAGGCGCTAAGCTTCCGGCCCGCCTCCAGGTACCAGGGCAGGGGTCGCGGCTGCGGGCTTGTTGTGAGAGTTAAACAAGATCTTGCGTGGGAAGCACCGGGATAGGACAGAGGCACTTGCTAGGCTATGACAGAGCTAAAACGTACAACACGGCCCGTTCACTGGAGTCCTCTGGCTTGGGCTAGCGCCCGTAGGGAGGGGGCTGCTGGTCCTAAGTCCGACACAGAGAAACGGAAGAGAACAGGAGGTGAGGGAGCAGGATTCACAAGGGGAACAGCCTGGAGCTCCCCCTGATGGGCGGGCGGGAGGCCGGCCCAGCTGCTGCTGTTTTGGTCCTCTGTTCCGGGGAGAAGCCGCTGGCGGCGGGAACAGCCTCTGCGGGAGGATGGAGCCGAGCCAACTCCACGGGAGCTGAGTGGGAGCCCTGATCAAACCGTACCTGAAGGCGAGGTTCTCAATCACTCGGGCCAATAATACCCTCCTTTTCTTTATTTTTTTTTTAGTTTTTACCTATTTTTAAAATCTTTATTGTTGAAAGTACTGCACATGTCCCCTTTTCCAATTGACCCCTCCAGCCCGCCCCCACCCCCACCCTATTGTCTGTCCATGGGTTACGCACATGTGCATACAAGGTCTTTGGTTGAGCACCTCCCCCGCCTTCCCTCTGAGATTCCGCACTCTGTTCCATGCTCCCATGCCTCTGATCCACTCTGTTCATCCGTTTATTTTGTTCCTTAGATTCCACACACGAGTGAGACCATGTGGTACTTGTCTCTCTCTGACTGGCTTATTTCGCTCAGCAGGATACTCTCCAGGCCCTCCAGGCTGTCTCAAAGGGTGAGAGATCCTTCTTCCTTGCTGCTGCGCAGTGTTCCATGGTGTGAAGGTACCACGGCTTCTTATCCACTCGTCTACGACGGGCACTTGGGCTGTGTCCAGATCTTAGCTACTGTACATTGTGCTGCTGTGAGCACAGGGGTGCGTACAGTCTTTCTGATGGGTGTTTCTGGTCTCAGCATATAGTCCTAGAAGTGGGATCACTGGGTCAGGAGGAAGTTCCATATTTAGTTTTCTGAGGAAACTCCATACTGTTCTCCACAGCGGCTGCACCAGTCTGCATTCCCACCAGCAATGCACGAGGCTTCCTTTCATGTGTGAAGGTACCGCCCATGTTTTGTCACTTATGACTGTAAGGACCCTATGTGACAAGCACGAGTGTAGTTCCTGTTTCCGTGAACATATGTGTTTGCGTTCACTTTGGTGAAATGCATTAGAAGGTGGAGGAACTGCCTGTAGGTGTGACCACGGCTGTAGGTGTGACCACGGAGCACCGTCACCGAGCTCTAGTCCCTTTCGCTGGTGCCTTCCCTACCAGGTCCTACCCCTCCTCAGGGCTCCTGCCTCAGGAAGTGCCCCCCTCCCCGCTGACCCCATGACCCTTCCTGCAGCGTTAAATCCTGTCCATCACCTTGAACAAGAGCCGCTGCCCACCCAGCACCTGCTGGCCCCACCCCCTCCAGTGCGGCTCCTCCCGTCTGCTCTGACCCTCAGACCACTCAGGTGACACCCAGTCACCTTTCCAAGCACCTACTTGTCCAAGCGGCTGTGCAGGGCACTGTGGCCGCTCGAGCAGCGCTCATCTGGTGGGGGGCCCAGAATGTACCCCAACAATCCAGAGAGGAGAGCAGGTGTCAACAGCCCCACCCAGGCCAACCAGCCAGGTAACCACGTGCTGTGATGTGGGCCATGCGCCCTGCAGCCCCCCTGGACTGCGTGGGGTGACCTGGGAGAGAAGAGAGGGCCTCCTCCCACGACCCCATGTGCCCTGCAGCCCCCCGGACCGTGTGGGGTGACCTGGGAGAGAAGAGAGGGCCTCCTCCCATGACCCCATGTGCCCTGCAGCCCCCTGGACCACGTGGGGTGACCTGGGAGAGAAGAGAGGGCCTCCTCCCATGATCCCAGCACCTCGTTTCCTATGCGGGTGCCTGGCAGCGGGTCCCTAAAGCCGGCCCACATTGGACCCATGTTTCCAAGGACTGACCTATGACCTGGTGGCCCAGGCCTCTGACAGGGAGGAGGGACCTGTGTGCCTGACCTTCGGGTGAGAGTGCAGGGCAGCGCCATGCCCGCCGGGAGCCGCCTGGCACCTCTGAACACACCCAGGTCCCCTCTGGGAGGGCGAGAGACGTGCAGCCCTCAGAGCCACGCCCAGGGCCCTCGGACCTGCACCCGCGCCTGTGCCAGGCCGCCGAGGGGACGCTGCGGGGAACGTGTGATCAGCTCTGGCTGCGGGGACCGAGAACTGTCCACCCCCAGGCAGGAGGCGGCGATGCCCCAGCTTGAGAGCAGGAGCCCAGGAGCCCGCACCGAGGAGGCAGCTCGCGGAAGGACAGCGCAAGTCCTCGGTCCCGGCCACCCGCCCCAACACCCAGGTGTCGCCTCGGCGAAGATGCCAAGAGACGACTCGAGGAGGAGAGAACGGCTTTATTCGGGACGCGGCATCCCCGCCACCGTGGGGTGGAAAGCAAAGCGGAGCAGGCCGAGCCAAGGCGCGGCAGCCTCGGAAGCCACGGTGCGGCAGCCTTGGAAGCCACGCGGTCCTGCCACCTTCGGACAGCAGGCCTGTGGGCCCTCTCCCCACTGGGAACTCCACAGGCCCGGACGCGCCTCCGGGCCGGGCTAGGGGGGCGGCGGGTAGAAGACGGGGCCGTCCTTGCACACCTGCAGGTCCTGGCCGAGGCCGGCGCCCCACGCCCTGCCTGCTGGCTCCCCGGGCTCCGCGCAGCTCTGCAGCTGCAGGTCCTTGGTGAAGCACAGCTCGATCTGCCCCAGCAACTGCACCTCCTCGCCCTGCGCACGAGACGGAGACGCTGTAGCACTCGGTCCGGGGTCACCTCACAGTCCTACGTGGTGGCCGGAGCCTGGTCGCCCTGGGCAGGACCTAGAGCCTGACTGAGAGGCGGCTCCCAGCCCAGACCGGCTCCGGGCACCCTTCCCCCAACGCTGCCTGGGCAGGCCAGGCCCTCGTCCGCGGACAAAGCCACAGCCTGTGTGTGAACTGGACCGGTGGCCACCAGGACCGCAGTAAACGTTCCCAGCTCCGATGCTAGCCCACAGGGTGTCCCACCTCGGCCCTCCCGGGACAGGTGCATCCTGGGTAGGAAGGGACGAACACCCTGCCCCAGGGCCTGGAGCCAAAGAACAAGGTGATTTCCACACACACACACATATACCTGCACCACACGCATGCACATGCACACACACACGCATATACACACACACATGCGTGCGCGCACACACACACTGCACCCACACAGCATGTGCCATGTGCACCCCACACAGCACATGCCTTCACCACACACGCGCACATACCTGCATCACACGCATGCACACGCACACACACACATATACACACACATGCGTGCGCGCACGCACACACTGCACCCACACAGCATGTGCCGTGTACACCCCACACAGCACATGCCTTCACCACACACGCGCACATGCATACACACACTGCACCCACAACATGTGCTGTGTGCACCTCACACACCACATGTCTGCACCACATGTGCACGTGCACACATATACACACGACACACACACAGCACGTGCCGTGTGCACCCCACATGGCACATGCCTGTACCACACGCATGCACGCATGCACACAAGCAGCACACGGGGAACTCCATGTGAGCACCCAGCCTCCAGCAGCGTGGACCCCGGCTGCTCGGCACAGACCGCAGCCACACAGCCCCTGACCTGCTCTGGCGGGAGACACTGGATCTTGGGCGCGACTCCGTACAGGCCGGCGAGGGCGTCTTTGATGTCTGACGCCTGAAATGAAGTAACGCGCATCAGAAAGGACACGCCCCCAGAGCAGCCAGCGCCGTCTACGCAGCCGTGATGCTGGTTCCCACCCTCCACACCCAGCTGGACCGGTGTCCTGGCTGATCGCTGGCGACAGGATAGGAGGCACTGGGTGCCCCCCCCCGCCCCCCAAGGACAGCATGTCGCCAGAGCTCCATCTCCCTCTCGGCCTCTTGCCCCACTCCCCGTCTGCACCAGGGCCTGGGGCGGGGCAGAAGCTGGCAATGCCTGGCGGTAAAGCACCCGACCCGTGGCCGGGACCTGTGGCTGGGACCCCCCTGAGGCACGCGTCAGGCTGGTCCTGGCCCCTCACGTGCCTGCCGCCCGGAGGAGGGGAGCCACGAACGCGCGTCACCGCCGCTGTAGCACCACGGACACCCAGCCCCCCTCATCCGCTCCAGGGGAGTCTGATGAACCCCGCGGCCTGCACCCCCTCTCGGGCCTCCGAGGGGGATGCTCAGGGCAGCGAGACCCCGTCCCCAGGCCCCGTCCTTTCCCCTCCCCCTCCGTGGGGAGGACACAGACCCACGGGCCCGTCCATCCGCCCAGCACAGGTGCCACAGAGCAGGGCCGTGGGGCTGGGGTGTCCCACTCTGTCTGGCCACGGGGCCCCAACCCTAAACTACTGTCGGGCCTAACCCTCGTCACCCACACCTGCGACATCCATAAGCTGACTCTAAGAAGGGGACCTGCTGGCCCGGCCGCGTGGCTCAGGGGGTGAGCATCAACCTGTGACCCAGGAGGTCAGGGTTCGATTCCCGTCGGGGCACGTGCTCGGGTTGTGGGCAGGCTCCCCAGTGCGGGGCGTGTGGGAGGCAGCGATCCATGATTCTCTCTCGTCAGTGATGTGTCTCTCCCTCCCTCTCACTCGCTCTCTGCATCAGTAGGAACATCTTCATAAAAACCTGCTTTGGAGCCGCCGCGGGGCAGGAAGGGAGGTGGGCGGGCTCCCTCTGGGCCCCTGCAGCGCCCAGGCCGGCACGAGCAGGTGCTGGGCACCCGGTGAGTGGGGCGCAGCTGGAAGCAGCGGGCAGTGGCTCACCTGGTAGTAATTGCCCCCGGACGGGAGAACCCCCAGTTTCTGGAGCATGCTGAAAGCAAAGTGAAGAACAAGCGTTGTTGAACCAAGGTCCCTCCTGCTTTCTCCTTCTTGTCAGCATCACTTTCCCGGCCACGTCAGATGGTCCTAAAGGCCACGCTTTCCCCGGGACTCGGGCAGAGAGCCCGTGAGGACAGCCAGCACGTGGCCGAGGCAGCCGGGCCACCCCCCCCAGCCCAGCACCCCACCCACCCCACCCAAGCGCCCCCCACGCTCAGCGCCCCCGCACCCAGTGCCCCCTACACCCAGCGCCCCTGTACCCAGCAACCCCTACACCCAGGGTATCCGCGCTGGGAGAGGCGGCCCATGTCTGCACCACGTGGCCGTGACCCAGGGGCCTGGGAAACCTGAAGGAGGCCCGAGGACGTCTCAGAGTGACCACACCGCTGTTCACCAGGGCCCCGGCCCTGCGGGGCAGCTGCCACCCAGGGGCTCCGGGCGCAGCGGCTCGGGGCGCACCCAGGGATGGGATGTCACACTGAGTCAGGGGCGGGGGGCGGGTGGGGGCGCTGCGCACCGGAGCCTGGAGCAGCGCCGACGGCTACCTGTTGAGGGCGAGCGCCCGGTACAGGTCCAGGGCCTTCCCGAAGTACTTCCTCTCGGAGCTGAGGGCTTCCAGCTGCGCCACGCAGGTCCCGTGCTTGTCCCACTCGTGCTTCCTAGAAGGGGTAGCACCTCCGGTGGGACGTCGGGAAGCCAGGTCACCGCCAGAGGTTCCCGAGTCCTCTCCCGGCACAGCGTGCCCACCGGAGGCCTGGTGGTCCCTTTACAAGGGAGAAGCACAGGGCTCCCCACTGGCAGCCCCGGCGGCACCCCGTGAACTCGTGTGGCCTCGGGGCCCCACCTCTCCTCCCATGAGAACGGGGGGGGGGGGGTTGCGGGGGGCTGAAGGAAGGCGCTGCCCCCTCAGCGCCCGGCACCCCTCCTGCCCAACAGCGCCGCAGCCGGGCTCCACAGCGCGGTCACTTCGAGTGCCTGGCTGGGCAAGGCCGGTCGCTATGAGAGACGCCGCGGCCTGGCCCCGGTTAGGGCGCCCCTGTCCGCGGAACCCAATAGCCCAGCCCGATGTCGGCCATCGCACAGCAACTTGTATTCGAGGAAAACAGTTATCGATCGTTCTCTACAGTGTGTTGCAGACTAACGCCTTACCACACGTCTCCACGCGCTCCATTCTCACAACTCCCCACGCTGGTTTACAAGTGGGGAAACTGAGGCTCGGAGGGGCTGGCTGGGCACCGCGCCACAGGGCACCGGCCAGGAAGCCCGAGCCCACACTCAAGCGCCACCCCGACTTCCCGGTCATGCCCTGCGGTGGCGCAGCCACCCGACCCCCCATCAATCGCAGACCACGGGCCCCCACCTCCATGGCGCCGGCAGCTGCCGGTGCCGGCGTGAGCCATTGGCAGCTGAAAACAGACAGGCACCAGGCCCTCCGCTGTGCGAGCAACTCATCAACCACCAGGTCTCAACGGGCAACACTCCCATGAGCTTCATAAAGCACACCCCGCGCCTCAGAAATGCACCTGCATGTGCACCAATGCCCCCTGAAACCCACCCGGGCCAGGGCTAACCGCCAACCCGAGGAGACAAACTCGGGCGAGTCACTAAGTGCCATCCAGAACAGTCTCCAGAGTAAATCACTCGGGAACTTCCTATGCCCTGGGGCAGTGGTCAGCAAACTCACTCATCAACAGAGCCAAGTCTCAACAGTACGACGATGGAAATGTCTTTGGAGAGCCACATTTTTTAAACTTCAACTTCTTCTAACGCCACTTCTTCAAAATAGGCTCACCCAGGCCGTGGTATTTTGCGGAAGAGCCACACTCAAGGGGCCAAAGAGCCGAATGCCCTGGAGGATGGAAAACGGAGGCTCCTTCCCCAACCGGCGCGGCACCTGAACCGCAGGGACGTTGGTCTCTGTAAACGGGAATAATCACCCAGGACCCGCTCCGCCGGGCGCTGCGGGGACGAGCTGGGAGCTCCCGGCTCAGTGCGAAGACTCAGCGGCAACTGGTGTGCGGAGCAGGCTTACCGCCTCAGCCGTGAGGCTTCAGGCCGCCTTGAGGGACTGAGATGGATGTGAGCGGAAACACTCACTCACGTGCTGGTCACTTCCCCCCGGTAACTGACAAGTTTGTGTTCGACGAGGAATGTCCAATTCCAAGTGACCGGCTGGGCCGCCGCAGGGACCGACGCCGAGGCCCGTCGCCCAGCGAGCCGCAAGCCCACGCGCCTGGCCCACGCTGGGCTTTCCTGACAAGACCCAGGGCCCCTCAGAGGGACCACACAGAACAGTTTTCTGACGAAGCCGGTTCCCCGCTGACGGCAACGCCGGGGCCGAGGCCGGGGACGTCCCTACAGTCTCCCGCCATAAAGGCGATCGGACCGCCGTGAGCCACAGGCGGTGATTGGGGACAGCGACCACAGCGCCACATATGCGGTCTCTACTTCTGTGCTGAGGAGCTCTGGAGAGCACAAGTACCGGTCAGTGCGTGATAACTCCTCTGCATCTAGAACACAAAGGCATTCAGTGTGTGACGGAGCTATCCCCCCTGAAGGAGGAACGGCTGTGCCGTTATCGAGCACAAATGAGGCGCACACATGGCCCGTGCTGTTGGATTAAACCTTCAGGCCCCAGCCGCCCGCGGGAGACATTCTTTGTTGATGTATTTTTAAGCCACGCGGCGAACATGTGACTACCACACGTGACTACCACGGAACATTGTAACAACTGGAGCATACACTGTGCTACTTAGTTATCACGTGGGAACATTGTAACACCCGGGATTATTACACTTTGTTACTTAGTTACCCCCTGCCCCCCCTGAAGTGCGGTGTGAATCTTTTCTCACTGTTTTCCCGGTTCCGGTTCCTTCCGGCCATTGTCCACGCGAAACCATCGTCTGGAATGCCGCAGGCTGCACAGACGCCAACGACAAACCCGAACCTCTCCTCGCCCCAATGTCCCGAGCGCATCTCCTTTGTGTTGAAGGGAGATCTCAACCCGCAGCCCCAGGACCCGAGGGCCCTAAACCACCCTCCTGCCACGCCCCCGGGGGAAAGCTCCCCCAGAACGTTAGTGACCAGGCCCACAGACATCACTCTCACCCCAGTTCGTGTTCAAAAGCTTTTCTTTACGCCTTAACTCTTTTCCTGAAATCTAGACATCTTTCGGGTTCCATCAACCTCGGACAGAGTCTGACCGGTTGTAATCTGAACTGTGAATGGACAAACGGCAGTAAGGAGGAGAAGATAAAGGGCGGTCCTCCGTTACTAAAAATGTCAATAAAAAGCACGGTCCAGCTATCTGCTTCCCAGGTGATGGCTTGGGAGCTACTCTGACGAAACAGCGCTGTTCTCGTCGGCTCGGCTCTGGCTAGAGCCGAGGGATTTGCTGGCACAGCCGAGGGCAGAGCCTCAGGAGCCTCCCTCCCTCTCTCCTCCGCCAGGCGCTCCCGCCTCGGAACGGGGTCTTCTTTTCCTTCACACACTGCACAGCAGCAGCGAGCGCCTCTCTGAGAACCCTCCTCTCCTGTCGGACATGGGACGACGGCTCCTAAGACACGCCAGCCATGTAGACCTCCGCAGAGACCCTTTTTAAAACAAAGCGGTGAATGACATACCCGACGGGACGGGAAGCAAGGGTCTGAAGGAAAGTCACTCGCCCTCATCTGCCACCCGTTGGCGAGAGGGAGGCGCCCCGAGAGGCCTCGCGGGAGGCTGTCCACACCGCCGGCCGGACCACGGCTCCGTCGCCTGTGCCCACAGTCCCCCGGAACACGCCGCGCGCTCCGCGCCCCTCACGCGTGTCGCGGGCTGGTGACGGCGCGGCGCTCACTCACCAGAAAGAGGTGCTGTTGGGAGACGGGCGGAGCAGGTCGGGCCAGTACATTTTCATGTCCTGCATGAGGTCCTGCGCGGAGGAAAGAAGAACTCGGGTCCAGGCACGCGGAGCAGGCGCTCTGGCCCTCGGGTCCCTCGGGGGAGCGCTGCTCATTTCTGGGCTTGTTTGGCCGCGGGGTTTGGCGCCAAGGTGCCAGCGTCCGACCTGGCGAATGCATTCAGGGCAACACCTGGCCGTGGACAGAACCCAACGTGAATACCTTAATCTCGTCCACCTTAAAGGGCCACGACCGATTACACGAGTCCGCTTTGTCAGCCCTAGAAATAAAAGAATAAGAAAGGAGAGGTCAGTCTTGGTGGGATGGGTTCTGAGTGACACGAGGAAACCCTTCGGCTCAGTGCGCAGAGGACATGGGGGCAGACGGGGGGGGTGGGGGGCTGCCTGGGAGCCGCAGGCCATGCCTGTCCGCACAGGCTCAGGCTCAGGGCAGCCTCCCAGCCCCGGCTTCCAGGAAAGAGCTTGTGGGGGAAGGCCAGCCTCGTGCAAACAGCAGGGGAAACCTAAGGCACCCGCAGGGGGCGCGCGCCAGGCCCCCGGGAGGGGTTTCCGGCGGGTCCCGGGCACCTGCCCCCTGCAAGCCCGCTCCACCGCCACCGCGGGAGGCCAGCGGGAGGTCTGCCCCTTTAAGAGGAGGTGAGGCTTAGGAGGCGAGACAGTGCGCCGAAGGCTCAGAGCCTGGCACGCGGTCAGATCCGGTCAGATCCGGTCAGACCCGCTGGGCTGACCTTCCACAGCACCGAGCCCACGCCCTCCTCCTCGGCGGTGATTCTGTCCCCACGCACCCTCTGCGTCCCCTGGCAGC
This sequence comes from Corynorhinus townsendii, assembly GCA_026230045.1. Lineage (NCBI taxonomy): Eukaryota > Metazoa > Chordata > Mammalia > Chiroptera > Vespertilionidae > Corynorhinus > Corynorhinus townsendii. The sequence goes on along the minus strand of JAPDVU010000004.1, from coordinate 1,061,599 downwards.
TCAGGCCACGGGGTCACCAACCTGCTCCCCAGACCCGGCCGTGTTTCCAGGGCCTGCGCCTCCGCCAGGGGACAGAGCATCACCCTGCGGACCCTCCCCGCTCACAGGCGGGAACCCCAGAGAGCCAGGGTCCCCGACAAGCCCGGGGGAAGGTGGACTATGGGCCGGGACCCCAGTCCCCGCTCGAAGCTGCTTTGCCCCCGTCCCGGGGAACACGTGCACAGTGAGACCGGGAGGGCCTCCTCTCAGCTGGGCACAGGGACAATGCGTGCGATGTAGCAGCACCAACCCTCGCACACACAGCAGAAGAGTGAACCGCACAAGATGCGGGCAAAACCAGGGAAATCTATCTGGGCGGCCGTGAGGCATGGCTAATGTAGGGTACGCGTACAATTTACATTTATATGTATACTTACTGCCCCCAAATGAGAAAGTTAAAATTCAGTAACCCTAACATATACTCAGAACCCTTAAATGCATATTTAGCCTAGACCAGTGGTCGGCAAACTGCGGCTCGCAAGCCACATGCGGCTCTTTGGCCCCTTGAGGGTGGCTCTTCCACAAAATACCACGGCCTGGGCGAGTCTGTGTTGAAGAAGTGGCGTTGGAAGCAGTTTAAGTTTAAAAAATGTGGCTCTCCAAAGAAATGTCCATCGTTGTGCTGTTGCTATTGGGCTCTGTGGACGGATGAGTTTGCCGACCACTGGCCTAGACGATTCCTACTCCATCAGAACAGCACTGAGCAGCAGGACGGGGCCACGTCGGACGCCGGAACAATGCCTTCAGGTGTGGAGCTGATCCACGGAGTAAACCCCAGGGTCTCTCAGAGTGAACCCCCAACCACATCTCAAGGGCAGCTCTCAGGACCAGACGCGCTTGCGTCTGGGGGCGGCCGCTGGCCCGTGTGGGCTCCCGCAGCTAGTACTCGCCACAGCCCGTGGATCGTCCAGTAGTCCGGGGCCTCTCTGCAGCCGTCTTCCGCTTCCTAGGAAAAAGACACAGGGAACAACTGGCTCGTTGCTTTCACTCAAATAGACTTAGCAACCTTCCCCGCTTTCGACAGGAACCGGTGACAGGGCCAGCCCAAAACAGACTCCGTGTTAACTGGCAGCAAGTTCACCCCAACAATGCATTCAGGAGGAACCTTCATGGGGCTGGACGTCATATCACTGGTTCAATGAGTGGACCAGTCCTCAGTCCAAGTGACAGAGTTAAAACATCATTTCTTATCTCTTTGTATGGGCTCGTAAAGTAAGTCAATCCGATGGAAACACTCCTATTTGCCTATGAATCATTTTCCTATCATGTAACCGCAAACAAATGGTTGAGAGCAAAAGGCGGGTGATACCCCATTAGCCTCACATTTGTTCAGGCACCAAGTCCAAATACATCAGTGAGCCAGGAACTCTCTGGAGCCATAACAAAGGCCCAGGTGAGAACAGGAGTATACGATGAGAGAGAGAAAACCATAGAGCTACCGATCTCAGTATAACACTTTTTAGGGACCTCCAAACAGGTTAGCTAAAACGGAGATTTTATAAAATAAACAGCCACCAAGAAATAGATGTTCACTACACGAAACATACAAGTAAAAAGCAGTTGGAGTTGACCAGGTGAAGACCAGGTGGGGACCAGGTGGGGACCAGGTGAGGACCAGCTGAGGACCAGGTGAGGACCAGGTGGGGACCAGGTGAGGACCAGGTGAGGACCAGGTGGGGACCAGGTGGGGACCAGGTGAGGACCAGGTGGGGACCAGGTGGGGACCAGGTGAGGACCAGGTGGGGACCAGGTGGGGACCAGGTGGGGACCAGGTGAGACCAGGTGGGGACCAGGTGAGGACCAGGTGAGGACCAGGTGAGGACCAGGTGGGGACCAGGTGGGGACCAGGTGGGATTAGGTGAGGCAGCGTTTGTGGGACACATCACCCATAGAGGGCCTGGCCCCCGCCCGGAGGGAAAGCCTCCAGCGCTACCCAAGCAGCTCAGCACACAGCTCCTTCCGGCCACAAATCCTGCTGCCCAGGAGCCAGAACCAGACGGCCACCCAACTGGACACAGGTGACAGGGACTGCGCATGCACACACACTCACGCACATGCACACGTGCACACACACTCACATGCACACACACCCACGCACATCCCCGGAGCGGAGACTGAGGGGAAGAGACAACAGCTGTGAAGTGAGAACAGCACACCCAGCAGCTGTGCACAGCAGCGCCCACTGTAGACACCTTTTTGGGTCAAGAGTATAATTTGGTGAGAATAACAAGCGACATTTCCTTTGCATTTGTCCACAGAAGACCCAGCTGTGAGGAAGCGGAAAGAGCGCCATGGTTACCGAACGCTGGCGGGAAACCAGAGCCGGAAGCTCCGAATGTCACATGAGCGGACCCAGCCACCTGCAGCGCCCTCCCCGGAACTCAGGGAAGGGCGTCTTCTGACTCAGATTCTTGAGTGGACATTTCAGAAACGTTACCAGCGAAGTCAGGGAGAGCTCAGCCATAGGATGAAACACCTCAGTCGGGGCAATGTGCTCCGCTTTACAAACCGCAGGGAAGGGTGAGTGGGGCAGGGCCTGCAGGGGCAGGCTGGGGCAGGCCCCCATCTCAGCAGGACCCCCCCATTTCAGACAGCCCCCCATCTTAGGCAGGGCCCCCATCTCAGACAGGACCCCACCTGAGACAGGACCCCGTCCAGAGAGAAAGAGCCCCCCTCTCCGCCCTCACTGAGGCAGGCTCCTCCGTAGTGACACTTAAGGGCACGGGGCCCAGGACAAGTCAGAGGCACAGACAGAAAGACCAACCACAGGTGACAGGGGCAGGCCAAGGAGACAGGGCCTGCTGTGTCCTGGGAGACACGTGTTTTACAGACATCTGTATAGATGCCAGAGAGGAAGGGAGAGGGAGAGAGACATCAGAGATGGGAGAACCACGGAGCAGCTGCCTCCTGCACGCCCCTTTGGGGATCCAGCCTCCAGAACCCAGAGGACCAATGTCGGCCGTCCTGAGCCCCCAGCGGTGGCGCTGTCACAGCCCCAGGCACCTGTCGCAGGGCCCTCCTGGAGGGAGTGGCTGCCAGGACGGGAAGGCACAGCCACACAGAGCAGCAGCCCCAGGCCCAGAGAGGAAACAAGTGAGACTTGTTAGGGGAGTCCCTGGTCAGAGGCCACGGAGGCAGACACTCACCTTGCACACGGTCGCAGGCCAGTGGTGGACCATAATCAGCTTCTTCCACTCATGGCTGCCACTGCTGAGACAAGAACCATGCTCCTAGAGCTTTCCAGTCACTGAAAACTTAGCCCATCCACCCGTCTGTCCATCCATCCATCCATCCATCTACCCATCCCCCCATCCATCCATCCATCTATCCACCCATCCGCCCATCCATCATCCATCCATCCATCCATCCATCAATCTACCCATCCGCCCATCCATCATCCATCCATCCATCCATCCATCCATCAATCTACCCATCCGCCCATCCATCATCCATCCAACCATCCATCCATCTATCCACCCATCCGCCCATCCATCATCCATCCAACCATCCATCTATCTACCCCTCCCCCCTCCCCCCATCCATCCATCCACCCATCCGCCCATCCATCATCCATCCATCCATCCATCTACCCATCCGCCCATCCATCATCCCTCCAACCATCCATTTATCTACCCATCCCCCATCCATCCATCCATCTACCCATCCCCCCATCCATCCATCCATCCACCCATCCGCCCATCCATCATCCATCCATCCATCCATCCATCTACCCATCCACCCATCTGCCCGCCCATCCATCCATCCATCCATCCATCCATCCATCCATCCACCCATCTGTCCATCCATCCATCCATCCATCCATCCATCCATCCACCCATCTGTCCATCCATCCATCCTTCCATTCATCCATCAATCTAGGCACCCATCCATCTATCTACCCATCTGTTAATCCATCCATCCGTCCATCCATCCATCCATCCACCCACCTATCCGTCCATCCATCCGTTCATCATCTACCCACCCATCTGTCCATTCATCCATCCATCTGTCCATCCGTCCATCTATCCATCCATTCATTTATCCATCCATCTGTCCATCCACCCATCTGTCCATCCATCCATCCATCTGCCCATCCATCCATCCGCCCATCCATCCATCCATCTATCCACCCATCTGTCCACCCATCTGTCCATCCATCTGTCCATCCATCCATCCATCCATCCATTCATTTATCCATCCATCTGTCCATCCATCCGAGCCCTCATTTATTCAAGGAACAGTGAATACCTGCTACAGGCCAGGCATTTCTGTGGGATGGGGTTACTGCCGAGTGAGGGACAGAGCCCCCAGGCACTATGGTGGGACAGGGTTACTGCCCTGAGCAAGGGATGAGTCCCACCCTCCTGAGACACACATAGCCGCAAGGGAGACAAGGGCCAAGTAAGAAAAGCACAATCGCAGTGTCACGTAGTGCAAGGCAGGGAAGCATATAACCAAGGGAGCAATGGCAGGGCTGGGAGCGGATGGGTGGGGAGGGGAGGGGAGGGGGGGGGCAGGGAGGGGTTGAATTGGGGTCAGGAAGCCAGGAAGACCTGGAGCAGGGGAACAGCCACCAGGTGCCTCTGTCCTAAGGGCGCTCACGGGTTGGAAAAAGACCCATTGCCCCTCATCCCACGGGTGACACCCTCGGCACCAAAGGCGCTGAAGCCGCCCGGGTGCCTCTGACCTCCCCCCTCCCCCATTTGGGGAGAGGCCTCCCTGCTCCTGGCAGAGGGGGTGACATCGGAGCAGAGTGCACCCCTTCAGACCCCTTCATGGTGGAGGGGGTGCGGGGGGGGGGGCTGACAGCAGAAAGCTCAACCTCTGTCAGGCTCAGCAGACAGACAGACAGACAGACAGCCGGCTGCAGGTGCAAGTACTCAGGCTACAGATGGAGATGGGGCGCACGGGGAAACAGAACTGGTCCCCACAGTCGCGCTCGTGGGTAAGGGGTACCGCTGCGTAACGATAGGAACCCTGGTTTCCAGTCTCAAATGCTGAGACAAGAGCTCGGCATCAAAGAAAAACCGGCGTCCGCAGCGTGAGCAGCAGGGCCGGGAAGGTCCCGGAGCCCTTTCCCTGGACCCGGAACCTGGTCCACAGGTGGAAACCGAGGCTGCCGGGCCATGGCTCGGCGGCCAGACCATCAGTCAGCATTCCCAGTAAAACAGGAAGTCTGGGGGGGTGGGGGCCAGGGACACGTGGAGAGCCCGGCCCCTGAGGGAGGGGGCCAGTCACCACGCCCTCGGCCAGGCGGACCGTGGGAACAGCCCTGACCTGCACGCCTGAGGGTCTGCATCGCCTCTGTGTTCCGCCCCCACACGGCGGGCAGGGCGGGTCCCGGTGAAGCAGGTGTGTGACTGGGGCGGGGGGGGGGGGGGGGAGGGGGAGGGGGGGGCACATACTCCGGCTCCGTCTTTAGTTGCATGGGCTGGTGCCCTTGGCCGGCAGCGTTTCACAGAGTCCTCCCAGGAGCTGCCTCCCCCTGCACTGCGCCGGCCCGCTGTCGGGCAGGTGTATTTCTAGGTTACAGGTGAGCACACTGCAGCACACAGAGCCCCAGACGACCCCTAACCCCACGCACGGCCTCCCCGCCACCCTCCTAACCTGGTGGCAAACACTAATGGCCGGAGCCCTTCAGAAAGCACGCTTCCTGGGAAAGCTGAGCTATAATGTTACCCCTTACGGCGTATCACAAAGCAGCAACACTTAATTGAAACTCTCGCTAACCAGTTAAACCCACCTTCTCCGACGCCTACTGCGTACGAACCACATCCCTCTATGAGTGCCATCACTACCCAAATAAAATCGGAGGAAAGTTCAAATCGGCTGCCAGCTGCTGGTTTCCCGAAGAGTCCCCCAGCCCCCCGCCCTGACTCTCAGCTGGGACGGAGCATGAGGGGAGGGAGGGACCCCTTCACCCACAGCGCGCTGGAGTCTACAGTAAGGCTGCGCCCACCGCCTGGGGGGGGGGTGTTCAGAGCAGGGACACCCCGCGTCCACCCGGCACGGCTCCCTCCGGGGCTGGGACCCCACCGCACGCCCAGGAGAGCACCCACCTCCTCTGGAGCCCGTGCGCGCAGCTCAGGCAGAAGGCCAGGCCGAGGGCGCACAGGAGGGCGCGACCAGGAGCTGCCGGCTTCATCGTGGAGCCCGTGGGAGCCGCCCGGCGGGGGCCAAAGGCTCGGCTTCCAAAGCCCGCGGGGCAGACGGCCCAGCCGGCCCTGCGCGTCCCTAAAACTGGACACATTTCCTTCAGCGTCTCGGGCGCCGGCGAGCAGCTCCGTCAGCGCCGCCCACGAGGGGTTCCCGCCGGCCAGATCCCCGTCCCCCGCCCCGCCCCGAGCCCGCCGTCCGCCCGCCGCCCCACCGGAGCCTGCCAGCCGCACCCGCGATCCTGCCGGCGCCGCGCCGCTACCCGGCTGTCCCGGCCGCTGCCACCAGGCCTGATCGTTTCCGCCCCGGGGCCCCGACCAGCTCCGGACCCGCCCCACAGCGGGCACGCCCCTGCCGCCTACGGGGGCTGGCAGACACGCCCCAGCCCCGAGGACACGCCCCAGCCCGGAGGACACGCCCCAGCCCCGATGACACGCCCCCAGGCCCGAGGACACGCCCCCAGCCCGGGGGCCCTGTCCGCTGGTCTCCTGGGAGAGACTCCTTGCAGCCTGGCCGCCCCGCTCGCTGGAACCTCATTAAAAGGTTGTGGCACTTTTTCCCCAAAATACATCGCTGGGGGGGTTTGGGGGGGGGAGAGACCCAGGGAAGCAGGGGTGGCCCACTGAACTCTGCCTGTCCTGAGGTTCCAGGCCCTGTGCTGTGTGCTGGCTCCCAGCGCCCCGCCAGAGCGGATGCCACCCCCACCCCTCCGCCTCACCCCACCCCTCCGCCTCACCCCACCCCTGAGCACTTGGGGGGGATGTCTGCTTCCACGTGAATGCTTGTGGTCCCGCCCGGCATCAGCGGAGTGGAAAATATTCTCCTCTTACAAGTGGGGGCACTGGAGTCACAGGGCAAACGTGGGGGGCAGGTGGGGGATGACCGCAAATAACTGGGAAGGGTAATGGCCTAGCAGAAGTGAGGAGGCGGCAGTGAGACCTGGCAGGGGGTCGATGCAGACAGCATGGGAGTTGGGGGGAGGGTGCCCTGCGCTTGGCGGGGGAGGGGGATGGAGAGTAACAGGAACACCAGGGGAAGCACAGACGCCCTGCCAGGCGGCGTGTGGGCGAGCAGCATCTGCCCGGGGAATTCGTCAGAGGCAAACTAATAAACAGCAGCCAGCCAGCGACCCAGTGTCAGCGCGGGAACACCGGTCCTTCCTGGAGACCTGCCTTCGTGCTCCAGGAAACAGGCCCAGGCCCTCGGGGTCATGACCTGTGAGAGCCCAGGCAGGGTGCTTGCTAACTGGGTTCGAGGCCACGGTCACTGGGGTCTCCTAACGCACAGCCCTGTCCTGCCAGAGGCCCAGGGGCCGCGTGGGGCTCTGGGTCAGAGCCCAGGGTGCCCAGCGGGGAGGGAGGGGCTGGTGCTCCCAGGTGTGAATTCAAGATTCTCCTGCTCCTACCTGGGTAACCTGGGGAGCGAACTGGCTTCTCTCGGCCCGGTTTCGTCACCTGTAGAGGAGGAACGCGATGCGCTCTCATGGCTTGATAGTTGGGACTAGAGATGAGACTAAACCAAGCCCAGCGGCTGGCTCTTCTGAGGTGGGAAATAAAGGGATTGCTCTCCTCACTCTCTGGTGACACATTTTAAACCTCAAGACCAAGGAATCATCTCCAAATTTTTACCCCCAAAATCTATGACTTACACCACTTCACAAAACGCTTCAAAAAAGGAAGAAAAAAATGAGCTCCCTCTCTCTCACACACACACACACACACACACACGTGCACACACACCTCCACACACTACTGTGCATGCCCACATGATATTAGAAAAGACCTTACTTTCACAACTTATCTCTAAAAAGCACGTCGACACCTGAGGGTGCAGTGCCTCGCCGAGCTGCCTTTCCGTAGAGAGCACTGCATCACACACAACGGCGGCTCTCGCATGGGCAGGTAACCGGGGAGTTTACAGGTATTTAGTGCTTTTGAAGAATTCTGAGTATGTTTCTACTTATTCCACAGCCTATTTCAAAAAGCCCGTGGTGCCTGAACATGTATGAACAAGAGGGTGAATACGTGCTTACCTGCTGGGAAGAGAACTACAGGCCGGGTTCCCTCGTGAATGACCCACGTCCCGCGCGGTTCAGGGTTCAGGGTTCGGGATCTGGAAGAGGGGCCGCGCACAAATGAAAGAGATGAGACAAGAAATGATCATTTGGAAGTTGCGGGGTGCCAGGCGGGTGCCCAGGAGGACTTCCCTGGTGCTCAGGCCTCGCCAACCTTTATTCACTTTTGGATGCACATCTAGCCCTTAGTCAGGCAGGCCACTGCGGCAACAGACAGGCGATCCTAAAGGTCAGTAAATGTCAGAAAGATTTACTCTGAGACTATTTGGTCAGGAAATTGCTTGAGCCCCCATTGTCTGGACTAAACAATCAATCCGTGCATAGCTCTGGCCCTTGCCAGGGGCTCAAGGGTCACCAGCCTTCGGGGCTCCTTCTTTACACTTCTCTGATAGTGAGGACAATGGGTGGCTTCCCACACTGCCTGCTAGTTACTCGAGAGCCCTGATCCCCGGCAGCACATGTGCACCATCCCCCTTGACTCCACACAGCCCTCCCCGGGAGAGGCGGGCACCGCTAACCCGGGTTTACAGAGGAGGAAGCTGTCACCAGGAGCTCAACCTCTTAGCGAGTAAGGACAGGCGGGGGCCAGACCGCATTTCCAACCTCCAGCCCGGCGTGGGTTGCTGATGCCTGGGATGCTAGAGGGGAGAGACCCAGGGAAGCAGGGGAGCCCCTGAACTCTGCCTGTCCTGAGGTTCAGTCCCTCTGGCTGGGTGCTGGCTGCCAGCGCCCGCCAGAGCTGATGCCACCCCACTCCCCCCCCCCTCCCGCCACCCCCAGTCTCCGTGAGAGGACTTCATAAGGAGCGTCACCATCCCATGCCTTTAGCACGAAAAGCAGCCAACCTGGTGCTCCAGATTCCAGGCCAAGTCAGGCCCAGCCGAGTGTGCACTTCAGGATCATATATGTAAGGCAGATCATGAACCAAAGGTCATAGTCCCCGGGAGCGAGGTGTTGGTCTCAACAGACGTCCTGCTGACAACAGGGCCGTCTACGCGCAGGGTGCTGGGCGCCCGAGGGGCAGGCGGCCCGGTGGGCAGGAGCTGTCACCCCTGCAGCAGCTCCCACAGGCTGGGCCCACTTGCCGGGGCCGCTGGGCGGGGGGCTCCTGGCCTCCACTGCCTGTGCTTCGGCTCCTCCAGGCTTTAGGGAGACTCTCTGGGTGCCTCTTCTTACACACCTTTTGCTATGCATAAACCTGACAAACAAGTAAATACTGGGCTAAAAAACCACTTGGGTACGTTTACATAAGGGAACACTGCTGCACCCCTCGGCTGTAAAAAGGAAGGGAACCCCCTCCCTCTCCCCGCCGTAACAGCGTGGAGGGACCTGGAGACTCCACGCAAGTGAAATCAGCAGCCGGAGAGAGAGACCCCACGGGACCCCACCCACAGGTGGAATCCAAGGAACAAAACCCACAGAGAAAAAAAGGCTCTTTCGCCCTGACCGGTGTGGCTCAGTGGATAGAGCGTCCGCCTGCGGACTCAAGGGTCCCGGGTTTGATTCCGGTCAAGGGCATGTACCTTGGTTGCAGGCACATCCCCAGTGGGAGGTGTGCAGGAGGCAGCTGATCGATGTTTCTCTCTCTTCGATGTTTCTAACTCTCTATCCCTCTCCTTTCCTCTCTGTAAAAATCAATAAAATATATATTTTTTTAAAAAGGCTCTTTCCAGACCCTATTGCAGTCCTCACGGTTATTATTACCTTTCGCAGAAACGGCCGAGCAGGTGGCCTGTCGCTGCCTCTCCAGCGAGTGCCCGGCCAGGGAGCGGCCTCTCGTGAGAGCGGATGCCTCTGTCCATAGGAGGTGTCTGCTGCCGTAGTGGGGTGCCTGTTGAGATAGGGGTGCTTTGTCGAGATACTGGGGGCGTCTTCATGATAGCAGGGCACCTGTCGCGACCGTGGGGACCCGTCACGGCCGTGGTTGCCTTACACGGTACTGGGGTGCATGTCACAATGCTGGGGCGTCTGTTGCAAGACTAGGGTGCCCATCAGGGTAGTGGCTGTCTGTCGGAAAGTGGGGTGCTTGTCGCGATACTGGGGCGCCTGCTGCCATAGCGGGTGCCTCTGCCTGTGTTTCTCGTGATGGTGAATCTAAGGGTTTCGCGGGCGGCTGTAAACACAACCTCGGTGCGGGGAAGGCACTGGCAAGGAGCTGTCTGCCTCCCTGGGCGGGGCGTGCACAGGCTCAGGCAAGGCTGAGGGTGCCCTGAGCGCCTGGAGAGGCAGGGCACCTTCACACCCTCCCGCCCCGGAGAGACCCTCGAGGGAGCCGGGCAGAGGGGCCCCGCATTACGTGGGAGGCTCCTGCAAACGAACCTTGCGCTCTAACCCTGTTAACACCCCCTCACAGAAGCGCTTACAAGTCAGTTTACAAAAACCCCACTCCTTCCAACGCAGCAGCTTCCTCTTTCCCCAGGAAATGGAGAACGCGGCCACCTGCGGGTGCAGCTGGGCTCCCTCCGTTCCGCCCCTCCGGCCTCGGTTCCTCTTCCCTGGGCACCTGGCCCTCCTCGCCTCCCGCTCCCCAGACCCCAGGCGCCGTGGAAAATGCTGTATGGCCACCCCGTCCTGGGCCCCTTGAAGCTTTTTGAGTGGAAGGACAACCAGGACCTCATTACAAAGTCCTGGCGCTTCCTCCCGGCCCTGCCTGCCGTGCCGGCCCAGGAGATGGGCCTCCTCCTGCCGGGTGGCGGTGGCCCGGGGAGGCAGCAGAGGCTGCGGTGCCTGCTGAGGTTGCGTGGCCCACGGCTTCCTGTCTCACCTCGGGATGGCCTGGGCGAGGCGCAGCCAGCAGCGCCGGGGAAGCAGGACCGGCCAGGCCAGGCTCCTGGGCAGCCCTGGAGAGCTGGGGGCTGGCAGCCCGCTCACAGGGGCCCCGCCCGCCGCCGGCTCTCCCCTCTGAGCCCCGACACTGCAAACCAGAACCAGGCCGCCCTGTGTGCCCGTCTGAACGGATGACCCACGAACCGTGAGGACGCCACTGGCTGCCCCGCGGGAGGTGTGGGTGGTTTCCCACGGCCTCGGAGCTGGGACGGTGGTTCCCGATGGAGGCCACTCGCCAGGGCCGGGACGGAAGCCAGAGCCCTGGGCGAGCGGCTGTTCTGTGGGCTGACTTGGACCGTGTGCGTGTTGTCCGTAACTACGCGACACAGCTGAACTCGGAAAAGGCCACCTCCTGACACAGGGACTGAAAGCAAAGGGAGAGAGATGTCGGGGCGCATCTGAAGCCAAAACAACGCCCTCAGTTCCCACCTGTTGGCCAGGGAGGCTAAATGAGTAAAGGACAGCAGGCGAGGAAGGAGGCGAGTGCAGCTGGGAGGTCTCCGATCACCGAGACACTCAAAACCAAACGTTAGGGAAAGCAGGGAGCATTAGCAGCGAAGTAAGATCTTGTGGTGCTAAGCTTGCATGGCAAATCTCAGCAGCAACGCCTAAGTCTTCTACAAAAAGAAAGAACAGAACAGCCAAACGAGAAGCCTTATGGCCCCTCGTCTCTGACAGACCCGGCCCCAGGGACCAGCGCGGGGCCGCAGCACAGGGCTGGGCCTCTGGGTGCAGCTCACCCCCTGGACCAGGGCTCCGGAGCACCGTGCAGGCCGAGCCCGGAGCCCAGGGCGCAGCAGGGCAGGAGGCGGCACATGGCAGCCGGCCGGACTCAGAAGGGGGCTCCCACGGGCAAGAGGAAATGGTTTTTGAGCACCAGAAACAACAGTAACGACAGTGGTTGAAACACATCCAATGTGTGAAGGCCGTGGAGGCGTAAGGGTACCCCAGGGTGACCGTCCCGGTCACTTCAGGGACGCGGGAACCAGCTCATTATTCTCGAAGGTCAAGGCCGCGAGTCACTGTCCCTCCCGCCCCTGGGCCAGCGCCGCAGCTTCACCCGACGACTGACGGGGAGGTCTCCTTCAGGGGGTGCCCAGGAAAAGGAGGAGGAATGGCAGTATTGAACAGTACCCTCCCACCGCCCCCCGAAGTAACGAGCCTGAGCCTCGACCGCCAGCAGAAGCTAGGGCGTGGAGGGGAAGCCGAGAGGGAGAGCAGTCCTGGGCGGTCAGCGTGGCGCCCGCGGCCATGATCTGCCTTAGCGAGAGGGGACACACCGGAGCAGCTTCCGGTCCGACACCGCAGGGAACGGCGCCATGGCGCACCCTGGCCGCGGCCCGCGTGTCTGTGTGTTAAGCTTTGGGGTGTTTGATGCTCTACTTTAAGCATTTCTTTATCACATTTGCCTTTATAATTTAAAAAAGGATCCTTTTCTTTTGGTATTGTAACATGTTCGCCTCCAGTTCCACATCCATCAACACACACGTTGCTCCTCCTGCCTTATTGCTCAGGAGCCCGGTCCTCCGGGAAGTCTGTGCTGAGACACCCCAGTCCTGTGCCCGTGGCTACAGGGAGCCACCGCTGCTGGGCCCTTCAAAGCCGGGAAACGCGTTTCATTGGTTTGGTTTGGTCTGTTTTAAGGGACATGCATCGTGAGTTCACACTGACGTTTATGAGTGAATTCAGGATGAAAGGGCTTTCTCGTTTGGCCTCATTTGCAGATATCTTTGCATCTCCCTTTCATCTCTTTCCAAGCACTTAATTGGCCGCAGATGAAAGAGAGGACTCTGCTTGGTCTCAATGCTGCGTGCTCCTTCTTCAAAGCTCAGCCAGTCATTCCAGTAACTCCCCTGCCCTTGGCCTGGGAGCTCAGTGAACCGCAGGAGATCGACCTGGACCTGAGCCAGGTGCGCTCCGCTTGTCCTGACCGGCTCACCGAGGCGGTGTCGCAGGGCGCAGGCCTCCTCGCCGTGGGAAGCTGGTGCTGTGGGTGGTCACCGCCTAGGCACTGCTGTGAACCGCGCACCTGGGTGTTCACGCAGCACCACGCGGGGCAGGGAACAACGCGGAAGGGGGGTCGTGGGGAGAGGAGAGGCTGCATCCTGCCGGACCAGCAGCAGGACGAGAGTCGACGAGGCCCAGACGGAGAGGCCGGGGCACGAGGGCTGGGAACGCAGGTCGTGCGTGTCCCCAGCCAGTCCCCCGTCCCTGCGGGACGTGAGGTCCCTTCAGTTCTGCCGGGGCCGCTGCTCCTCCTGCACCGCAGACCCCACCCCTTCCAGCCGGCAGGGTTTTCAATCGACACTGTACATGCATTTCCTCTTCCCTGTGACTTTAACATTTCCTTTCCTGTAGCTTTACAGGCGGGCTGAGCGCGCCGGCGCCGGGGGCGTGGTCTCGGCGTGTAATACATGTAACATACAACAATACGTGTTCATGGTTTAAGGCTATTTAAGACTAACCGTAGGCTATTCGTAGTTACGTTTGGGGGAGTCTAAAGTTACACACAAATTTTTGACTGTGCGGGGGTTGGCACCCCTAACCCATGTTGTTTAAGGGTAAACTGTGCAGCAGATACGATATCAAGTCATTAGGTTGTACACCTGAAACCAATAAAATGTTATACGCCAATTACATCTCAATAAAAAAAGAAGTAAATCCTGTACTACCTTCATCAAAGCACAACGCCTGCTTCATCTTTCTCTTGAAACTGAACCCCTTCGCCCGTTCCGGTTCCTGGTCCGAGCTCTGCCTCTGCTTGCGCTGGGTGGCGGTGCGGCTGTCCCGTGGACCCCAGGCCCTCGACCAGCATTGCCGGCTTCTCCCGCGAGATGCCAGGAGCAGCCCCTTCGCTGTGACCTCCAGAGATTGCAGATGTCCCCTGAGGAGCCCCGTCGCCCCGTGGGGAGCCACAGCTCCAGCTCTTCTGGCTTCACATGCCCGGCACCCACCACTGACCCAGTTCAAGACGCCGCCAACCAGCCGCGGACGGTGTGTGGCTGTGACGCGGGCCTGCACGTCAGAGGGTTGTGCTCTGGCACCGCTGAGGGGTTCCGAGAGCCCGTGAACACGTTTGGAGTTAACAGCCAACATCCTTGTCCTAAGTTCACACAGTTATAAAGAACATGTTGTCTGCTGTCTTACACATTACCGACATGCTCGAAACACACTTCATGGAGGACCTTAAAGTGAAAAGAACTCACTAAACTTGTGGAGAACGTCACTAGACATCCAATCTTGTCTTTGGAATGAACCGATCAGCCCTCTTAGGCTACTGTGAACCCAAACTATTTAAAAAAGAGAAGAAAAAAGAAGACACCAGTAGGAAGGGCTCCTGGTGGCTAACTGGGCTGGGGAAAAAAAGCAATAATAATAATAAGCAGAGCCTAGCAGCCAGTTCTGCACAGGGGCCTCTCACTCAAACTACAATTCCGGGAGAAGCTCTGCCTGCACTGCCTCCGCCACCTGGTCTGGGGCAGAGGGAGCAGACCAGCGGCTGAGCAGAGCCCAGCAGAGCCCAGCAGAGCAGAGCAGCTGAGCAGCCTAGCTGGAGGGGCCTGGCAGCAGCAGCCTCAATGCGCAGCACTATGGAGCCGTCCCGCAGCAGTGCTGTGCTCACAGCCCAGCGGTGTCACTTTGAGCTGTTTGCACCTAATAAAGTTTCCTTCTTCACCGCAACCCTAACTGGGATTCCTGTTGGCCCTGAATTGGCACTTGCACCCAGAGCACCTGCCCTTGCCTTCCGCACCGGCCCCGCCTTCAGTGTCGGCTCGAGGCCCCGCCCCGCCTCTTGCGTCCGCCCCGCCCCGCCTCTTGCGTCCTCCCTGCCCCGCCCCTTGCGTCCGCCCCGCCTCCAGCGTTCATCCGCGATCCAGGCCCGCCCCTGGCTTCCGCCCGAGGCCCCGCCCCCTTGCTCACCAGCGCCCCGAGGCCCCGCCCAAGCGTGAGGCGGGCTGCGCGCGCCGGCGCCGGGGGCGTGGTCTCGGCCGCGCGCCCCGCGGCATCTGCGGCGCCGTTGGCCGTTGGCGCGGCTTCGGCGGTTGTCTTGGAGAAGCAAGATGGCGGCGACGGCGGCCGCGGTGGTGGCAGAGGAGGACACGGAGCTGCGGGACCTGCTGGTGCAGACGCTGGAGGGCAGCGGGGTCCTGAACCGCATCAAGGTCGGCGGGAGGCCTGGCCGGGCCTGGCGGGGGAGCGCGCGGGCCGCAGGGCCTGTAGGGACGGCGGGCGTCACAAAGGGACCGGGCGCGTTGGGGCCGCCCAGGCGGGGTCCGGGGTCCTGGGTCCGGTCCGTAGTGGGGTGAGGGGGACGGGCGGGCTCGGGGTCCCAAGTTCCCACCTGCTTCGAGCGGCGGGCTGCGGTCCGGGCGGCGCGTTTCTCGGGACCCGCTCCCTAGGCGCCGCGGGACCAGCCGGCGTGACCGCGGGAAGCGGACGCGGGGCGCGGGGCGCGCTCGGGAGGGGTGACCCCTGGCCGTGCGCTCGCCCCGCACCGGTCTCCGAGTCTCGCTGCCGCCAGGCTGCGCTCTGGGCTTCTCGGGTGCGGACGGCGCCCCTGGGACTCGGGTCTGCGCCCTCCTGCCGGGGAGGCTGGTGTGGAAGCTGTTGCGTTAACACCCCCTTTTCTTTTCCAGGCCGAGCTCCGAGCGGCCGTGTTTTTAGCGCTCGAGGAGCAAGAAAAAGTAGAGGTATGACGCCCGCACACCTTGACACGGCGGCGTTTGGCGAACCCGCGATCCCCTCAAACCCTTCGGGAGCGCCGCTTGCTGTAGTGGGCGCAGGGTGCCTGTGAACGGGTGGGGTTGCGCCGCTTTATTGTGGGAGCAGAGGCCGAAGTCTTCTTCTGGCGTCTCCGGGCGCGTGGCAGGCTTCTTCTAAGGAGCGGCCCGGGGACGCGGCCCCGAATCTTGCTGGTCGCAGACCCCTTTCTGTAGGGGGATCGGAAACACAGGCCATGGCGTCAGCTGGTGGGCGCCTTTCCCAGAACTGTCAGACCCACCGTTTTTGTTTCTAAGTTTATTTATTTATTAGCTTTGTTTCAGAGAGGAAGGGAGAGGTAGGAACATCGGTGATGAGAATCGCGGATTGGCACGCCCCTCCCCCCCACGCCCCCACCCCCCACCCCCCACCGGGGATCCAGCAGGAAACCAGGCCTGTGCCCTGAGCGAGACCCAACTGGGACCTCCTGGTTCATGGGTTCACACTCGACCACTGAGCCGCACTGGCCGGCCACACAGTTGTTTTGCAATCACGCACTCTCTTGCTGCCCCAAGTCCCACCACGAGTCTCTGTGGAAGTGCATTTAGCTTTTTCTCTACCCCACGAGCCGCCACCTCCTGCGCGGGTGTCCTGGAACTTGCTGTCCATGATGGTCGCCTGGTAATCCCATCTTCTCACCTCCTCACCTCCTCACCTCCTCCCCTCCTCCCCTCCTCCCCTCCTCCCCTCCTCCAAGGAGCCGCCGTCTCCGCCACCTGTGGACCTGATGCCTGCTCCTGGTCACAGCCCTTCACTTGGCTCTGCTGTTTGTCCAGCGCGTCTCCTCTTGGCTGCCTTCTGGCCTGGACCCCTGGTCCGTACTTCTGAGCCTCCCCTTCTAGCCACACTTCGTCTGGAAAAGAGTCTTAATGGTCGTTTAGTTCAGCAAACTAACTCCCTCGGGTGCTGTTCGCTCTAGAGCAAAGTCACCCGGGCCTGAGGGTTGCTGATGTCACTGAATGGAGACTACCACCCTAGCGGGGCCCTTCCACCTCTTTTAAATCCTTATTGTGGAAAGTACTGCACATGTCCCCTTTTCCCATTGACCCCTCCAGCCCGCCCCTGCCCCCACCCTATTGTCTGTCCATGGGTTACGCACATGTGCATACAGGGTCTTTGGTTGAGCACCTCCCCCACCTTCCCTCTGAGATTCCACACTCTGTTCCATGCTCCCATGCCTCTGATCCACTCTGTTCATCAGTTTATTTTGTTCATTAGATTCCACACACGAGTGAGACCATGTGGTACTTGTCTCTCTCTGACTGGCTTATTTCACTCAGCACGATACTCTCCAGGCCCTCCAGGCTGTCTCAAAGGGTGAGAGATCCTTCTTCCTTGCTGCTGCGCAGTGTTCCATAGTGTGAAGGTACCACGGCTTTTTATCCACTCGTCTACGACGGGCACTTGGGCTGTGTCCAGATCTTAGCTACTGTACATTGTGCTGCTGTGAGCACAGGGGTGCGTACAGTCTTTCTGATGGGTGCTTCGGGTCTCTTAGGATACATTCCTAGAAGTGGGATCACTGGGTCAGGTGGAAGTTCCATATTTAGTTTTTTGAGGAAACTCCATACTGTTCTCCACAGTGGCTGCACCAGTCTGCATTCCCACCAGCAGGGCACGAGGGTTCCTTTTCTCTGCGTCCTCGCCAGCACTTGTCATTTGTTGAAGGCAGCCATTCTGGCAGGTGTGAGGTGACACCTCATTGTGGTTTTCATTTGCATCTCCCTGATGATCAGTGACTGAGCATGTTTTCATGTCTCTTGGCCATCTGTATGTCCTCTTTGGAGAAGTGTCTATTCAGGTTCTTAGCCCATTGGTTAACTGGATTGTTTGCCTTTTGCTAAGTTGTAGGAGTTCCTTATACACTTTGGAGATTAACCCTTTATCTGAGGTATCATTGCCAGATGTGTTCTCCCAGGCGGCTTCCTCCCCACTCTTGACCGACGCCTTGTGTCTCTGGGGGGACACGGGGGCGTCAGGTCCTCTTGGTGTGTCCTTCCCAGACAGAGCTCCCCTGTGCCCACGCACCTGTGCCTCCCTCCTCCCGTGCCAGTGGGGAGGCTCTGCCGGCTGCACAGCGGCCTGCCCTGGGTTTGCCTTCATGGGATTCTCGGCTCTTCCGCTTGCCTTGCTGCTGGCTCGTCTCTGGAGCATGACCCCCTCTGCTTCCCTTCGGACAAGCTTTGAATGAGTGTGTGTCTTTCACTCTTTCTCCTGTTCCGGGTGCCCTTTAACCCACAAACACCTGTAAGCCCATCACTGCTGCACTTGGGTAATTTCTTTGGCTGGGTCAAGAAGAATCCTAATTCGGTTTTTCTTACTTCTTACCTGTCAGAGTTATTCTTTGGCACGGGACTTTAATTCCTCTTTCCTTCCTGAAAATCTCCTTTGACTTTTGGGAATTTTCTGTTCTGTTTTCTCTTGATCACTCCTTGGATCCTCGGCGTGACCTTTTTCTGTTCCCTCATTGGCATCCTTGGTGCGGCGCCCCAGAGCTGTCATCGGTGCCTCCCTGAACCCTGAGCGCACCAGCCGCTGTGGCCCGGTTCTCCTGTCCGTGTCGCCCTCCTGACCTTCAGCCCTGCGTGTCCCACTGCCCGCTCGTCCTCCCTCCTGGGCCGCCTGGCTCTCTCCGTTCTGTGCGGAGAGGTGTGAGGAGGGCTCGGCTGCCCTCGGCTTAGTTCGTTCCTCCAGGTTGCTCTGCCCTCCCTGCGCTGTCTGCTGTCCCGCACATCCTCCCGAAGCCCTTTCTCCGCGTTGCTCCCAGTACTGTTCGTGGGACATACTCGATCTTGCCCTTCCATTTCTTTAAATACATCAGTTGCCTCAACATCTTAACATTCCCTACACTAGCCTACTTGAGTACCTTTGTGATCTTCACCCTCCTTGTGTTTTGTGAGTATTCTTAAAACTTTATTGAGGTACAGTCCTAGCTGGTTTGGCTCAGTGGCTAGATCGTCGGCCTGTGGACTGAAGAGTCCCAGGTTCAATTCTGGTCAAAGGCACATGCCCGGGTTGTGGGCTCGATCCTCAGTAGAGGGCGTGCAGGAGGCAGCCAATCGATGATTCTCTTTTATTTTTTTCTTTATTGATTAAGGTATTACATATGTGTCCTTATCCCCCCCATTGCTTCCCCACCCCCCCCACCCCCATGCCCCCATCCTGCTGGTGTCTGTGTACATTGGTTAGGCTTATATGCCTGCATACAAGTCCTTTCGTTGATCTCTCCAATCTTACCCCCACCCTCCCCTACCTTCCCTCTGAGGTTAGACAGTCTGATCGATGCTTCTCTGTCTCTGCGTCTGTTTTTGTTCATTATATTTCACAAATGAGTGAGATCATGTGATATTCATCTTTCTCTGACTGGCTTATTTCGCTTAGCATAATGCTCTCCAGTTCCATCTCTCTTTTTGATGTTTCTATCTCTTCCTCTCCCTTTCTCTCTGGAAAAAAAAAAAAGATAATGAACGTATCCATGACTTTGACAAGTTTCCTCAGGCACCCTGGCCAGGTGGCTCAGTTAGTTGGAGTGTAGTCCCCACACCGAAAAGTTGCTGGTTCAGTTCCCAGTCAGGGTGTGTACCCGATGCAACTTATCGATGCTTCTCTCTCACTGATGTTTCTCTCTCTCTCCTCTCCAAAGTCAACAAAAACATGCGTGGGTGAGGATTAAAGAAAAAAGGCTTTCTCAAGGCCCTCACGCCCCTTTGTAGTCTTCTCCACCCCCCCCCCCCCCCCCCAGCCCGGGCAGCCCAAAGGCCATTGGATCGCACAGCACACACGCTCACGTCTTCATGCTTCGGTCGGGCTGTGTTCACGCAGCACGATGAGTTTCAGACTGGTTCACGTGGCCGTTGGTTTCCCGTATGGTGTCGGGCGGTACGAACGTCTGCAGTTCGTTCAGTCACTCACCTGTTGGTGGACGTTGGGTTGTTTCAGCTTTCAGCTCATAAACGAGGCTGCTGGGACATGCGTGTGGGTGCGTGTTGCTCGGACCTGCCCTTTCCTCTCTGGAGGAAATACCTCGGCGGGCGATGACATGGAGGGCCTCTGCACCTTTGTACAACGTGCGCAGACAGGGCTTCCCTGGAGCGGGCACCACTCCTCCTCAGCCAGGTGCCTGCCACTGCGCTCTGCGGGGAGAAGCGTGGATGTGCTGGGCGTATTTGTTTTACTTACTCAAATAAATGTCTAATGATAAAAATCAGTTGGCCTACGCACTACATAGTCATGTGACCTGCTGTAGGTGGACTGCGCATGCAAGTGTGTAATTAAAGTCCTGTTCAGAGGGTGTCATAATGGTTGATAGCTAGGGTGACAGTATCAAAATTCATATAGTTGCAATAATAATCAGGTGTTTTTATAAGTGTTATTTCACATGAATATTTGAAGATCTGGCTTCTAAAGTACTTTAATCAGCAATTAATAAAACATTTAAAATGATATAAGTCTTCATATATGGCTTTCTTTTATTAATTTTGAGATATTCAATAGCACAAGGCAGTTCTTTTAGTGATCGATAGTTGTGGAATGGGGTTAACCATAATTGTACGGGTGACAATATTTTACTTACATCTTTGCCAGAAAGTTATACGTTAATCCACATTTTGTAGCTCTCATCATAAACACATGGCACTGACAGTGTTTTTTTTCACAGAACAAAACTCCTTTAGTCAATGAGAGCCTGAAGAAGTTTTTAAATACGAAAGATGGTAAGACCTTCAGCCTTCTCTATTTCGTCCATCTGTACATCTTCAAATCCTGACTATCGGGGAGAAATCTGGCATTTCAGATCCTTTGTTGGTGGCTGTGGTTCTTACAGGTCCTTATAACTTAGAATGAGATTTTATGGGACTGTTAAGTTGCTTTGGTTTCCATGGGTCCTGGGATACAGCCAGTGTCACTGAAAGAGGCAGAACCGTCAGGTGAAGTGTCCCAGTGCCTTCCCGATGGTTGCTGCCAGACCTAGGACCCCGTGAGAACAAGGGGAGACGGGTCCCATCACCTGATTGCACACGGCAGAGACGGACCCACGGTGAAGCCCTGTAGGAACTTTCCTCCCAGTCGTGCCGCCTGTCCGTCCTCCCCAGCGTCAGAGGAGGCTCAGGCGGGAGGCCTGCTCACCGCCTCTCTCGCCCCGCAGGCCGGCTGGTGGCGAGTCTGGTGGCGGAGTTTCTCCAGTTCTTTCATCTCGACTTCACCTTGGCCGTTTTCCAGCCGGAAGCCAGCACAGTAAGAAAGATTGTCACCTCACCTTTGAAGCCTGTGACGGTGATGAGCGCACGAACAGCTGGAAGTTAGCGTGTGCCAGCTGCAGTGTCTTGCATAAAGATGTTTTTGTCGCTCCCTGATTTTCCCAAACATCGTCCGAGCCGGCACGGGTTCTAGGCCCCTGCTTCACTTAACTAGAGGGAGTGCGGTTGTAAAGTCGGCTTGTTCCGGTAGACTGTAGCTGTTCATGTGAACTGACTGTGGAGATTGGTGACAGGAATGACAAGTGGGAGCAGCCTGACTCCCGTTTTCTGTATGCAGATCCCAACAGAACGTGCTCGTGCTGTGGCATTGTATTTATGTGTTTGTGTCACACACGTGAGCCGCTGTGCTTCCTGTGGGAAAAGTATTCCACGGTGTGGGTGTTGGAGGACTCTGTCCAGGGAGTGCGTATTTGGGAGTGAGCTCGGCGGGGGATGGGGCTCTGGCCACCTTCCGTCTCCCCACCCCCACAAGAATATAGATGTAATTTCTTAAAATGGGCATTTCATCATTACAAAACAGTCCGAGTTTAGAAAGATGTCTTTAGGTTCTGGAAATACTTTTCTTTAAGCCCTGAGTAATTTTGTTACATATCTGTGCACTTACAGCTTCCTTGTGCATCTTTTTCTGCCCTAGTTTCAAGGTCTGGAAGGTCGGGAGAATTTAGCCCGGGACCTGGGCATTATTGAAGCGGAAGGCACTGTGGGCGGACCGTTGCTATTGGAAGTGATCAGGCGCTGTCAGCAGAAGGAGAGAGGGCCGGGCCGTGGGGAGGTAAGTGCAGCCCTGTGCTTCGTTACCTCCTGGCTGATCACTGCTGCCCCTGCAGCCCTGCGTTCCGCCGGTGCGTCGGGTGTAAACGAAAGACTTCTCCTTGGAAACAAAGTGAAACACACTCCGATCGGTGAAGTGCACGTTAGAATGAAAACTGGAGTGTGGGTGCCCTGAGGCTGCTGCCGCCCCAGTTCTGTGGCTAGATCCTGCTCCCTGCTGGCTGGTCTCACCTCCTGCTGACCAGTGCTCACCATCCTTTCTGACTAGTCTCACCTCCCTGCTGACTAGTGCTCACCATCCTTTCTGACTAGTCTCACCTCCCGCTGGCTAGTGCTCACCATCCTTTCTGACTAGTCTCACCTCCCGCTGGCTAGTGCTCACCATCCTTTCTGACTAGTCTCACCTCCCTGCTGACTAGTGCTCACCATCCTTTCTGACTAGTCTCACCTCCCGCTGACTAGTGCTCACCATCCTTGCTGACTAGTGCTCACCATCCTTTCTGACTAGTCTCACCTCCCGCTGACTAGTGCTCACCATCCTTTCTGACTAGTCTCACCTCCCGCTGACTAGTGCTCACCATCCTTTCTGACTAGTCTCACCTCCCTGCTGACTAGTGCTCACCATCCTTTCTGACTAGTCTCACCTCCCTGCTGACTAGTGCTCACCATCCTTTCTGACTAGTCTCACCTCCCGTTGACTAGTGCTCACCATCCTTGCTGACTAGTGCTCACCATCCTTTCTGACTAGTCTCACCTCCTGCTGACCAGTGCTCACCATCCTTTCTGACTAGTCTCACCTCCCTGCTGACTAGTGCTCACCATCCTTTCTGACTAGTCTCACCTCCCTGCTGACTAGTGCTCACCATCCTTTCTGACTAGTCTCACCTCCCGCTGACTAGTGCTCACCATCCTTGCTGACTAGTGCTCACAATCCTTTTGACTAGTCTCACCTCCCGCTGACTAGTGCTCACCATCCTTGCTGACTAGTCTCACCATCCTTGCTGACTAGTCTCACCTCCCGTTCCTCTCGGGAAGGGGTCTGGGAGCTCGGGGTGGGCACCCTGGAGCTCCGGCACAGGGCAGTGCTTAAGAAATGGCGAGAACGCTCCAAACATTAGTCGTCTCAGTACTCAGACATATAAAGGCCGAGTTACAGACTAGTTAATTTTTGAACTGAAAGGCTTTTTTAAACTAGATCTAAAGCTGTTTGAGCTATTGATTTTGCTTATTTCTAGACATTTTCTAATTCCTGTGTGTTTGGTTAGCCATTACCTTTCTTATCCTTATCCTTCCCTTTTAGAAACACTGCTAATGAGATTAATGGTCTGATTTCTGTTTACGGAAGGGCACTGTCACAGACGTAGACAGCATCTTAACCGTCCCAGGGAGCTGGTTAAGTGTGTGCTTCTGGCCTCAGGTGATGTGTGAGAGTGGAGGCTGTGGCTGCCCGCCGTCCCTCCGTCTGGACAGCCTCAGAGTTCCTGTTGGAGCCTCTGGATCCACTCCGGCTGGCTGAGTGCCCATCGCACAATAAATACTCTTTTCATCGGAAGGGAGAGTGTCAGAAAGTTACGTGTAGTAGAAGGTTGAGCGCCGTTCAGATGAGATGCTTTCGTAAGAAAATGGGTATTTAAGTGGTTTGTGATTATAGAGGAAGTATACAATAATTGATTAGTTCTAAACTTAGTTCTGAGTAATCATTTGTAGTCAAAGGAGGCAGAGTGTTCCATGTTGAAATTTTGTTCAGTTCAGCCTTAATGTGAAAGCCGGGCAGGGGATGGGCAGGTGCGGAGGGAGGAGGATGGGCCGGTGCGGAGGGAGGAGGATGGGCCGGTGCGGAGGGAGGAGGGCGCAGGGGCCTGGCCAGAGCACAGGCTGACCCGCATGCGTGCATTGTGATTTCATTCCTTCCTAATTGTTGGACACGGTTGGTGAGCCCTTCGTGCAGGGTGGGCACTGTGCTGGCTGCTAGTGGACAAAAGAGACCTACATGTAAGGCTCCCACTCTTCTGAGCTGCAGCCTGGAAATGCCGGTGACAGCTCTCTCGGCTTCTGTGGCCCTGACCTCTGTGTTGCTCTGTCCCTCCCCTCCCCTCCCCTCCCCTCCCCTCCCCGCTGCACCTCATGCATGCATGCTGGTTGCTCACGTTTTCTCCCAGGTCTGCTGTCCCTTCTGTAGCCACTGGGAATAGCCCAGACTCTGGAGCCAGACTGCTTAGCTTCACACCCAGCCCGGCCACGCCCTGTGTGTGGCCCTCCTCAGCCACAGGCCTTAGGCTCCTCCCCGGGGAGTGTAGTGTAGAAGGCAGCCGGGTGGGTTTGGGTGAGGACTGAAGGCATCAGTGTGTGAAGCTCGGGAAACAGTGCTGGGCAGTGGCAACCATACCACTGCTGGCCATCGGTATCGTTCCCGTCTCTGATTCTGTGGCCATTGCTGTCCAGATGGCTCCCTGAGTCCCGCTCAGTCCTTTCCCGTCACCCACCTGGTGAGTCCACTAGAAGGCTGGAGTCCTGGGTGAAAGGATGACTCCATTCTCCTCCTCACCAAGTGAAAGCGACACGGACAGAGTCCTGGTCCTGGTCCCTCTGCCACACTCCTCTGCTGGTGCTGGCTGTGTCCCTCCGACTGCTGGCTTCAGCCCAGGGGCTGCCGGGCTGCTCCCAGAGGGGTCTGTCCTGCTGTGTGCCCGCTGGTTTAGAAGGTGTGGGGAGGCCGGGCGGGAGCCAGTGCCCTGGGAAGTGGGAGGAAAGGAGCGCTGCCCTCGAAGAGAGTGGTGCCCGCCAGGGAGCAGCTGTGCGAGAGCTTTCTTGAGACAAATGAAGCGGCAGCCAGTCCCGGGGCAGAGCAGGTGTCTGCGGGGTCGGGCACGACCAGGGGGTCAGTCAGGGAGGGGCCTCACATAGCACAGGCTGGTGGAGGGACTGCTTGGCCGCTAATCAGACTCTTAAGTGTGTTTCCTTTTTAAAATTAAAATGGGGGCAATCTAATGAGGGCATTGACATTAATTAGGAAGAAATCTACATACCAACATGTGGAGTAGTTTGAAATGCTGAAGTTGTATGAGGTGTAATTGGTATGTTTCTGTGTGAATGTGTTAATTTTAAACGGAATGTTTCAGGGCGCACTGGATCTGGCTGATGCGCATTCTCCACCACCGTCGCCAGAAGAAAAGCTGAGCGCGCACACGGGCCCCAGTAAGGTGAGTCGGCGGCAAGGGACTGCCCAGCCCCGCACACCCAGCTCGGGTTCCTCCCAGTCTTACGCGTCACACTCCTGTTCGTTTCTGCCGCTGCTTGCTTCCTTTGGGTGAAGTATGGGTTTTTAAGCATTAATTATTTTGCTTTAAGTGGTAGTTTTTTGAATTTTGTGTCATAAAAAGGAATATGCTATTAAATGAAATTGTAGAATATCGGACTTCTTTGGTACTTGGAACATTCCTTCTCATTTATACCTTCCTAACTGGAGAAGGTTAGGCTCAGGAGTGTAGAACGCTGTGTTGAATAGTGTAGCTGGGTGATAGTCTGGGGTTGTAAGCCTGACAGGTGTTTATATTAATGAGCCGTTCAGAGGATCCGTGAGATCTGTGAGCTTGGGCCATACCGGTGTGTGGTTTCTGAGTGCTGAAGTTAGGGCCCGATGCAGGGGTTGGTGTCACAGAAAATGAACTGGGTGGACAGCGAATCCACAGCCCAGGGTTTGTGCTGGCGGCAGAACGAGTCAGGGGTAAGTGGGTCTGGGACGCGCTGGAGCAGAGTGCCGCTGAAGGACCCTGACCCACCAGAGGGTGGGTTTGCGTCGAGTGGGTGTGGACCGGCCCCCTGGCCCCTGCCGGGAGCAGTCCAGAGTGTTCCTGGGGCGGCCGGACTGGTAGGTCCAGTGTTTGTGACGGGGGTGCTGGGAGGGGCGTGACCTGCTGCCGGAGCTGCCAGACGGCTGCTTATCGGGGCCGGGACACGGGCCTGGTGGGGACTCCTGCTGCTGTCGGATGTGGTTGGTCCTTGGTGTTGCCTGAATGTAGAGGCTGTTGTCCTGGGGCGCCTGTTCGTGGCTGCTCTGCAGGGCGCCTTCAAGGCTTTCCCTCGATGCTCAGGGCAAGTTCATGAAGTCCCTCGGAGCAGCTGCCAGAGAAAAGCCTTTGTCCAAAGCTCTGCTTTCTGTGAAAATTCCTGGCCTTCGGGGGAACACATGACACACATCCCCACATACTTACTAGTACCCAGCGCCTTGCGCTCTTCGGAAGTTCCCTTTTGTCAGTAATTACTTCTAAAGCAAACCAGCAAGACTAACCTTTCCCATGAGGTATGTCTTCGAGATGAGGTAGTAATGTCTGTTTTGCCTATTCTTACTCTTTATAGAAATAGTTTTGGGAGTTAGGAATTATGGTGAGAATCTGACCTATTAAGTCAGTTAGGGAGTGTTGCTCTAAACCAGCCATTTTCACCCGTGAGCGCAAGCCGGTTCCGCATGCAGTGTCCGGCACTGACCTCTGCCCCGCAGACGGTCAGATGTAAATGACCACAGCCGACACTGCATGGCCGTCCAGTGTGAAGCGGTTGTTTGGGTCAGATTGGCAGAAATGTCTTGGGTGTGCTGCGCGTCTTAGTCACTAGTCTGTGTGGGCCACGAGAGGGAAAGATGGGAACCGCTGCTCCACACGGTCGCAGAGGAGTGCGGGTTCTGAGGTTGATTAGCGCAGACCTGCGGGGCCTTTGCTCGCCCCTTCCTCGCCGCGTGCTTCTTTCTCTCAGGCCTGAGCCATCCGGGCTCTAGAAGGGCCTCTGCCTGCTGTCCTCCTGCTCAGAGTCCCAGGGACTCTGGGATGGGGGGCCTGCTTTGTGCTCCTGACGGGGCGGGGGGGGGGGGGGAGGCGGCAGGGCCCTGGCCTGAAAGGAAGCTGCTCAGGGTTCAAGCCTGGCTTCTCAGCGCTGCTCAGTGAGCACGGAAGAGGGCCTGTCCCGCGGAGCGTGTGTCTGTCCACGCGAGGGCGGGCCTGTCCACGCGAGGGCGGGCCTGTCCACGGGGAGGGCATGTCTGTCCACGTGAGGGCGGGCCTGTCCACACGGAGGGCGGGCCTGTCCACACGGAGGGCATGTCTGTCCACGTGAGGGCGGGCCTGTGCACGGGGAGGTCAGGCTTGACCAATAACTGTGGGGTAGGGTGATTAAACATGAGTTGAACCCCTTGAGTCAGAGAGGTAAAAAGACCAAAGAAGTGGGTTCCTGAAGGAACATACTATCTCCATTTTAAGGAAAATTTGTAACAGGAATCCTTTTCAGTTTGTTTATGAATTAGTTTATTTTGAAAGATTATACCTGCTGGTAAAACGTCGTTTTATTCTCATGCTCAGATACCAAGGTATAAAGGACAAGGTAAGAAGAAGACAAGCGGGCAGAAGTCTGGTGCCAAGGTAACATGCATGAGGGCAGAGGGACAGCACCGGGGCAGGGGCCTGCACGGGCCCACCCGGCCTGCCGCCGCGGGGTCACTCCTTTGGGAACGTCTCCCTCTTTCTGCTGTAGTCAGACGTGAGAAAGTCACGGTGGCATAAGACAAGAAGTAGTTTGCCTTTCAGTTTTATCCAGTGGAAGTCGCACTGTACATGTTCTAGCTGTGCTGTCAGTTTTCAAGGATTTTTTGGTTTTTGGCAACAAAACAAGTTGAAAATACTTATTTTTTGAATGGATGGTCATGTACATATTCTTTACATAATTTTTATCTGACGTCTGTAGAACATTGCACGACGTTTTGATACATTGCTATCGGTAAGTTAAAGGCAACACTGAGTTCCTCAGGATGTTTTGTGTGCACAGCTGTGACCCCGTGCACAGGGCTCAGCCTCAGAGCCCGAGGGGAGGGCGGAGCCGCAGTGCGCTGTGCCTGCTGCCGGCACTGCGTCCTCCCCTAAGGTCACAAAAATGGACCAAGCCTGCTTCCTGGCCACTTTTAAATATTCGAGGTCTGAGAAGCAGTGTCAGTCAGTCGGTTCTTACACACGTCACAATAAGGTACCCTTCTCTGCCGTTTCAGTCTGTGGGGCTCACAGGGCCGGTGAGCTTGCTTTCAGGAGAGCTCCTGAGCACTCGCCCTGCTGGCTGCCTTCGCTCTGCTGGCTCAGCGGCCAATCCTGTCATTCGCTCACACTGTTTTCATGCCTGTCCATATGAGATGTTTTAAAATGTTAACGCAGCACGTATGTCTGCACATTTGCATAGAGAAACTCATGTGGTCGGTGCTCTGGGCGAGACAGTGGACATGGTCCTCACTTACTAGTCAGGAGTTTACAGTGGGCTGGGAGAGGTGACACACCTCAGGAAAGGTCACGAGAAACATAAACCAGCATGTTTTTGTAGGTGCCTTAGGCAGTCCCCTGGACGTAAGAGCACATTTCAGGGACCACACTTGTATGACCCTGTTGGTGTCGTGGGTTTAAAGAGGTCCGGACATTTTGAAGAAGCAGGTCCATGGGCACAGCACGTGGAGGGGCACATTGCCCTCTGGCTTACGGAGCAGCGTGGGGCCGGACTCCCGCTCGGCCAGGGCCTCGGGCACTCCGGGCCCAGGGGGCTGCAGGGCCTGTGCAGGCCGTGTCCTGTGGCCTGAGCCCCAGATACTGCCTCAGGCGCTTTGAGCCCTGGTCCCCTGCGTCCCTGCCTTGTTGTGGAACTGCTTTAGGAGTCGGCACCCGGCACCGTTCCCAGCCGCACAGATGACCCTCAGCCCGTTTCCCTCTGCTTTCCGCTCTGCCTTGTGCCTGGAGGAGGATCCCACCCTCAACCCCCCACCACCCTAACAGCTTCATAACCCATACCACGCTGCACGTGTGTCGTTGCGGGCGGACACAGCTGGACTCCAGGGGGCGCCGTTCACATGCAGCAGGACAGCACTTCCCACGCTGCTTGTCCATGACCCACCTGGGCGCCCAGCAAGGCCTGCGGGGGTGCCTTGTGGCTGCTCTTGTGAGCAGAAGGCCTGAGTTCATATTGCAGGTGAACTTTTAAAAAGTCATTCACGTGCGTATAAAACTGACGTGCACTTACTAGAGTGAGCCTGTCAGAATGCAAAGCAAAACCCAAGGTTCTGACCGACTTGAAATTGGGTCAGATGACAGCTGTGTTTCTGGGTTTGCTATTGTGGGTCAGGAAGAGGGTGGGCAGAAGAACTGGAAGCCAAGGTGGGTAGATGGTAAGTGGGAGGGCATTTCCTTAATGAGGCGACATTTTACAGTCTGCTGACACTGACTCCCCGAGTGCTCCCTGTGTCACCGTAAACGGATCTGTCGTCTGACAGGAGTGTCGGAGTGACAGCCCTTGGTAGCTCCTCTCAGCTGGGAAAACGGAATATTAGATGGTTTTGTTTTTAATGCTTAGAAAAAAGTGCTTTTTATCTTCGCATTACATGTAATATAGAGGGTCAGCCTTTTTATAATCCGTTTTTAAGTGTTTTTAAACTTGTGTATTGAGGTATTTTTTGCTTCAAGTCCTTTTAAAAAGGACCATTTCTTAAATCGTTGCTCCTTTTTCTTCAAAAGTCTGGAATAAGCCCAGTGTCACGTTGACTTAGGGCATTGGTGTGTGTGTGTGTGTGTGTGATGGGGGGATGTCTGTGTGTGTGTGTGTGTGTGTGTGTGTGTGATGGGGGGATGTCTGTGTGTGTGTGTGTGTGTGTGTGTGTGATGGGGGGATGTCTGTGTGTGTGTGTGTGTGTGTGATGGGGGGATGTCTGTGTGTGTGTGTGTGTGTGTGTGTGTGTGTGATGGGGGGATGTCTGTGTGTGTGTGTGTGTGTGTGTGTGTGTGATGGGGGGATGTCTGTGTGTGTGTGTGTGTGTGTGTGTGTGATGGGGGGATGTCTGTGTGTGTGTGTGTGTGTGTGATGGGGGGATGTCTGTGTGTGTGTGTGTGTGTGTGTGATGGGGTGTGTGTGTGTGTGTGTGTGTGTGTGAGATGGGGGGATGTCTGTGTGTGTGTGTGTGTGTGTGTGTGATGGGGGGATGTCTGTGTGTGTGTGTGTGTGTGTGTGTGATGGGGGGATGTCTGTGTGTGTGTGTGTGTGGGGGATGTCTGTGTGTGTGTGTGTGTGTGTGTGTGTGTGATGGGGGGATGTCTGTGTGTGTGTGTGTGTGTGTGTGTGATGGGGGGATGTCTGTGTGTGTGATGGGGGGATGTCTGTGTGTGTGTGTGTGTGTGTGTGTGTGATGGGGGGATGTCTGTGTGTGTGTGTGTGTGTGTGTGTGTGTGTGATGGGGGGATGTCTGTGTGTGTGTGTGTGGGGGGGGATGTCTGTGTGTGTGTGTGTGTGTGTGTGTGTGTGTGATGGGGGGATGTCTGTGTGTGTGTGTGTGTGTGTGTGTGTGTGATGGGGGGATGTCTGTGTGTGTGTGTGTGGGGGGGGATGTCTGTGTGTGTGTGTGTGTGTGTGTGTGTGTGTGATGGGGGGATGTCTGTGTGTGTGTGTGTGTGTGTGTGTGTGATGGGGGGATGTCTGTGTGTGTGTGTGTGTGTGTGATGGGGGGATGTCTGTGTGTGTGTGTGTGTGTGTGTGTGTGGGATGGGGGATGTCTGTGTGTGTGTGTGTGGGGGGGGGATGTCTGTGTGTCTTACAGACATCTTGGTTTTCTAGATAATCAAGCATTATTGTTCGCCACACACACACACACACACACACACACATCCATTCTGAATGCAGGAGCACTCATAGTGGGCAGTGTGCCCAGCACTCAGCCTGGCCAGCTGTCCACTCCTGGCTGCTTCAGACCCGAGCCCTGACATCTGGACACTACTGCCCTTTGACCCCGAGCAGCTGGCTTCTTAGGGCTGAGCGTGGAACAGCTGTGCGGGCCGTCCAGTCTGGTTTCAAAGCCAGAGCACTGGCTCCGTGCACCTGCAGGAGGCCCGGCTTGTGAAGGGAGCATGGAACTAGGTCTTCTCCAGGACCGCTGAGCTTCTAGAAAGCGGTTTGGGTTTCTGTGATTCTAGAATAACACAGTGTTTACTCTCTGTGTGCATGAATTAAACTTTTATGTGTGTGTGTGTGTGTGTGAGAGAGAGAGAGAGAGAGAGAGAGAGAGAGACAGCTGTAGTAAACTTCCTTAATTTATAGTAAGTCTCACGTCGTAAACTGCCTTTGGTGTGTTTGGGGAGGGAAGCTGGGGGATAAGGCGTGGGCAGGAGGAGAATCTGCATGAGTTTTAAGCTTGGAAAACTTTCTCTGGCTTTAACGTGTCTCTGTTATGAGCGGTTCAGATTAAGCCTTTAGTTTGGAAAAACTTGTTTTCTGGTTCATAGACATTCTAGGAATCAAGGTTTTGGTTACTATATTGTTAACACAGGCACGTCTAAGGGCAAAAAGAAAGCGGTGAAGGACAGAATCCAGTTAGGTTGTGAGGGTCTGGGCCAGCTGGAGACAAGGGAACACGCGCTGTTGCGTGCAGGCTGGGACGGGAGGGAGAGCGCTCGAGGGCCTTGAACATTGGTGTAGACGCTCGGGCCTGGCCGGTGTAGACGCTCGGGCCTGGCCGGTGTAGACGCTCAGGGCTGGCCGGTGTAGCCGCTCAGGGCTGGCCGGTGTAGCCGCTCAGGGGCTGGCCGGTGTAGACGCTCAGGGCTGGCCGGTGTAGACGCTCAGGGGCTGGCCGGTGTAGCGCTCAGGGGCTGGCCGGTGTAGACGCTCAGGGCTGGCCGGTGTAGACGCTCAGGGCTGGCCGGTGTAGCGCTCAGGGGCTGGCTGGTGTAGCGCTCAGGGGCTGGCCGGTGTAGACGCTCAGGGGCTGGCCGGTGTAGACGCTCAGGGGCTGGCCGGTGTAGCGCTCAGGGGCTGGCCGGTGTAGACGCTCAGGGGCTGGCCGGTGTAGCGCTCAGGGCTGGCCGGTGTAGCGCTCAGGGCTGGCCGGGGTAGGCGCTCAGGGCTGGCCGGGGTAGACGCTCAGGGCTGGCCGGGGTAGCGCTCAGGGGCTGGCCGGTGTAGCGCTCAGGGGCTGGCCGGTGTAGACGCTCAGGGGCTGGCCGGTGTAGCGCTCAGGGCTGGCCGGTGTAGCGCTCAGGGCTGGCCGGGGTAGGCGCTCAGGGCTGGCCGGGGTAGACGCTCAGGGCTGGCCGGGGTAGCGCTCAGGGGCTGGCCGGGGTAGCGCTCAGGGGCTGGCCGGTGTAGACACACACGGGCTGGCCGGTGTAGCGCTCAGGGGCTGGCCGGGGTAGACGCTCAGTGGCTGGCCGGTGTAGCGCTCAGGGCTGGCCGGTGTAGACACACACGGGCTGGCCGGTGTAGCGCTCAGGGCTGGCCGGTGTAGACACACACGGGCTGGCCGGTGTAGCGCTCAGGGGCTGGCCGGTGTAGACGCTCGGGCTGGCCGGACGTGCCGTGGACATGGAGTTGCGGTGGGGCGCCCTCTGAGGTCTGAGGAGGCCAGGGCTGCACTGGCGGCAGGTCTCCGCTTTAGACCCGCACGCAGCGGCGGCCCCTGGTTGGTGTGCGGGTGTGCTGGGCTCTGGGTGGAAAGCGCTGTGTTCACTTTGCTGTAATCTTGGTTCGTTTGTGTGAACTCAGCTCCTTTGCTTTCACGTCGGGCACGTTGACTTAACGGTAATTGGCGGAGCAGGGAGAGATGTGGGAGAGGAAGTAGGAGTCATGCGTAGATGGAGTGGGCATAGCATAGGGTTCCTTCAGGAGTGGGGGGAGTGGTGCCCCCTGTTTCTCTGACATTTCCCCTGGCGGCCCGAGGCCTGGGGCCAGCTGGGGGCTGTGGTTGCTCTGGACCCCCCAGAGTTCACTGCAAGCCCCTCCCACCGCCCCTCACGGCCTCAGGCACTCATGCCCAGGGGTGCAGATGTTCAGGACTCTGGATGATTTAAAACACCTTCTCACAGTTTTATTTCACCAAGGGGACCTTGCCTCTCCCCCCGTCTTTTTCTAGAAGGCCGGCAGTGCTGCTAGTCAGAGTGATACAAGCATCTCCTCGTCAGAACCAAAGAGCAAAAGCAGTCTTCACTTACTGGCCCATGAAACAGAAATTGGACCTTTCTTAAGCAACCAAAGTCTAGAAGGCAAAGACAAAGCTGGCCTTTGTCCACATGAAGATGCCCTGGACGGAGATTCTTTCTTTGACGATCCCATTCCTAAACCCGAAAAAACTTACGGTTGGTGAGTCGACTCTTTTGGGTTATCAGAATAGGGGCTTAAAAAGGTGATTTCTCAGTGCTTTATTTACAGCTAAGAAACAGTGAGCTGCTGCAGGTTCCATACTTATGAGACATGTGAGTGATTTGTGTGATCAAACCCTTCGATGTGGTAATGTGTCCAGAGTGAGGGAGCCTGGGTGTCCCCGACTCCCGCAGCAGGGGTCCTGAGCCTCTCGTGTGCCAGCCACTGTCGGAGCTGCAGGGCGCAGGCGCCATGCGGGCACAGCTGTGACAGGCACAGCGTGCAGGGGGATTGCCAGTCACAAAACAGAGGGGCTGGACCCCCAAAGGAGGGCCTGGCTCTGCTCTGAGGGAGACTGGAACTGGAGCTGAGCAGCAGAGTGGCTGGGTCCGCTGGCATCGTCTCAGGTCCTGGCCGCCAGGTTGCAGGCCTGGGCGCAGGTCTCCGCGTGCGGAGTGGCGGGGTCGTCCGCCCCCGGAGATAGGATGTGGAATGGTGAGGAGGAGGAGATGGGCTGTGTCCTGAGTGGGAGCAGAAGGATGAGCTCAGAGAGCAGTGGCTCCCAGGGAAGTTTGGGTTTCCAGGCTGAGCACCTGGAAGGCGGGAACTGCCCTTGACTGAGCTGAGGGGTCCGCAGTGTGGGCCAGGGGACAGGAGAGCTCCGTTCCCACTTGCTGGCTGGAGAAGATGGTCCCGGGAGAGGTGAGAGGGTGTGGGCCGGGTGGACGGAGGTCTGGCTGGATGCGCGTTAGGACTCAGCTTAGGGAGCGTGGAAAGCTGGGCGCCTGCCGGGGTCACCAGCCGTGGGCACTGCAGCATCTCGAGGTCAGTCCTCAGAGGAGCAAGCGGGCAGGGGACTGGCCGGAGCCGGAGGCTGGCCCAGCAGCCGCATTTGGCTCTGGAAACCTGCTCTGCGTTTAGCAGCCCGAGGCGAGGATGGCCTTGCCGTTTGGGTTAGTCAGATGGTGGCACTGGGGGCCGTGCTGATGGGTCCGAGCGGGCTCAGGAAGGACAGGAGAGGGCTGCAGGTGGTGACTACTTTTTTGATGCGTTTTATAGGAGGGTGCAGAGCAATGGGAGGGGCTGAGGGCGGGGGTGCGGTTAGAACCGTTGCAGCGGGAAAATGAACAGTTGCATGTACTAGTATGTGGATGAGACAGTCCTGGGGTTTTTTGTTTGTTAATTCTCACCTGAGGATATTGTCCCATTGATTGTCGGAGAGAGTGGGAGGAAGGGAGGAAGAGAGACAGCGATGTGAGAGACACATCGATTGGTTGCCTCTGCACGTGCCCAAGGCTTGGGATGGAGCCTGAAACCCAGGTACGTGCCCTTGTCCGGCATCAAACCCACGGCCCTTCAGTCTGCTCGCTCTGCCCACTGAGCCAAACGGGCCAGGGCGAGAGCAGTCAGTTTTCACGAGGAAGTGAGTGGTGTCGGGGACAGGGTTTCTGCAGAGCCGTACTTGAGTGCTCAGGGCCTTCGTCTTCGCTGGAGGGTGGGTGTGAGGGTGGGAGAGCTTCTGAGAGAATCACAGTGACGAGGAGGAGCAGTGGGTGTTGCACAGAATGGGGGAGGGGCGGCGGTGCCTCCTGGTGCTCCTCGCCCTCTGGTGCTGTGCACTGTGTCCTTCTGTCCTGTGAGACCTGCTTGTGCTGCTCGGTGCCCGGGCAGAGGCCGGAGCGCCATTGACTGCGCTTGTTTCCTGTTAGGAGAAGTGACCCTGGGAAGCCAGGAGGGAGCCTCACCTCGCTCGCCGACGCCCCCTCCTTGAAGAGTGGTCTCGGCTCCTTGCCGGGAGCCCCCTCCTTGAAAGACTCGGAAGGTGAGTGCTGGCTGCAGAGGTGGCACTGGATACTGTATTTCTCTCTAGCTCATTATGGAGCATTTGATCATTGCTTATTTTTTCAGAAAAATGTATGTAAAAGCATAAAAACAGCCCATAACGTTACCATTCAGAGATAGATTCTGTTAATATGGTGTTCTATTTGTTGATATTTTTAAAGATACAGTCTGTATTCCGCTTTTCCTATGCCACCAAAACACTATTAGTTGACATTTTAGCTGTCTATCATGCTATTTGATATTTTATAAAAGTCTAATATGCTGTGTCCAGTCGTCCATTCAACCAATCAAAAAGTAATATGCTAATGATATGCTAAGGCCACTCAGCTGCTCACTGTGATGTGCACTGACCGCCAGAGGCAGACACTCTGACCGGTAGATTAGCTTGCTGCTGGGGTCCGGCCGATCGGGACTGAGGGAGGTGAGCGGGACACACCCTGGAGTCCTCCCGAAGTCCCTCTCCGGCTGGCCAAACCTCTGGTGTCCCTCCCTGGCCCAGATTGTGCACTGGTAGGGTCTCTTGGCCTGGCCTGCACCCTCTTGCAATCTGGGACTCCTTGGTGGATGTCAGAGAGCCGGTTTTGGCCCCATCCCACAGGCCAGGCCGAGACTCCGCTGGAGCATGAATTCGTGCCCCGGGCCTCTAGTAGAGGTATAATTTAAACCGTCTCTCTTGGGCATTTAGATCGACTTGAGTGGGATTTAATTAAGTTCATTTTTCAAACGTGTGTCTTACAGGGTGTGTGGTGCCACCGTGACCACCTCAGGGCGTGAGGGGGATTCGGACCTGTGTGTCCTGTGCAGCAGGGACAGGGACTGCAGCTGCAAGGGGTGCCGGGCTGCCCACACATCCCGCCCGTCCCACGCGGTGCCGGCCCCGTGCTCAGACACGGAGCTGAGGGATGAGCTGGGGTTCTACATCACAGGGACAGAGGGTTTGATCAGCACAGCGTTAGAGTGTAACTGGGCCTCTTCCGAGTGTTTTCTGAAAAGTGGGTGAGCTCTGTGTGAGGGGATTCCAGGGTGATGTGCACAATTTTGCATTATGTGGTACAGCTGTAGGGTATCCCAGGGCACACGAGATGTTCTGTGGCTCTCCTAACCATCTGGTCAGCTAGCCATGGACCTGAGACTGTGGCCCGTCACTCCCCTTTCTCTGCTTTCCCATGGCCATTGTCACCTTCAGTGATGGAGCCCAGAGTCAGGATGGGTCACTCTTTTTTTTAAATATATTTTTATTGGTTTCAGAGAGGAAGGGAGAGGGAGAGAGAGAGAAACATCAATGAGGAGAGAGAATCATTGATTGGCTGCCTCTTGGCATGCCCCCTACTGGGGATCGAGTCCACAACCCACACATGTGCTCTCGACTGGAATCGAACCTGGGACCCTTCAGTCCGCAGGCTGACGCTCTATCCACTGAGCCATACCAGCTAGGCGGGTCACTCTTAATGCTGATTGGTGACGAATGATTTAGAGAGAACACTGAGGGCTAAGGGCTGAAGAAGTAAAACCAGTGAGTCAGTCAGGTTGGGAAATGAAATAGTGATTGAATTGATGCAAAATGTAGAGGTCAAGGGAAGTACTTCGACAGAATGACTAGTCTGTGCAGTCACACCTAGAGGGGCGCCATCCTATATAATAAAACCCTAATCTGCAAATTGATGGAACAGCGGATGACCGGTCGCTATGATGCGCACTGCCCCCAAGAGGGAGGTGGCGGCGGGGGGCGGAGCTAGCCAGTGGGTGGCACCTGGCTGCCAGCCAACGTGGGTGCCAATGGGGGCTCCTGATTGCCCCTCCCGCTGGTCACCCCACAGATGGCCCTGATCACCAGCCAGGCCTAGGGACCCTACCCTATAGATTGGGAACAGTCTCTTAGATTTAAACATTAAAACCTGGCCAGGCTGCTCTACACTGAGAAAACAGGAGGATGCAGCGATGACATGCGTGGACTCTGGCTTGCACGTTTTGTGGTCAGCCCTGATCCTGACACTTACGACTGTGTGACAAAGCCAATTACTTAGCTTCTCTCTGCTTCAGTGTTTACACCCATCAGATGGGGAGATGGGAAGATGGGACTGCTGCCTCAGAAGGTCATGTTATGCACCACTTTTTATAATCGGGGCGGAAAATGTAGCTGCCCACACAACAGCCAGATGCCTCTCACCTGCATGAAAAGTATGGTCACTGGCGCGTGCAGCATCCCGGATTGTGAGAGGGATGTCTGACTGTGGGTTTAGGCCTGACGTCCCCCGAGGGGTCCCGGATTGTGAGAGGATGTAGGCCGGGCTGAGGACCCCCCCTCCCCCCGCACGAATTTTGTGCACCGGCTTCTAGTGGGAAAGAAGTGGGAAAAAACGCCGTGAGGGCCAAGTTACAGCAAAGAACTCCACGCGGCTGTCCTTCGTCACACTTGGTCATCTTCTAGTCGAGGGAGCTTCTGCCGTAAAGAAGCCCTCATTCTGGAGGAGAAGTAATGGACGCGTTTCAGAAATGGTTGTTTTCTGTGTCGATTGAATGCAAATGTGGTTTCCTGTCCACAGGTAAAAGGGGAAACGCAGCTTTGAGAGACCTGAAGGTGGTGAATGATGGACCCGGTTCCCTTGGACTAGGTAACGTGATAACCGTTCAGGCGCTTACTTTTTAGAATAAAATGTTGAACGCCTGGGTGTGGCCAGCCTGCCGTGAGCACCTCCTGAGTGCATGCTTGCCTGGCCCGCGTGCCTGGGCGCACCCACAGGCCGAGGGGCCTAGCTGCAGCCACAACAGGCTCAGCTGACCCGTCTGCCACTCCGAGTGCGCCGGGAGGCTCCCGCCCGCCACCCAGCAGGAGGCAGCGCCACCGGCGAGCCTGTCGTGGGGACTCGGCCGCCCTCGCCAGCAGCAGGGACTCGGCCTCGCCGTCGCAGCAATCTGTGCGGTGCCGCTGCAGTCTTTATTTTCTGGGGTCTCCTCCCCCCACACGCCTCTCGGGTCTCTAGCACACCCCCAGCCCTCCGTGCGGTCCCTCTGGCCTGGCCTCACTTCGACATCGCCTGCCTTCCCTTTATTTCGGCCTCCTGGGCACGCTCATGCCTGCGGTGGCTGAGGGTGTGGGGAACAGAATCAGACCTCGGCCGCCTGCCCTCTTCCACGGCTCCCCCTTTGCATTCACGCTGAGTCCTGACCCGTCCTCCAGGCCCGCCCCGTGCGCCCTCCTTGTCTCCCCGCCTGCCCCGCGCCCATGATGCCTCTGTGGTTGCGCCAGCTTCCTCACAGAACTTCCTGCCACCACGGCCTCTCCATCTCGGCCTTTGCACACGTTTCTCCTTGGAACACACTTTCCCACGATGTGTCCCCCTGTCACCTTCCTTAGGTTTCCACTCAGCTGCCCTCAGAGACTTCAGGACCCCTCGCAGCGTCTGGCCTGGGCTCCCTCTTCCTCCCCCTAGAGGGGGAGCTCCATGAGGTCAGGGACGCCCCCTCAGCCATGCTGGGCCTCAGGACCCAGCAGTCACGCTCGTGTTGGACAAAAGATGAGCCACCAGGGAAATGTATCAGGAGAGGAAGACCTTGTCTGACTGTCCATCCAGACCTTGAACCCCAGCAGTGCCTGGTCCGGCCTTTGAGGGACCCGTGAGCTCCCCACACGGGTCCCCACTCTTCCCTCAGTGGCCACACGCGATTCTGCATGTCTTCCATGTGCCACTGTTCATGGGGAGGGCGGCTCTCGTGGGCCCGAAGGGTTTGCTCAGCCGTCAACAGCCGTGTCCCCAGCTGTCCCTCAGGAGATGGCGGGAGCGAGGGATGGCCTCCGCCCTCCACCGTGCGCGCTGTCAGGGCCTCTGTGCGCGCTCAGCGCCATAGGGCAGCCTGTGGGGCTGCTGCGTCTGTGAGCGGCCCTGCCCT
The DNA here is from genome assembly GCA_026230045.1 of Corynorhinus townsendii. Taxonomy (NCBI): domain Eukaryota; kingdom Metazoa; phylum Chordata; class Mammalia; order Chiroptera; family Vespertilionidae; genus Corynorhinus; species Corynorhinus townsendii. The sequence continues at coordinate 1,022,851 of JAPDVU010000004.1, read as the reverse complement.
TGTGATGTTCTTCCCTGGTGCTCACTGGGCACTGGGTCTGCGGCCCTTCACAGGCAGGACCCTGCGTTGACCTGGGCAGGCAGGTGCCACAGCTCAGAGCTGAGGGACAGCAGGACACTGGCCAGCTCCCAGGTCGCGGGGCAGCGCCCACACCCACCGAGGATGCTCTTGCTCTGCTCGCTTTTAAGTTGATCTATTGAGTTGGAAAGGTGACCGAATATTTGGTTTTGATAAGAGATGACATTATAATGAGTAAACATGCAATAGGAGGAAGCTTTGAGTGCTTGGAATAAAAGACCATGTTAACTACATGTTATGATAGGAATTACTGTACTGTTTCTTGGTTACTTTGTTATTTGCTTGTAGTAGTATCTTATATATGGTAACAATGTTATTTCTGATCTTTGGGTCTTCTTTTGTAATGATGCAGTATTAATCAGTTGTGTTTTTGGAAGCAGATGCGTGTGTTTAGCTGTAGTAGTGAAGTGTGTTTATATAAATATTAGCGGCCCAGTGCATGGGTTCATGTACCAGTGGGGTCCTCGGCCTGGCCTGTGGCTCTCTGACATCCCCCAAGGGGTCCTGGATTGCGAGCGGGCACAGGCCAGGCCGAGAGACCCCACCAGTGCACGATCAGGGCCGGGGAGGGGCCATGGGAGGGCTCCAGGGTGTGTCGGGCCCATCTTGCCCAGTCCTGATCAGCTAGACCCCAGCAGCAACTCACCCCGGTCGGAGCGTCTGCCCCCTGGTGATTAGAGCACATCATAGCGACTGGTCGAACGAACCGTGGGACACTTAGCTAATTAGGCTTTCATTGCACAGGATAACGTGTCTCTCCCTAAACTTCCAGGGGCTGGAGAAGACGATGACTACGTGGATGACTTTAACAGGTAAGAAAAGCAGGCGGCCCACAAGACGCACACTGTCAGCACTTTCTGGACGCAGAGGAGTGACAGGGTCACCCGGGGCTTATTTTAGTGGGCGTGGCCCTGTTCAGAGTGACGGGGGCGCGGGTTTGATCCAGAGCTGCACGTGGCCTGGAAGCGTGGGTCCATTCCGCATCAGGATGTGGGTGTTCAGGAAACTCGGGAGAATGAATGGAAGCAGCTGAAGAATTGAGTCTCGGCACCAGGCCTCTCTAGGATGAGGGCCCTGCCCTTCCCTCCCCTCCTCCCCTCCCCCCCTCCCCTCCCCTCTCCCCTCCTCCCCTGTCCTCCTCCCCCCCTCCCCTCCTCCCCTCCCCTCCTCCTCCCCTGTCCTCCTCCTCCCCTCCCCTCCTCCCCTCCCCTCCTCCCCTCCCCTCCTCCTCCCCTCCCCTCCTCCCCTCCCCTCCTCCTCCCCTCCCCTCCTCCTCCCCTCCGTCCTCCTCCCCTCCCCTCCTCCTCCCCTGTCCTCCTCCTCCCCTCCCCTCCTCCTCCCCTGTCCTCCTCCCCTCCCCTCCTCCTCCCCTGTCCTCCTCCCCTCCCCTCCTCCTCCCCTCCCCTCCTCCTCCCCTGTTCTCCTCCCCTCCCCTGTTCCCCTCCCCTCCTCCTCCCCTCCCCTCCTCCTCCCCTGTTCTCCTCCCCTCCCCTGTTCCCCTCCCCTCCTCCTCCCCTCCCCTCCTCCTCCCCTGCCCTCCTCCTCCCCTGTCCTCCTCCCCTCCCCTCCTCCTCCCCTGCCCTCCTCCTCCCCTGTCCTCCTCCCCTCCCCTCCTCCTCCCCTGTCCTCCTCCCCTCCCCCTTCCCCCCTCCCCTCCTCCTCCCCTCCTTCTCCTCATCTCCACTCCCCGCCCCTCCACCCTCCACCCTCCTGGCCTCGGAACCGCCCACATCTCTCTGAAACACGTGGCCTTCACATGATCTTTCTGACCCAGGTGCCATGTAGGTGGGTGACAGGAGTTGGGCCGTCAGTCGTCTGGAAGTGGTGGTTGTGGTGGAGGTGATGAGGAAGTTGAAGTCGGAGGCTGAGGCGTAGATGCTCGGCAGAGCCCTCTTCCCGGAGTGTCTGTAACTGGGTGCCTGCTTAGCTGGTGGGCTGCCTTTCTGAGAGGCAGCGTGGCCCTTGCTTTTCTCGTCTGTCCAGTTGGCTGGCCCTGCTGCCTTGCAAGGGGTTTTCAGGGTCAAGTCGGTCAGGCCTGAAGTTGATGGGATGTGACACTTTATTTAAGGGTTAGAGGCTGAGACGGGAGTCGCCGTCACTGTTCTCTCTCCCCTGAATTAGCACCAGCCATCGCTCGGAGAGAAGCGAGCTGAGCATCGGCGAGGAGATCGAGGAGGACCTGTCTGCGGATCTGGACGACGCCAACACCAGCGACAAGGTCGGGCAGAGTGTGGGGCGCGGGCTGGGCTGCCTTGGTTCATGCGGCTCCAGGAGCTACCCTGACGAGGGAGACGGCGGGAGATGGATGGCAGGCTGACCTGGCTCAGGTCTGAAAAGAACCTTCAGTGTGGGTGTGAGCTCGTGTCCACTGTCCCTCCCTCTAGCGGAGGAGGTGCTTTGGGCGTTGGTGTTACCGGGCCTCACTGCTGGGGTCTCGGGCCAGGGGTCAGGGCTGGGTCGGACTGACCCTCGGGGTGTGGACAGTGGGTGCAGGAGGAGCCGTTCTCAGAGGGGGCACCACGCGGGTTGGTGCGAGCGTGCCTGTGGGGGCAGGAGGCGCGGCTGGGCTGCCTGTGGTGTCGGGGCCTCTGCACAGCAGGGCGGGGCCACACACCCAGGGGAGACAGCGCAGCAGAAATGGAGCCCAGGTAGAACTGGGGTCTGTATTGGGGTTCCACATTGGGCCTTTCGATTGGGCAGAGAGCAGATGCACTTAGATGTGGGAGCTGGCCGCTCAGGATCGCATGTTGGTGCCAAGAGAGCTGTGGGCGTCTCGTGAGCCTGCCTTCCCCATGAGCATGCCCCCTGAGCGCCGTGACCTTCGCCCTCAGGGCCATGACCTTGGAGGAGGATTGCAGCGGGAGGCCTTGGAGGGAGGGAGGCAGCATTTGCAGTGAAGACAACAGGTCTGCGCAGCAAACTTGGGCTCGCGCACTTGTCCTTCCTGCCTGCTCTCCCCATCTCGGCGCGCTTCACCTGTCGGCTCAGCGCCTGTGCGCGCGCGTTTCCGAGCAGGAGGAAGGGGGGCTGCAGGCATCAGTGGGGCCCGAGATGACCCTCATGGCGCAGCGCCGCGTTTCAGGAGATCTGAGACTGCTGCGTGCTGACGCGCTCTGTCCTCTGTCCGAACCACAGCTCGAGGACCTGACGCAGGACCTGACCATGTCGCAGGTCAGCGATGTCGCCGACTACCTGGAAGACGTCGCCTTCACTTGAGGAAGGAGCGTCGCCACCGCGAGGACAGCCGCAGACGCCACCGCTTCCGTTTTCCCAGGCAGTCGTGGCCGGAAGTCCGCTCTGCTGGTGCCTTGTGTTCAGAACGACTGCAGATATTTTTAAAGATTAACTTTTCATTAACTAAACAGAACCTTCCCCTGGAGCCCAGGCGTGGGACATTTCCGTCTTAATCTGGTTCCCTGCCCATTTCCCTCAGAAAGGAATTCCGCTCAGATGCCTGACAAGGAGGCACCGGGAAAACAGCAGTATTGAGAGCAAAGCGAAAGGTGTCAGTAAAGCTGCAGGCCCCGTGGCTCGCGGGCACGCGTGGCCTTGGTCTTCTAGGTCCCGCGTGGTTGGGCGGGCAGGGCTGCAGTCCGGAGCCCAGGGTGAGACGCTTCCGTCCGTCTGGGAGGTGGCGTCACAGTGCTCTGGGGTGCTGCTAGCTCTGCTCCTCCTAAAGAGCCGGGGGCGGGCAGGGGCAGGGGTCCTTGGTGCGGTTGTCATGATGGCGGTGCGTCACTGCCGCGTCCACGCGAGAAGCGATCCTCGCAGGCCCTCTGAGAGCTCAGTTACCATCTGTGACCCCGTCTTGAAACGTTTGATTCCAAGGCACATCTGAGACCAGCAACGGTGCTTCCATCCGGACCATGCGTGACAGTTGGGTCCAGGTGGGGTGGGGCAGGAGTGACGGCCTCAGACGTGTCCAGGGGCAGCTTCCTGCTGCAGTTCCACTGTCACCTTAGAGTGAGCCCCACCCCCGGGGCGGGCACTGTGTTTACAGGGGTCACTGATGCCCATGGTACTATTGCATGGTGGGGAGTGACGTGTGCCTGTGTGTATAATTACAAGTGAAGCTGTGATTGCGTGGTCAGTTTTGTACTTTTTTATTTCAATTAAATTATGGCTTTTGTTGGAAGTCACCTTTACTAGTAAAAGGAGGAATTAATTGGTTGACCTTAGTAGGGGCGCAGACTTGATGGTCAGTGTGTGCCCGTTTTCGTTTTCTCTCAGCCTCATGCTCACCGGCAGCCTGGACGCGCTGTCCTGCCTCCGTGTGTGGGACTGTCCATGCAGTGGGCGCTGCGTGACGACACGGTGTCGCTGACGTCCTGGTGCCCCCGCCGGTGTCCCCTGTCTGAGCCCTCGCTGCAAAGCTTCGCCTCTGCCCGCCCTCAGGAAGCGGCAGCCCTGTGACCTGTTCGCGCAGTGCCTGGTGGGAGCTGGGCCTCGGGGAGTGGAGAGGCCGCAGGAGGCTTTTCCCTTGTGAGGCCTGTGGGACAGTTTACCTGGACGCGTCCTTTCCGGTGGCCAGAGAGTGGCCTCCAGTCATGTCTGGGGATGGGGAGATAACGCCAAACACGGACCCTCTTTCTCATCAGCCTCAGTTGTAAATATTCTGCTGTGGAAAGTGTCCCTCCGTGTGTGTGCTTCGATTGGACAGCGTTTGAGTGTGCTTGGTGTGTTTGTTAAATGCACATTGAAATAGCCCGTGACGTACCTCTTCATGGTAAAAGCTGTGTTTCACAGTGGCGTTTCCCAAATGCTCGCTCTCGTTTTACTGGTGGTCATACGAGTGAATAAAAAGCTCGCACTTTCCTGCGTGGTGGTGTGTGGCAGTGACCAGGCGGTAGCTGTGGCCGGCCAGTCTCCGTGTCGTCTGGCCCTCCTGCCTCTCCCCACGGCCCCAGCACCCGCCCCGCCTGTTGGGCGCGCCCGGCCCCCAGAACTGTGCTCCCCAGAACTGAGGCCATCTGGCTCCTTTCCATCTTGTTCTCAGAAGCTGCGGCCTGGAGGGGTTTCCCTCCCAGCCTGCCGCTGCCACGGGTCCCGTGTCCCTCCCCTCACTCCTGTCTGAGGGGGCTGTTTCCCGTCCAGAAGCTCCGGGCGCGGGGCAGTTCTGAACCCCGTGGTGGTTGAATAGCACCCCCCGCAGTCTGCCCGGCAGCGCTCAGGGCTGGCCGGGGTCTGGGGCAGCTGTCCTCACCCTGACCCTGAGGCCTGGGCGCGCGGCTCAGTGAAGGGCCCGGCTGCCCCCTCGCACCAGGCCAGGGTGGAACATGGCCCTCAAAGGAAGTGGGCTGTTGTCCTGGCCATCGCTTGGTGGCTGCCGGCACGGGACAAGCAGAGTGGGACTCGAGGCGGCCGACTGAGCCGATTGGACAGGGAGGGGCGAGCAGAGAAGGGCCGCCGAGCCATACGGACCCCTGCTGGGCGCGGGGCTCCCATCTGCACGGCCCCCGGGGTCCACGCGGCAGCTTCGTTGTGGGGAAGCTGGTGGAAACGCGGGAGGCTGGTCTTGAGTCCTCCTCGCAGCTCCCCGAGCCAGGAGCGCGGCCAGGCGCCAGGGAGATGAGCAGCGGCTGCCGGCCTCTGAACCGGATGGAAGAGGGTCAACCACCAGCAAGGTGACGCCTGAGACGACCTGGTGCCGGGGTCAGTGGGATCCCGAGCAGTGAGCCACGGCCACGCCCAGGGCCCAGGTAGCCGCCGGGCAGGGAGTTCGGGGCGGAGCCACTAGAGGGAACCTGCGGGACCTGCCCAGGCAGGACCTCGCCCGGGCCGGACGGGGTGCAGCTGGAAAGAGGGTCCACGCGCCCTGACGATGGACTGAGGGGTGGCGGCCTTGTGCGGGGGGAACCGCAGCACCAGGAAATGGCAGCGATTTTCACCAGCAGGGAAGTCGGGACTGGCTGTGCTTGGATGGGGAGGAAGGAGAAGAGAGACGATCGGTTTCCCATGAATTTCTGTTCCTCCTCCAAGGGCCCATTCACGAATCACTTCCCCAAAGTCTTCCTGCGGCCAAGCCCCCGGCAGCATCACCACCTCAGATCTGCTTCCCCTCAGGTCCCTCTGCCTGTGCTGAGCCAGGACCCCACCCCTGCTCCCCGGCACCCACAGGCGACGGGAACACCACGCAGTGTGAGAGAGCAGGGTGCACCGGGAGGCGTACACCGAATTTGTTCAGCTCCCGAAATGCATTGTAACTCTCTTCCCAGGGGAGCAGGATAAGTGACCTGTGCGGGGCACCGCAGGCCAGGTGTCCAGGGTGAGGGGTGAAGGCTGCAGGTCGACAGTTTTGGGGTTATTTCCAGAGTTGTGACATTGTCGCCGCCACTGATAGATTCTCATCCCAGGAAAGAACCTCGTGCGCATCGCAGTCGCTCCGTTTTCCACCCCACCCCCTTCCCCAACACAGTGCTTCCTGTCGCTGCAGACTAGCCTGGACCGGGCTTGGCTGATACGGAATTATACAACACTAGAAGCCTGGTGCACGAACTCGTGCGCCAGTGGGGTCCCTCGGCCTGGCCTGTGGGATCGGGCCAAAACCGGCTCAATGACACTCCCTGAGGGGTCCCGGATTGCGAGGGCGCAGGCCAGGCTGAGGGACTCTACCAGTGCACCATGGGAGGAACCTCGGGGCTGGGGAGGAACCGCGGAGGGCTCCAGGGCATGTCTGGCCATCTCGCTCAGTCCCAATCGGCTGGACCCCAGTAGCAAACTGACCTACCGGTCAGAGCGTCTTCCCCCCGGTGGTCATTGCACATCATAGCAAGCAGTTGAGCAGCCTTAGCATATCATTAGCATATTACGCTTTGATTGGTGGAATGGACGACCAGACACTTAGCATAGTAGGCTTTTATTATGTAGGATTATATAGGATGTAACAATGTTGCCTTTCATGACTGGCTTCTTTCACTTAACATTGTTTTCTAGGTTAATCCATATTGTAGCATCTCTTGCTGATCCGTTTCTTTTTGTTGCTACATAGTATCCCACAGTGTGGCTATACCAGGTGTACTGGTTAATAATGTGGATTTTTTTCAATAGATGGAGTTACACATATGTTGATATATATGCAATTTGATATGTATGCTATTTTGATGTATTGGCAACAAGCTTCAAAACTTCAATATGTCAAATTTTCTGAAGGTGTTAACATCATAAATATTTTTACTTAAAAATGCCGAATTTCATGCCAGAAAAAGACCATTTGTGGGAAGTTTTTATTACTTTATTTTGAAGAGAAGTGCTGCTGAATACTTCGGGAAGCTTATGGTAAACATGCTCTATCTCAAGACACTTGTGAACGCTGGTTTAAGCACTTTAAAAGTGAAAGACAAAGAATGTGAAAGACAAAGAATGCCCAGGTCAACTGAAAAAGTTTGAAGACCAACAATTACAAGCATTATTGGATGAAGATGCATGCCAGACCCAAAAACAACTTGTAGAAAGATTAAACGTTGCTCAGCAAACAATTTCTGATCGTTTACAAGCAATGGGAAAGATTTTCAAGGAAGGAAAATGGGTGCCACGTCAACTGAACGAAAGACAAATGGAAAACCGAAAAGTCATCAGTAAAATGTTGCTTCGACGGCACGAAAGGAAGTCGTCTTTTTTTCATTGAATTGTGACTGGCAATGAAAAGTGGATTTATTCTGAGATTCCCAAATGCACAAAATCATGGGTTGGTCCAGGTCAACCATCAACATCGACTGCAAGGCCAAATCACTTCAGAAAGAAGACACTGCTCTGTGTTTGGTGGGATCAGGAAGGTGTGGTGTATTATGAGCTTCTAAAACCAGGTGAAACTGTTAGTACTGATCGCTACTGACAACAAATAATCAATTTGAACCACGCTTTGATTGTGAAATGACCAGAACGTGCCAGAAGACATGATGATGCACCATCACACACTTCAAAACCAGTTAAGATACGTTAACAGATCTTGCCTGGGAAGTATGAACCCACCCACCGTGTTCACCAGACCTCGCTCCTTCAGATGACCACTTGTTCCCATCGATGGCACACCCACGTTCTGAGCAGCACTTCAACACGTACGAACAAGTGGGAAATTGGGTCTCTGAATGGTTTGCCTCAAAACAAGGAAAGTTCTATTGGGACAGTTTCCACAAATTACCTTGAAAGGTGGGGGAAATGTGTAGCTAGCGATGGACATGACTTTGAATAAAGCCCTTTTGATGTTTCTCTTGAAATTATCGTGTTTTCTTTGATGACAAAATCCGCGTTATTAACCAGTACACCTGGTACATCCTTGATATATTCATTCCTAGGTGAGTCTACACGAGGGCTGTCTCCACCTTTTGTTGTTCTGAATAACACTGCTAAGAACACCCGCACCCAAGTTTACCGTGGACGTTCGTTCCCTGTCCTTTTGGGGACGCCATGGGGGTGGAGTTTCTGAGTCACGTGATGATTCACCTAAAGAAGTGGCTGCTCTGCACCCACAGCTGCCGCCCCTCGCCCCCCTCCTCCCCAGCATGAAGGAAGCTTCCTATGCCTCCACATTCTCTCCCGATGGCAGCCATCCTGGCAGGTGTGCAGTGTCGTGCACCGTGGCTGGGATTTGCACGGGAGTGTGGTGTGTGCACTGAAGAATGTGTAGTTGGGCCTGGCCAGCGTGGCTCAGTGACTGAGCATCAATCTGTGAACCAGGAGGTCACGGTGTGATTCCCGGTCAGGGCACACGCCCGGGTTGTGGGCTCGATCCCCAGTGTGGGGCGTGCAGGAGGCAGCCATCAAAGATTCTCATCGATGTTCCTCCCTCCCTCCCTCCCTCCCTCCCTCCCTCCCTCCCTCCCTCCCTCCCTCCCTCCCTCCCTCCCTCCCTCCCTCCCTCTATGCTGTTCATACTCTTGGGTGTCATACTCTGCTTATTTTGTATTGTGAAAACATTCACAATACAAAATAAGCAGAACTTAACTTGTATTGTGAATGTTTTCAGTGTTATTTTCTAGTGTCAGGTAAAGAGAATGTTGATGGAGGGACTCTGTCCCTGAGTCATCCTCACAAGTGCGGTGAGCAAGGCCCAGTGCCAGGGCGGCTGTTACATAACAGAACGCGCTCAGCACACACACGAGTCTAAACCTCAGAGGCCAAACCGCAGTGGAAACGCCAGCCGCGAGAGAAATAACAAGGTGACTTCTGCAAAGCTTCCTACGCGGGCGCCTTCTAAGGTGGCCTATTTCTGTGCTCAAAGCCACACACCGGAGGAGGCGTCGGTCTCTGTGTAAAAAAAAAGAACAAGGTACATGCACGCTTCCTGTGTGATGGCTACCCTGGGAGCATGTGCAGTGCAGTGGTGCTACGATGCTGTGCTTTATGGGAAAGGACCACTTCCCCCCTCCCTCCCTCCCTCCCTCCCTCCCTCCCTCCCTCCCTCTCTCTCTCCCTCCCTCCCTTCCTCCCTCCCTCCCTCCCTCCCTCCCTCCCTCCCTCCCTCCCTCCCTCCCTCTCTCCCTCCGTGCTGTTCATACTCTCGGGTGTCTACCTCGTGCCAGGTATTTTACAAAAGTCCCTTCCATTAAGTTGTTTTCTCGTTTGCTTTATCCCCAAAGTGACAAGTAGAAGTGAACCCAGCAGAATGTTTCTTGTTAGAGGGATTCAATCAAATACACCCTCCCTAAGTTACTTGAAGAGGTAAAGGAAGACATAAAGGAAGTGAGGTGGGGAGGGATGGCCGCCTCCCTTTCCTGACTCACTGAGGATAGCTCTCTTCACCAAAAACGAGCCACGCTAGGACCCTGAGCGGGACTGTTGTTATCATTAAAAAGTTAATATACTCCTAGTTCCCTCATCGTGGTCAGAGATCTATTAGCGAGTCAGCAGGAGTGATGCCGGAGCGTGATGTGATTGGAAGGACAGAGAAGGAGCGCACGTCAGGCGCTTTGGGACGCCCGCAGGCCCAGCCGGTGTCGTCGGAACCAGAGAGGACGGGAGAGTGTGCAGAAGAAGTAAGGACTAACACTCCAAATCTAGCAAAGCATGTAAACCTGCCGATTCCTTTTGCTGTTGTCCATCCTCACCCGAGGCTGTTTCCCCATTGACTTCAGAGAGAGGAAGGGAGAGAGAAGCATCCGTTTGAGAGACACATCGACTGGTTGCCTCCTGAACTCACCCTGACCGGGGCCAGGCATCAAACCTGCAACCCAGGTGTGTCCCTCCACCCGGAATCACACACACGACCCTGTGGTCTGCGGGCTGACGCTCTAACCACTGAGCAACCAGTCAGGGCAGTCCTTTATTCCTTTCTCTGGCCAAATGCATTTTCCTTGGGTGGCTAGACCAGATAGATAGCATGGACTTAGGTTCTCTCTTCAAATCTTTCTGACAGTCTCTGTCTTCATTGGTGTGTTCAGACCGTTAGCACTCAGTGCGATTATTGACATTTTCTCTGCACTGATACACGTTTCACTTGGGTGGAACTTGGGAGCGTATTTCAGAGCCCACGTTCTGTGCGGTTCTGCTCGCGTGGAAGCCCAGACCAGCAAATCGATAGGAACAGGAAGCACCTGGGCAGCGGCGGGGTGGGGTCGGAGCTGAAGGGCAGGGTTTTTTAGGTCATGAAATGTTCTCCATGTGACTAAGGCAGCGGTTCTCAACCTTCCTCACGCCGCGACCCTTTCATACAGCTCCTCATGTGGTGGTGACCCCCAACCATAACATTATCTTCGTGGCTACTTCATAACTGTAACTCTGCTACTGTTAGGAATCGTCACGTAAATATCTGTGTTTTCTGACGGTCTTAGGCGACTCACAGGTTGAGAACCGCTGCTGTAGAGCCTAAGACCATCGGAAAGCACAGACATTTACATGACGATTCATAACAGGAGCAAAATGACAGTTATGAAGCAGCAACGAAGATAATGTTATGGCTGGGGGTCACCACCACCGAGGACTGTATGAAAGGGTCGCGGCGTGAGGAAGGTGGAGAACCACTGGCCTAAGGGGACGGGACACATACCCGTGAGTGACTATCCCAAGACCAATGTAATTCTAAACGCTAAGTAGATGAGTTGTGTGATACGTGAGTCCCATCTCCATCAAACTGTTAAAAACACAAACCGAAAAGCGGGGAGGGGAGCATGGAGAGACACCATGCAAACACGCAAACAAGAAAGGGCCCACAGCGCTCAGCGTTATGCGGCTCCCGGCGTCTGCTCGGCTCCCACGCAGAAGCCGCAGAGAGCATTGCTCCCATCTCCCGTGCTCACAGCGAGAGCGCAGGCCATCAGAGTCACTGCTGTTCTCGGCCCCTCGGAGAGCTCTGGGCAAGACGGCGCCGAGCTGAGTTTCAAGGAGAGGAGAGCCAGCGTGAACACCTGACATGGATGCCATCCGAGTCCAGGACGAAACGAGAAAGACATCGAGCATGAAAAACAGATGACGGCTAAGCCTTCCCCCAAACAATGCAGGACAATCAATCTCAGACCCATGAGCTCAGAGAACCCCAACAGTATAAATACAAAACAAAAACAATTTTAAAAAATGCAAGAAACCCACTGAGACATAAGTGACCTCCAAAGACCGAGGCCGGGAGGGAACGGGGTGCCTCCAGGGGTGTGCAAACCGTCCATGTAGACGCGAGACCAGCGCAACAGCTTCCTGTCCAATGGCACGCAAGGGAGGGGGATGAGGGGCCCCTGGGGCGTGTGAACAGGCAGGAGCTGTGTGCCCAGGAGGAAGAGCTTCCAACATTGCGGGCAAGAAATCCAGCTTTTGGGACAGACAAAACCCGAGGCGACTCCTTGCCAGCAGACTGCACACAAGTGTCCTTTCCGGGCGCCTTCGGGCCGCAGCCCAAGGACAGCAGGTGGGAAGCAATGGAAGCACCGGGAACGGCCCCAGTAAAGCAGATGCTGAAACTGCCTTTCTCGTGATGAACGCTTTCAAAGAAAACCGTGAGTGAGGCTATCACTTCTGTGGAAGCAAGTCACAGGGGCTCATGCCACAGGCGCAGGCGGGGTTCGAAGTGTGATGTAAATGGGGACTACCAAGGCCGACGTGCTTGAAATTTCCCGATGTTTTAGGCTTAAACTAGGCATTTCAGATCAGTTGCTGGTATCAATGAACACTGTTACACGTGAAAAACCGCAAGAATGTGAGTCAAGAGGGGACTGATTTGCGGGGGGAGCTTTCTTATCACGTCATCAGCGCTGCCAAGTTCAGCTAAAAGGGGAGTCCCTGAGCGCCTTGGGGAAAGGCCCTTTCTGGGCCCCGACGGGTCGGAGCTGCAGCCCCTCAGTGAGCCTCCTGCCTGACAGGAGCCCCCTGCCGTGTGCCGAGGTGTCCCCCCCAACCCCCGCCCCAGGCCAGGATGCTGTGACCTTGGTCCCTGGGCCGAGACAGGTGGCCAAGCACTCAGGAGCAGACGATGTCCGGGTGCCGAGAGCCCGAGCCCGGCTGTGCTTTGTAAAAACCCCTCACCTGTCCTGACCCGTGTGGCTCAGTGGATGGAGCGTCGGCCTGTGGACTGAGGGGTCCCGGGTTCGATTCCGGTCAAGGGCATGTACCTTGGTTGCGGGCACATCCCCAGTAAGAGGTGTATAGGAGGCAACTGACTGATGTTTCTCTCTCATGGATGTTTCTAACTCTCTATCCCTCTCCCTTCCCCTCTGTAAAAAAAAAAAATCAGTAAAATAAATATTTAAAAAAAAATAATAAAAACCCCTCACCCGAGGATGTTTACTGATGGGCGAGAGCGAGGGCGGGAGAGAGCTGTCTCTCCACCGCCTCCGGAGGCCCCGACGGTCATTTCCTTCCAGGCCTCGGCCTGGACGCCTTATCCTGGAACCGGGGGCAGCTGCGACTCTGAAAGGAAGCCCCCGGCACAGGGCCCCGGGGCCCACTTTCCCTGGAAAACGGGAAGCGGCCTCGGGTCCTCCGCCTGGAGAAGCCCCCCTGAGCGACGCCTGTGGTCTCAGCCCCCGGGGTGGCCGCGCGCAGGGGTCCGCGCCAGGCGATGCCCCCCCCGCCCCCCCCCCCCTCCCCCCCCCGCCTCACACAGGTGTCCCACAGAAAGGCACCTACTTTTCATCTCTTTCAAGATAAAACCTCTTCCCTTTTTGAGATGACGCATCCCAGAGCTGCCTGCCCCAGATTTCGGGTGGCCCCACTCCTGCATCAGCGACAGGCCGGCGCCAGATGGGCCCAGAGATTGCTGCCCGGGGAGACGAGCCTTAAAAAGACCTCACTGGCTGCTGCTCACGCCAGTCCCGGCTCCGGTCATTCCTTCATCCCCTCAGCACACACTTCTGGGGCCCAGCTGGCGGTGACCCCGTGCCAGGCCCTGGGAGTCTGCAGTGAGCAACGCAGGCTGCTCCTTCCCCGGCTGGCACAGGAGGGGGCGACACGCACAGGTGCCGGGCGGGCAGACAGGCAGGAGCCGGGAGCCAGAGTAAGTCAGGAGGTCGGGAGGCCGAGCATTTGAGGGGACCCCTGGGGGGTGGGGAGCATCCTCGGCAGAGAAACAGCAAGGACGAGGGCTCCACACCTCGTGGTTCTGAATTGTGACCCGGCTCTGTCCCCGTTGCTGTGCCTCCGCCTGAAGTCAGTTCTTCCTCCTGAAAGGAGTCCCGTTCACCCGCCCCAGGGAACAGTGACTACCAGGAATGCAGGGCACTTGGCGAGGCCTCCTCTGGCTCTGTGGTCAGGGCAGGGCCTGCGTGGCCTGCACGGATCCGCACCCACACTCCGTTTCACTTCCAGTTCAGCCACCGGTCTCACGTGACACTTGTCACTTACCCATCGCGGCCCTTTGGTCACCTGTCAGTGCAGCAAAACCGTTTACCCAACAGCCGCTTGGGCTGCGGCTAAGATGGTGGCCAGGTGGGCCGGGAGGTTCTGTAAGCCTGCGTGCTGTCCCCAGGAGGCCCATGATGGGCTCCCACAAACCCACACCCGGAGGCCAGCTCCGACGGCAGCGCCGGGACCCACACCGGGAGGGAGCCCCCCAGGAGGCCTCCGGACTCACCTGGGTCAGAGGGATTATTGATGGTTTGCTGCTGTGAATCCTCCCCAGAGGCAATGTCCCCCGTGATTTTGGGGGAGCGTGGAAGGGAGAGAGAAAGACAGAAACATGGGTGTGAGAGAAGCACATCGGTGGGGTGCCTCCTGTAGGCGCCCCAACCAGGGCCCAGGCCGGGGAGGAGCCTGCTGCTGAGGTACATGCCCTTGACCGGACTCGAACCCGGGACCCTTTGGTCTGCAGGCCGACGCTCCGTCCACTGAGCCGCACTGGCCAGGGCTCAGATGAAGCATTCGATAGTGACGCTTCGTCCCCCTGGGTAGCAAGTTCTCCTGCCACGCCCCTCCCTCGCCCTCGGTCTCCGCCCAGCGCAGTTCCGGGCACAGAACCGACCTCGGAACCGACTGGGGAACCGAGAGTCAGACTGCTTCTCCCACAGGGAGCTCTTCACCGTCTGACACAGCCTCCTGTGTGTCCCCGGACTTTCTCATTTCGGGGCAAAACACATTTAGTTCCTGTAATTCCTTTTTATTTTTTAAAATATATATTTTTATTGGTTTCAGAGAGGAAGGGGGAGGGAGAGAGAGAGGACATCAGGGAGGAGAGAGAATCACTGATCGGCCGCCTCCTGCACGCCCCACTGGAGATGGAGCCCGCAGCCCAGGCGTGTGCCGTGACTGGGAATCGAACCGTGACCTCCCGGTTCGTAGGTCGGCTCTCAACCACTGAGCCATATCAGCCAGGCCTATAATTCTTTTTTATTTTTTAAAAATACACTTTTACTGATTTCAGAGAGGAAGGGGCGGGGGGAGAGAGAGAGAAACATCAGTGATGAGAGAGAATCATGGATCGGCTGCCTCCTGCACGCCCCTCCCGGGGATCGGGCTCACAACTCGGGCCTGTGCCCTTGGCTGGAATTAAACCCGGCACCCCTCGATGCTCTATCCACTGAGCCACACCAGCGAGGGCTGTAATTCTTTTTTAAAAGGCGTGGCCCCAAGCCCTCAGCCGTTGAGGTGGCATTCCTGAAGGCAGCTCACATCGCTTCGAAGACGGGGTGCCCAGGCCTGAAGACGTGGTCCCCTGCGGTCCGGTCAGTGTAGACACCTGTAGCCCGCCACCTGACCGGGTTAGTGGCCCCAGGGGCTCCTGTGACGGGTCCCCAGCACCCCTGCCCTTTGCTCTGTGACTTCACAGAAGGCAGACGTGGCACCCGGTCAGGGGATGGGCCTTGGCCCGAGACTTGATCTGGCCATGGGCTGCGGCAATGGGTTGACGTGCCTGCTCTCACGTAGAAAGAATCCCTGTAAGACGACCAGCAGATGGTTCCCAAAGAGACCTTAGGCCAGAGGCAGTGGGGTAAAACGTCAAAAGTGCTGGAAGAAAAGGACTGCCCACCGTGAACACGCCGCCTGGCGGCGCTGTCCTTCAGAACCGCAGACATAAACGTTTTGCCTGCGAAGAAAACGGAAGGCGTCCGTCAGCACGAACGTGGCCTTACGGTTCTCTGTGCGGAAACCAAAGAACGCTCGCTGGTAGCAGGAAAACAGATGAGCCAAGGCAAATGCACTGTCAGACTTAGAATGCCTGGGTGCTGCAGTGGTGGTGGGTAAGTCACGTGACTCTCGTAGGGAGGTTAGAAGACACAGCATTAAGCCCTGGCCGGCAGGTTCAGTGGTTAGAACATCGGTCCACGCACAGAAGGGTCACGGGTTCCGTCCTGGTCCAGGGCCCATACCTGGGCTGCAGGTTCCATCCCTGCCCCGGTCGGGCATGTACGGGAGGCAATCAACGGACGTGTCTCTCTCACATCGATGTTTATCTTTCCCTCTCCCCCTTTCTCCCTCCCTCCCACTTTCTCTAAAAAAAAAAAAAAGAAAAGAAAAGAAAAAAAATCAGTGGAAAAAAATCCTCGAGTGAAGATTAATCAAGAATAAAAAAGAAAGACAAAGCATTAATTCACTGTGCTACCATGATTTGTTAATAGGTAGCCATCGTAAAAAAATGCAGATTGTGACATGGAAATGTGGGGGTAGGAGGGATTTGGTATGTGTTCAAAGTTGAGATATTATCAGCTCAAAGTAGACTGTTACGAACATAAGGTGCCTTAGGGCTCATGGCACCCACAAAACAAAAGTCTATAGTAGATACACCAACTATAGAGTGAAAGAAATGTAAGCATTCCAGTCACGAATCATCAAATAAAAACGACAGCGTGAAAGAGGGGAAGAGAGGAACAAAGGAATGCAACTCAACCAGAAAGCACAAGTAACAGCTATCTCTTCCCCTATCGATAATTACTTTAAATGAAAACGGATGAAATTCTTCAAAGTCAGAGAGCGACAGATGGATAGGAAAAGCAGACCCAACTGTATGTTGCCTACCACAGACTCACTTCAGCCCTTTAAGGCCAGAGGTGCACCAGGTGGGTGGGTGGAAAATGCCCCGTGTGAACGGAAATTTAAAAATAAAGCAGCCCTGGCCGGTGTGGCTCAGCTGGCTGGGCATCGTCCCTGCACCAAAAGGTTGCTGGTTCCATTCCTGGCAGAGGGGCATGCATGAGGCAGCCTATCGATGTTCTATCTCGCACTGATGTTTCTCTTCCTCTCTCCCTCTCCCTTTATCTCCTCTAAAGATCAATAATCTGTATATAAAAAAGCAGAGGTAGCTATAATTATATCAGACAAAACAGACTTCAAACCAGAGACTATAACAGGAGACAAGATTATGTAACAACTAGAGGTCCAGTGCACAAATTCATGCACCAGTGGGTCCCTCAACCTGGCCTCTGGCATCAGGCCAAAACTGGCTCCCCGACATCCCCCGAGGGGTCCCGGATTGTGAGAGAAGGGCACAGGCCAGGCCGAGGGACCCCACCGGTGCACGATCGGGGCTGGGGAGGGATGCAGGAGGTTGGCCAGCTGGAGAGGGACCACAGGAGGACTCCAGGGCATGTCCGGCCCATCTCACTCAGTCCCCATTGGCTGGACCCCAGCAGCAAGCTCACCTACCAGTCGGCATGTCTTCTCCCTGGTGGTCAGTGCACATCATAGCGAGTGGTTGAGCAGCCTTAGCATATCATTAGCATATTATGCTTTGATTGGCTGAGCGGACAACCAGATGACCAGACACTTAGCATATTAGGCTTTTATTATATAGGATAACTAAAGGCCATCCGTGCACTGGGGGGTGGGGGGGTGTGGGGGACGGGTCCCTCAGTCCAACCTGCACCCTTTCACAGTCCGGGAGCCCTAGGGGAATGTCCGACTGCCATGGAAGTGGGAGAAGCTCCCACCACCCCTGCTTCACTTGCCAGCCGTGAGCCCAGCTCCGGGCTTCTAGCTGAGCGGCACTCCCCCTGTGGGAGCGCACTGACCATTGGGGGCAGCTCCTGCACTGAGTGTCTGCCCCCTGGGGGTCAGTGCGCGTCACAGCGACCGGTAGTTCGGTCAATTTGCATATTACCCTTTTATGATCTAGTATAAAGGGGTCAATTCAACAAAAGGATGTAACAGTTTTAATATTTAGGCACCCAACATAGGAGCACTTAAATATATAAAGCAAACAGTAGCATATCTGAAGGGAGAAATAAACAGCAACACAGTAATAGGAAATTTCAATATTCTGCTTTTAACGATGGCTACATCATCCCGACGGAAAATCACCAAGGAAAACGGGAGCCTAACTGCATTAGATCAGAGGCACCTAAGAGACATACAGATTGAGAACTGCCCACCCAACAGCAGCGGACACTTCCCGGGCCGCACGGCGCGTCCTCCACGGCAGGTGCTGTGTGAGACCGCAGCACTTCTCGGTACTGTTCCGAAGCCCCAAGTCCCACCAGGCCGTCTTCCCAACCACACACGCAGCTCTGAGAGGGACGTGATAACACACACATTCAGGAAAGAGAAAGATCTCAAATAAACATCCCAACTTTACACCTCAAGGAACTTCACACCTCAGAGAACTTGAAAAGCAGAACCAACGATACCCAAAGTTAGCAGAAGGAACTAGCAAAGACCAGAGCAGACATCAGTGAAATAGAAACTAACTAGGGGGGTGGGTGAGAGAGGACTAAATACATAAAACCAGAAAAAGAAGGTGGTTACAACTGATACTACCAAATTACAAAGGACCCTGAGAGACAGCGGTGAACAATTATACTCCAAAAACTCGGACAACCTGGGAGAAATAGATAAATCCTAAGGCACGTCCCTCCTCCCACGTTCACCCCAGCATTATTCACACGAGGCGAGGCGTGGACACCACCCGGGTTCCTCGACACAGGCGTGATGGGAAGCGTGGCACCTGTGTGCACAACGGGGCAGCGCTCAGCTGTTACAGAGAAGGCCGTCCTGTCATTCGCAGCAACACGCATGTTCTCGGGGGCCGCTGTGTGACGCGGGAATCCGGACAGAGACGAACACCCATGGCATCACGCACACGTGGGTCTGCACACACTCCTCCCATGCAGGAGTCACAGGAACGGAGTCGCAGCACGGCTGCCGGGAGGGGGGGGGGGGGTGGGGTGGGAATAGGAAGAGGCGGTTTCAAATGTCACCGACTCTGCGTGAGACGACGGCCCAGGTGTGCGCGTCCGCACCGCGCTCTTGTCTCGCTGAAATTCGCCGAGAACTCACCAGAAAGAAAAGAAGCCACTGATGCCAGGAGACGAGCGCTGACTCCCCCGGGCGGGGCAAATGGCGCCGTGCCTTTAAACGCCTTCCCGTGTTGTCAGCGAGACGCGGGGAAGCCGGGGGGATGGGGGGGGGCAGTTAGTTGCGTGGCGATGCCCTCCGAGCTCAGGGAAATATTCACGGAGCGGCGTGTCCTGTGATGGTGCTGGGGGGCGGAGTCCGGACCAGTCTTGTCACCCTTTTCCGTGCTTCCTCGCTGTTTTCTTTCGGAGCCGGGACCTGTGTCATCTTTCCTTCTGTGGACACGCTTCCCCGGAGTGTGTGCGTGGCACCCGCTCAGACGGGCAGGCTCTGGGACCCCCGGGCGCCCGGCCAGGCTCTCCCTGGAAGGTCACGTCCTGTGAGGCCAGCTGTTTCTCGCTTAGAAAGGGAGAAGAGATTTTGCTGGAACGTTTGGTAAAGGTCAACCTTGCCCAGTCCCCTGGGCTGACGGCCTCACACGTGTTCTCACCTAGCGGGGCCTGACACCCTTGTCCCCGGGTGCCCCGCCTTCCCTCCGAGCCCCGACAGGACCCCTGGACGCCTGCTCCCTGGCGGCCCCTCTGCCTCAGGGCTGCTCTGCGGGCCCCTCTCCCGGAACCTTCTCTCCACACTCACCGCGGGTCGCTCTTCCTCAGCCTCCAGGCTCAGCTCAAGGGCGGGCTGTCCAGGAACCGCCAGGGCCCCACCCGAGCACCCCGTTAGCCCCCGAGTCCCCGCTGCCCCACCTTCCCTTAAGGCTTGGATGAGCCATGTGTGGGCTCTGCAGTCGCTCCTGCCCGGCCACCGTTCATCAAGAGCCGGACACCCTCTGGTCCTACTGATGTGGGTGCCTGGCCTGAGGTGCCCTGTAGCCTGTGCCTGGCACCTACCCACCCAGGGACAGGCTGGTGTGTTGTCCTCGTCCCTCCTGTTCCAACTTCAGCCTCCGTTCTGTTCATCCTTCCTTCCGACCCCTTCTCCTAGGTTTTACACACACACACACACACACACACACTAGAGGCCCGGTGCATGAAAAGTCATGCACTGGAGGGGGGTCCCTCAGCCCAGCCTGTCCCCTCTCACAGTCCGGGAGCCCTCAGGGGCGGGAGACGACCCGGCGATCAGGAGAAGGCGACGCCCCATCACACCTCTGCTGCTGCCACTGCCGGCAGCGCAAGCCTCAGCCGGCCCTGGTTACCTGAGCCTCCGACCCACCCTGGGCGGCTGGGCAACTGGGGGGCTGAGGGAACTGGGGGACTCTGGAGGCAGGCGTTCGCGGAGCAGCTGGGCCTGCCTGGGGGTGGGCCTGGCCTTGCCGTGCGCCTGCTGCCCCAGTGGGGCTGAGGGGACTGGTGCCACCATCTTGTGGCTGTGGGTGCCGCCATCTTTGAGGGCGTGGCAGTCAATCAGCATATTCCCTCCTTATTAGCTGTGGATGCTGCCATCTTTGAGACAGTGTGAGGTCAATTAGCCTATTCCCTCTTTATTAGATAGGATATATTTTTTTATTGATTTCAGAGCGGAAGGGAGAAGGAGAGGGAGAGAAACATCGATGATGAGAGAGAATCATGGATTGGCTGCCTCCTGCACGGCCCGCACTGGGGATCGAGCTTGCACCCCGGGCCTGTGCCCTCACCGGGATTGAACCCTGACCTCCTGGTTCACAGGTTGATGCTCAGCCACTGAGCCGCGCCGGCCGGGCTTCTCCTCCCTTTCCCGACCCTGAGTGTGGGGGAGGGAGACGCTTTCTCTACGCCCCCCCCACCCCCTCCCCCGCCACGGGGCCTTGTCCTGGGAGTGACCGCAGACCGAGGAGCGGGGAGAACAGTTCACCCACACACATCAGCTCCCGCCTGGGCAGTGGGGACCGGCTCCGGCCAGCCCATCTGGGGGAGGAGGCAGGCTGGGGGCAGGTGACCAGGGGAAGCTGTGTGCCTGTGACCCGGCCGCCGCCGCCACAAGAACATGGGTCCCCTCCCCCTGCGCAGCGGAGGGACCGCAGCCCAGGCCTCCTCACCCAGGAGACCCCGTGCAGCTCCCAGAGCTTTGCTGCTGCTTCTCGGGGGCGCTGCGTCACAATAAGAGGGGTGTTGGGGGGGGGCCTTTCCGTACCCCTCGCCCATGGATAGACCAGACCCCTGCACCCACCAGCCCCCTCTGCCCAGGTCTGTGCCCCAACCCACCTGCTATCCCGCCTCCTCCCGATGGACCCTCCACGCCCTTTGCGCCCTGTGACCTTTGTGGCCGTGGTCCCAGAGGCTGCCTTCTCCCCTTCTCCCCCGACACCCGCCCTTCCTGCCTGCCTCCCGGTTTGTGTCATGGGGATGGGCGTGGGCAGGACTGGCTGTGCTGCGTGTTCTACACCAAATAGAAGCTAGGGAGCCTCAGCCAGCTGGGGCTGGCTTTTCTCTCATATAAAGCCCTGTAGGCAGCCCGGCCGGCATGGCTCAGAGGTCACGGTTTGATACCCGGTCAGGGCACAGGCCGGGTTGCGGGCTCCATCCAGTGTGGGGCGTGCAGGAGGCGGCTGGTCCATGATTCTCTCTCCTCCTGATGCTTCTCTCTTTGAGTCGTTTTCTTGTGCTTCTCTTTCTCTCAAACCCCTCTCCAGCCTGGTAGCATGTTCTGTTCACTTTATCTCCAAAAGAGACCCACCATCTCCTACCAGGAGGCTCCTCATTCCTCCTGATCTGCCTGAACTGGCCACCAGAGGAGTCTCCTTAAATGTCAGGCAGAGGATGCCGCTCACGCCCCCCACTGGGTTCCCATGGGCCCTGGGGAGAAGGGAACGCCATCAGAAGGGACTGCAAGGCCCCAAAGCGGTCCCTGCCACCTCTCGGACCTAAGTTCCCCTCGTCCTCCCCCTGGCTCCCCGCGGCCGCACTGGCCTCGAACACGCCAGGCATCTGCATCAGGGACGCTGCCCTTTCCCTGAAACGTCCCTCCTCCAGGTGCACGTGGCTCACTCCCACCTCAGGCTCGGCTTCCCTGTTGCCTGGTCAGTGCCCGTCCCCGTTCGCTCCACCTGAACTTGCCTCAGCACCCCCATCTGACCTCGGGCGTGATTTTTCTCCAAAGCCCTTATCACCATCTACCATGCTGTATATCCTTTCGTTTATTTTATTTGTGGCCCAGCTCCCATGACTGGAATGTAAATCCCCGGGGCCAAGGCTTTTGTCCATTTTATTCATTCCCGTGACCCTTTCGCCTCGAGGGGTGCCCAGCACATAGTAGGTGCCCAGCACATAGTAGGTGCCCAGGAAGTTTTGCTGCCGGAACAAATGAGTGGGGTGGAGGTGGCTGGGAGCCCCGGGCCTCGTGGTGGCACCCGCTGCTCTGATTCAGGCATTCCCTGCCACGTGACGTCACATCTTCGTGTGCTAGTTTCTTTTCAGCTGTAAAACGTTTCACCAGAATTGTCCGTCGGTGTTCAGTGAAACGATCAGTGTGAAAAGCACTTTTCCATTTGTGTTACCCAGTGCTGATGAGCACCAGCTACGCTGCTTCCAGTCAGGACACACCACAGGTGTGTGCAGGCTTGGGGGTTTTGTGCCAGGGGCTAACGGGGGGCTTTTCTTGGGGGCATCAGCAGCGTGACTAGGGCTTATTTCGGACTTAGGTGGTGGAGGTTACCCGGGGTCCCTCACATCACGGGGCCTTCCCCGACGGTTCCCCGGGGGCTGTGGACACGCGGCCACCGGCTGGGGGCTGGCGCAGCTGCTTACGGAAGCAGGACCCCCCGGAGGGCGGTGTTTCTCCTTCACAGCCCGTGACGCCTCCTTAGGGTCGCGGCCTGCCCTATGGTGGCCTCTGGGTGCCTGTCCGTTCTGTGACGGACAGAGGCCCACGTCCTGTCCTTCTCCGGCGTTTTGTTCTTTTAAGGACTACAAGTCGGGTAGCTGGTGACCAAGTGAGCTAGGGAAGGTGGGGAGCTTTTCAGAGAACTTCATTATCATTCTAATGATTTGGGAATTTCCAAGAAGCAGCAAAAACATTCCACAGACCAATAATTCTGAAACACACAAAAAAAGGTCTATCTGAAATTGAAATGACCTAGTTACATAAACCTGCCTTCCTTCCTCCGCCTCGACGCCCCTTTTCTGTGATCTGAAGAACGTGCTGGAAGAATTAAAGCTGTGGTGAGGCAGTTCCCCGCAGCCCAGCGTGTGGGTGCAGGACCCAGCAGGCTTGCGGAGGTCGCCGAGCCAACGGACAGACGGACAGGCGGCATCCCGGCCAGGAGCCCTGCAGGCAGCACCCGCCCACCCCGTCAGCCAGGAGGACCCAGCGCTGCCCTGGGGGAGAGCACCTAAGGGTTTCCTTTCTGAAGCTCAGAGGAGAGCTGGGTGCCCGTCTGTGGCCAGACACCTGCTTCCCTGGTGAGTGTTGGCTTTGCTGGGCACTGGGCGATGCCGGCCTCTGTCCTCTGCCATGTGTGTGGCTGAGGCAGCCGCCACCCCACCAGCTAGTGCTTCTAGGTTGGGCCTCCTGTGGCCCCGGGGGGAGGGCAGGGCTCAGCCCTGGGGGGCCTGGGAGGGAGACCTGCGGGGGGGACTGTTTCAGGCAATGCTGGTGGAAGTCCCGGGAGGTGGTGTGAGCAGAGTTAGGAATGCGTTGTCCACTGCGGGAGGGTGGGGGGTGGAGGGTGGAGGGTGGAGGGTGGAGGCTGGGCCCAGCCCCTGGGAGAGGGCCCTCGGGCCTGTCTCACGCGGACATGAGCTGTGACCTCCAGCACCCATGGCCGGAGGCGGGCTGACCGCTGGGGAGAGGCCATAGGGACGCTGCTCACAGGCGCCCAGGGGGCCAAGCTGCCCCAGCAGGCGTCGGTGTGAGGCTCGCCAGCAAGGGGGAGCGCAGGTCCAGGAACCCAGCCGACACGTCCCGGGCGCCGGGCACTGCGCTGTGGGGGCCGCGGGGCCGAAGGTGCCGGGGACTCAGGGAGGTGATGGCTGGGGAGGGCAGTGAGCAGAGCGGGCGGGGCAGGTCCTGCGTGGACAGTCCGGGCACGGGCAGCGGGACGGACGAGAGGAGGGGAGGAGGGGAGGAGGGCGGCCAGGAGCCCGCTCAGCGAAGGTGCGAATGCCACGGAAACGCCCAGGCTGTGCTCTTGGCATGGTTCCTTCTCGGCTGCGATTCACGGAGGACGTCCTGTGACACCACCGTCTGGCGAGTGAAAGTGCTAGAAGGCGGGATCCGTCCCGCTGCTGCGGCCGGACGCCTCGAGCGATGAACACTCACTGCGCCCGGCACAGGCACCGCCGTGAGCTACCAGGCTGTTCGAGGCCGCGGCTCTCCCCCTGTGTCTGTGCCGTGAGCCCCGAGGACGAACCGACAAAGAGGACACGGCCGAGTTTCTCCTGGGGGCGGGGGCTCAGGGGCAGCTCGACGTGCTGACCCCTATTCTGGGGGCCGTTCGCATAAGCAGCGGCGTGGCTCCCAGCGCCGAGGGGAGCAGGGAGGAGGTCAGCCAGGGGTCAGTCTAGGAGAGGCCAGGCGGACAGAGGCCTTGCCCTCCGACGATGGCAAGGGAAACCCCTGTACAGGTAGGACGCAGTGAGCTCCCCGGGGGCAGGGGACGCAGCCGAGTAGCCGGGTCTGCGCCCCTGGTGGGCTGCGGGGCCCTGGCCCCTGGTGACCGGCCGGCCGGGCGAGGGTGCGGTCCTGGCTTTGCATCGGCCACGACTCCGCTTCTAAAAGCGCTGAAGTGCAAGAGCCTGGGAACACTGTCCCTCCCAGGAGCCGGCTCTGCCTGGCCCTGCTCCCTGCCCGTGCGAGCAGCTAACGGGGCCGTCAGGGCGGGCTCCCCACACCCCTCCACTTGGGGGAGCTTTCCCACTGAGGGGCAAGACAGGAGGTGGGCACAGGGGAGAGAGGAGAGGGTCTGAGATGGGCGGGGAGAGAGGTGGGAGGAGGGAGGGAGGAGGGGGGAGGGCGACCAGCAGAGGCTGGGGAGAAGAGGGGAGGGAGAAGGGGGGAGGGGATGGGAGAGGGGGGCAGGTGCACGGTGACCAAAGAGGGCCCAGGCCGTGCCGTGACTGTGGCCCTGGGCTCAGTGGACTCCCATCTGGCAGGTGGGCGCCCATAGCCTGGGATCGGGGTCCCTAGCACTGGGGTGGGGCCAGGCCCTGGGCCTGCAGGTCTGTTGGCACCTTTCTCCTTGGACGGAGCTGTGGACCCACGTCCCACGCTGTCCCTCCTACTGGCCACGCCCAAGCCCCTGGGGTGCTGGGGGCGAAAGGAGGATGAGCTCAGGGGTGAGAAGTGGCGTGCACTTCGCTGAGGCCTTCTAGATCCTTCTGCTCATGGTGGTCCCTGCGCCGGGCCTCGGGCTGCCCTCAGGCCCAGTCAGAACCCACGCGCGACCCCGGGAGGGGTCTGTGTGCACAGGCAGCGTGGACCCTTCCGGGCCGGAAGCCCGTCCGAGGGAGGCCCTGCTCCTTGCACTGCAAATCGGCTCAGGGGGGCCCGTGGCTGCCG
This sequence comes from Corynorhinus townsendii, assembly GCA_026230045.1. Classification (NCBI taxonomy): domain Eukaryota; kingdom Metazoa; phylum Chordata; class Mammalia; order Chiroptera; family Vespertilionidae; genus Corynorhinus; species Corynorhinus townsendii. The sequence goes on along the minus strand of JAPDVU010000004.1, from coordinate 997,654 downwards.
CCACCCTTCACGGCCCCCTCATCCCTGCGGCGCCTTTATCAGCTGCCCGCAGGTTCCCGTCTCACAGGACGAGAGGAAGCCCACATCTGGGTCCCCGGAGCACAGTGAGTCAGCGGGCAGGCCCTCTGCTCGCCACCCCCGCCCCCCCCCCCCCCCCCCCCCGGCTCCGACAGGGAGGCCGCCTGCAGCCAGGGGGGCGCGTGGATGGCGGTGCGTTATCTGGCAGCGATCGCGCAGGGGGGCCCAGCACCCGCGGAGTGTGGCTTTCACATGCTTTCCGGTAGATAACAGATATTTTGGTGACTACAAATCACGGCTCGTGTGTGATTAACACGCAGTGAACACGCCCGTCACGCCCGTGTCTGCGTCCGCTTGTGGACGTGAGCCGGTTCGATAGGGCCCTCCCGCTGCGCCTGGCAACGGGCTGACCAGCGAGGGCCTTGCGCTCAGCCTCGCCGGCCCGGCCTCGGACCCGAGGCGGCCGAGGGGCCTTCAGGCCCCAGACTTGGCAGAACTGGAGGAGGGGCCTTTCTGCGGCCCCTCCCCCCGGCGATGGCCGTGCCTCCTGGGGGAGGGTGTCAGATGCCGCAGTGGGTCCGGCAGAGCTTCTTACTGATGCCGCAGCCTGTCAGGTCGGCGACACCGGGGCCTGGCGTCTGTGCTGAGCAGGCCCCCCCGCCCCCCCCCCACTTCCTGTATCTGCCTCTGAGGTGAGAGAGCGTGTTTCTGTTCTGGAAACCGAGAGAGGGAAGCGGGGCCTGGGGCACTCGGGGGAGACGGCCAGGAACGGCCTGGAAGGTGGATGTTTCCGGCCAAGAAGGCAGGTGACCCTGAACCCGCCTGGAGGCACAGGATGGGACAGAGCAGCCCCCCTCCCCCCCAGCTCCCCCTCCCCCCCAGCGCCCCCTCCCCCGGCTCACGCAGCCCTCCCGCTGCCCCGAGCGCCATCCGGTGAGTTTCACGTTGACTTTTCCGTTCCGGTCACACCGAGGCCGCGTCTCCCGTCGTCGCCGGGTGACGGGGTCACAGCTTGACACGGGGCCGCAGATAGGACTTGCAGACGGACGGTTCTTTCCATGGGCCAACTCCCATGTGGACAAAGTCCCCGCTGCCTGCCGGTCAAGGCCACGCCGGACCGCACGCCGGACCGCATGCCGGACCGCTGGCTCCGGCGCTCCGTCCTCAGGGCAGCCGCCATCCCTCGGCCTCTCCGTCGCGTCTGTCACTGCGGGAGGGATGCGCTTGGCGGTCTCTGAGGTGCGCCCTGCTCCTGGCAGAGCTCCCACCCGCCCTCCCGACGAGGAGGCAGGCGCCCGGTGGGGAACCCGAGCGCAGCCGGTCAGTGGCTGACGCAGGACTGAGGTCCCGTCAGGAATCTCTGTGCCGGCGCCCCCGTCCCCTCGGGTCTGTGTGCCTCAGAGGAGCCGCGTCTCCTCCCCTCCGCTCGGCCTCGACAGCGTCTCTGCTCAGCCGTGTCAGCGTCAGAACGAGCTTCCAGTCCCCGTGTCTGTTGCGACGGGAAACTGGGCACCGTTCTCACGCCTCCTCCTCGGGCCTTTCCGGGGGTCGGCGGCCGTGCTCTCCAGGCGGATGGGGTCGAGGCAGTTGCTTTCTCTCCCTGTTTCAGAGCGAGGACACCGGCCGGTCCAGGGGTTAATGAGACAGAATAAGGGAGACCCCGCGGTGTCACCCCCAGGCCCCTGGGAGCCTGCGCCAGCCCCGCCCACGGCTGCGGCCCCTGCCCCCTCGCCCCGGCCGCGGGCACCTCTGACTCCCGTGTCTCCTCTGTTCTGTGAACCTGCTGCCCGCCACGCCACAGCCACGCCACAGCCCCGCCGCCTGCGTCCAGCCCCCACCTGCGCGGGGTTAGCCGGGTTTGTGCCCGCCCCTGCCCGCCCAGGTCCCGCGTCTCCTGGCTGCGCGCTCCTCACGCTCCCGGTGCGGCTTCCCAGCCACAGCCCACAGGCAGCCCGGAGTGGCGGCGTGGCGGCGTGGCCTGCCCCCGCGTGCCTCCGCTCCCCACTGTGGGAGTTCCCGGAGGCGGGGGCACGCTGCCTGCGCTGGGATCGGTGTGCGCAGCGGGGCACGTGGCCGCCACTGAGCTGCCACGTTTTAACAGGCGCAGCAGGCGGGTTTCTCTTTGGAACACAGAAGGGACATTGGGACTTAGACCTTTTCAGACTCCGTCCGGGCCAGGGAGTCCGGAGCAGCAGCCGCACGGGGAGAAGGGACGGCAGCTGCGCGGGGCAGGCCTGGGAGCCCCTCCCGTCGCTGAGGCCCTCCCTCCGGGGCAGCGAGGGCGCAGGGGACGGTCACCCTCAGAGCTTCCCCCCCCTCCCGGCCCTGCGCCTCTGAAAGGTGGCCACGTAGTGGGGGGACCCTTGTCTCCAGGGGAGGATCGGCCACCGAGCCGCTCCTCCACGCGGCCACACACAACCGCTTGCTCACAGCCCGCTCCCACCTGGTGTCGGGCACGCGAACCTGCTTCTCTTCTCCGGCAGCACTTCCTGGCCACCATCCTTGCCACAGGCTCCTGTCCCGCCTCCGTGCTAAATAGGACACGGGAGGGGGCCAGGGGCAGGTGGGAGAGATGGACCTGGACCGGGTGGTGTCCCCACCCCCCGCAGCACCCCTGCTGGCAGCCTCCACCCTCAGCCCAGGCCCGAGCCCGGAGGAGAGGTGGACGGCCCCGACCACGGGTCCCCGGGCCAGACAGGAAGTCCTGCCCCCCGGGGCCAGGGCGGGCAGAGAGGGACCCGCAGCCGGTGCGGGGTGGCCGTGGGTCTGCACGGAAAAGGCCCCCGGTGGTTGCCAGGGGCCCAGAGCAGCGACAGGGGCCACTGCACCTGCTGCTCAGCAGGCGTGGAGGCGGCAGAGCTCGGCTGGAGGGAAGGGGGCAGCGGGGGCGGGCGGGCGCGTGAACTCCGGTCACCGGCGGTGAGGGGCAGCGGCCTGAGCAGTGAAAGCTGAGCCAGGCCCCGGCGCGTCTCGGTCGCCGGTCCCTCGGCTGTGACACTTTCAGCGTTTCCGGGGCCTGGCCACCGCCACGCTGCTCTGTGGTGAACACCTTTCTGACGCCTCCTCCCTTTGAAAGAGGATCCTCGCCCCTGAGCTGCATGCCCAGGGGTCTCCAGCGGCTGCTCCTGCCACCGTGGTCGTAGCTGAGGGCAGGGCGGTCCTAGGCTTGCACCTGCCATTGGATGGCCGGTCCCCACGTTGGGGGCTCGCGTGTGCGTTCATCGTGACGTGACTGCCGTCCAGTGCTCCAGGCCACAGCCTGCGGGTGGGACACCTGCTGTGACATGGTGGCCACGCCAGGGAGCCGTGTGCTCAGAGCCCGCCCAGGTGCTGTCTGACACGCCCCGCCCCGCCACCCCAGGGCGCCCCGAGGCTGGGACTGTCCCGTCTCCAGCGCAGCGAGGAGGGCGCTGTGGTGGGGAAGGGGTTGGGGACCTGCCTGGGTGCACCCAGCACCGTTCTCGGCTCAGTGCTTCCTCACCTTCCCAGGCGGCCCGCCAGGGTCCCTGCTGACAGGGTGCGGGGAAGGGTGGGCCCCCCAGGTCCCCTGGCTCCTGGCTCTGCCGGGAGGGAGTCACATGATGACCTGCGGCCCCGCGGGCTGGAGATGGTTAACATCTGCATTTGGGCAAATAGGCGTTGCTTCTAAGTAGGAAGTGGCCTGTGCCTCGGGCTAATGTCAGTCTCCCCGAGTCTCCGTCCATGACCAGGAGTCCCGTCTTGTTCTCAGAGTCCCCGACGGCCAACGTGGGAGCCTGGAGCGTGGTGGGCGCGTGGCCCTGGGATCGGGTCGCAGCATCGCTTAAGGTAAGTGCGGCGGCGAAGGGGCTTCTCCTCTCCAACCTCCGGGGCCTCGGCCTCGCTGTCCCTGGTCCGAGGACCTGAGCCTGGGAACCGCTTCCCTCCCGGCTCCCTGCTCCCGGCTCCCGGCTCCCGGGTGCTGGCGGCCGACCGGGCTGCACCCGGCAAACACTCGCGCTTCGGACGTGGCCCTCGGGTCTTAGCAACGCCCTGTCCGCCCTGTGCACAAGCCCGCGGCCCTGGGAGGACAGCGCCTGCTGCGCCCTCATCGCCTTCCCGAGCCGGTGGCCCGGGCGCTGCTTGTGGAGAGAAGTGCACTCCTCACTCCTCACCCGGCTGAGCGCAGCGTTTGCCAAGCTGACGGCTAAGCTCGGGGAGGTTGGGCGATGCGAACGGTGACCTGTGCACCGCAGGGCACGGAGCCCGCGTGGGGAGGGGGGGGCTGGGCACCAGGGAAGGGGCTCGCCAGGAAAGCTGTGCCGCCAAGCTCATCGGGGCGTGCTCTGGGCTCAGCGGTTCAGGAGCCGCGCAGCTCACACACCAGGTGCCCCGAGGGCCTGGAGGTACACCTCGGTCCGTGAGAGGCTGGCGGCGTCCTCCACGCCCGTGGGGCCGAGACACAGGCAGGAGGGGCTCATGCGGTGGAGGGAAATGCAGGGCCGCGTCAACGCGACTCTGAGAAGGGTCCCCGAGGTAGTTTCCGTGAACAGAAAAGAAAATGCGAAAGCCAGCATCCGAAGAAGCCAGCGGAACCAAACGAAGAGAGAGAGCGCCCACAGGCCTCTGCACAGATCGCTGGAAAACACCTCCTGGCACGACGACCGCGCTCACACAAAAGCAGAAGGAAGCAGCTGATCCGGAACCGCCCGGCGCCCGGCCAGGCTCCCGAGGCGTCCAGAGAGCTCACGCTCGCTGAGCACGGCCGGTGGCCGGGGCTCTGACCTCAGAGCGAGATTCTAAACTGCGCTCCCTATAAGGTCTCGGGGCGCCTCGCAGCCCCCCCCCCCCCCCCCGAGGCCCTCTGGCACGAAGTGAGGGGCTGGTAGGAGCCCACAGGCTCTCAGAGGGGCCAGTGTCCCGGCCGCGAGGCGCACGAACTGTCCGCCTCAGGGGTGTGCGAGGGCAGAGACCGTGGATGTGGAGCAGTGATTCCCAATGTCCAGAATGAACTCAGAGCTCACGCATGCATGCATGCACACACATGCACATTGCACGTGAACACAGCACATGCATGCATATGCGTGCATCGGTTATGTACAACACACACGCATGCGCACAACTCCCATTCTTTCCCAGTCTTGTCCCCTGTCCTGCAGGCTTCGCTATTTATAAAAATAAGCTCAGATTTTAAGTCTCTGCTTTGATTTAATCTTAACAAACGGGACCTGGTGATTAAATTTGTTTAAATTGATTCTAACGGTTGTCCTTGCTGGTAGTATTTCAACGCTGTGACGCACGATGCTTTTCCGTGTTACTTTTCTTGGGCGAGTCTGCCTTGGCCAGCGGCCCAGCGACTGGGGGGGCCTGTGGGCCGCACCCGCCCTTCCAGCCTCCTCCGCTCCAGGATCTCGCTGCCCCTGCCCCGGCCCCGCCCGGCCCTGGCCCAGCCCGGCCCCACCACCATCTCCCCGTGGGCGCGCTGTCTGCTGGCTGGCCTGCTAGGACGCCTGTGCTGTCCACCTGGCCCCGGTCACCTGCTTGTGGCCAGAGGCACCCAAAGCCCCACGAGCGAAGCCGTGGTTGCTGAGGAGGGCCCAAGGGCTCTGCGGTGCATGGGCGCGTGGGTGTGGGGCCGGCACCGCCTGCTCTCCCTGGGCTGCGAGGGGACCGCCAGCCCCTCCGCGGCGCCCGCGTGGCCCCGGTTCTCAGGCCCGTTCTTCTCGCTTCGGAGTGAATTCAGAATCGCCGTTCGTCTGAGATGTGGTGTTTAGCGCGTGGTACCTAACACCGAGGGGCGAGGGGCCACATGACTTCATTGCAGAAAGTAAGCCAGCATTGTAAACGCCGCCTCTAACGTGTGACGCTGAGCCACACCTCCTTTTCTCCGGCACCGCCGCTCGGCGCGGCCACAGGCTCTGCCACGTGTAACCGAAGGCGGCGGCGCGGCCGCTGGCCACTGCCTGCACTCGCTCCGGTGCCAGCACCTTTGCTGCTCGCGGAGAAGGCGCCCGTTGACAGGCTTTCCAGCGGGACCTGCGGCCCCTGACGGCGCAGCCTGTGTGCCGGGAGGGAGGGCAGCCACTCCGTGAGGCGTCCTCGGGACAGCGGGTCCCTCGGGGCTGGGACGCCGTGATGAGATGATGGGCCGGGAGTGAGCTGCGTGCGTGTGTGCGTGCGTCTCTGAGTCACGGGCACAGCTGGTGAGGGACCGCCGGAGGCTGGTGCTGCCGGAGCCCGGCCCCGGTGCGCTTGGCGTGGCCCCCGCGTGGGCTCCTGGGCAGCTCCGGGTCCACCTGTCCGTGTTCAGGCAGCACCAGGGGAGGAGGGGGCGTCCCTCAAACACAGCTCTCGGGGCACTGGCCTCAGCTCCGCTAAATGTCCAGGACGAGGGTGCCCTCAGCGTTTCCCAAACTCACCTACTCCAGGGCACCCCTCCCCCTCCGCCACAGTCTTCATGGCAGAAACGATGTTTCTCCAAAGAGCTGAACCGGGCGAGTCACGTGAGCAGGGCGTGTGCAGGCCTCCTGACGTGTTGTGGTGGCATGTGTCACCAGCACCGCTTCCCTGAAACAATCCACCTGATGTTTGTGGTGACACGGTGGCCTGGCCAGCTGAATCACCTCCATCAGCGGCGGGTGCCGGGAAGACACGGGATGGGCTGCGGTCTGGGTGGCGAGCACCGATTCTCAGCCACGTGCGCGGACTGGGCAGTGTGTGCAGGTGCGTGCCCTTGGACCCCGCGGGTCCCGAACACCATCCCCAAGCAACACGGAACTCACACGCCAGGGTCCCTGGGATGAACCCTGAAATTCCAGTCGCAGGAATCAGAGGGGATTGAAACGGTGGAGCTCAGGGAGACAACCCAGCGCGGCGCCCTCACTCCCAGCACCAGCCAGCAACTCCCGCAGGCCCTGCCCCCCTTACCCCCGCCTCAGAGCCGCGATGGGGGGCGGCCACAGCTGCCTGCAGGTGCCAGCTCCCGGCAGCGGGAGGGAGGGGTGAGGCCACCCATCGTGCGTGCGAGGGACAGCGTGGGAGTCTCCTTGCAGGGCACGCGCTCAGGGACCCGTCAGGGGAGCTGTGGGTCATGCTGGCTCCCTCCTCACACGCGGGACACACACGGGCCTGCACGTGAGGACGGACCTGGCCGGTGGGACCTGTGTCCCTGCCAGCGCACCCGCCACCTGCCTCTGCCGTGTCTCCCTCCTCCGGACTTCTCCCAGACACGCAGCCAGGGGTCGGCGAGAGGATGGAATGAGTGAGTGGCAGGAGGAACTCGAGGCCTGGGGGTTTTTTGCGGGGGAGGGTGTGTGTGAGAGAGTAAGGCAGAGGGAGGACACAGCTAAGGCGAAGGAGTGAGCAGGGAAGAGCAAAGCTCTTCCTGGTTTTGTCTCAGGGATGGAGTTCCAGCCCTTCCCTCTCAGGCCAGCCCACCCCTCACTCACCCCCGGTCAAGTTCTGGAGCCAGGCTCCCTGCGGCACCCTCCTGGCTGCCCCAGCACCGTGCAGCTCGGTGAGCGCTGGAACGTGTGGGTGGGGGGGGGCTGGTGGCAGACACTCAGTGGGTGATCCCACTTCCCACAGGCGTGCCCTCCTGCCCCCCTCGCTGCGTTCCCACCACCCGAGAGGGTCTGTCCACGGAGCCCTTCCGCATCATGCCCTCTTACCCTCCCCCACGTGTGTGCCGTGTCTGCCTGGAAGATGAGCGACGGTTAAGAAGCGTGGGTGCTGGAGAGAGAGATATATGGTACTAGAGGCCTGGTGCACGAAATTAGTGCACTGAGGAGGGAGGTCTCTCAGCTCGGTCTGCGCCCTCTCGCAGTCTGGGAGCCCTCAGCAGTCGGGCATCCTTCGTGCTGCTGTGGAGGTGGGCGAGGTCCCGCCACCGCCGCTCGGCTCACCAGCTGTGAGCCCGGCTTCTGGCTGAGTGGTGCCCCCTTGTGGGAGCGCACTGACCACCAGGGGGCAGCTCCTGCATTGAGCGTCTGCCCTGTGGTGGTCAATGCACATCAAAGGAGCAGTTGAGTGGCCTTAGCATATTATTGGCATATAACCCTTTGATTGGTTGAACAGCCAAGCAGACAACCAGACACTTAGCATATTAGGCTTTTAGTATCGCTCAACCGCTCGCTATGACGTGCACTGACCACCGGGGGGCGGGGCGGGGAGGGGTGGAGACGCTCTGGTAGGTTAGCTTGCTGCTGGGGTCCGGCCAATCAGGATTGAGTGAGATGGGCCAGACACGCCCTGGAGCCCTCCCGCGGTCCCTCCCCAGCTGGCCAACCTCCCATGTCCCTCCCCGGCCCCGATCCTGCACCGGTGGGGTCCCTTGGCCTGACCTGTGCCCTCTCGCCATCCGGGACCCCTCGGGGGATGTCGGAGAGCCGGTTGCAGCCCGGTCCCGGAGGCCAGGCTGAGCGGCCCCACGGGTGCACGCATTCGTGCACGGGGCCTGTAGTAGAGGATACACACATTCCTGCTGCCGTTCCCGGCCAGGGAGTCCTGTCCGCATATCCCGAGGATGGCCCTCACGTTCAGAGGTTGGAGAGAACCCTGGACGGCTCACGTGCCTGCGCCCTGAGCTGTGCCGTCAGCGCCGTGCCGCGAGCGCTGCAAGCTGTCAGGATTCGGACCGACGACGCCTCTCGCACAGACTCGGGTTGGCGTGAGGAGTTTTGTGCCGATCAGCATCTGCGGTGTTGCTGACGTCCCCCTTGTTCACCCTGTGGGTCGGGAACCCGCGAGTCGCAGCCCACGGCCCCGTCTGGGCCAGCCCACGCGTGCGTGTGATGGTCCACAACCACATTCAAGTCGTGTGGTAGAGGCCGCCCGGCGTGGCTCCGTGGGTGAGCGTCAGCCTAGGAACCGGGGGGTCACAGTTTGATTCGGGGTCGGTTTCGGGCTCCATCCCCAGTGAGGGGCGTGCGGGAGGCAGCCGGTCCGTGATTCTCTATCATCGATGTTTCCAGCTCTTTCTCCCTCTCTCTCTAAAAAGGGAAATCAGAACCTATTAAAAAGATTAAAAGTAGTGCGGCAGAGACCCTGTGACCTGCAGAGCCTGAGACCTCTGTCCGGCCTCCAGGAGGGTGCGGCCCCTGCTGGACGTGGGTGTGTTTGCGTGACGCACCTGGGTGCGCTCCTGTTCCTGTGGGAGAGGGCGATGCCCTCGACTGCCTGGCCCTCCCAGATGCTTGTCTTAACCCCCGTGTCTTTTCGCTTCCTTCCCTGCCCAGGGTCCCTCCTCTCCTGTCATCCCCGTGGGCGGGCCTCCAGCTCTGCCCGGCACCGGCGGCACCATGAATGAGGTGAGTGTCCCTGGGGTGTTGGCTGGGAGCAGAGGTCGGGTTCCCTGTGGCTCCTGGGAAATTGCCCGGCAGCTAACTCTCCTCCTGCCCGTTCCAGGAGACAGTGACCTACATGGACGCCTACCCCGACGATGACGGCTACAACGCCACGGCGGACTACGCCGCGGACCCCAACGTCCTGTGCGTCCTGCAGGACGTCCGGGACTTCTCCCGGCTCTTCGTGCCCGTCACCTACTCCTTGGTCTGCGTCTGCGGCCTCCTGGGCAACGTGCTGGTGGTGCTCACCTTCGCGTTCTACAAGAAGGCCAAGTCCATGACGGACGTGTACCTCCTGAACATGGCGCTGGCGGACATCCTGTTCGTCCTGACCCTGCCCTTCTGGGCGGCGACGCACGCCACGGGCCAGTGGGTCTTCGGCGGCACCCTGTGCAAGCTGGTGCGCGGCGTCTACGCCGTCAACTTCCACTGCGGGATGCTGCTGCTGGCCTGCATCAGCCTGGACCGCTACGTGGCCATCGTGCAGGCCACGCGGTCCTTCCGCCTGCGGGCCCGCATGCGGGCGCACCACCGCGCCATCTGCCTGGCCGTGTGGGCCCTGTCCGTCCTCCTCTCCGTCTGGACCTTCGTCTTCAACCAGCAGTACAGGCTGCAGAACAGGGAGGTGTGCGAGCCCCGGTACCTGGAGGTGGCCGAGCCCCTGCGCTGGAAGCTGCTGCTGCTGGGGTTGCAGCTGCTGTGGGGCTTCTTCGTGCCGCTGCTGTTCATGACCTTCTGCTACCTGTCCATCGTCAGGACCCTGGTGCAGGCCCACAACTCCAAGCGGCACAAGGCCATCCGCGTGATCATCGCCGTGGTCCTCGTGTTCCTGGCCTGCCAGGTCCCTCACAACGTGGTGCTGCTGGTGACGGCCGTGAACCTGGGCAAGGTGGGCCGGTCCTGCCAGGGCGAGAAGGTGCTGCGCTACCTGGAGACGGGCACGGAGGTGCTGGCCTTCCTGCACTGCTGCCTCAACCCCGTGCTCTACGCCTTCGTCGGCCAGAGGTTCCGGAGCTACTTCCTGAAGATCGCCAAGGACCTGCTGTGCGTGGGGAGGCGGCGCGCGCCCAGCCCGGCCTGCGCCCGGCTGCACTCGGAGGCCTTCCCGTCCCGGCAGAACAGTGAGGCCGCGGACAACGACAACCCGTCCTCCTTCACCATGTGACCTGCCCTGGGGGCCGCGGCCGCACTCACGGCCGCGAGGACTCGGGGAGTGTGTGCGGTGTCTTCCCCGGGGACCGGGAGCGTGGCGGCCTTGGGCTGTGGACATCTGGCGGGGGGTGGGGGGGGGGGTTCAGGCACATTTTCTCCACCAGAAACTCTGGTTCTGCCGCCTCTGAGGGCCGGCACCACGCAGCAGGCTCCCGCAACGCCACGTTTCCGGGAGCGTTCACAAACGGGAGCGTTTTGGGAAATATTCATGGACCAGCCCTGGACCACCATTTCTCCCGGTCAGAGTAAAACTGTCTGAAAACAGACAGACAGACAGACACAAGGACGCGGCTGAGGAATACACGGGACCCTGTCCCCCGCGGGGGCGGGGACGGGCCTGGAAGAGGCTCCTGGCTCTGCTGTGGGCGCCGCGGCGTCTCCCCAGAGAGCGGAGGTCCATTAGGAACCAGGTTTCCTCCGCTCTCTCAGCTTCTAGAAAGTTCCTGGAACTCGTGTTTGGAAGGGCCGTGTACGTGTAGGAGCACAAGAGGAAAAAGCTCAACACGCCTGGAAGACAGACGTGCTGGGGAGATGCCGACACGCGTTCCTGGAGGCTGGCGCGTGCGCTGAGGACGGACGTGGCCTCTGCAGCTTCCTCTGGCTCTCGCGGGCGTGACCGGGCCTCTCCGTGAGATTCAGAGTGACATCTTAGGGCCTGAAGTCTGCATTTTACGTTTTTAAAAACATTTTGAAGTTTAAAAAAATTTTTTTAAACTGATTTTAGAGAAGAAGGGAGAGAGAGAGAGAAACATCCATGATGAGAGAGAATCACGGACCGGCTGCCTCCTGCACGCCCCCTGCAGGGGGTCGATCCCACGACCCGGGCCTGTGCTCTGACTGAGAATCGAACCCTGACCTCCTGGTTTGTAGGTTGACGCTCAGCCACTGAGCCACGCCGGCCGGGCTTGAAGTCTGCATTTAAAACACAGCACTGGCTTTGCAAAACGAAACTGGTTTGCGTGGGAAGTAGACGGTCTTGCAGCCTTGGCGTTCCGTCGGCGGGACGACCGTGTGCAAGACTCTCGCGCCCTTCACCCCCGTTAGCAGTCCCCTCCAGAAATCAAAGCGAAGGAGACCCCCCGCGGCCCCTTTCAGGTGCCTGGCACGGACGGGACCCCGCGTGGCACGGAGACGCCCGGTGCCCGGCCCTCGGAAACGGGCTCCTCTGCGTGACCGGAATCCCCGGAGGGCGAGGCTCGCCTCTCAAGCAGCAGCCCTTCCCCACGCCGCCGCGATGAATAAACATGTCTCCAAACGCACTGAGTACTTTGTTTCCCCACGTGGCATCGTTGTTCTTGCCGCGCATCGGGTAAGTCTGCACATCCATCGGGTCTGGCACACCCCCCCCCCCCCCAACGGGCACAGAGCTGCGTGGGGCTTTCTCCTACAGGAAATGCTCAGGGTGGTCCCCTGACAGTCCTCTGTCCTCTTTCCACCGGCTTCCGGCGCCTTCTCTCACTGCCGGGCTCCGCTAGACACGGCGCGCCTGCCTCCCGTCTCTGCTCTGCGCTCGGCACCAGGTTGGGCCACGTTCGAGGCATGGCCAGCGGCCCCTGTGAGAACACACTCGCCGGGAGGGAGTCACACCTCGGCCTGTCGCACACTCGCACACTCGCACACACGCACAGTCATGGCGTCACACGTGTGTGACCAATCACGTCGGTCTGTGCTGACCAGGGACCTTTTTCTTGGTTCCTGCTACACAGTGGTTCCGAGGATCCCAACGGATTCTTTCTGGACAAATGAGACTGTCACCATGAGCCTCAGCAGGGGGTGGGGGTGGGGGAGTGTTGGCCTGAGTGTTACCTCATAAGCTGCACCCCTCGACCAGAGGCACCGGAGTCTCGTGCAAACTGCCCGCCCGTTTGCTTCTGAGGCTGGACAGGTTGGCGAGTAAATGAGGCCAGAAATGTCCATTTGCAGATCTTTAAACATGTAGAGGCTGTGCGCACTCCGGGCGCCCGCGGGCACCAGCACAGAGACCCTGGCTGTTGACACGCGTGTGGGCTTCAGTGCCCGGCGCACCCTTCGCTGGGGCTGCCGGGATGAGAGGCCAGGGACCGAGACCCGGGCGTGGGCAGGTGGGCGTTCCCCGGGGCCCCGCTCCGTGGTGGGCAGACGGCTCCCCTCCGGGGCCCTCGCACGGCTGCCGTCTGTGCTCCCAAATCCCATCTCCCCGGGGTCCCCATGTCCTCTTCTGTGGGACCCAGTCACGCGGGATTAGGGCCCACCCCACAGGCCTCACCCACCTCGTCTCCCTTTAAGGCCCCGTTCCCAATGCAGCCACTTTCTCAGACACGGGGCTGGGCCGTCGGCGTGGGCACCCGGCACACGCCGCCCACACGGACCGTTTCTGGAGAGAGAGCAGCTCTTCAGAGCGAACGTCACTCAGGGGAGACCTGGCTTCCGTCCTCCCTCCCAGCGAACGTCCCACGGATCCGTCCCACTGCAGCTTTCTCGGCTTCTCCACTGCCGTCCCACAGCGCCAAGGGTAAAGGGCAAAGGGCACGGGCCTCAGCCAGGCCACAGGCACCTGCCGCCCCAGGCAGTGACTGAGCTCCGCCCAACCCCCCACGTGGCCACGCCTCCTCTGCTGCCCTCGGTGCCTCCTGGGAAGGGGGCTGCCCCAGGCCTCCTGCAGGGCCGAGGGCACCTCCCCTCTCGTGGCTCCTGTCCCCGACGCAGAGACCCCTTCTTGGGGACTCCGGTTGGTCGGCAGCAGGAGGCGCTGTGACAGGCCCTGGGCAGCCGGGCCCCACCTGCCTGTCTGTTTCTGGGGGCGTTGGGCCTCGTGGCTCAGGGTGGCCTCCTGTTGGGATCCCTAGAGGGCCCGCAGCCTCCCCCAGCTCGGGGCGACGGTGCGGTCACACTCCCTGTTCGACTTCTCGGCCGCTGCCTCGCCTGCGGAGGGCCAGCGTCCGGGGGGTCCCCACCCCATCCTTGCCCCCACCTCCCGGGCACCCTGCCTGCACGCTGCCTGGGGCCCAGGCATCCAACCCAGTGGGAGGTGGCGGCAGGCCCAGTTCCCGCGACGTGCTGGGCCTTGCTCTCCCACGTCCTGATTCGGTGCCTCCGCGTGACACTCACTCCATCCCCGCGCCTTCCTTGCTGGTGTCGTCCTCTCCGATGTCACCTGGGTGAGTCCGGGTGGGACAAGGCGGCAGCAGCACCTCTCCTACCCCACGGCCTCTCTCTGCTGCCTTGGGGTCCAGGCAGGCCACCCAGGCGTCAGCGGGGGCTGTGCCCCAGGCCGACCTCACAGTCCCGGCGGGCTGCCCTGGCTCCTGCCATCACGGAGGAACGCCTTCCACCGGGAACCCTGCCTCCTCGTGCCCAGAGCACGCGGGAGTCCGCCGGGCGCAGGAGGGGAAGGCGGGCGGCCGCACCACTCGCTTTGGGAAGAGCGGAGGCTGTGGGTCTCAGGAGCCAGTTCCAGCTGCACTGAACACTTGAGGACACGAAGCCGCCGGGTCTCCGCTCGGGCGTCCGGGACAAGGCCAGAGGAGGGTCGGGGAGATAGGCCAGCCCAGGATGGCCCCCCCGGGCCCGACGGGCACCTGTGGGGGGGCCTCTCCCCCTGACATGCTGGTCACCCCCACGGTACCTGGACCCCGTCAGTCTGAGTTTTCAGACAACTGCATTTGGAATTAGAGTCAATATTTTATTTTATTTTATTTATTATTATGTTTAACACATTTTTATTGATTTCAGAGGAAGGAAGAGGGAGAGAGGGAGAGAAACATCAGGATGACCGAGTCATGGATCGGCTGCCTCCCGCATGCCCCCGACTGGGGATCGAGCCCACAACCCGGGCACATGCCCTGGCCAGGAATCGAACCCTGACCTCCTGGTTCCTAGGTCGATGCTCAACTGCTGCGCCCCCTGACCAGACTGGAGCCACTGTTTTACCAGTCTCACCTTCCGCCTGGTTTTAGAAGACTGACGGGTTCTTCAATTCAAGATGATGCTCGGGGTCCTTCTCCTGAACCTGTTACCCTGGGAGACGAGGCAGCGCACATCCCGCTAGGAGCGCACGCAGGCACCCCGGGGACCTCAGTCCTCTCTTCAGGAGACGCGGCTGGGAAGGGGACCTGCCCGCGGGCCCACTCGCCTCCTCTGCGGGGCGTCGCTGCCCTCTGCTGGCCGCAGGCCGCACCCGCAGGAATGCTCCCTCTGGGCCACAGGAATTCTCCCCAGCCCCGCGTGACGGAGCCGCATGGGTCGCAGTGCGAGAACGTGAACAGAACCTTACTGGACGTCCTCTGGAAACCGGAACAAAACCCGTAGAATAATTGCGTTTGAAATCTGACTGTCAAAGTGCTGCGGTTCGCTCTCATCGCCTTTAACACCCACCGATCGGGGGAGCGCGCCTTCCCGGCTCTCGCTATGTGGCTGCCCGTGTTTCTGTGTGTTTGCTTCTGCGTTTGCTTTGGTTACAGCACACGCGTGTTTCTACGAATGCATATATGTGATCCAGAAAATAAGGTCTCTGTGTTTTTAGGGTACCTATTTTAGGACAATTTTAAGGGCATGATAACTAATAAAGAAGGGATTTTACTTTAAAAGATGAGATATAATTGCCCGGCCAGTGTGGCTCAGTGGTTGAGCATCGTCCCGTAAACCATGAGGTCAGGGTTCAATTCCCAGTCAGGACACATGCTTGGGTTGTGGGCTCGGTCCCCGGTGTGGGGCATGCAAGAGGCAGCTGGTCCATGAGTCTCTTTCATCACTGATGTTTCTCTCTCTCTCTCTCCCTCTCCCTTCCTCTCTCTGAAATCAATAACAACATATTTAAAAAAATAAAAGATGAGATAAATCTACTCACGAGAAACTTTCTGAAGCTCTAAAGTTAAGCCATCTCCTCTCTCCATCTTTCTAAATTCTGGGCCTGTGGGAGCTTGTCTCCCCCGATGGTGAGGACCACGGAGGGGCTGTGGGTGCGTCGCGGTTCGTGGAGAACCGTTACTGCCTCTGTCTCTGCACGGCATGACGGGTGGGGGTGGGGGAGACACCTGCCGAAGCCGACAGCGCGTTTGGTGTGGACCCTCGGGAGTGTGGCCCTTCTGTCGGGAAAAGCCTTCTCCATGAGCTCGGTCAGCGACGGCCCTGCCTCCCAGTGACTCCCGTCCAACCAGCAGCTGCACAGGCCCTGGACCCAGGCGGTGCCGAGGCCTGGAGCCGGGCCGGGATCTGGGCGGTGCCGAGGGCTGGGACTCAGGGGCAAGGCCGTGCACCTGCTGTCCCAGAGGAAGTCCGAGCACTAACGAGGCTGAGGCTCGCTCGGGAGGCAGAGCTGTGGTCGGAGGCCCGTCGTCCGCCGTCCGCCTCACTTCCCTTTGAGTCATTCCCTTGCTCAGAGGAAATCATTCGGAGGAGGTGAGCCTCTCGTTCCGCTGCCTCTTTGAAGAAGCGAGTGTCTGGGCGCAGAGCTGCAGGCGTCCGGGGGCGCGGGGACCAGGCACCTCAGACGGGCACTCGCGGGCCTGACCCGCATGTCTGAGCTCTGGTCCCACCGCACACACGTGTGGAAGAAAACGTGATGGGACAGAATCCTTACAGAAAGCCTGAAGGATTGGCCGGGAAGAAAAACAGTCACCAACATCTGTGTAGCTCGCAGGCTCCCCGCCAGGCTGTGCGCGGAGGGCGCGCAGGGAAAAGTAGGCCCCAGAGGGCCCCCGTCCGGCTGGGCCGTCAGCAAAGATACGGCACACGCCGGTCACCTGCGCCAGCAAAGCGACAGCCGCTGGCGTGTTCGATGGGCAGGCGCCGTGCTCAGCCGCCTGTCGGTACCGCGTTCAGTCCCGCACGCTCCCCGCTGGGCCGCATCACACCCGTGTCACAGCTGAGGGAAGTCCGGGAGGCGTGGTGACGTGTCCCGGGTCACAGAGCAGGGCGTGGAGCCCAAGGCCCCGACCTCGGCCACTGACCCGGCCTCGGCCCTGGCTGCGCGTGGGCAGGGTCAGGCGGCGACTCCAGGCCCCGCGTGGGAACCCGGGTTGGCCGAGGCTCCGAGTTTTCTAGAAGCTGCTGGTCCCCACCGGCCGCGCTGAGCTGGCCCGGGGCTGAGTAGGAGGAGGGCCGCCGGCTCTGCCCACGAACCGGCAGCGAGACCCCGCGAGGCAGCCACACTGCGATGTGACTTCCCCGTCTGGCCGGCTGACAGGTGGCCGGGGGTGGGAGGGGGGAGCTGCAGCTCCTGGGGTCCCGGGAGGGGCGGAGGGACTGTGTCCGGGAGGCCCCCGAGGGCGGGCTCTGCACACCTGGGCCGCGTGGGCAGCTGTGGTGTCAGACGGCCTGAGACCTCGGGGTGGAGTGACCTGTGGGGAGAGCACGGCCCTCAGTGCCCTGGGCAGGGAAACGGCTAGGAAGCGTCACCGGGGAGATGATCGGGCAATCCAGTCAAGAAGCCTGTGTGGACAGAGCATCGGCCTGCGGACAGAAGGGTCCCGGGTTCGATTCCCGGTCAGGGCACAGGCCCGGGTTGTGGGCTCCATCCCCAGTCGGGGGCGTGCAGGAGGCGGCCGACCCATGATTCTCCCTCATCATGGATGCTTCCCCCTCCCTCTCCCTCTCCCTTCCTCTCTGAAATCGGGAAAAATGCCTGTGCTTCGTAAAGAACGCCCGAGGGGAGCCCATGGCGACGTGGAAATGTCGCTGTGAAAGGGCGGCTTTTCCCGGCAGCACCTGAGGCTGCACCGACGGGAGCTCCGGGGAGGAAACCGAGGCGCTGCTTTCAGCCGAAAGGGAGCTCAGGCCGGTGGACGGCCCGGCGGGCGGTACCGGGCCTTCCGTCTGCACCTGCTCGTGCGCCCCGCGGCTGGAGCGCCTGTGCCCTTGGGAGGAAGGAACCCGGGCAGCCGCAGGCACCGCTGTGGGACCCGTGGTCAGGCCGTTAAGTTCGGGTCTGATAAGCCCCCCGCCCCCACCCGCCGTGGGCAGACAGCTCCGGAGGGGGCAGTGGCTGTGCCGCGTTCCACTGCCCAGTCCTGTGAGTTCCAGCCTTAAATGTCACAGAGGTCACGGGACCACCCTCCGGGGACAGCAGGGCCCTCTCCGTGGGCCACGCAGGCCTGGCTCCCGGGGAGGCGGCCAGGTGAGCAGCCGACAGGTATGGCCGTGGGGACCCATCTTGGCAAAGCAGCCCTTGTGCCTTCTCGGAGCACGTGGCTGAGTCCCTGTGGGGACCCCATGTCCAGGTTTGAGCAGAGAATGAGGTAAGGGGACAGGAGGGTGATCCTCACACCTTTTGTCACTACCGTGCGCTACAGGTGAGGGCCATCCTTCGAGAGGAATGACGTGAGGCGAAGCGGCCACTGCCCACGTGGCCAGGCCTGGGTGCAGACGCCCACCTTCCCCGCAGGCCCCCAGGCGCCCGCCCTCTGCCCCATCGTGCACGGCATCGAGGGGGATCCCCCTTCACAGCCCTGGCCCCTCCACCCGGCTTCCCCCCGGGGCCCCAGCACCCTGGCTTCACAGCCGGGGACCCTGCAGAGCATTACAGGCAGTTGCCAACTCAAATCTAGAAAACCGTCCAGAGGGATTCTGAGACGTTTAGTGAGAAAGTGTTTGTTCCGGTGACCTGGGCGCTGGGCTGTGTCCGACGTCACAGACAGGCCGTGAGAACAACGCGACAAGCGTAAACCCGGACAGATGGGTGCCCAGCCCGGGCGTGCGGCCCTGCCACCCTGCCTCTCCGTGGGCCCGCCCGGGGCACGACCCATCCGCCCGCGCAGCAGGGGAGAAGCAGCACAAACTGGCATTTCCCGGCGAGCCAAGGGAAGGGCAAGGACTCCCGGAGACCGGCCAGAGTGAGACGGACAGGCTGCCGGCTCCTCCCTCACTGATGCCGGGACCGCCCTGCGGGGACTGCCCTGTGGCCCGTCACCGGCAGCCGCACGGGGACCAGGGAGGCGCCCTTCCGTCTGGCGTGGCGGCTCTGGTTTGTGCAGCAGCCGAAGAAAGTCCTGGCGAAGGAGACGAGGAAGGACCTCAGTTTTGCTGACCATCTTGGTCTCTCCTTGTAGCACAGCCAGGTTTCTCTCCGTCCGGATCCTGACAAAGGGTCCCTGGTGCTGAGGTCCTGGGGCTCCCACCAGCCAGGGATCGGGGCTCCCATGAGCCAGAGATGGGAGGGGGGCGGCTGCTCTCAGAAGTCGGAGTCCCTGAGGTCGCAGCCGGGGGCCTGGGTGCTCCGCCCCCGGCCCCGGAGGGTGAGGAAGACCTTGCGGTAAGAGTGCCTGAACGCGGGGTTCGAGAAGCAGTACACCACGGGGTTCAGCACGCTCTGCAGGCCCGTCAGGCTGCTGGTCACGTCTGCCGAGAGCACCAGGGCCCGGCGGTCCCCGCAGCAGCCCACGCCCCGGCACACGGCCAGCGCGACGTGGGCCAGGAAGCCGGGCAGGAAGCACAGCACAAACAGCGCCACGGCGGCGGCCAGCAGCGCCCGGGCCCGCTGCAGCTTGGGCTGCTTGGCCGGGGCCCGGAGCCGCTTCCGCAGGGTCCGGATGATCGCCGCGTTGCAGAACAGGACGAGGCCGAAGGGCAGGATGAACTGGGCGAAGAACAGCGCCTCCTGCCAGGCGGGGCCGGAGGGGACGCCCGTGCTGGGGTCCAGTGCCGGACACTCGGCCTCGGGCATGAGCAGGCTCTGGTGGTTGAGCACGGCCATCAGGAGCCAGACCAGGCTCGAGACGCCCCACGCCGCCCAAGGGGACAGATGGTTGACCCTGAGCCGCGGGTGGACCACTCGGAAGTAGCGGTCCACAGCCACCGCCGTGAGGAAGGCCACGCCTGCCCCACGGCTGAGGGGCCACAGGAAGAACAGGGTCCGGCAGGGCGCGCGGCCGAGGGCGCAGGTCTTGTGGTGCAGGAAGAAGGCGGCCAGGAAGGGCAGGCAGAGGGTCAGCAGCAGGTCGGCCAGGACCAGGCTGAACAGGTAGATGGCGTGCGGCTTCCACACCTTCAGGTGGAAGAGGAACGTCCACAGGGCCACCGCGTTGCCCAGCAGGCCGAGCCCGCACTCCAGCGCCAGCAGCGAGGCCACCACCGCCTCCGCCCCCACGCTGTGCTCCGAGCAGTTAGCTGGCGGCATGGCCCGCGGATCCATGTGGGGCCGGCTCTGAGCGGCCGAGCGCGGAGCCTGCCCTCGGAGATGCTCTCGCCGCCGCCGAGGGGAAGGGAGGCCTCTCCCTCCAGGGAGCCCCCAGCTTCTGTATTTTCTCAGCAGGAAAGTGCTGAGGCAGCGGGAGTGCAGTCAGAGGCAAACTGAAACCGGCCTGGGAACGCCGGCGCAAAACCCCCGTCGGTTCTGCTTTGCCTGAAAAAGGGGAACTTGTGGTCACTTCCCACCGGCCTGAGTTCCAGCTGCTGCCCGAGCCCTCGGGGCCGGCTCTGTCCTCAGCGGCCCAGCGGGGCGGGGAGCCAGGTGCGTGGGGCCCTGTGTCTTTCTAAAACCAAAGGATGCTCTGCAGGCGAACGGGCTTCCTGGGAGCCGGAGCACTCTGCGCCTGACTCAGTTTCCCCGGTGCTCAGACTGGCTCCCGCCTTCGCCTGGAAGGGGACTGACGGCCTGGCCTTTATTTTCTGCTGAGGGATCGTCCCTCCCCTCCTGCACCCCCGGGTTAGGATCGGCACCCTGGGCCTCGTTGGCCCTGAGCAGCATGACATCCATGGCTGGTCAAGATGCACACAGTCCACCACAAGGTCAAGTCCGTGAGCCCAGCCACACGCGTCTAGGGACAGCACAACGCTGGCACATGGGAGCCAATGAATACATGTTCAAGGAACCCACATCCCTACCCACTGCCAACCCCACTCACCTTGGTCCTGACCCCCAGCTGACCCCAACTCACCTTGGTCCTGACCCCCAGCTGACCCCAACTCACCTTGGTCCTGAGCCCCAGGTAACCCCAACTCACCTTGGTCCTGACCCCAGCTGACCTTAATTCACCTTGGTTCTGTTCAGCCTGATTTGGGCTGTGGAGTGAAATGGACTTCCGTTGTAATTCTGTCTCCACTCGGCAGCATTGGGGGAAGCAGGTAAACGCACGCGCCCGCCCCTTCACCTGGGAGGCGGAGGCGCGGACCCTGCCTCGGGGCCGGAGTGAGAGTCTGAGGTGCGGGCATGTGCGGGCGCACGGCTGTGGCTGTCAGCTGCCGTGTGCTCGCCGAGTTCTGCAGGACCCGGCCGCAGGGAGCTGCGGTGGCCTGGCGTGAGGTTCTCGTTCGCGGCGAGGAAGGGAGGCACGGAGAGGTCGGGCCGTTTGCTCCGGGCCACGGCCCGGGAGGGCGGGAGCAGGACTCCCAGCCCAGGTCCGCCAGCACCCAGGCTGCGTGCTCAGCTGCTTCCCGCCGGGGAGCGCCGCTGCTGTGTGCACGGGACGCCACGCCTCCGGACGCCCGAGCTCCCGGCGTGCTTGCCATCTCGGGTAACCGGCCTGTGGGTCTTCTGGCTTTGGCTTGGCCGGTTCCTCTCCAGCGGGGCCCGGCCACACATCACCCGTCTCGGTCACGCGGGTTCAGCCGCCTCGTCCTCTTCTGAGACAGTCCTCCGAGCGCCCGGAACTGTAGCAACGTCCCCCCGGCACCCCACAGTGACACCTGTGGGCACGCGTCCGCCCACTGCACGCCCATGACACACACTCCTGGGAACACGGGAGCGCGAGGCCCAGCGCGGGTTCCGAGGAGGCTGGAGACACGCCCGTCCCCACGGACGGGCTCCCACGGCGGCGGCAGCACGGCTGGTCCCGGCGGCTCTTCGGGGCGGGGTGGCATGCTCACAGCAGAGACCTGAATGCACCCTCCTCCTCGGAAGGCGCCGGAAACTGAAGGTAAGCGCGACCCCTCGGTTACAACGTCAGTTCCCACCCAGACTTGCCAAGTTGCCCAGGTTCTCACTCAGCAGGTCTGACGTCAGCGACGACGCCTTTTCCTGCCGAACACGGGACCCCACGGGAAGGCGTGCGGAACACGGGACCCAACGGGAAAGCATGAGGAACATGGGACCCCACAGGAAGGAGTGCTGAAACGGGACCCCACGGGAAGGCGTGCTGAACACGGGACCCCATGGGAAGGCGTGCTGAACACGGGACTCCACGGGAAGGCGTGCTGAACATGGGACCCCACGGGAAGGCGTGCTGAACACGGGACCCCACGGGAAGGCGTGCGGAACACGGGACCCCATGGGAAGGCGTGCGGAACACGGGAAGCCACGGGAAGGCGTGCCGACCACAGGATGCCACGGGAAGGCGTGCGGAACACGGGACGCCACGGGAAGGCGTGCCGACCACGGGACGCCACGGGAAGGTGTGTGGAACACGGGACGCCACGGGAAGGCGTGTGGAACACGGGATGCCACGGGAAGGCGTGCGGAACACGGGATGCCACGGGAAGGCGTGCAGAACACGGGACCCCACGGGAAGGCGTGCGGAACACGGGACCCCACGGGAAGGCGTGCGGAACACGGGACCCCACGGGAAGGCGTGCGGAACACGGGACCCCACGGGAAGGCGTGCGGAACACGGGACCCCACGGGAAGGCGTGCGGAACACGGGACCCCACGGGAAGGCGTGCGGAACACGGGACCCCACGGGAAGGCGTGCGGAACACGGGACCCCACGGGAAGGCGTGCGGAAGTTCTGCTCTCAGCGCACGATGCACCTCTCTCTTCTGAAGGACGAAGGGTCCGCTGCTTGCTCTGCCTGAAGGTTGGGGAGCTGAGCCCTGCTCAGGCGTTGCCTCTCTTGATGACGCAGCCAGAAGCCCTGCCTCCATCCGCCACCGGTCTCCTCGGCTCTCTTCCCACCTGGAGGCCTCTGTCCTCCCTTCAGCTGCAGTGGCGTGCCTTTTCTTCACACGCTGTTCCTGCACTTAAACGGGAACGGAGTCGTTACGCTAAGCTGCACACACAGGTGATTCTATTGCTTGCTCCCCCAGGTTTCCTTTCCGTGTAAAGGCGGCCGGAGGGAGGTTGGTCAGGATCGGCCGCGTCCCTCAGGTTCTCCTCTGCTCGCTGGGAGTTCGCGGGGAGGACCCTCCCACCGCTCGCCCCTCCTCACACCAGCTGCCCGTCTGAGGGTCCCGAGGGTCTCGCAGAGCCCGCTCATGCGGTCATGTTCACGGTTGTGTCTTATTACAGAGACAGGACACAGGTCAGCATCAGCCACGGGAGGGGAGTCGGGGCTGTCCCGGCAAGCAGTCCATGTGGAGCATCCGTGTGTGGAGCATCTGTGTGTGGAGCATCTGTGTGTGGAGCATCCATGTGTGGAGCATCCGTGTGTGGAGCATCCGTGTGTGGAGCATCTGTGTGTGGAGCATCTGTGTGTGGAGCATCCATGTGTGGAGCATCCGTGTGTGGAGCATCCGTGTGTGGAGCATCTGTGTGTGGAGCATACATGTGTGGAGCATCTGTGTGTGGAACATCCATGTGTGGAGCATCTGTGTGGAGCATACATGTGTGGAGCATCCGTGTGTGGAGCATCTGTGTGTGGAGCATCCATGTGTGGAGCATCCGTGTGTGGAGCATCCATGTGTGGAGCATCCGTGTGTGGAGCATCTGTGTGTGGAGCATCTGTGTGTGGAACATCCATGTGTGGAGCATCTGTGTGGAGCATACATGTGTGGAGCATCCGTGTGTGGAGCATCCATGTGTGGAGCATCAGTGTGGAGCATCCGTGTGTGGAGCATCCGTGTGTGGAGCATCTGTGCATGGAGCATCCGTGTGGAGCATCCGTGTGGAGCATCCACGGAGTCAGGACAGTAATGGTTTCTCTTTACAGACGTTTGACGATGCACAGAGCACCTTGTCAGTGAGGCCCGAGGGAGGAGGTGGCCTTGGGTCCCTGTGCAGGTGGGGCGACCTCGCATGGCGACCTCAGCCTCTAGGCCCCGGGAGGTCGCCGATACTGTGTGACCCAATGTCCCGTCCCCTTCACATATTGCCATGCCTGGCCCGGGTCCCCTGGCCGCAGGCTGGACACGAGGGCTTGGAGATGACCCCCCAGCAGCGGAGGGCGAAGGTCAGACCTCTTTTGGGGCAAAGTTACACTCTTGACTGCACACTCATTTATGAAAATAAACTCTAGACTATAGTGTTACTACTTTGTGCTGAAAATACAAATACAGTTCTTGTAAGGCTCCCTGTTTCTGAGAGGCTTGTATTCCAGCGGGGAAGACCCACGAGTAAGTAAATCTGTAAAAGCCACAGGGCAAGACGGAAGGTGGGAGTGGGGGCGAGAGGGGGTCAGAGGCAGCGAGGCCGGGGTGAGGCGGGGCCGAGGAGAGGGGTGCTGGGGCCACTTACAGAAAAGGGAGTCATGTCAGTAACGGGAAGTGGGAGCAGCTGCTGCAGGGGGAGGATGTGGCACAGGCCACGGGCTCCTGGCGCCCGCCGAGCCTGCGGTTGGTGCCGAGGATTGTAGGGCCCCCCCCCAGGCATATTCCTGCCCGTGCACATCACAAGGGCTGGGTTCCTAGCACACGCGTGTTGCAGGCAGGAGACAACGCTTTGAATGTAGCTTACTGAGACGGGAAAAATTAAATCGTGCAGTACTGAACTTTCAATGCACAACAAACAATTGGCCTCCAGCTCCCGCCCTGGGCCGAAACCATGACGTGTGCCAGGTGCCGCCTGTGAAACAGCTGTTTGTCCTTCGTTTTTAGTGCCGGTCCAACCCGAACTCAAACTCCCCACGAGGGGGAGCCCCTGAGTGCCCTCCGGAGTGACCACACGAGGAGGCGGCCAGAGAAGGGGTGGCCCGGACTGAGGGCTCCTCTGCGCCCGGGACCGAGGGCTCCTCTTTGCCCATGACCGAGGGCTCCTCTGCGCCCGTGACCGAGGACTCTGGACCCGTGACCGAGGGCTCCTCTGCGCCCGTGACCGAGGGCTCCTCTGCGCCCGTGACCGAGGGCTCTGCGCCCATGACCGAGGGCTCCTCTGCGCCCGTGACCGAGGGCTCCTCTGCGCCCGTGCCCGAGGGCTCTGTGCCCGTGACCGAGGGCTCCTCTGCGCCCGTGACCGAGGGCTCCTCTGCGCCCGTGACCGAGGGCTCCTCTGCGCCCGTGACCGAGGGCTCCTCTGCGCCCGTGACCGAGGGCTCCTCTGCGCCCGTGACCGAGGGCTCCTCTGCGCCCATGACCGAGGGCTCTGCGCCCATGACCGAGGGCTCCTCTGCGCCCGTGACCGAGGGCTCCTCTGCGCCCGTGCCCGAGGGCTCTGTGCCCGTGCCTGAGGGCTCCTCTGCGCCCGTGACCGAGGGCTCTGGGCCCGTGACCGAGGGCTCCTCTGCGCCCGTGACCGAGGGCTCCTCTGCGCCCGTGACCGAGGGCTCTGCGCCCATGACCGAGGGCTCCTCTGCGCCCGTGACCGAGGGCTCCTCTGCGCCCGTGACCGAGGGCTCCTCTGCGCCCGTGACCGAGGGCTCTGCGCCCATGACCGAGGGCTCCTCTGCGCCCGTGACCGAGGGCTCCTCTGCGCCCGTGCCCGAGGGCTCTGTGCCCGTGCCTGAGGGCTCCTCTGCGCCCGTGACCGAGGGCTCTGGGCCCGTGACCGAGGGCTCCTCTGCGCCCGTGACCGAGGGCTCCTCTGCGCCCGTGACCGAGGGCTCCTCTGCGCCCGTGACCGAGGGCTCCTCTGCGCCCGTGACCGAGGGCTCCTCTGCGCCCGTGACCGAGGGCTCCTCTGCGCCCGTGACCGAGGGCTCCTCTGCGCCCGTGACCGAGGACTCTGGACCCGTGACCTGAGGGCTCCTCTGCGCCCGTGACCGAGGGCTCCTCTGCGCCCGGGACCGAGGGCTCCTCTGCGCCCGTGACCGAGGGCTCCTCTGCGCCCGTGACCGAGGGCTCCTCTGCGCCCGTGACCGAGGGCTCCTCTGCGCCCGTGACCGAGGGCTCCTCTGCGCCCGTGACCGAGGGCTCCTCTGCGCCCGTGACCGAGGGCTCCTCTGCGCCCGTGACCGAGGGCTCCTCTGCGCCCGTGACCGAGGGCTCCTCTGCGCCCGTGACCGAGGGCTCTGCGCCCATGACCGAGGGCTCCTCTGCGCCCGTGACCGAGGGCTCCTCTGCGCCCGTGACCGAGGGCTCTGCGCCCATGACCGAGGGCTCCTCTGCGCCCGTGACCGAGGGCTCCTCTGCGCCCGTGACCGAGGGCTCCTCTGCGCCCGTGACCGAGGGCTCCTCTGCGCCTGTGACTGAGGGCTCTGTGCCCGGGACCGGGGGCTCTGCGCCCGTGACCGAGGGCTCCTCTGCGCCCGTGACCGAGGGCTCCTCTGCGCCCGTGACCGAGGGCTCCTCTGCGCCCGTGACCGAGGGCTCCTCTGCGCCCGTGACCGAGGGCTCTGCGCCCATGACCGAGGGCTCCTCTGCGCCCGTGACCGAGGGCTCTGAGCCCATGACCGAGGGCTCCTCTGCGCCTGTGACCGAGGGCTCCTCTGCGCCCGTGATTGAGGGCTCCTCTGTGCCCGGGACCGAGGGCTCCTCTGCGCCTGTGACTGAGGGCTCTGCGTCCATGACCGAGGGCTCTGTGCCCGCCCGGGCCCAACTGCAGGGCTGCAGGACAGACAGCGGGACGTCACAGGGCAGGGGCCCGAGCAGCGGGCACTGACCACCTCAGGCCACAAAGTCCCGTCCGAGACACACGTGAGCCTGGAACCACCAGGAGCTGCCTGGCCCTGAGGTGGTGGAGCCTGTGCAGAGGCTATGGGTCCCTTTTATAAAAAATAGATATTTTTATTGATTTCAGAGTGGAAGGGAGAGGGGGAGAGAGAAACGTCAGTGATGAGAAAGAATCACTGATCGGCTGCCTCCTGCACGCCCCCCACTGGGGATGGAGCCAGTAAACCAGGCCTGTGCCCTGACTGGGAATCGAATAGGTCGACGCTTACCCCCTGAGCATGCAGGCTGGGTTTGGGGTCACTTCTTGCCCTGTGTGGGATGTGCATGTGCTCACCTCCTGAATCTCTGATTGCCTCATTAAACATGGAGCAGCGCCTCCCGCACACCTGGCGTCACAGGGCACAGCCCGGACGGCCCGGATGCGGGGCCACGTGATGCTGAGGCTCTGGTCCTCGCTTCTGCTGAACCTGCGCACCCTGTTTCCTCCTCTCCAGCAGGCGGTTTGCTCTGACGTCGGAAGACAGTTCTAGTTCCTCGGAGCAAGTGCTGGGGGTGGGGCTCTCACTGTTTCGTGCACACGGAAGACTCGATACCGAACTTTCCTTTTGGGTCGTTGGGAGGAGATCTGCATGTCCCGCTCCCGGTCCGGTCCGTGTGATAGGCGTGCTCTGCGGACTGCGAGCTTCCGAGGCTCCCGCCACGTCAGCAAACGCGGAGTTGTGTCCGGTCGTGGGCATCCTAACGCTGGGCCGGTGCCGGGAAGCGGGCAGGGCGTGTCCCTTTAAGCCAGGGCGTCGGTTTAGAATCCGGCCACTGTTCCCCGGCGTTCTCCCGTGGGGCCCAGAGGGGCCGGCCCCCGGCCTGTGGCCGCCATGGACGGGTGAGGGGACAGGCGGGTTGGGGTGCTGAGGAGAGGCCTCCTAGACTGAGGGGTTGAAGAGTTCGGGGCCAACACACAGCTATTCCCTTAGAGAAATGAGGAGAAGGTGCCTTTTTCGGGGTCCCGGGCACGATCAACTCAGCCAAGTTCTGTGCGAAACTTTCCCGAAACCCAGCTGAGGATGGAAGGACCGATCACTCGCGTGCTGTAGTTTCGTTGCTGGAAGATTCGATCCTCTTCCCCGAGGAACATGACACTTGAACGGCTCCTCTCTTGTTCATTGGTTAATTTTTTAAAATTGACTTTAGAGAGAGGGAGGGAGAGCGGGAGTAACATCCATCACTTGTCTCCAGTGCGAGCGCAATCGGGAGTCAAACCGCCGTCTTTGGGGGCCCAGATGATGCTCCACCTGACGGAGCCGCGGCGGGGCCGCACTGCACGGCTGTAGCTGACGCTGAGGATCAGTGCTTCCGGTAATGATGTGAGTCACCCACAGACCCACCTCTCCCACCGTGTCTGTGCACAGTCCTGCCCGCTTCCGGGTCGGCCTCAATCCTTTGATGAAGAGCCCAGTTTCCTTAGGAGCGAGGACAGCGAGTGGGGGGAGAGAAAAGGAGGGGTGCCCTCCCTCAGGGAGCCTCCGCTTTGCTTGTTGTGCTGTCTCCGGTCGCCCTGAGCCGCGTGGGAAGGACAGATGGTCCCGCGTCTCCCTGCAGAGGCTGGGCGCTAGGGCCCTTGGTCAAGGCTCCGCCTCTCAGAGCTGCTGGCGGGGCCTGGCGGCACGTGGCCCTGCCTGTCCAGGAGCTGCCCGGTGGCTTCCCCGTCGTCCAAGCGTCTCCGCTCTGCTGGAGGCGCCAGAAAAGCCAGCCGTCGACACAGCGGCTGGGTCTGCCCTGGTGTGTTAGCGGGTGTGTGCCCTGGTGTGTTAGCGGGTGTGTGCCCTGGTGTGTTTAGGGGGTGTCTGCCCTGGTGTGTCAGGGGGTGTCTGCCCTGGTGTGTTTAGGGGGTGTCTGCCCTGGTGTGTCAGGGGGTGTCTGCCCTGGTGTGTTTAGGGGGTGTCTGCCCTGGTGTGTCAGGGGGTGTCTGCCCTGGTGTGTTTAGGGGGTGTCTGCCCTGGTGTGTCAGTGGGTGTCTGCCCTGGTGTGTCAGGGGGTGTCTAATCTGGTGTGTCAGTGGGTGTCTCATATGGTGTGTTAGCGGGTGTCTGCCCTGGTGTGTTAGTGGGTGTCTGCCCTGGTGTGTTTAGGGGGTGTCTGCCTGGTGTGTTAGTGGGTATCTGCCCTGGTGTGTTAGTGGGTGTTTGCCCTGGTGTGTTAGTGGGTGTCTGCCCTGGTGTGTTTAGGGGGTGTCTGCCCTGGTGTGTTTAGGGGGTGTCTGCCCTGGTGTGTTTAGGGGGTGTCTGCCCTGGTGTGTTAGTGGGTGTCTGCCCTGGTGTGCTTAGGGGGTGTCTGCCCTGGTGTGTTTAGGGGGTGTCTGCCCTGGTGTGTTTCAGGGGTGTCTGCCTGGTGTGTTAGGGGGTGTCTGACCTGGTGTGTTTAGGGGTGCCTATTCAGCTCTGTGGACTGAGAGACCCTAAGCTTCTGCTGACACAGCCCAATCACCGAGACAGCGCTGACGGCCGCGTGCCCAGTGAGTGTCTGTGAATTAAAGTGTTTCTAGGGGTTGCCAAGGGGAGGCCACGTGTGGGCCATTCCGAGGTGTCCGGACACTCACTCACTGGCCGTTTCCTGGGTCCATGTGGATGCACTGTGCAGGGAGGTGGGCCATGGTGATGTGGGGTCCCTCACACTCATCTGGGGGGGGCTGGCACCCGCCTCCTGATGGGCCCCCTTCCCTCCAGGATGCTGGGGGCTCACATGGAGGCTGAGCCGCCCACAGACACCGGCTGCCCTGAGGACCCCCAGGCTGGGGCCGACCCCGAGGAGACGGCCGAGCTCCCCAGGGAGGACGGCGGGTCCGAAGAGGTGCTGGTGAGCCGGCGGTGCCGGGGCCCCAGCTCTAGGCATGGGGAACCCCGTGTCCCAGCCATCACCCGTCCCGGCGTGCGGTCCCCCGCTTCCTCGTCTCGCAGGACTTGGGCGATGCTTTGCGGGCCGCTGACACGCCTCCTAGAAGCGCGTGCGGAGCTTTACCTCCTGAGAGAGGAGGCCGCGCCCCGACTCGCACACGCCCGCTTCCTGCCCCCATCGAAGAGGGGCGCAGCCTGAGGGACTGGGCTGGACATGGTGGGAGCGTTTTCTGACTTCACTCGTCCCACCAGCCCCCCCCCCCCCCCGCCCAACTCTGTCAGCTTCCCGTCTCCCTACACGGTTTCTGGAGTGTGGACGACCCATCCGTCCCGCCCACTGAGCTGCCTGTCCAGTGGCTCTGGCCACACAGGGCGGGGCTGTCCCTCTGGCCACACAGGGCGGGGCTGTTTGTCCTCAGAACACAACGTCGGGCCAAAGCAGGGCCCCCGAGAGCAGCGGCCGTTTCCACCGACCAGGGTGTCCGCTCGCGCTTCTGGGACTTGGGAAGCGCCGGCCACAGGTCGTTGGTCATAACTGTGCAGTGAGTGCTCGCGCGTCCGTGATGGGCGAAGCTTCAGGGGGCGAGCCCCATGCTTGGCCGGCGGCGGCTGTCACCTGCTGCTCCTGTGGAGTGATGCGAAACAAGCTCCACTTAGTAGCAAAGACGGAGCTCTGGCCGGTCTGACTCAGTGGATAGAGCGCCGGCCTGTGGACGGAAAGGTCCCGGGTTCGATTCCCGCTCAGGGCACAGGCCAGGTAGCGGGCTCGATCCCCAGTGCGGGGCGTGCAGGAGGCAGCCGGTCCGTGATTCTCTCATCACTGACGTTTCTCTCTCCCTCTCCCTTCCTCTCTGACATCGATAACAGCATGTTTAAAAACAACAATAACAATGGAGATGGATGCAGGCATTAGTTCTCCTCGGCTCCTCAGCGGCCGGAGGCGCGGCTTTGGCTGGGAGGGCTCGGTGCCCTGGCCGGGACTGTGACGCCGGGCCGTGTGCTCTCTCTCCCGGCGACAGCAGTTACGGCGGCAGGTGGCTGGGCTCCGCCAGCAGCTCCAGACACAGCAGGACCGCTGGACCGCCATCCTCCATGACCTGCGGACGCAGATGGACGCCCTGACGGAGCAGCACCCGGGGCCGCGGGGGCCCGACGCCAGGAGATCCGAGGCCTCCCCTCCCCCGAGGAGAGAGCCCGCCACTCGGGTACAAAGCGCCTCTGTTTTCCCGAAAGCAGCTCGTTCCGAGCGGGTGCGTCCCTGCCGGGCGGGCTGTCTCTCGGCTCGCCACGCCGAGTGGACTCCGTCCCCACGAATGATGCAGAACAGCCGCTGCCAGATCGGCTCTCACGGACGCCAGCACGTCCGGTGACCGGGCATCTGATAACATGGCAGCCGCCTCCACGGGGCTCTCCCCGCCGGGCGCGTGGGCGCTCCGCTCGCCCCCTCCGAGGCCCTGGCAGCCCTGGCCGGGGCTCTCCTCCTGCCCGGCTCCGGGAGGACAGTCCACGGAGACGGCTCGGAGGTCCTTGCTTTTGTTACCTCTGGGAACCGGGGCGGTTTGAGAACGACCGTGAGAAACCCACGCCCACGGGGCCCCGCGCGGGGCGTGGCGGCTTCCGTGAGGATCCTCCCGCGTGGAGGGGACCCCGGAAGCCCCCCTCCGGCCTCCCGCCCTCGTCTTGGGCCGCTGCCGTGACTGTCCAAGGGGTAACACGGGTTGATGTTGCAGCCGCTGTGCCTGAGGCGACCGGACGCCCCTGAACCGGTGTGACGATTGCCTTGCAGGCAGCGAAACCCGCTTGCGGAAGAGGGTCCCCTCCGTCGGGCGGTGAAGAGACAACGAGGAAGCACGCTGCCGGGAGCCGCAGCGCCCCTGTCCTCGGGCGGGCACTGTCACCCAGGAGCACCCCTTCCTCCCAGGTGACCGGCGTGTCCTGCCTGGGACAGGAAGCAGGGCCCAGGACCGTCACGCGTCCACCCGCAGCTCCTCTCCAGCTCCCGCCTCCCGGGGTTGCAGTCCCTCCCCCGACTCTCCCCCACTCCCTCACCCCCACCCTCACCCCCACTCCCACCCCCACTCCCACCCCGCCCGGGTCACGTGCCGCCCAGGGTCATGCTTGCCCAAGGCCGGGTTTAAAGTAGCGAAATATATATATTTATTGACGTCAGAGAGGGACCAGAGGGAGACAAGGAGAGAAACATCAGTGATGAGAGAGGATCGCTGACCGCTGCCTCCTGCACGCTCTCCACGGGGGATCGAGCCCGCGAATCAGGCATCAAACCGCGACCTCCCGGCTCGCGGGTCGATGCTCAGCCACGGGGCCACGCTTGAAACGCAGCTCCGGGGACTCTGCTTTGCCGTGACGGCTCATCTTTTCTCTACGTGCAGTCATAGCTCCCCAACCCCCAGCCGCTGGGCGGTCAAACGGGCCACGGGGGGGTGGGGGGGTCTCCGGTCCTGTTTTCAGGGCGCAGAACCAGCGTGTGGCAGGCGAGCTCCCGCGAGGCCCGGCACGGGGTCCTGGCGGGCGTTTCTGGGCGGTAGGCTGGTCCTAACGATGCCCACGCTGTTTGCAGCCAGTGAGCGTAAAGGTAGAAAGGATCGAGTCGGGGAAAATGGTGTCCTACGAAGACGGAGACAAGACCGTGTCCATCCACCTTCGGATCCGGAAGGCCGCGCCCGCCGGGCCGGGGCTCCGCGCGGAGGGGAAGCCGGCGCCGTGGGCGGTCGCCAAGGTACCATTAGACCACAGTGCTGATTCACACGGTTACAGTCACGACGTAGGTGCAGGTGAAATTCCACTTTGGTCTGATAAGAATCCTTCATTTATTCCTCAGAGTAATTTTAATGTTTTGGAAGAATTACGTTTCCATAGACAAATAGTTGAAATTTTTTCAGATTTGCTTTTAATGCTGAAAAGATGAGCTAACTGAATTGATCTCCGTGGGCTCGGCCACGCCCTGTGTATTTCTGCATTTTTAAAAAGAGACATTTCGGGCAGTGCCCAGCGCAGTGCTGTGGGCCAGGTTCCCGGGGCGTTGAGCATCATAGGGGCTGAGCATCAACCTATGACCCAGGAGGTCACGCTTCGATTCTGGCCAAGGGCGCATGCCCGGTTGTGGGCTCGATCCCCAGTGGGGGGCATGCAGGAGGCACCCGGTCCATGATTCTCTCTCATCACGGATGTTTCCATCTCTCTCTCCCTCTCCCTTCCTCGTTGAAATCTATAAAAACATATTTAAGAAGCGTTACTCATTGAAAAGGCTTGATTAGGTTTGCATTAGAAAATAAATTAATTTAAATAGAAGAAGATGCTGCTGGATGTGGGTGACCCGCTTGCTCCCGCCTCCTCACCTGCCCTCACCGTGTCTCATGTGACCTCCTGCGATGATGATGATGATGACTATTCTCTCTGCAGAATCTTCCCGTAGAACCAGCCTCTTCCCCGCGCACAGCACAGCCCGCGGGCACGGAGACAGAGAGGGAGGGAGGAGCCGCCCGGCGTCCGTCCGGCCAGGTGGGTAGGCTGCCCAGACACGCCCTCCGGAGCTCCCCGACCTGCCCCCACTCCCCCGCCCCCCCCCCCCCCCCCCCCGCCAGCCAGGCGCTCGGCGTCTGCCCGGACATCGCTAGCGTGTGGCCAGCAGGTGTTTCCACGTCGCTCTCGGCCCCCACGTCTCAGTCTTGGGGGAGAGCGCCGCTCTGAAGCAGGACACGTCCGGTGGAGGCGGCCTGGGTGGGAGAGGAGGAGGGACGCGCGGCCGCCAGGGTCCGAAGGCCTCAGGAGAGTCCGCTAGTGCGGGGCCTGCGAAACGGTCCCTTCCCTGGAGCCTGCGGGCCGGTCCGAAGCCCTGCTCGCTCCTGCTCGCCCAGCTCGCCGCGGCCTAAACAAGGCCCCCTGCTGCTCCGGAGGTAAAATGTCAGCAGCGGACAGCAGGGAGGCTGCGGGAAGCAGCCGGAGCTCCGCTAGGTGAGCTGTTCTCCTTAGCGGGGTTGTTACATACCAACGTTTCCCAGGGGAGCCTATGTGAGCTGAATGCCGTATCTGACGTCTCAAGAGCAGGGTTGTGAGAAATCAGCGTCCCTCAAGCGTTCGAGTACATGATGAGCCTGTCACTCACCTCGGACCCTCCTAGGCTGTGGGTACAAAGCACAGGGACTCTGCTTCCTCCTCCAAGTCCCACCCACTGCTTCCTCCCCCAAGTCCCACCCACTGCTTCCTCCCCCAAGTCCCACCCACTGCTTCCTCCCCCAAGTCCCACCCACTGCTTCCTCCTCCAAGTCCCACCCACTGCTTCCTCCCCCAAGTCCCACCCACTGCTTCCTCCCCCAAGTCCCACCCACTGCTTCCTCCTCCAAGTCCCACCCACTGCTTCCTCCCCCAAGTCCCACCCACTGCTTCCTCCCCCAAGTCCCACCCACTGCTTCCTCCTCCAAGTCCCACCCACTGCTTCCTCCCCCAAGTCCCACCCACTGCTTCCTCCTCCAAGTCCCACCCACTGCTTCCTCCCCCAAGTCCCACCCACTGCTTCCTCCTCCAAGTCCCACCCACCTGCCTGTCCCCATGGTCTGGCCCCGCCCCCTCATCCCCTCACCTTCTCCCCTCTTGCTCGCCTTCACTGGATGGGCTGAAAGTCTTTGTTTGCTCATCTGCATGTTTCTCTCTTCTTATAACGTAACCCCCAAACACACCTGACCTATGGTGTCCTCATGTGGAGCACTGAAGCCATCATTTGTGCCTCTTCATGTCTGAGAGGTAACCGGCTCTTTAAGCCTCACTGGGGGTCATTGGTGGTTAAGCCGTTAATCTTCCACGACTGAGGGACTCACCTTTGCTTCATTTATCTGGTGGTTTTGGGGTGAACTTGTGGTCTTGGTTCAAACCTCAGGCTGATGGATGGCTGTTGTGGGGCCAGCAGGGGGCTAACAGGAGGCCAGCAGGGGGCCAGCAGGGGGGACCAGCAGGGGGCCAGCAGGGGGGGCCAGGAGGGGGCCAGCAGAGGGGGGCAGCAGGGGGGACCAGCAGGGGGGACCAGCAGGGGGGCCAGGAGGGGGCCAGCAGAGGGGGGCAGTAGGGGGTCAAGCAGGAGGGCCAGCAGGGGGCCAGCAGAGGGGGGCAGCAGGGGGGGCCAGCAGGGGGGACTAGCAGGGGGCTAGCAGATGGGGGCAGCAGGGAGGGGACCAGCGGGGGGCAGCAGAGGGGGGCAGCAGGGGGGACTAGCAGGGGGCCAGCAGGGGGCCAGCAGAGGGGGGCAGCAGGAGGGACAGCAGGGGGCCAGCAGGGGGCCAGCAGAGGGGGGCAGCAATGGGGGGGCCAGCAGGGAGGGGACCAGCGGGGGGCAGCAGGGGCACACCATCGATCTGCCTGACGGGTTGCAGAGGACACTCAGAGCCCAGTGCCAGGGGTCAGTGGCGACGAGGAACAGTCACGTCATTAACAATGGCCCATCGGCACTCAGAATCTCCGCGGCAGCTTCGCCCTCAAATGTTGACAGCATTTCTGCCAGCTTTTCCCTTTCTGTTAACCCTGACAAACGTTTGAAGGCACGGATTTTTTCTGACTTCCTGGTTCGGCATTATGCCCACGCGGTTACGTTTTCAATAGCAATCAGTCCACCTTCTGGACACGGTGCGTGGAGTGTGGGTCAGGGGCCGGGGGAGACGGGAGGGAGCGTGCCCGGAGGGCGTGGCTCCACAGAACTCACCGCATTGATGGGGCCGAGGTTTCCAGCCCCACCAACGCCAGGAGCACGTTACCAGCCGAGGGCCAGCACGCGGGCGGTCTGCATAACGGCCTTGAGGAAACGGCATTTGGGCCGCGTTCACCCCTCGTGGCCGAGCCCCGGTGCGGGTGGGGAGCTGGTGGGCTTAGCGCTTGTCCGTGGAGACCACGGGCGGGCCCACAGGCCACCAGGCAGCGGGCGGAGGAGGACTCGGAGGAGGAGCGTGCGACACGGCCATCGCCTGTTCCTCAAGCCGGACTTGGTGTCTCTGCGAAGGTGGACGGGACGCGTGGCGCGGGCCACGAAAGCTCCAAGGACGAGGGTCTCAGGACCACTATCCTGCGGTTCTCCAACGGGGACGTGGAGAAGACCCTGCCGGACCACAGGGTGGTGCGTGCCCGGGATCCGCCTTTAAAGCAGCCGAAGCCGGCGGCCAGGCCCTGGGACTTTCCTGCGGGGGGAGGGGCAGCTGGGCGAAGACAGGCCCCCCCGGGCGGGCGGGGAAGTACCTGGGCCCCGGCTGCGTGTCCTCACCTTCTCCAGGGCCCGCTCTCTGGCCTCCAGGGGACACTGGGCCCTGGGAGGAGGTTGGGCTGATAATTCCTGCAGCGACAGAGACATGAGCATGGTCTGCATTCATCTCACTATAGACCATTATTCCTGCACCCAGCCTGTCCCTGCAGCTCCTGCACCCCCGCCTGTCCCTGCAGCCCCTGCACCCCCACCTGTCCCTGCAGCCCCTGCACCCCCGCCTGTCCCCGCAGCCCCTGCACCCCAGCCTGTCCCTGCAGCCCCTGCACCCCCACCTGTCCCTGCAGCCCCTGCACCCCCACCTGTCCCTGCAGCCCCTGCACCCCCGCCTGTCCCTGCAGCCCCTGCACCCCTGCCTGTCCCTGCAGCCCCTTCACCCCCACCTGTCCCTGCAGCCCCTGCACCCCCAGCCTGTCCCTGCAGCCCCTGCACCCCCGCCTGTCCCTGCAGCCCCTTCACCCCCACCTGTCCCTGCAGCCCCTGCACCCCCGCCTGTCCCTGCAGCCCCTGCACCCAGCCTGTCCCTGCAGCCCCTGCACCCCCGCCTGTCCCTGCAGCCCCTGCACCCAGCCTGTCCCTGCAGCCCCTGCACCCCGCCTGTCCCTGCAGCCCCTGCACCCTGCCTGTCCCTGCAGCCCCTGCACCCTGCCTGTCCCTGCAGCCCCTGCACCCTGCCTGTCCCTGCAGCCCCCACCCCCAGCCTGTCCCTGCAGCCCTGGGAATCTCCAGCTGCCGGCAGAGGGGTCGGCCAGCTATGTGGTTCAGGGTCACAGGGTCAGGTGTCAGGGCTCATCCAGGGGAAGGGCTAGGGCCACGCCACGTCCGGCACCATCTCTGCCTGCCTTGGTGTCTGTGGCTCTGAGGAGGACCCTCTTCGGAGCCCACCTCCCTCCCCAGGGGCAGGCCCCCCTCCCCCCGCCCCCGATGGGCAGGCCCAGCCTCTCCACCCGCAGGAAGTACTTCCCCAGATGAGATGGGGTTCGAGGCGACAGCACGCGCGGCCCCCCACGCCAGTGTCTCCGTGCCCGCAGGTCTACTACTGCGCCAGCACGGGGACGACGCGCACCACCCACCCCAGCGGCCTGCTGGTCGTGCGCTTCCCCAACAAGCGGACAGGTGAGCGGCGTGGCCAGGAGCCTGCGCGGCCCCTGCCTGCGTGTGCGTGTGAGGCGCAGGGGCGTGTGGGGACACGTGGGATGTGGGGCCTTTTAGCAAGTTCTCCGTGGCGGCCGCTGTCCAGGCGATTCAGGGCCCGAGTCGTTCGGGGAAACCAGGTGCGCTTCTCTCCGGTTCTTTCCATCACGGGAGCCCGCGGCTGCGGGGCGCCGAGTGCCTGAAGGGGCGGCACCAGACCTTCCGGCAGGCCAGCGGTTTGGCTTCTGCTCATCGGCAAGGGCACCGTGGGCCGGCGTGTGAGCCGTGGGCTGGCGTGTGAGCCGGCATGTGAGCTGTGGGCTGGCGTGTGAGCCGGCATGTGAGCTGTGGGCTGGCGTGTGAGCTGGGGGCTGGCGTGTGAGCTGTGGGCTGGCGTGTGAGCTGGGGGCCGGCGTGTGAGCTGTGGGCTGGCGTGTGAGCTGGGGGCTGGCGTGTGAGCTGGGGGCCGGCGTGTGAGCTGTGGGCTGGCGTGTGAGCTGGGGGCTGGCGTGTGAGCTGTGGGCTGGCGTGTGAGCTGGGGGCCGGCGTGTGCGCCGTGGGCTGGTATGTGCGCTGTGGGCCGGTGTTTGCACTGTGGGCCGGTGTGTGCGCCGTGGGCTGGTATGTGCACTGTGGGCCGGTATGTGCACTGTGGGCCGGTATGTGCACTGTGGGCCGGTATGTGCACTGTGGGCCGGTATGTGCACTGTGGGCCGGTATGTGCACTGTGGGCCGGTATGTGCACTGTGGGCCGGTGTGTGCACTGTGGGCCGGTGTGTGCACTGTGGGCCAGCGTGTGAGCCGTGGGCCGGTGTGTGCGCCGTGGGCCGGTGTGTGCGCCGTGGGCTGGTGTGTGAGCCAGGGGCTGGTGTGTGCACTGTGGGCTGGTGTGTGAGCCGTGGGCTGGCGTGTGAGCCGTGGGCTGGCATGTGAGCCGTGGGCCGGTGTGTGCACTGTGGGCCGGTGTGTGCGCCGTGGGCCGGTGTGTGCACTGTGGGCCGGTGTGTGAGCCAGGGGCTGGTGTGTGCACTGTGGGCTGGTGTGTGAGCCGTGGGCTGGCGTGTGAGCCGTGGGCTGGCATGTGAGCCGTGGGCCGGTGTGTGCACTGTGGGCCGGTGTGTGCGCCGTGGGCTGGCGTGTGCGCCGTGGGCTGGCATGTGAGCCATGGGCTGGTGTGTGCTGTGGGCTGGTGTGTGCACTGTGGGCCGGTGTGTGCACTGTGGGCCAGTGTGTGCACTGTGGGCCGGCGTGTGCGGCTTGGTCCTCCCTCCATTTGGTGTGGACTCGAGGTCGCAGTGCCCTGGCTGGAGCCCAGTTCCCAGCTCCGTGTGTTCGCTCGCTTTGAGAGGCTTTCATTCTCCCCGTCATTGTGTGGGGTCCCCGTGGGGTCCACGTCAGTGACCATTGTCCTAGGACCCAGCTCTCTCCGTGCAGATGCGTCGGGCGGCCCCTCCCCCTCGGAGGGCTCTTGGCTTCAGCGTCCTCCGCGTCCGCATCAGCCCCTCCCTCGCCCACAGGAGCCTCGAGTGAGTGTGGCCTGGGGGGGCGCGTGCCTGAGAGAGGGCACACGCAGGGGCTGTCTCCCGTCCCCTGTCCCTGTCGTCACCTCAGTCTGTGAAAGGGCGGACTCAGTCTTCGAGTGTGCGCCCTCTTCGCTGACACTCACAGAGCCCTGGTCCTGGGCGAGCCTGGCTGTTTCCCACAGACGGTGCTCGGCGGCCAGCGAGCCGCCCGACCATGGGCCCTGGCTCCCCCGGGGGCTGCTGGCATTGGGACGTGTCCGAGAGGCTGGGTCCTGCTTCCTTCGCGTGGAAAGGTGCGTGTGTATGCCCCTTCCTGGTTTGGCTCAGTGGGTAGAGCATCGGCCTGTGGACTGAAGGGTCCTGGGTTCGATTCCGGTCAACAGCACGTACCTTGGTTGCAGGCTCGATCCCAGGGGTGCATGCGGGAGGCAGCCAATCGCCGTGTCTCTCTCACATCGAGGTTTCTCTCGCTCTTTCTCCCTCCCTTCTGCTCCCTCTAAAATCAATGGAAAACTGCCCTTGGGTGAGGATTAACAACAACAAACCGTGTGCGTGTGGGGACAGAGGGCATCGGGTGATGCTACGTGCAGTCCAGGCACCCTCTGGGGTCTTGGGGCGAATCCCTAGGGATAAGGAGACGCTGAAACATGCATTTAAAAAAAAAATAGGGTAGAGGGAGCCAAAGACAAAACTCCCAGTGACAAATAAGTGAGTCCCAGCACGTCATGTGCGGAGGGTGACTCCCTACATACTAGGGGCCGCTGCATGAAATTTGTGCAAGGGTAGGCCTTCGCAGCCCGGGCTGCCTCAGCCCTCACAGCCGCGGCTTCGTCCGGAAGGGTGTTCGGACAGTCATTCCGCTGTTCGGCCATCCAGTCGATTTGCATATTATGCTTTTATTATCTATCATACTAGAGGCCCAGTGCGCGAAATCGCGCGAGACCCCAGACCCGCCGTGCCACTGCAGGAGCGGGACCCCAGACCCGCCGGGCAGCGAGACCCATCAGTGCACCTCCAGGTGCGCGGTTGGTTGGTGGTTATGGCGTTACAGCATTACAGCCACAGGCCTTTTATCATATGGATAGATAAAAGCCTAATATGCAAATTGTCCCCACGGGAGTTCGACCGAGAGTTCAATCGCTCGCTATGATGTGCGCTGACCACCAGGGGGCAGCACAGAACGAAGGAAAGCTCCGGATGGCAGCCAGAAGGCCCCTATCTGCCCTGATTGCCGGCCAGGCCTACGGACCCCCCACGTGCATGAATTTCAGGCACCAGGCCTCTAGTAGCTAATAATACTCACTGCATATTTGCAAGTTGCTGAGAGATGAGATCTTAGGAATTCTCATCCCCAGAAAAGACATTTTTTACCTATAACTGTGTGGTGTGGAGGCTAACGAGCTTGGGTGTTCTGTGACAATTGTGCCTCAATAACGAAGCATGCGTTCTGCAGAGAAATTCTACCCCGATGGCTCGAAGGAAGTCTTGTTCCCAGACGGGACCGTGACACGTCTTCATGACGGACAAGAGGAGACCGTGTTTCCTGACGGGACGTCGGTCAGCGTGGCCAGGTCAGTGCTGGGACAGGTGATACGAATCTGACGTGCCTGAAATTTTGGTTTGTGTAGTCAAGAATTTCTTTAGCATTGACCTAGGAACCAGGAGGTCACAGTTCAATTCCCGGCCAGGGCACAGGCCTGGGTTGTGGGCTTGATCCCCAGGGTGGGGCGTGCAGGAGGCAGCCGACCCATGATTCTCTCTCATCATGGATGTTTCTCTCTCCCTCTCCCTTCCTCTCTGACATCAATAATAAAAATACACTTCTAAAAAGAGTTTATTTAGGTTAACTTTTTAAAAAAGGTTTTAATATGGTTCATAGGCTGACACCCAGCCACCGAGCCACACCAGCCGGGCTCTTTAGAGTCATTTCTGGGAAATCGTAGATGTTTGTCCAGATATACTAACAGAACGCGGTGTCACTGGCCCTGAAGTTTTGTGTTTTGACCTGAATCCCTTCCCGGAGAACATGGGATTAACACTGATTTTTAAGTGCCCCTTCGCCGACGTTGGCCATGCTTGAATGGTAACCACAAAAACAATTGCAGCCTCAGGCGTGTGCCCACCTGAGGCCGTGCTGTCCGGAGGCCGAGTCCAGAGCGGGACACACGCAAACACCGTCTCAGACACACGGGGAAGGGCTGTGGGTGCTTCTGATGCAGAACGTGCAGCGCCCAGACCCTGGACTCCCCCCAGGCGCCCTGCATGTGGGAGGGTTACTCCCGCTGCTCCTTCACCCCGACAGCCACCGGCCCCGAGGGTGTGGGACAGGTACCCCCGACTCCTCTCCCCGTCTCTCCCCCGCTCCCCCTCCGGGTCACCACCACCAGCCCCTGTCCTTTCTCTCTCTCGGGTGCCGGGCCCCTCAGCGTCGGAGCCGTCTTCCTGTCCTCTGGTCCCGTGTCCTGAATGATGGTCATGAAACCCTCCAGCTCCCCCTCCTCCTTCCAGGTGACCCTCCCAGCTCAGGATGTAGGATTCCCCATGACCAGGCCCAGCTGGCCCAGCCCGCCTGCTGGCATGTCCCTGGCTGACCTCCTGGCCCCACTGTGGGCCTTCACTGCCCAGCCTTTGTACGTGCCCTCCCCCCCCAAACCAAGACCTGGAGGGGGACCCAGGCCCCGCTCCCTCCACACTCGCGGCTCTGGCTCCCGCGAGGAGAGCTGACGCCACCTCCTCCTCCCCCAGGAACGGTGACAAGACCATCGTGTTCAGCAACGGGCAGCGGGACATCCACACGGCCGAGTTCAAGAGGCGGGAGTACCCCGATGGCGCCGTCAGGACGGTGTACTGCGATGGCCGTCTGGAGACCAAGGACGCGTCCGGGAGGGTGAAGGTCAGAGGCGAGACCAGCAACCGTGTCCTGGACCTGGAGTAGGCCACCCGCGGACACGGCACAGGCGTCACGGCCAGTCACCGTTTTGTTAAAACCAAAACAATGAACTGACGACACAGTCATGGCCCCCGTGATGGGCACACACACGAACTTCTGGACTTCCCACGGCTCTGGAGGTTGTGGAGGAAGAGACGCCCGTGTCTGGTGTCCTGGTTAGAAAAAGCGTGAGGCCCACACCAGCCAGGGGCCGGGACGCCCAGGAGCCTGCAGGCCGGCTCCGTGGACCCGGTGGCCTCGCGCACGCGGCGCTCTGTCCTCTTGGTCACTCAGTGGCCCTCGGTCCGCACGGTTTCCCCTCCGTCCTGTCTGTGCTCAGCTTTCCCCGGGCACTCGGCTTTCTCGTGGCCCCTGCCACGAGGGGTCTTGCCTGCTTCTGCAGATGGACACACGTGTCTCCATAAACAGACATAGGAGGAAGGAAACCACATCCCTTCTTACTGAAGGGAATAAAATCGGACGTCTCCCATCACATTGTTTTGTGTTATAACTATTTTGTGTATTTTATATTAACTTCTTATTGAAGACTGGACGCCCGATGCACGAAGATTCGTGCAGAATGGGCCTTCCTTCCCCTGGCTGCCGGCACAGCCTTCGCTCTGGCTGGAGCCGCCTTTCTGCCTTCCCACGCTGCCCAGAGGCCCGAGTGGCTGGGGCAGTGCAAAACGCCTGTGTTGTTGCCATGGCGACAATGCAAGTGTCCTGCCCCTGACAGCTGGGCGCCTGTGTATGCAAATTAACCCACCATCTTTGTTGGGTTAATTTGCACACTCACTCCTGATTGGCTGGTGGGCATCACAAAAGTACGGTCAATTTGCATCTTTCTCTTTTATTAGTGTAGATGATTTTGACTCAGAGATTGGAGAGCAGGTTCAGGCCTCTTTGTCTCTGTCCACTCATGTTTCTGGGCTGTGGCTGCTAGTGCCTAGTTTGATATACATGAGGTAATACCAACCAACCACCCTCCACCCACCCTCCAACCATCCACCACCAACCAACAACCACCCACCCAACCACCCACCACCCACCCACCAACCAACCACCCAAACAGCCAACCACCAACCACCTACCCACCACCCACCACCAACCAACAGCCACCCACCTTCCACCCACCCTCCACCCACCCACCACCAACCAACAGCCAACCACCCAACCAACCAACAGCCACCCACCAACCAACCAACCACCCACCAACCAACAGCCACCCACCAACCAACCAACCACCCACCCACCAACCAACCAACCACCCACCAACAACCAACCACCAACCAACCAACCACCCAACCACCAACCAACCAACCACCCAACCACCACCCACCAACCACCAACCAACCACCCACCAACCAACAACCACCCACCAACCAACCAACCAACCACACACCCACCAACCAACCAACCACCCAACCACCCAACCAACCACCAACCACCCACCCACCACCCACCCACCAACCAACAACCACCCACCAACCAACCAACCACCCACCCACCCACCAACCAACCAACCACCCAACCACCCAACCAACCAACAACCACCCACCCACCACCCACCCACCAACCAACAACCACCCACCAACCAACCAACCAACCAACCACCCACCCACCAACCAACCAACCACCCAACCACCCAACCAACCAACAACCACCCACCCACCACCCACCACCCACCAACCACCCACCCATCACCCACCAACCACCCAAACAGCCAACCACCAACCACCTACCCACCACCCACCCACCAACCAACAACCACCCACCAAACAACCATATACCACCCACCACCACCCACCCACCACCCACCAACCAGCCACCCACCAACTACCCACCACCACCCACCAACCACCACCCACCAACCAACCACAACTCACCATCCAACCACCCAACCAACCAACAATCACCCACCAACAAACCACCCACCCACCCACTACCCACCCGCCAACTAGCAACCACCCACCTACCACCTACCCACCCAACAGCTACCCACCCACCCACCACCCACCCAACCAACCACATACCACCCACCCACCAACCCCCACCCACCCGCCCAGGGAACTCAGCACCCACCTTCCTTGGGCCGTAGCTCGCGGCCTCCTGTGCACCCTGCGGCGACGCTTGTTTGTTCAGCTGCGCTTGGCGGAGAAACAGGGAGACGCCACTCCATCTTCCCTGAAGCGAAGGCCCCGGTCTCTAAGGAACTGGCACGCGCCTCTGTCATGCGTCTCTGACCGTGTGCTTGTCTGCTCTACCTCAGAAAGGCGCCTCCGTGTTCCCTGCGTGTCCCTTGAGCACCCGTGAGCCGCATGCCCATCTCTGCCGCTGTGGGACCCTCACACCGACACGTTATCACTCCCACCCAGCCCGCCTTTCTTCGTCACGCGTCCGACGGCACCTGCCGTGCTCCTCGGAGCCTCGCCTGACGCGTGACGAAGGGTGAGCGTTTGGAAAGCCCGAGCGTAAAGACGAAGAACACGGAGCGAGACTGGCCGTCATTGGCTCAGAGGCTGAGCGGTGACCTGGGAGCCAGGAGGTCAGGGTGCGACTCCCGGTCGGGGCACAGGCCCGGGTGGCGGGCTCGACCCCAGTGTGGGTGAGCAGGAGGCCGCCGGTCCATGACTCTCTCGCATCACGGAGGTTTCTCTCTCTCTCCCCCTCCCTTCCTCTCCGAGATCAATACAAAAAGTGGTCCATTCCAAAAACAGTAGGGGGCATGGGGGAGGGGCCGCGGGGAAAGGGGACCTCTGAGTGCTTTCCACTGAGAGAAGTTAAAGGCAAACGGCAGTACCTTCCCGGCGGGGAGCTCCGTCGGCTCTCCCCGAGGACCAACCGCACGGTGGCTCCGGGCTCCCTGCCTGGGGATGAGCATGGCCCCACGGTGCCTCTCGGGTGGGCAGGTGAGTCCTGCGGCCTCAGGGTCATCGCTTAAGTGGCC
Organism: Corynorhinus townsendii; assembly: GCA_026230045.1. Lineage (NCBI taxonomy): Eukaryota > Metazoa > Chordata > Mammalia > Chiroptera > Vespertilionidae > Corynorhinus > Corynorhinus townsendii. The sequence goes on along the minus strand of JAPDVU010000004.1, from coordinate 953,836 downwards.
AGTCCTGTCACCGGCCACCGTTCAGGGCGCTGGCTGGGAGGAGGGAACGGAGTTGGCAGAGCGGAAGGACAGCGCTGGTCCCTGTCAAGGACCCCCTTTCCTCTGCAGCACCCCCCTCGGTGTGTGAGGCCCCGGGGAGGGGTGGCCTTTGGATGCCTGCATTTAGGGTTGTCTTGTTTCACTTTTAAAGTATTTTCATTGGAGAGGCAGAGAGGGGAGCACCCGTGATGAGAGAGAATCACGGATCGGCGGCCTCCTGCACACCCCACACGGGGGGTCGAGCCCACCACCCGGGCCTGTGCCCCGACCGGGAGTCGAACCGGGACTCCTGGTTCCTCGGTCGATGCTCAGCCACGGAGCCGCGCGGACCGGGCTTGTCTGACTCGCAGCTCAGCCGCGATGAAGGGCGGCCACAGGCCTTGTCACCGGGCCGACGGTAAAGGAGGAGCCAGGAAGCGGCCTGCGAGCGGGAAGGAGGGGTTACGCCTTGGAACCCGCGGGCAACGCCTACGTCTCCGTGCCGAGAGCCTGTCTCCCTAAGGCACCGGGAAGCCCGCGGGCGGCCCGGAACCGTGGGCCTCGTCGCCGGGGCCGCTGCCACCTCGGGGCTCACGCGAGTGAACGCCTGGAGTGGCTGCAGCCGCGCCTCGAGCGCGAACTGGTCACCGCTTTGCGCTTCAGCTCCATCTTTTTCTGTCGACGAACCTTTCATTTTGGGGAAGCTGTAGGCACTAGTGGGTGACGTGCATACGCCTGTGCACTCTGTACTGTACAGCTCGCCCTCCTGAATCGCTCGGGCCAGTCGTCCAGGCGCGCTGCTCCTTGCTGAGCCCCGGGCGCCCGGCCAAGGGGGGGCGGCGGCTGGGTCGCGGCCAGGGAGGTTGTGATCATGAGGTTCAGAGACTCACAGGGCGCCCGCGGCTGGGCCTCGTCTCCCGGGAGCGTCCTCCTCACGTCTCCAGTCCTGACGCCCCAGGAGGCGGGGATCGTCCCATTTTACAGACGGGACAGTGAGACCAAGGTCGAACGACGGACCTTCCGCTGACACATGGAGGCCGGCGTGCTGACCTGGCCAAGGGGACGGGCCATTCGCCCTTCATCCGCCGACCCGGCCGGACCAGAGCCGGGCAGGTCCTGGCTCTGGGCCCTGGAGCCAGATCTTTCCATCCCAGCGTTTCAAGGACGAAGAGAAAAGCAAAGGCCCCGCGACCCGGCGTCTTCCCGGGAGGGAGCGCAGAACGCCGGCCAGGCAGCGGGCCCGCGGAGCAGACAGGGCGGCTCCAGCCCAGCCACAGCCTCCAGACAGACGGGCAGACAGCCTGTGCCTGGCCAGGCTCGCTCTCCTCCCATCGCCGCGGGAGGCCAGCTCCTGGCACAGGCGCCGTCTGGCACGTCGGGTACCGAGCCAGGTACTGTGCTCGGCCACCTGGCCACACGGTCACCTCCAGCGAAGCCTTTAACTCAGGAGCCCGGCTGCACTCCGGCCACAGGAACGGCTCTGCTCTCCGTAGGGGTGTGTGTGTGGGGGAGGGGGGTGAGGTGGGGGGTGGGAGCTGGGGGTGAGGGGCTGGCATTTCCCACGACCGGAGCATGGCCGTTTCAGTCCCACAGAGCTCAGTGAGCCTCCTTCGAGGGCAGGGTAGGGCGGGTCCCTCCAGCTTAGGGGTTCGGGTTCTGTGAGCGGCCCTGGGTGCTCGGGAGGGAGCCTGGGCTGGGCAGCCTGCGGGGGAAGTTTGGTTACTCACTCCCCGCCTCAGGGACCCTCCTGCATAGTCTTCACTCGCGAACTTCCGTGAAGCACCCGCGTGGGAAAGCGCCCGGCCGGCGGGGCGCTTCGGGCACAAACAGGTGTGGCCGGGGTTGGTGACAGGCTGTGGGGGCCGCCCACACTTGAGGCCTGGGTGCTGAGAGGTGGGGTGGGGGAGGGTGTGACTCAAGGTGGAGGGAACCAGCGAGCGAGGGGCGGTGGAGGGGACAGCGTGGCCCTGAGAGCGGCCTGCGGCTCCGGGCCGGGGCGCGGAGGCCGGGCCGTGCGGAGAGGAGCACAGACCGGAGGGGCAGGAGGCACGTGGGAAGAGAAACCGCAGGCCCACCAGCCCAGCGGGTGCGAGCGACGCGGAGAGGAAGGGAGAAGGCAGCGCCCGGGAGCGAGCAGGGCCCACGACCAGCTCTCGGAGCCGCGAGGGAGGGGGAGGCTGCGGGGCGCGGGGCCGACTCCCAGATGGACACGGAGACACGCCCACGCCAGGCACTCGTCCGCACCCACTCGTCTCGCCCGCAGCCCGCTCCCTCGCCGCATGGCGGCCTCCCTGTGTGACCCAGGTGAGGATTACGGACTTAGTCTCTCTCTTGTGTTGAATTTATTGGGGCGACACTGGTAAGAAAGTTATCCAGGCCTCGGGTGAGGTTCTAATCACATCATCTGCCCTGGCTGGTGTGATAGAGCGTCAGTCTGCGGACTGAAGGGTCCCGGGTTCAATTCCCAGTCAGGGCACCTGCCCGGGTTGCGGGCTTGATCCCCAGGAGGGGGCGTGCGGAAGGCAGCCAATCCATGACTCTCTCTCATCACTGATGTTTCTCTCTCCCTCTCCCTTCCTCTCTGACATGAATAAAAATATGTTTTAAAAATACTCAAACCCATCATCTGTACGTCGTACTGTGGGTCCCCACCCCAACTCGAGTTCCCGTCCATCACCCTTTCTCCCCCTCCCCAGCCCTCCCAACCTCCACGTGAATATTTAGAATAAAGGTTCCTGGACAGGAGGGCGCTCACAGCACAGTTGTATGTATTTAGAAACGCGTACCCGGTCCGTTCCAGGCAGCGTAGACTGCGGTCCGGCTGGTTCCCGCCGCCCCCGGGAGGCAGCAGTGGCCGCCTGGGCGTCCAAGGTTCGGAGCGAGTTCCCGTGGGCGATCGCTCCCTAAACCTTCTCTTGTGTCTGAAAGGGCCTGGTTTTTCTCGGTGCTCCCTTCGCCCTCATCGGTGAGAGACGGCGGACTGAACACGTGCAGGACGCAAAGACTTGACGTACAAAACTAACACCGTCCTATGCCTCCCCAGCGCCACCTCCTGCTGAAGCGGTGGTGAAGAGAGGACAGCAGCCTCGAGGCCCCTTCCACGAGGCCTCGGTCGCCCGCCGCGGGGAGCACGGCCCTGTCACATTTTCGTCTGCGTCTCTCCTGCCTCGGCCGGTGTCGCCGCGGCCGCAGCCGGGGGCCGGGGCAGGGTCCGGGACTCCAGGACCTCGACGGCCGCGTAGGCCAGCATGGCTGCGCTCAGCACGGCCAGCAGGATGTAGAGCTTGACGCGGACGCACAGGAAGGTGCTGTACCCAAAGGCGACGACGAAGCCCAGGGCCTCCCACAGGCGGTAGTTGGCGAAGGCGGCCTCCTTGTCCTTGTCAAACAGGACGCCGAAGAGGACTGCGGAGGGAGAGCAGGAGCTGGGTGCCCGAGCCCAGCCGTTGGGGCCGCGGCTCCTGGGGCTCAGGGCCTTCTCAGCCCCGTCTGGGCCTTCTGTTTAACACAACGGGCCGGCCTGGCTCAGGGGTGAGCGCCGACCTGTGAACCAGGAGGTCCCGGTTCCATTCCCGGTCGGGGCACAGGCCCGGTTGCAGGCTGGACCCCCGGGGGGGGGGGCGTGCAGGAGGCAGCTGATCTCTGATTCTCTTTCATCATGGATGTGTCTCTCTCTCCCTCTCCCTTCCTCTCTGAAATCAATAAAAACATAAAAAATAAAAAATTATCTAAAAAGAAAGGCATCTGCTCTCGGCCTGCCCGGTGGCCCCTTCCTCCCAGGGCAGACGGGGGCGGGGGGACCGGGCGGAGGGCAGTGCTGACGCTGACCCCGTCCTTGGAGAAGGAGGTTAGACCAGCAAGGGGAGGCCGAGGCCGGGCCGTGGCCGGCGTCTCGCGGGGAGGAGAGGACGGGGTCGGGAGCGGCGGGCAGGAGGTCAGGAGGTCAGGTTTCCGAGTCTGTCTGCCCGGGCACTGACTATTTTTAGACCGGACATTCTGAATCTTAAAGGCAGCGCATTGGCGTGTGAGGGTTGCTATGGCAACGGCACCCGTCTCTCACACACTGTCGCCGCGAATGAACAGATAGGAGCCACGGGCCCAGCTCCACGGCGGCCCCAGAGGCCGGGGGGCCGCGCCCACGGGAAACTCCCAGCGGCCGGCCGGCGGCGGTTCCTGCCTCGGAGCTGCTGAGAGTCAGGTCCCGTCGGGACGGGACACGGACACGGCGGGAGGCGCCCAGGGCGTCCCTGTCGCTCACTGGGAGGCGCGGCACCCGGCTTCGCCTGAGAGACTCGCGCTCAGCGAGGATGCTAGAGCCCAACTTGCTGTTTCAAAGGAAAAAAACAAACACCGAGACAGTGGCCCTTGGGAGGCGGCAGGAGCTACACCGAATTTCCCGGTTTTAAAATCACAGCGCCCGTGCGGATGGCCACCGAGCCGGGCCTGCGGGGCGGGGAAAGCCTCGCTCCTCGCCGAGACCCGGCCCCGAGGAAACCTCAAACGTGTGAGCGTAACCACGTCCCCACCCACTGACCTTCCCCGAGAAAAGTCGCTTTTTCTCTGCACAAGAGACTGAAGTGACAGCGCGACCGCGCCTCCGGGGGAAGGAGACCAAGCGCTCCTACCGCCATCAGTGGAGCGTGGAGCGCCTGTGTAGGGACCGTGTGGTTTCTCGCCCCATCCCCTTACCGGTGCATGCGTGTGAACACTTTTACAATCCAGGTGAACTGCCCGGCCGGCGGCGTGGCTCAGGGGCTGAGCATCAGCCTGGGAACCAGGAGGTCGCGGTTTGATTCCGGACCAGGGCACAGGCCCGGGTTGCGGGCTCCATCCCCAGTGGGGGGCGTGCAGGAGGCAGCTGATTCCCGATTCTCCATCATGGACGTTTCCCTCTCCCTCTCCCTTCCTCTCTGAAGTCAACGTGAGAAACATTTAAAATAAAATGAAATCCAGGCGGATTCAGACGTCTGCTAGCATTTCAGGAAGCGAGGTGGCGTCCGCAGGTGGAGGACTCAGTGAAATACCGGTGTCTCCTCCCCGCCCCCCGCCCCCCCCCCCCGCCCCCCGCCCGGGCCGGGGATGCTGACAGACACGCTCCCCCTGCTCCCTGGGCACCGGGTGCGGAACCCCCGCAGGGGGCGTGGCCGGGCCTGGTTTACACGCCGGTGCCAAGGAGAGCCGGTGGGTTCCGTTTCTGCCGCTGAGCAATGCTGAACGCGTGGCCTGTGAGGCTCAGCCCTTCCTCCCAGGTGTGGGCCTGGGCCCAGACCCTCCGGGGGACAGCCCCGAGCCAACCACGCGTGTCCCGGGCTCCCCCGAGCAGCAGGAACGACGGGAAAGCCACACCTGGGAGCCACCCCTCAGGTCTGCGTGACGATGTTTTCTCTGCTGCTGGGCGGGGCCGCCCGGGACCGAGTCCAGGACGCGTGAGCCACGGGTGCCGGCTCTGGTGCAGCCCGTGCTGGGAATGGCATGGCGGGGCTTGTGGGGGACCAGCCCCCCCCCCCAGTCGCTGTCCCCAGGTGTTTCCGATCGAGGCTGACCGGGACGTCGATGAGGCAGGAAGCTCTCCTCCACCCAAAGCCAGCTCCCAGGGCCTGCGGGAGCTCAGGGCTAAGGTGCCCGCCTCATCCCTCTCATGCTCAGCCACAGGCAGCCCAGCAGTCCCCCGCCTTCCGTGTGCTGTCCCCCACCCACTGCTTCCTTCCCCCCAGTGGTTCCCCCAGCCCTCTCCTCTATGGCTCATCCCACTGAGGAAGCCGGGACCAGCCAGCCACCCACAGGCCCCTCGGACACGGCAGTCACGGCGGCCGGGTCCTGCCCCCACCACGTCCCCCACGGCTGCACGGCTGCGGGTAGGGGACCTGAGCAGGGGTCTCCGTGCCGCGCACTCACCATTGTTCTGCGTCTGCCAGACGGCGTCGGCCACGCCCCAGAGGCCAGAAAACACGAAGAACACGGGCAGCTGGTCCGGGCGCGGCTCCCACAGCAGGAGGGCGACGATGCAGGACAGCTGGGTGGCCGCACCTGCGGGGGGAGGGGCACCGCCGGGTGAGGCCACGCCCGCAGGCGAGCATGTCTGGAGCTCACAGGGAGGATCTTCTCCTGGTCATCGCCTCCTGATGTGCACAGTGCTTCCTTAAGACGCTCCAGACTGGCGAGCCTCATGGCTGAGCGTGGACCTGGGAACCAGGAGGTCACGGTTCGATTCCCGGTCTGGGCGCATGCCGGGCTGCAGGCTCGATCCCCAGTGGGGGGTGTGCAGGAGGCAGCCGGCCCATGATTCTCTCTCATCATTGACATTTCTCTCTCTCTCTCTCTCCTTCTCCCTTCCTCCCTGAAATCAATACTTTTTAAAAAAGAAAACAAACAAAAATGCTCCAGGTCGCCTCCTGCAGGTGGGTTTGATGATGACAGGGTCTGATCACAGCTCTGCCCTCCCCCCTCTGGCCTCGCATGGCTTGGCAGGGCAGGGGGGTGGGGGTCACAGAGGGAAACCCTGTCTTGCCTGGGTGGAGGAGCCCCACATTATGGGGGTTCGGACAGTGAGAGAGGAGGGCTTCCTCATTCGGGGGATGGGAGGGGTGGGCCCACATGGAAGCTGGGGCGGGGACGGCCTGAGAGGCCAGCAGAACCGCCCGGGCCAGTCCTCCCGACTTTGCCCCAATGGACAGGTGTCTGCGGACGCTGTGGCCTCAGAAGGCAGCCACAGAGCAGCTCACGGCCCCGGCAGCTGCTGACCATGCTGGGCCCTGAGGCTGTGTGGCCTGGGGAGGCACAACCCTCTCTGTTCCTGTTTGCTCATCTGCCAAGTGGCAGGGTCTGCCCCACAGGGCGATGGAGGACAGGAAAGAGAGGGAGACACAGATGACTCGGCCCCAGTCCCCTCTTAGGTCCCGCCGGCTGCCAGGTAACTGTGTGAAGGCCCCGATTTCTCATTCCCCGTGCTCTCTGTCCTTCCTTCCCTTCCCACAGGGGGAAGGTGGTGTGTGCTTGGCATGGAGGCAGGCAGCTTTAAACTCAGTCCCTAGGCCCCAGGTGAACACAGGTCACAGCCCTCAGGAACACGCCTACTCCCGCCTCACACACGGCCAGAGGATGGGTCACGGCACCCTTCACGTGCTGCATGACCCCCGCTGACCCCGCCGCTACCCCATCACACCGCCGCCCCCCCCCCCCCGGGGACCCTGGCGCACACCCCTGTGCCGCCCCCCAGCCAGGGGGTGCCCCATCTACCGAGGAATGGCCCGGCGGGTCTCCCACGCTAAGCTGGGAGCTGGGCATGCCCACCTACCGAGGGCGTAGAGTGCGGCCCTGCCCGTGTACTGCGCCACCTTCCCATAGAGCTCGGAGCACAGCGCGTTGGTGGCCGAGAAGCAGATCATCACGTAGCCCACAAAGTGGATGCCGAGGGCACAGGTGGTGTAGGACTGTGGGGACACGGACCCGGTCACGGCCTCTGCCAGGCCACGCTTGGCGGCGCATGGGGGGCAATTCTGCTGACGCGTGTCCTGCCGCCTGTCCCTCCGACCGGCTGGGCCTGTCCCTCCGACCGGCTGGCGCCTGTCCCTCCGACCGGCTGGCGCCTGTCCCTCCGACCGGCTGGCGCCTGTCCCTCTGACCCAGCTGGACCTGTCCCTCTGACCCAGCTGGACCTGTCCCTCCGACCAGCTGGGGCCTGTCCCTCTGACCCAGCTGGACCTGTCCCTCCGACCGGCTGGGGCCTCTGTCCAGTCTGTCCAGGGCTGGCCCCGTGCCGGGCCTGTGAGAAGCCAGTGCTAAAGGTGTGGACAGATGTCCGGACGCCTTTGCCATGCTTAGCATGTGCCCGGGTGCTGTTCCTGGTGGGCTGGGCATTTCCTACTCAGGAGACAGGTGGACAGAGGTGGAGGAGGGGTGACCAGGGCACAGAGGGTTTGGGGCGGCCAAACGTTCTGTGTGACACCATCCTGGGGACATGTCATTGCACATTTGTCCCCACCCACAGGATGCCCAGCACCAAGAAGGACCCGCTTGTCAACTCAGGACATGGGTGACCATGAGACGTGGGTGCAGAGTCACAGGCGGCAGCAAACGCACCCTCTGGTGGGGCTGTGGTGGGGGCAGGGCGTGTGGGAAACTGCTGTGCGTGCCACTGGAAACGGCTGTAAAACCGTGTCACTGCCGGGGTGGTCACTTAGCAAGTTCCATACATGTCTACCCACCCTCCCTCATGCAGTCACCCGCCAGGCCCCACCCTCAGGTCACCACCCCCCAGGCCCCACCCTCGGGTCACCACCCACCAGGCCCCACCCTCAGTTCACCACCCGCCAGGCTGTACCCTTAGGTCACCACCCGCCAGGCCCCACCCTCAGGTCACCACCCGCCAGGCCGTACCCTGGTGTAGTCACCCGCCAGGAAGGCCTGCTGGAACCCGCTGTACATGGGCAGCAACACGAGGAGACGCAGGCGTCTGTCTCTGAGAAGCTTGAAAGTCGACAGCAAAGTGGACCGAACAGATGGCGTCTCGCCTTCCCTTTTGTGCAGAGCGTCTCTGATGGGGTCGAGAAAGAGCGCTACCAGCAGGATGGCCAGGACGCCGCTCCCTGGAAGGGAAGGACGGCAGCTGCTACTGGTCAGGGACCAGGAACCACGGGACCGGGAGCCACAGGACAGGGAGCCACGGGACAGGGAGCCACAGGACAGGGAGCCATGGGACACAGGAGCCATGGGACATAGGAGCCACGGGACCAGTAACCATGGAGCACAGAAGCCACGGGACACGGGAACCATGGGACATAGGAGCCACAGGACCAGGAGCCACCGGACCAGTAACCATGGAGCACAGGACCACGGGACCGGGAGCCATGGGACCAGGAGCCACGGGACACGGGGAGCCACAGGACCGGGAGCCACAGGACCAGGAGCCGTGGGCCACAGGGGCCACAGGACACAGCTCCACTGTCCCTTCCTCCTTCCTGGAGGTGACAGTCAACCTCAAGTCCCAGCTGTAGGTGGGACCTGCAGGCCACACCTGACAGACATAGGTCTCCGGGACACCCTGGGGTTCCTACACGCAGTGGTCACCACGCCTGGTGCAGGGCCCTCTGGCAATGTCAACTGCGAAGCTCTCCCAAACCCACCCCCTACCTGGCCGTGTGCTGTCCCATGGGAAAGGTGTGTCCATTGCCCACTAAGTGGCCAGGCTGCCTTCTCCACGGTCTCCCCTTGTGGGTTTTGAGCTTCCTGCTAGGACACTACCCCACATACAAGCCCCACTCAGGAGCCCGAGAGGTGGGTCACGGGTGAAGAAGTTGTGTGTTTCCTAGGAGGTATGTGTGTGTCCAGAGCTGCCCTGTGACCCAGAACCTTCTCAAGAGGCGTGACCTGGGGATTGCGGGCGTCGCACACGGAATAGACCGCGCTCTGCAGAACCTCGCGATGCGGGTGAAGCCCGGCGGCTCTGGAAAATCGCTCAGGGAGACGGTGTTCTCTGCCCTTCGGCCCATTCTCCTCTTTTCCTAGTTTTTGTGTTTATGGAAACGTGGCCTTGCTTAGAGGGGAGAGACTTATAAGACCCGGCAAGAAAGGCAGGAATCAAATTCCAGGAGACACTCTGTCCGTGCCCCACACACCTGTGTAGATGCCCAGCAGCATGTAGATCAGCTCCGGGGACGGGCGCTGGGTGCTGTTGCCGGGCGCCGTGGCCATCAGGCAGTCACTGGCCCCGCAGGACAGCAGCTGGTCCTCGGGGATGGCATCTGGAAGGGGGAGGGGGCCGGGGGGTGAGAACCCAGCGAAGTTGATGGGATACGGGACACGGGGAATGGAAGTGCCCAGGGAAAAGGAGGGCAGACCCATCCCAAGCCAGGTGTTAGGACAGCTCAGGGCCACAGCATGGCTCGTGTGGCCAAGTGCCTCCGAGTCCATTTCCCCGGAGGCCCGCGTCCGTGAGCCGATTTTAAGCCAATTCGGACAAACGTGCGATCCGTGTTGGTTACTTGTTAAGTGACTTTTTGACATAAATGAACAATTCCAACTTTTTAACGTTAATGAGAAGAAAGAATGCGTATGCGAATGGGTGTCAGGATGGCCGGGTTCTCATTCGGATCCGCCTATACCAGCCCGTGGCCGCGGGCAGGTCATGTCCGATCTTTTCAGAGAGTTAGTTTCCTCCTCTGTTAACGAGTGAAATGTGAACTATCACGTCGCGTGGGGAAAAGGGAAGGAGGATTTTGTGCAGCGTTTCCCAAGGGCCGGACTTCCTACGGGGCGGGGGGCGGCGGCAGACGGGAGGGCCAGGAGAGGGGCAGGAAGGGGCCCCAGGGGGTCAGAGGTCAGGACTCCCCCATTGATAAAGGTCTCCTGTGAGAATCAAAGAGACGTATGTCCTTGGCCCTTGATTCAAATCCTCGGGCATCCCAGGGCAGGCACCGACAGGTGCACACTTTACACCCATGTCTGGCAGGTGCCTTACGTCAGCCAGCCCCGCCGGCGTGGCTCAGGGGTTGAGCATCGACCTCTGAACCAGGAGGTCACGGTTCCATTCCCGGTCAGGGCACAGGCCCGGGTGGTGGGCTCCATCCCCAGGGTGGGGCGTGCAGGAGGCAGCTGATCCGCGATTCTCTCTCGTCATTGTGTTTCTCTCTCTTTCTCCCTCCCTCTCCCTTCCTCTCTGAAATCGATACAAATATATTAAAAAGACAAAACAAAAAAATATAACGAAAACACACACAAAAAGAGAAGAGTCAGCAAATGTTCAGGCCCGTGACGGCCTGGGTGGTCCCGGTGGGACATCTGAAACACCGGTCTGCGGGTCAGGTGGGTGGGAAAACAGGCCCTCGGAACCTGCCCTCAGACACCCTGCGAGGACAGTGCTGACTGTGTGGACCCAGGCTCCAAAGGAGGCGGCCTCAGCTCCCCTCCTCGCCGGGGGGCGAGGTCAGGACCAAGGGGGACCCTCAGGCCACCCCCACGCGGCCCAGGAGGAGCCAGGAAGATGCCGGATAAGGACGCGCGCACCGGGGACCAGGGGCCCCCGGGGGTCATCGCAGCCCCGCTCCCTTTCACCTAGAGCCGGCTTCTGGCTGAACACGAGGGACGAGACAAGGTTGCCCCAGACGCCAGACGACTGGAAGATGAGGAAGAAGAGGCCGAAATACCGGTTCACCACGTCCCGGCCCACCTTTCCCGCCTTCTCCGCGTGTGCGTTTCCCACGACGGTGAGGTAGGTGCACTGAGCGGACCACAGCGGGGCCGCGCCCAGGCCCAGCAGGATGGAGGTGGGGATCAGCGTGTACCTGTCCGGGAAGCGCAGACGTGAGGTGCCGCGGCCTCCCCCCCCCCATGCTCCCCTCCTCAGGGGAGGAAACCCGCCTGCCCGGGGGCAGGCTGTGCTGTGGGCGGGCCCATCTCCTAACCCCCCAGACTGGGGCCTGGAGCGGAGCCGGGCCTTTCCTGGGGGCGGGAGCTTTCCTGGCTCAGGAGCATTTGCGGGAGAGGCAGAGGCAGGGCCTCCCTTGAGGTGGAAGGCGTGCAGGAGGCAGCCAGGAGCCGGGCCTGCACACGAGAGGGCTGGGTCCAGCCTGGCCGGCGCGGCTCAGGGGTGAACGTCGACCTAGGAACCAGAGGTCACGGTTCCATTCCCGGTCAGAGCACGTGCCCGGTTTCAGGCTCGATCCCCAGTGAGGGGCGTGCAGGAGGCAGCCGATCCATGGTTCTGCCTCATCATGGATGTTTCTCTCTCTCTCTCCCTTCCTCTCTGACATCAGTACAAACATAAACAAAAGAACGAGAGGTGGGTCCAGGTGCTCCTCACAGCTCCCACGTGGCAGCGAGGGCTGCGTGCACTGGCTGCTGGGCGTGCCCCTCCCCAGGGAGGATGCTGTATGGAAACTCGTGGGAGCGAGATAGAGGAGGCTGCGAGGCCTTCCTGAAGGGGTGGCTTGGATGGCGAGCGGGTCCCTCACAGGAAGGCCTGGTGGGTGCACCCAGGAACAGGGGGCGAGGGGGGCGGGTGGAGCAGAGAGTCCCTGGGGGTCGCTTTCCTTCAGGGAGCAGGTGTGCTCAGGTGGGGGCCCTGCCCTCTGTCTGTGCTGAGGGTACCCTCCCCACTGTCCCCCTGAAACCCGCCCCGGACATCTTGGATTCTCGGGTGTTACTGGGGCCCCGAAAGTCCCCGCCCCGAGGGAGGCCCCCCCAGCCTGCAGGAAGGGCAGACGGGACCCGGGAGGCGGAGAGGGGACGGAGCCAGACACGGGCCGTGCAGAAGCCGAGCTCATTCTAAGCAGGAGCGGGAGCGGGAGCGGGAGCAGGGGCACCATGGGCGAACGGGCGGGCCCTGGGGTACCAGCTGGCGTAGAAGTTGCCCAGGGAGAAGGCCACGTAGCAGCCCATGGAGAGGACGATGGTCCACTTGCAGCCCAGTGTCCGGATGAGCAGCGGCGGCAGCAGCATGGAGGACAGCAGCACCGCGCCGTACAGCGTGCTCAGCACCGTCACGCCCAGGCCCTCGTCGCTGTACAGGCTGCTCTGTGGGGGCAGGGCAGCCCCTCAGTGCCGGCCCAGGCCCAGCGGCTCCTCTGCAGCCCCACGCCCCCAGCAGCTGCTGCCCAGGGACCCTTCTCCAGCGGAAGGCGGGATGGGTGGGGGAGCTGCTTCTAGACACCCCGGGAGGGAAAGTGGGGGGCCTGAGAGGCCTCCTGCCCTGTGACACCCCACCCTCCAAGGACAGGGGTCGCTGGACAGGGGCAGCTGGGACGGGGACGGGGTTGGGGAAGGAGGGAGGAGGGGAGCTGGGCCGAGGGGACGGGCCGTGGGTCCGGGACGGTGACAGAGCTGACAGGGGTCAGCAGCATCACGATGGGCCTGGGAGGGCACTCAGGTCGGCCCGCAGAGTCAGAAGACTTTTCTAGAAGGAGTGGAGGCCACGTGATCCCTGGAGGGTGAGGAGGTGCCCTGCCTGTGGGGCTCCCGGAGTTCACTTCCCAGTTAAAGACCAGACTGGATGGGTAGCTGCCTGGGACCCAGCCGCAAGTCTCCTCCCAGGCACACGGGCCCCCCGCCCTCGGAGGGACCCGGGGAGAGGATGCCCGCGGGTCACAGACGCCTGCTCTGCCCACGGTCATGGCTTTGCTGAAAGCAGCCCAGACCCCCCTGGTCCCGTGGAACCTGACACATTCCAGCACCTTCCCTGGGCGCCTCCTGCCAACCACCCAGAGGCAAAGCTCTCTTATCCAGTCACCTCCCCGACCTGCTCTGCGGGTCCAAGGGTCAGCACACACCCGCCCGCCCGCCTGCCTGCCTGCCCGCCCACCTGCCTGCCCACGGGTGCAGTCTGGCTGCGCTGGGCTGGAGACCCACCCCAAGGCTGCTCTGGGGGGCGGGGGTGTTTCACAGTGAGCAAAGCCAGGCTCCCCGTCTGTGACCCCGGGATTCCTGAGGCCGGAGGAGCGAGGGCTGCATACCTGCAGGCTCTGGAGGCCGCCGTAGGCCGTGAAGAGCAGCAGAAAGCCCAGAGCCACCACCAGCACGTTCCGCAGGCTCCGGTCCATTGTCCCCGGGGCCAGCGGCGACCACCAGCGGCTGGCGGGCTGCGGTCCCTGCAGGAGCACCGTGGGCACAAGTCAGCGTCTCACCCCCATGAGCTAAGGCGCCTGGCCCCCGGGGCTGCGAGGTGGTGAACTGGGTTCTGGCCGAGGCCGTGAAGCGGCCCAGGTGACTCATCACCTCCGCTGCTCCCACAGCCACTCCCGGGCGCCGGGGGCCGGGCTCAGCTCGTGTCCTGGCACCTCCCCAGGACGCAATCGTCACCCGTGACCGGCCGGCACGCGTGCAGCCTCCGCGCCCGGAGCGACGCCCGTGTGCAGCGCGCGGCGTGAGCTCGTCTCCGGGAACAAAGGGCACAGGTCCCTCCAGACAGACGGCTCACCCTCAGAAGGCTCACCCTGTCCTGTGGCTCATGGGAGCCCAGGGCCTCAGGGCCGCCCCCAGCCCAGGCGTCCCTCCTGTGCGGGTTTACCTCGCGCCCTGGCCCTCCCCTCCGGCCTGGGCGGTGAGGGGGGGAGGGGCGGCACGTGGCGGCTGAGCCCCGGAGCGGGCAGAACGCCGAGCCGGCGGTGCCGGGCTGGTGTGCTCTCCTCCCCAGGCAGCAGGACCCCGGGAAAAGTTGCGACAGCTGCTGGCACACGCGGCCCGGCCCGTCTGTGAATCCGGGCTCAGCAGCTGCTTCTCTGGGAGGCCGGCTGGGCTGGGCGGCAGGACCGGGAGCCAGCGGCGAGGTTGGGCGAGCGCGTTTCTGACCTTCCACGGGAAACGAGGGAGTGGTTTCCCAATACAGACGGGGTGGGCCTCTAGGAACATCCATGTGCGCACACGCACACACGTGCACACGCATGCCCACGCAGCCTGCACGCCATGCGCCTCTCAGGAGGCTCGGCACACCCCGGCCTGGGCAGTAGACGACGTGGGAGAAGGCGCCCGTGTACTATTTCCACGTTTTCGGAAAGAAGACGGATTTTAGAGGAAACGTGTTTTTACAGAGAAAGCTGGTGTGGCCCTGGGCTCCTCGGCGGTGACTCCTGCGGAGACGGGTCCGCTCGGGAGGACACGCGGGGCGGCGTCCACGGCTGGGTAGCTCCCTGAGCGGTAAGACCGGAGATAAGATCTGCTCCCGCGGCCCCAGGGCAGGCGGACTGTGGGCGCTGCGGGGACCGACCTTGAGAGGAGGTGACCGGGCCCACCCGCTGTGTGTCCTCGTGAGAAACCCCTCGTGTTCGCTGCTTCTTTCATTCCAGCCCCGGGCAGAGAGCACCCCAACTCCCACGGTCCCGAAGCCAAGTTCTTAGGAAAGGAAGACACGGATGGGGACCAGCCTGAGTCAGCGCTCCCCCCTCCCCCCCGCCCCCGGGTCGCCCAATCCACTGGGCGGGCGGGCACTCAGGGAGCTCTGCCTGCAGGGTCCCTGTGAGCGAGGAAGTGCGTGCGCTCTCTGGGGGCTGGCGGCCCCCCGGTGGCTTCCCCTGCAAATGGAACTCGGTCCCCAGAGCCGTTGTCTCCATGTGAGGCCAGCAGGATGGGCTCCCGACTCGGGCCGGGGGTGCGGGGGGAGCGTCCCTGTTTGGGGCCCCGGGGTCTCTGGGTGGACAGTCCATTTCGCCGGTTCTCTCCTTGTCCGCTCTCCCGCAGGGTTCAGAGGCCGGAGGGAGGCCTGTGCACGCCACTCAACGCCGAGCCAACAGCACCAACGTACTTGCAATGTGACCTTGACTCAGAGAAAACAGTCGTGGCCCGGCCGGTGCGGCTCAGCGGTTGAGCGTGGACCTGTGAACCAGGAGGTCACAGTTCAATCCCGGTCACGGCACATGCCAGGATTCAGGCTCCTTCCCCTCTCTCTGTCTCCCGCTCCCTTCCTCTCTGAAATCAATAAAAATGTATTTTTAAAAAAGAGAGAGGAAATAGTAATTTTTAAAAATCACGTTTTCCTTCTCATTGGCTTTAAACTCTCAGCCTCAGGCACTTTTGCCATCGCCTTCCCATTCGGGGGCTCACACAGCCCCTCACATCCCTCAGGTCAACACCATCCGTCTCACGGGCGTCGTCAGGAGCCCCGTCTCACCTCTGGCTGACGTCGGTTCGACCCCGGCTCACCCGGCCCCGCGTCCGACCATGGTGCCCACCCGGGCGGCCCGCCGTGCGGCCTCCGCCGGCCCCCTCGGGCTCCTGCGGGGAGTGCTGGGCAGCCCCTCACACTTACTTCTCTGCATCGAGCTCATTCTCACGGAGCTGGCGCCAGTGACGTGCAGGAGCTGGGAAGGGACCGCGCCAAAGCTGTGAGCAGGCGCCGTCCTCGCCCTTGACCTCCTGGCTCCCAGGAGTGGGGATGCAGCAAGTGGGCAGGTGGCTGTATTGTGACACGAGGGACCACGGGCAGGCGGGGCCATGTGACAGCCGAGGGGCCGGACGCCCCAGGGAGGAGGGGGGCACACAGGGCTGCGTCTGAGCTGAGCCTGAGGGGCGCTCCGTGCGCATCCTCCACGCAGAGGGAACGGGACTGAAATAGGAAGAGAAGAGTGACTCTCGGGGCCAATCACCAGGAGCGCGGCCGGGAGGGGGTCCGGCCCAGGAGTCTGGGCCTCCAGCAGGGAGGGCAGAGGGGGCACCCCACATCCGCTGTCTCTTGCTCTAGTGTGTCTGTCTTGCATCCTGCGCCGCGCCAGCACAGCCAGCGGTGAGCCTTGGGGGAGGGACGGTGAAGGATGGAGAAGACAGACAAGAGAAGGAGGCTGGGGCTAGGGGCACGCTCCCTCTCTGATGGAGAGACAGCGCCCCGGCCTGCGAGCGCGTCTTCATTCTACAGCCCAATGGTTGGCAAACTGGCTGGCGAGCCGCGGTTTGCCTCTCTGTTGCCTAATGAGTTTGCCGACCACTGCTATCCCCGGATCCCACGAGGCGAAGGAAGGGCGTGGTCACGGCGTTCTCCCGGGTTTCGAATCCGCTCACTACAGGCACCTGATGACGCTTGGTTTCCTGGCTGCGCCTCCCGCAGCCCACATCCCGCAGCCACGTGGGAGCCGCTCGCCATGCGTCCCGCGCGCGTTGTTTTCATACGCGTGGCATTATCCTGTACGCTTCTCTGCTGTTCACTTTTCAATCGGACAATGCCCCGGGCCAGCCTTTGGCGTGCTGACGCAGAGGTCAGGTCTGTCTCCGAGGCCGCACAGCGGTCCCGTCATTGACCTGGCAGCCCCTCTGTGTCCACACGGAAGCCGCTCCTAGTTCTTTGTGGTTCGGGACAGAACTGGAGCAACCGCACGTCACCTGTCTTGGGATGCTGTCCCTTTTCACCCGGAGGCGGGAGAAATGGGCTCGGGAAACACGGACCGGGGCCAAGAAGGGCCTTGGAGCTCAGGAGGGCAGAGGGCACAGGTGATGCACCTGTGGGGGAGGGAGACCCCTATTTCTGAGCCCGCGTGCATGTGCCCGGGAAGTCCACGGAGCAGAATTCCTGAGCGCACGTGTGAACTTTGACCTTAACACTTTTCCTCGGGGAGGTGACACGGCGGGGCAGGCAGTGCAGGTGGTGTCACCTGGACCTCATCCCCGTGGTCCTGGTTCTTGGCCTCACCTGCTGGGTGGAGACAGGCCGGGGTTTTACTTGGCGTTTCCTGATTATGGGGGCGGGGTTGGGGGGGAGGGGGGCGTCACTCCCTGTGTTGACAAGTCGCTTGTATTTTCCTGCCAATGGGACCTGCGCTGGGGCCTCGCCCCGGGAAGGGGCTGCTTCGCGCGGGGCCTGCACACGCAGCGGGTCCGGAATCAGCCTGGGTGTGGGGGTTCCTCTCGAGGAGCAGATGGCCTCGGGGTGGGCAGCTTCCCAAGACCCATGAGACCTCCCTCTGCGACAGGAGCCCCCCCTCTCGCTGCCACTCAGCCCTTGGTCTCTGTGGGCGCCTGGAGACAGCGCCCCTGGCCTCGCCCCCTGTGGCCGCGCCGCCTCGGGCCCAACGGCACCTCCAGGCCCAGCTCTCCTGCTGGGGGCTTTCAAGGGCGGCATTGCTGAAGGTCACTCCTTCGCCGAGCCAGGAGGCGCCGGTGCAGAGAGCTCCCGGTGTGCCCGATCGACGCCTGTGGCAAACACAGGACATGGACAAGCCGGGCGGCTGCGGCAGGCTGGCGGCCTCCGGGCGCTTTGATGTGCTTGCTGCCCCCGGCGGAGTCCCGGGCCTGTCTCAGGAGCAGGTCGTCCTGGCCTCAACCTCCTGATAGTCACGGTCGGAGCCCCGCGGGCCACTGTGTTCCCGCAAAGGCCTGCATCCTGCTCCCAGCTGCGGCAGGCGCCGTGCCGGCCTCGCTCGGAGAGGCAGCACACGATGAACAGGAGATAGCGGAGGGAAAGGACTCTCCCGCAGCCCCGGACCCCACCCTACGCGTTCCATCACCGGACAGGAGCAACGGAACGCTGCTGCCCGAAGGAGCACAGAGACCGAAATGCCGGTCCATCTGCCTGTGTCAGGAGAGGAGCAAAGTGGGGAAACCCCGGAACGAGGTGCCCCACACCCGCACAGCCCAGGGACACACACCCAGGTCTCCGCCTGCAGTGGACGGCAAACTCGTTAGTCCACAGAGCCAAATGTCAACAGGACGACTGAAATTTCTTTGGAGAGCCACATTTTTTAAACTTCTTCGAATGCCACTTCCTCAAAATAGACTCGCCCAGGCCGTGGTCTTTTGTGCAAGAGCCACACTCAAGGGGCCAAAGAGCCGCATGTGGCTCGTGAGCCGCAGTTTGCCGACCACCAGCCTAAAGCACCTCGAGGCTAAGAAAGCCAGCGCCACCCCCCCCCCCACCCCGGCGCGGTTCAGTGGTTGAGAGCAGCCTATGAACCAGGAGGTCACGGTGCAATTCCCTGGCAGGGCACGTGCCCGGGTTGCGGGCTGGACCCCCGGTGGGGGGCGTGTGGGAGGCAGCCGGTCACCGATTCTCTGTCATCACTGAGTCTGGGGTTTGCATGGGGACTTAGTCCTGGCTGTGGAGAGCGGCCACAGTGTCTGGACAGGTTCAAGCCTCGGACTGATGAGAGGGCACCGTCCTCTCATGGCCACGTGCAAGTCCCAGCCTGGAGAGCAGAGCCTCCCAGCACCATCATAGCCAACAGCTGTGGTTGTGAGCTTGACCCTGTGGTCCGAGCACGTGGCCCCACGTGCCTGAGTGATGTGGGCTTGATCGAGTTCAGGTGCATGTCGTTGAGGAGGATCGAAACCCAGGAGAAGGCTGTAAACATCTAGACCACGCCCTTCCTTTGCCTCGTGGAGTCTGCTATAAAATAAAGACACGGTTTGTGGTCCGTGGCGCTGTCGCTCTCTCTCCATCAGAGAAGCGGCGTCCCACCGAGTCCCAGCCTTCATGCTCCTGTCTGTCCTTTCTCAGTCCTTCACCGCCCCCACGCGGGCTCACCCTGGGCCGTGCTGGTGTGGCACAGAGAGGGACGGGGCCAGGGCTCTGTCACCAGGGAGGAGCGGGGCCTGGAAACTCACATTCCATCGCCACTGGGGAGGCCAGGGCCACCCACGGCAGGAGGCCTGCCCCGCATCCCCCTGCCCTCGCCTCCTGACACCCTGAGCTGTTCCGGGTGGCAGGGTGCCTGCACCGACGCACACCCTTCTCGGCTCCCTCGAAGCCTGAGGAGCCCCTTGAGGCTGGCCCGTCTCACTGTGGCCCGTGACCCTGCCCTCTGGCCTGTCCTCCCCCGGGACCCGGGGCTGACGCCGCTCAGAGACAGGCGGGGCGGCCGGAGGAGCCACCCCCGGGGACACGCACCGGAGCCTGCACCAGGCCAGGCCCGCCACCTGCACAGGAGCAGCGCCTGTGTGCGAGGTCCCCCCTGCCTGGGGCTGTGGGGTCAGCCGAGCACACTCCCCTTGGAGAAGGTTGTCAGGAAGACAGGGTCCCAGGGAACGTCACCTCCCGGGAGAGCTGAGCGTACATTCCTGGCTGGGCGGGGCGTGGCGGGCAGCCTGCCCCAGGCCGGTCGCTGCTCTAATGGAGGCTTGTGTTTGCCTGCAGCCGGCCCTGCCCTTGGCTTCTGTGCATCCAGGGGAACACGCCTGGGACCCCCGGACGCCGTCACCTGGGAGCGAGATGCTGAGGGAGCTGAGACTGGTTCACCTGTAACCCCCCCACACCACCACCACCTGCTTCTCCCAGTTCCTGGGATTGGCCTTAGTTCCCGCTGTCAGTTCAAATGCAAAGAAGAAATTGCAAGGCTGTCACTCTCAGGGCGTCTGAGACCCTCCCCAGCTCTGTCATCAGTCTTGACCAAAGAAGCTCTTACAAAGCCTCCTCCGCAGGTGTGGGCGCTTCCTGGGCGACCTGCCTGCCTGCGTCCTCCTCCCACACGCCGAGCCCCGAGCGGCGCCTCCGCCCGGCCCCAGAGGCGTCGGCGCAGATCCAGCGAGAGGAATGGCTCCCTGGCCGCCAGGTGCCCGCGAGATTGGCGGTGACACGGCACCCACCGGTCGTCCCCGGCGAAGTTAGACCTCGGTTCTGGAGTTCGGCAAAGAAAGACTTCGGAGCCAGGAACTCAAACGGTAAAACGTTTGCTTAGAAAGTTAGAGGTGATAGAAGTGAGCCCGCCGGGCCGCAGGGGCTCGGAGAACAGGTGGCCGACGAAGAAGCAGGGCCCTTGGCACTTGGAGAGAGAAGGACAGAGGGGAGGTGCTGGGGAGAGGGGGGAGGGGCAGGGGAAGGGGGGTGCTCCCCAGAGGGAGGGCATGCTGAGGCCTTGAAAGGCGGGGGTCGAGGGGAGGTCTCAGGGGAGGGTCCCGATAAGAAGAGCCTTCAGCTTTATGCTGACGCGCCAAGATGGACTCATTCCCTGACTTTATTCGTCCTTGGGTGCGGCTGACAACAGGCACTGCCTGGCCTTCCGCTGCGCTCTCCCCAGGAGCATTCACCTGCTACCCGGGACACGTGTCAATCATTGACTCCTGAGAGGCCGTGGTGGGGGAAGGCGGGGTTTGCGATTTCCTGGAGGCTGTAACCCGCTTGGCCTCTACCCGGCTCGGCTTCCCCATCCCGTGTCCTGGCCGACCAGCGGAGCCTGGGAGCCGGGAGGAGCACGGTGGGCTCCGGTGGGACAGGAACAAAGACGGAGCCGTGACCCGAGGCGCAGTGTGTCCCTGTCTGGGCAGGCGTGACCGGGGTGCCGCAGGGGAGGTGACACGGGGACCAGCTGGCCTGCCGGGGGTGCACTCACGTGACTGGCACGGAGCCGCCTGCTGACTCGACCGTTTGGGGCCTGAGAACAGAATGAACAACCTGACCCCATTGCTCAGAGACAGCCCCTCCTGATGCCAGAGCTCGGACCCCAGCGCTCCTCGGCCCCGGGCCCCCGGCTGGCTGCTGGAGGGGGGAGGGCGCCCCCCGAATATGTGGCTGTGGTGGAAGGAGGCCTTGAGCCCAAACACAAAGAGACACAGGACACGGCTGCCCTTTCTCTCACCCGGAGGGCGGGGCGATGGCTCAGCACGACGCGGCCTGGACCTCGCGGCCCGGAGAGGACCGCCCAGGCCCCAGCCCTCTCCGGGGACCGCCTTCCCCCCTGTCGCCCCAACCCCCCGCCCTCTGTGCCTCGTCCCTGCTGCGTGCTGGGAGTCGCTCTCAGATGCTCAGTCGCCTGGGTTTGCTCTTTATTCCAAATATTTTTATTGACTTCAGAGAGGAAGGGGGAGGGAGAGAACCATCCATGCTGGGAGAGAACCATGGATCGGCTGCCTGCTGCACGCCCCCCACCGGGGATCGAGCCCTCCTGGTTCATAGGTCGACACTCAACCACTGAGCCACCCCGAGTTACGCGTCCTGAGGTCGCCGCGTGTGTGCGCGGAGCCCGCGCTGAGTGCTTGTTTTCCTCCCGGAATCTGAGTCGATGTGGTTCGCAGAGCCGGGCAGGACACCTCGGGGCGGGGAGCTGGGGTGCCCTGGGCGGGCGAGTGGCTGGGGGTCGGGACGTCCTGTCTGAGGCGCTGGTTCCCGGAGACTGAGCTGCGTCCTTGGGACAACTTTGAGGATCGTCTGGAAAATGGATGGGAAAGCACCAAACTGCTCCTGCGCGGGGACCATCCGTCTCTGGGCCATTGGCTGTCCCCGGGGGCGGGGGGGGGAGGGCGGGGGGCGGGGCGGAGAAGGAGGGGGCGCAGAATGGCCGCTGACCTGGCCGGACAGGAGGCCCCAGAGACTGGAGCTCCCAGGCCTCACAGGGTCTCAATGAGGGGAAAGTGAGAAGAGGGATGCCAGATGTCCCCAGATGCAGCACCCCGAGCATCGGAGCCAAGCCAGCCCGTACCCCCTTGTAAGGAGCCCAAACCATGTTCCGACGGGGAGACGAGGGCAAGGGGCACCCCCGAGACAGGGCGGGACAGTGACACCACAGCCGGAGGCGTTGCTGTGGGTGCAGACAACGTAGAGGACGCTGACCCTAAACGTGCTTGAAGTCTCAGTCCCGCGTCATCGGTCGGTTGTCATCATCTCGCCTTCTTGTTCTCCGCCAGCCTCTCCCTGAGACCCGGGGCTGCGCAGGCGGGCAGAGGGCGTTTGGTGTCGTAATTCACACCCAGGGTCTGAGGCTCAGGTGGGCAGTGGGTCCCTCCGGGACGCAGCCCCGATGCCCTTTGAATGCGGCTCCTCTGACAGCAAGTGCGACTCCCAGATGTGAGAGGCAGTGTTCCGTCTGCTGCTCAGTTTTTAGTATTGATTTTGAATCACACAAATTGGCAACAGTGTCAAGGCCAAGTGCCATCTGGCTTCAACCAGGTCAGGTGCACCTGAGCCGGCGGAGCACCGGGGAGAGGGCGGCCCAGGGGCGGGCTTGGGCGCTGTGCTTCGTAATGGGTGCCTTTGCACCTCAGGTCCTAAGGCCCGGTCTTCCGCATCCTGCTCCGTGCCCTGTGACAATGGAGAAGACAACGTGCTGGCAAGGTCCCCTAGGGGGCGCTGTCACACCAGTGACGGGCTCTGAAGAAGGACAAGGAAGAGGGGCCTCGGAGGACCCGGGAGGGAGAAGGTGCTGCCCAGGAAGGCGGGAGCCCTGGGGGGAGGGAATCGGGCTTGAGGCCGTGAAGCACGTGAGGAAGGGAGGCCGCGCGGGCTCAGAAACCGCAGAGGACTTGCGCGCCGTTTTCCCACGTCCGCTCGTGCCCGTGGCTGAGAAGGGAACGCCTGGGGGCACGAAGGGACACGTCTGTTCTGAACAGGGCGCCTGTGTAAGGGGGGAGGGGAGAGAAGCAGCAGCAGTCCTGGGAGATGGTGGGGCCTGGTGGCGGGAGGGCGGGCGGCTGCACCCTCCGGGCGGGGCGGGGCGGGGGAAGAGGGCGATACCTTCTGGTCAGCCGGGGTTGGTCCTCGAGTGCTGACAGCTCGTCCCCTCAGAGACCCAGGCAGAGCTGTCCCGCGGCTCAGAGCCCACTGCTGCCCGGTTCTCAGAAAAGGAAGCTGAGGCCATGAAAACAGGGTGGCTCAGCCCTCCCACGTATGGGTGCACCAGGGTGGAGAGCGAGGAGTAGGCCTCGAGGCTTAAACGATACAGTTACACCTCCCATCTTCAAACACTGAGTAGGGTTAGGGCTAGGGCCAGAGTAGGGGTAGAGTTAGGGATAGGGTTAGGGGTAGGGCCAGAGTAGGGGTAGAGTTAGGGTTAGGGGTAGGGCCAGAGTAGGGGTAGAGTTAGGGATAGGGTTAGGGGTAGGGCCAGAGCTAAGGTTAGGATTAGGGCCAGAGTAGGGGTAGAGTTAGGGATAGGGTTAGGATTAGGGCCGGGGTAGGGGTAGGGGTAGGGGTAGGGTTAAGGTTAAGGTTAGGGTTAGGGTTAGGGCCAGAGTAGGGGTAGTGTTAGGGATAGGGTTAAGGTTAGGGTTAGGAATAGGGCCAGAGTAGGGGTAGGGTTAGGGATAGGGTTAGGGGTAGGGCCAGAGCTAGGGTTAGGGTTAGGGTTAAGGTTAGGGTTAGGGGTAGGGGTAGGGTTAGGGTTAGGGGTAGGGTTAAGGTTAGGGATAGGGTTAGGGTTAGGGTTAGGGTTAGGGCCAGAGTAGGGGTAGAGTTAGGGATAGGGTTAGGGATAGGGTTAAGGTTAGGGTTAGGGGTAGGGGTAGGGTTAGGGTTAGGGGTAGGGTTAGGGGTAGGGGTAGGGTTAAGGTTAGGGTTAGGGTTAGGGCCAGAGTAGGGGTAGAGTTAGGGATAGGGTTAGGGAATGGGTTAAGGTTAGGGTTAGGAATAGGGCCAGAGTAGGGGTAGGGATAGGGATAGGGTTAGTGTTAGGGGTAGGGTTAGGGTTAGGACTCCTTTCAG